>JBAMNC010000947.1:0-1200000 GCA_037902135.1 Cetoscarus ocellatus | reverse complement strand
CTGTCATCATCCCTCAGACTTTAAATCTTGAAAATTCATCTCGTATGATTTAATGAAAAAAGGCCCAGATGAGTCTGTGAGCCTTTTTAGAGCTTTAGATTTGATCTTTAAAAGCTTAACTTTACCAGATTATCCAGGCTAAAGTTTTGTAACGATTAATGCTACTGATCAGATCCTTCCTCCAGTTTTTAGATCAGGGACGGGCAACTTGGTTACCATGAAGGCCATGCAGTGGGTATTATGAAATCCTCTCATTTGAACAGTTACAGTTATTTATAATTTATGAGAGGAACAAAGAAAAGGAGGTTTTGTATCAAGATTTATGCAAACCCCAACTACACTGAAGTCAGGATGTTGTGCAAAATTAAATAAAAACAGAGAACAATGATTTACAAATCCCTTTTCAAGTTTTATTCAATTGAATAAACTGCAAAGACAAAGTGTTACATCACATTTCTTTTTAACAACACTCAATAAGGACACTAACCGTTGAAGCTCTGTAGGTGGAATTCTTTCACATTCTTGATAATGTTCGACTTCAGTTGCTCAACAGTCCGAGGTCTCTTTTGTTTGTGCTTCATAATACTCCACACATTTTCAATGGGTGACAGGTCTGGACTGCAGCAGGTCAGTCTAGTACCTGCACTCTTTTTCTCTGAAGCCACGCTGTTGTAACACGAGCAGAATGTGTCTTCATGGTCTCTGAAATAAGCAGGGACGTCCCTGAAAAAGATGGATAGCAGCATATGTTGCTTCAAAACCTGAATGTACCTTTCAGCATTAATTTTGCCTTCACAGATGTACTGGTTACCAGTGCAATGGACACTAACACACCCCCATGCCATCACAGATGCTGCCTTTTAACCTTTGCTGTGATAACAGTCTAGATGGTCCTTTTCCTCTTTTGCCCGGAGGACACCACGTCCATGATGTCCAAAAACAGTCTTAAATGTGGACTCAGACCACAGCAGACTTTTCCACTTTGCCTCAGTCTATCTTAGATGAGCTTGGGCCCAGAGAAGCTGGCAACGTTTCTGGGTGTTGTTGATATATGACTTTGTCTTTGCATGGTAGAGTTTGACCTTGACCTTGTAGATATAGAGATGAACTGTGTTAACTGACAATGGTTTTCTGAAGTGTCCCTGAGCCCACGTGGTGATATCCTTTACAGAATGATGCTGGTTAATAATGCAGTGCAGCCTGAGGGATCAAAGGTCACAGGCATTCAGTATTGCTTTTTGGCCTTGCTGCTTTCATCCAGAGATTTCTTTAGAGTCTCTGAATCTTTTAATGATGTTATGGACAGTAGATGATGAAATTCATATGTTGTTCTTAAACTGTTGTAGTGAACCTTGCCCCATCCTTGCTTGTGAATGATTGAGCCTTTCAGTGATGCTCCTTTGTATACCCTGTAATGACACTCACCTGTTTCCAATTTACCTGTTCACCTGTGGAATGCTCCAAACAGGTGCTTTTGAGCATTCCTCAACTTTCCCAGTCTTTTGTTGCCCCTGTCCCAGGTTGTTTTTGGAACATGTTGCAGGCATCAAAGTCAAAATGAGTGAATATTTGCTATAAAAAACATTGAAGTTTATCAGTTTGAACATTAAATGTCTCATCTGTGTAGTGTATTTGACTGAATATAGATCAGAAAAGATTTGATGATCATTGTATTCTGTTTTTATTTACACAACATCCTAACTTCATTGTAATTGGGGTTTGTATGTATGGACAAGCCTCACCTAAATTAATAAAAAAGTTATATATGACAGCTTCTCTAAGATCTTCAAAAACCATTTCAAATGAGGGGTTAAAAACAGTCCTGGATGATCTGATTCTGTTGCAGACATTTCCACCTACTCAAAGTTTTAAAATTTTCCTTGGATGTTTGCAGTTTTCTTCTATTTTCCAGGATGTTAAAGTACAAAAAGTGCATGAAACTGGTGAATGGAGACCTCACTGGTGTGATGTTTTCAGCTGCAGACTTGCTCGACTGTTTATGCAACACAAAAGTCATCTATGAGTCAGTCAGTCCCTCCTGATTGTGCTGCTGTTTGATATCTGAGTCTGATTGTGTGTCTGAATCACTGAGGATCATCTAATCTATGAATGGCACCACTGATGAGTCTGTTTCTTAGCCTGTCTTTGTCTGCACATCCATCTTTATTTGCTTCATGTATCCTCCTCTGTCATCCGCTACTGCTGCTCTCTGTCTCTACTCGCTGAAGCTCTGTTCGATTTGTTTGTCCTCACCCTGCTACAAACTCAGAGACCCAAACAGAAAGCCTCTCTGAGCGTTCCTCTTAACTGTCAGAATGACTGACTGCAGAGTTCTCCCACCCATCAGCTCCAAAATGAGACCTGCTCTGTACTCGACGCACACATCCCTCATACAGAAACTACCCCGGAGTCCCTGAGAGGGTGGGAGAGTAGAAAACAACAAAAGTTAGGATGATGGCGGCACAGTGAAATTAAGAACCTGAGCTTCTGAAAGGGAGACAAACAAACAGGAGCAATTACATGCTCCACCTCCAAAGAGGCGTCGGGGTGGAGCTCCTCTACTCCTGGACTGAAAGCTGAGAGGCCAAGATACCCAACTCTGAGCTCCCAGGAGCAGTTTCAGTAACTTGAACGTTCAGGATAACGGCCGATACCAGGACCCTCTCATGTCCATCGGGGGCAAAGAGAGCATGTAAACAAAACAGTTTGAGGCTCCAAGAAGCAGAACCCTCTCCAGTTCACCAACTTCTCAAATCATTCCTGACTTATTAGTCCAATTCAGACAGTGTCAGAGGGCCTGTTCACAGTTTTTAGTCATTATTCATAATTAATGATGTTTTCTAAATTAAGAAATATGTTGACAACATTTGAAGTCTGGGTGAAACCAACCAGGAGCAGATGGTAGGCTCAGAGTTTGATGTAAACATCATGAAAGCATGGATCGTCCTGTCTTGGATCAGCGGTTCAGGCTGCTGTTGGTGGTGTGATGGAGTGGGGGACGTTTCCTTGGCACACTTTGGGCCCCTTAGTCCCACCTGAGCATGATTTAAACCCCACAGTCTACCTGAGTATTGTTGCTCACCATGTCCATCCCTTTATGACTACAGTGGACCATCTTCTGATGGTTCTCTGAGGGATGTTTCAGCTCCTTGGAGAATTAAGTAGCTCTGAAGGTGAAACAAGAAAGGTGTACCTAATGAAGTGGCCCGAAAAAGTATCTATGCAGTCATTTTCCTTTGACTTCTAAATTCTTCAGTTAATCAAAGATATTGTATACTTCCCCTTCCAACATGTTTTGGTGAGAGTTTGTCCGACGGTGTGGCTTTCGTTTTGTTTGCCACACCATGGCATTAGTGCCCACCTGCATACTTATCTGACTGGCCAGTAATGAATGTTATTGGCAGGACGATCATCCAGTCACCTGCTGGACATGCCTCCGAAAGGTTTTGCACATTCTCCAACACTTTCAATGGGCTGTTGTCCAGATGATTGAGTGAGATATTGTTAATTGAACGGTCCATCTGGTAGGTCAGGTTAGTATCTGCAAGATGCCACTTAAGTCCTGTATTTTGAAAATAAATGGATTTCTTGTATCATTTGTGAATCTTCACATGATGGGACTTAACATTTTTGCGTTATGGTGAAATGACCGGCCATTGCTGCAAGGAGGAAGTAGCTAGAATTTGGTGTGGACCCAAATCAGGATCAAAACATCCCGAGTTGGTGCAGTATACCATATTTTCAACTCATGCTAAATGCCATGGTGGAGGTTTTTGCTTTCACAGCATTCTTAGTCTGTAAATGAAAAGTCAAAACACCAGCAGTTTTTATTTTCAGCCTGAAATTTGTCATGTAAAGGAAGTTTTAGACGCATACATCTCACTCTGTTTCAAAATGACTTTATCTTGGGGCCCTTTGGAGCATGAAGCCCCAGTTAATTGCCAACCTTTCCCTGCTGGTGAACTACCTGTGCCAGCACACACACACTTTAACACTCTGTCTCACCACTGACAGGTTCAGCAGGGCTTCACTCTCTGCTGCAGCATCCTCTCTCTCTCTCTCTCCATCACTTTCCCTCACGCTGCTTGTCTCCCATCCCAATTATCTCCTCTGTCACACTCTTCCTGTTCACGCCGTGTCTGCATGTGTGTACATGGAAGCTGTTTAAATGTGTGTGTGGTTTGTATTTTTAAACTTGTTGAGCAGAGTTTAGGTGAGAGAGTGTCTCCTGTTAAACTGATAATGAAATTTGCACCTTTCCACCCAGACTGGTGTAAAGGTGACGTTAGAGGGTGAAATATCCTCACTTTAAACTTCAGTTTGACTCTACTAAAGGCATTTATACATGTGCAGGATTCTTCTGCAGAGCTCCAGACCATAAAACCAGACCACCTAACAGATTAATTGAATAATTATCAGGTTTTAGTAAATGCTAACAGCCAGCCACTTTGGTGTTTTTACTCCAAAATGGCATTTAGGGATGAAGGTAACAAGCTTTAAGGGCACAGACTTAGGAGAAGAGAAGTACACATGGCTGTTTGTGTTTCAAAAAAGTGGAAAATGTCGATGTAGATGTTTTTTGCATTTCTGCAAGTTCAACCTAATTTGCCAAAAATCTCCTGCACTCCTGCTGCACCAGCATGCTCGAGTCGTGCATCCAGCCTACAAAAAGAAACATTTTCTAGTCCTGACTCAGGTGTAATCATGTGCCGTCTTCATCGGAAACCAGCAGAACACTCTCTCTGCTTTTGTGGTAGAATAGAGGCGCCTTAGTGCCGCATGAGCCCTCCAGCCTCTTTACTTGGTCTTCCCCCCTCTCAAACTTTAAAATGAATTTGAAAATAAATGAGAGAAAAAGCCCTAAGCCTTCCCGCCGGGCTTAGGATGTTCTCCGTCTGAGAACGCTCCAAAGATTCTCCCAGAACGCCGACGCAGAGGTGATTCAAACGATCATCAAGGAGCCGATAAAATCGCACTCGGTCTCTGAAGCTCAAGGATGTGACTGCACGATGAATAATCACACGTTTTTATGACAGAGGCTTTTCTGTTTCTGAGGGTTTGCTGTTTGAAATGTGAATACTGTTTTCTCTGTGGTGCATTCACAAAAACAGTTTTTATCAGGCAGACACACCGGTTTACATCAGCGTCTTCGGTCGTAGTTCAGAGCAATGATTAAGGCGTAAAGAAGGCCTGAAACTAAAAATTAGTAATTCTCTGAGCCTCTTATGGACAGTTTTGGCAGCTGAGTCGTTGCTGTTTCAATATACTCGATGATGGTTTGCCTGCAATTCAGTTTTTTAAATCAACAGCAGCTGGTTTTCGAGTCCGTCTAAATGAATGGCAGTGTCCAGTACTCCATCACTGAGCCACATATTGGACAACGCAAAAGCACAGCTGTCTCTTAAAGGTCCACATCTTGGTGTCTGTTAATCAATGATTTAATTTAAGTTGAATAAAAAATAAAAAATGTCGACTCTGTAGAGGATCAGCTTTTTTTCCCTCCCCTTTGGAAATGCTCTGATCTGAGGGGGCGGGGCTACAGGAGGCTGTGATAATGAGCTCTGCGCTGATTGGCTGCCCAAGCGATATTAGGGGGAGGAGGGGTTACAGAAAGCGGAGCACACTCTCAAAACAGTCATGGCAGTCATGGAGGCTGTATAGCTATGACATCATAAACTCCAGGAAGTAAAAATAGAGCGTTTTAATGGGTATTTTCTTTAAAGAGACATTTCTCTGTGAACTGAGAGTTTAGTAAAAGGTGTCATGATCTTATGCTCTGAAAGCCCCTTCTTACAACATTAAAAGCTGATTGATTTTGTGAGACATGGAACCTTAAAGTCACACTGTTGGGGTCATATCTCCAGTTTTTTCTCTGGGTCAGTGGTTCCCCATCTTTCCTTCTTGGAGCCCCTCCTTGTCGTATCTAAGTTGAGCCCAGTAGGACCTGCACAGGAGAAAAAGTGACTCAGCACTGTGCAAAATAAACCTCAATATAATTTGTTGTCATCGATAAAACAAAGATGAAAGATTTTGCATTGATGGGCCTTCTACATGAGAGTTTAGATCAGACCCAAATTTGAGCTTGTGGCTGGACCCTCGTGGACATTCTCCCCGAGCCCAGCCTGGCCTCTTCCCTAAATTATATTTATAAGCCACAACCTGATCCATCTTAACATTTTTCAACATTTTGGCTTCAATGATTAAGGCTTTTTAGAGCAATTTCCTGGTTGGTTAGTAGCAGATGTTCAGTTGAATAAAGCTAAACATTCTTTATTTTTAGTGTAAGATTTCCTTGTGTTTATTTTCACACTTTATTCATGTACTTTAGATTATATTGTCCTCTATTCTTTTACTGTGTTTCTTATCTGTGTATTTATTATTACTATTACTATAGTTATTTTACTATAACTTGAATTTATCTCTAGTTTTAGTGTTTTTAACATCATCTTCAGTGTTTTCTCTTTCATGTTTCGTCAGTTCCTCACTGCCGTAGTTCTGTTGTATCGAGGTCTTTATTCAAGTTGTTTTTCCTTGTTTTTGTTCAATGTGGGTTTGTTTGTTTGTTCTTGTTTGCTTATTTATGTTTGTCTTACATGTTTTTTGTTGTTTTTGCCCAGGTAAAGTGCTTTGTGCTATATATTTTGTATGAAAAGTGCTTTACTAATAAATTTTGATGGTTTAATAGGTTGGAGTGCTACATAGGTTTGTTATTCATGATTATAACCAAAGCTTATTCCGTCTCATTCTCAAACCAATAAAAAGCAGGCATGGTAGGACCTGGACAGGGGAGTGACCCTGGACCAACCTAAACTCAACTGGGTTTTGGCTAAGGTAGAAAAATCTAACCTTTGGTCTGCTGCACTTTCTTTGAAAACTTTTTAAAATCTGAACATAAGCTGTTTCATGTATTTCATCAAACCGTCATTATTTTTAAAAGCACGACATGAAGTTAATCATCCTGACACTCTAGATGAACTGTTTCACACCTCCATGAAATACACAGTCTATTAGTTCAGCTGCACTGAAGGAAAAATCAATCAAGACAGTTCTGATTAATCAACTTCTGCACACATGCATCCACTCCAGAACTACTGCATCTTTAAATCACATCAGAAGAAGAGTAAGTGTGTTTTATTTGTGTTATTCTTATGCAGAAATCCTCTGTTTCTGTTAAAAGTTACTAAGAGGGAGCCTCTGCCAGTCTCCATTTGGATCTTTTTATGTTCCTGCAAACATCATATCAAACCTATCCACAAAATGAAGCGAGGAAAAACACATGAAATCCATGTTTACAGATGTTTTCTGCTCACTGATGCAATCATTTGCAATCGGACCAACCAGAGGAGTAAGGCAGGATTTTTTAAATATGCTCAGCAGCCGTTTATCTGACCTGCAGCCTTGCAGTTAAAATCAATGGCTGGTATTATTGGAACGAGTCGGCACACTGCTTATAATGATTTTCAGTAATCCCCTACAGCTTCTCCAAAGCAGGAGACGCTCCAGGGAGAGTCCAGAGCAGGTCTTTCTTCACATTGATGCTTTTGTACATATTTTATAAAATGGTGTTCAGTTCAGTGAAGTTCAACAGGTGTATGATGTGATTAAACCTTTAAGGTCAAAGGTTACACACATAAACATATCAGTGGTTGCATCAGATGAAAAGTTTGGATGTTGGTGCATGTTTTGTAAAATATCCTGGCTTTAGGGTCTGTGAGTAGAATGAGCTAAAGTTTGGTTGAGATAGCACATGCACTATGGCAGCGTCCGTTAGAGGGCATCAACAGTGTTCCAGAGGCTCCTGTGACTTGGTTTAGTCCAACGCTATTACAGTTTATGAGGAAAGCATAGGTTATACCAGCTTCATTTTAAAGTGATACTTTCTTCTGTGATCGCCCCCTTGAGGTTTAGTTCAGGGATGGTCAACCGGAAGCCCAGAGGAAACACCTCCATCAACCTCCTTTTCGCTTTCAGTTTTCTTAATAAAGTAAACATGGAGAAAATGAGATGCTTCAGAGATTCCAGCTCAGACCAGATCAAGATGATCTAAAAGGATATGAAAAGCACTCAAAGATCTTTGAGCAGAAGGCTCACCTGAGTCAGTCCAAGGCTTTCAAGGAGCTGGTGGACAAGTGAAGAGCCATGATGGGGGAGAACTGTCGCTACTAGGAAGCAGTGCTGCAGACTTACCAAGAACAGGAGCATTCGCCTCGAGCTCAGAGGAGGAGTGGACGATGGAGGAGACGAGGGAGTTTTTTATCAATGAGGAAGTCATTCCCTTTGGAGGAAAACAAACCATTAGAATTTGATAAATTTAAGTTGTACTATATTTCTTTTTTTCCTCCCAGAATTTCTGTGACTAATCATCTCTGAATTCTTGTTTTTTAATTGTTTTTAAGTAAATCTTGAAATTGAATTGCCTGGATTTGCTCCTGTAAAATGATAAATAATTTATATACACATTAAAAAATAAAATCAACAACACTGCATTGAATACCTGGCAAGCTTTCACTATAAAGGATCTTAAACATAATGTTACTTTTATTTTTTGTCAAAGATTAAAGCTAGCCTACAAATATTCATATAATATGTCCTGAAAAGCTGTTTACTCTAACTTATTTGTTAAATCGTGAACAATTTTAAAGCCTTGCTGAATGTTCCCTATAATTTTCACCCTTTGGCAAATGGGAGTGTTATGTGGCCGAGCCCGGTTGAGTTTTTCATTTAGTAACTAAAGGTCACTGATCAACATGGCTGCTTATTTCACTGTAACACTAGAACTTTAAGTCCTTTCATGGGAAGATGCACGAATGATGCCAGAGATCCATTTATTTCCAAATTAAAGGACTTTGGTGGCACCATGTAGCCTTTGACAGGGATGTTGCTCTCCTGATGCCACTTTGGTCTTAAATTGTCCTGAGGCGTCTTTCCTGCATGACGGGCCCCCTCTCTCTTTGCCCTCACTGTCAGTTTATCGACTGTCCCCTGTTTTATACAACGAAGAAGGAAAATAATCATATAACAGACTCCATATTCATAAAAGAAATCCATATAAGCTCAAGTGCTCACTGGCCTGGTCCATGAGACTCCTGGTTTAATTTGAGGGCCCAGTTTGGTCCTCAGACTTAATGAGGCTCTTTTGGTAACCATGACAACCCATTTCTGGTCTCAATATTCCCATATTAGTATCTTATACCACCCAGACACATCCATAGTTAATCCCAAGCTATAACCTCGTTATCATAGTCATCACTAGATGGTCATAAGTTCATAATAAGAAGATTTAAATGTGTTACCAAGCATCAATATCAACTCTCATTTCCATTTTCAACCATCCTCATCTCCTCATCAGCCTATCAGGGATTCATTTTCTCGCCGTGCTTTCCCTTGGGCACTTTTGTAAAAGTCAGATCCTCATCCATCCAGACGTGGCTCACTGAGGAGAAGTTTAAATGAAGACTTTTATGAAACTTCCTCTTCCTCCCCTGAGGGAAGGCTCCCTCCTCTCTTCTCATCGGGGTGCACGGTTCTCCTCCAGAGCTCTGGTTTTATTAACCACTGCCTGCTCCCCTCGTTTCTCTGCTTTGTGATATTTTCATCTTGTTATTATCTTGTTCTCTTCGTCTCCCTGGTGTTTTGTTATCGCTCCATCTTTAAGAAGAGGGAGTAAAGAAATGTGGAGCTTGTCTGGCTCGGCTCGGACCATTGCTGACACCCTCTCTTTTCCTGCTCCTTCCATCTGTCTCCCACATTAATTATTTACCTGTTGGCTCAGAAGGCTGATTGTTCAAGCAACACAAAGATCTGAAAATGTGGGAGAACGATAACACAGACTAAGAATTAGAGCTGGGTTTATGGACCTAACAGCGCTCTCTCTCTCTCTCTCTCTCTCTCTCTCTCTCTCTCTCTCTCTCTCTCTGTGTAAACGATGGTGGGCTGATGGGCTGATCAAAGCTGCGTTGGTGAAGCTGATGGAAAAATAGCCAGTGTTTAAATTAATAATCAGATCGCCTTGAGCCAGACACGAGCAGATTGATATTAAAAGAGGACAAAGAGGTTCACAAAAGCTCTCTGTTTTTGAGAACAATGTCAGACTGTGAAAATATCTGAAGTATCTGAATGATATCCATTTTTAAAAACATTCACAGGCCACTTTATAAGGCACCCCTTACCAGTACCAGGTTGGACCCCCTTCAGCCTTCAGAACTGAGCTGGAAACATCCCTCAGAGATGTTGGTCTGTATCTCAGCTGGCTGACAGTATCCCATAGTTGCTGCTGATTTGTCAGTGAGAATCTCCTGTTTCACCACATCCCAAAGGTGATCTGTTGGATTGAGATCTGGTGACTGTGGAGGCCACTGTACAGTGAACTTATTGTGATGTTGGAGAAACCAGTTTGAGATTTTCTGAGCTTTGAGACATGGAGCTGCTGGAAGTCTCCATCAGAAGGTGGTCCACTGTGGTCATAAAGGGATGGACATGGTCAGCAACAAGACCCAGGTAGGCTCTGGGGTTCAAACCATGTTTAGTCAGCCTGAACCATTGATCCAACGCAAGATGGATCCATGCTTTCATGATGTTCACACCAAATTCTGAGCCTACCATCTGAGTGTGGCAGCAGAAATCCAATCTTCTGTTGTCCAATTTTAGTGAGCCAATGTGATTTGTAGCCGCAGTTTCCTGTTCTTAGGTGACAGGAGTGGCACCTGATATGATCCTCTGCTGCTGCAGCCCATCTGCATCTTTGAGTTCCTGTTGCCTTTTCCAAACTCTAGCCATTCTCCTCTGACCTCTGGCCTCAACAGGTCATTTCCACACAGAGAACTGTTGCTCACTGCCCTTTCATGGCCCATTCTCCTCAACCCTAGAGACAGTTGTGAGAGATAATCTCACAACATCAGCGGTTTCTCAACTAATAATTCACCTTTCTTCTCCATTCTGATGCTTGGTTTGAGATATGACATCAGGACACTCATTTCTTCATTCACAACCATGTGCTGTTTTATTTTTGCTTTGTTGTCATCACTGTTTTTGTTATCATTTTTCCCTGAGTTTGTTTGATTTCTCATCATTTTGCTCTCTCCCTTCTTTCTCTGTTTTTTAGCATGAATTGTGCAAAACTTGTCCACCCTGACAAGCCCTCAGAGGCTCTCAACAGGTAAAAACAATCCCTGCACTGCTGATTGAGCTGCTTTAGCTTCAGCCTTGATGCTTGAGATTCTAAATTTGCTTTTGATGCTAACGTCTGCTTTGACTTAAGAATCTGCTCCTATCGAACTAATATAGTGGCTTCTGAAGTTTGCTGCTAGCAGTGAGAGTTCACCTGTTTGCTGCCCTGGCTGTTCTTCTGAAGTTTTCTCAGTCTCATGTTTGTCATGTTTGTTTGCAGACTAAACTGCCTCTCTTTTAATTATCATGAAACTTTATCCACTAACATTCAAACCTGGGTACCCGGTATGCAGTGAGCTGGATTGGGTTCAGGAAAGAACGCCAGGTGACTGTAAAGGTGCAGCTACTGCTCCCGTATCCAGCAGCTGACCTTTCCTATGGTCCTGCCAATGATACATAAAAATGTGATGAAGGGAAGTGGTTGTGAAGTCCCACCATGTCTCTGGCCACTAGAGGCCTCTCAAGAGTATAGCAAGACCAGTAGGACCAGCGACCTGAAGACTCTGACTTTCGTACACATGCTCAGATACCATGACTGCCACACCGCCTTATCCAGTGACCTCAGTGCTCCATGATGAAGTTTTTATCAGCCCATAATCAGTCAACTACTCTAAGATAAATGAAATGTAGTTTTGCACTTGCAGAGTCAACAAATGTTCATAAATCTGTTTTTATCAATGATCTATTATCTAGAGGGGGGACTCAGTAATAACCACAAGTTCTGCTATTTGGAGCAGGGCAGATGGTATTAGAGCATCGCTGGCTCCCTCCTGCTTCTGTTTATGCCACTCAACTGGCAAAGCTTCATCCAAACAAACAGTTATGGAGTCAGTCTCTGCATCCAACTGTCAGACAGCAAACCAGTCAAAGTGCTGCTTTAATTTGGCTCCATGCTCACTTTTAAACCATTGGTCTGATCTGACTCGTCAGGACGCCTCCTGCAGCTCCGTCTGCAGCTTCCTTCATCTTTAATTTAAGCCTTCATCCCTCCATGAGAGAATATTTCCTCCTTGTTCCTGCCTCTCACTAACACTAACTTTATTTCACACTGTGCAATGAGCTGCCATGCCGCACTGATGCTGGAATAATCCTGAGGATGATTGATGTGTTTGTCTGTATGGTGCAGCGGGGAAACTTTAAGTTTGCTCTCCGAGTAATAACTCTGTGTTTGCTTTAATAGGAAGCACCTCTTTTTTGTTTCCTATGATCAAATTAAATCCTTTTTTCTCCTTCAGCGTTGGTTTTTATTACCTCTGAAATGTAGAAATGAAATCAGATGTCAGGCTGTGACTATGCAGACACATTTCTCTCTGATAACACTGTTTATGAGCAGAGGATAGGTTTTTCCTCACAGCTACAGCTCTGAAACGTCTCATATTGAGCTGAGTCATTGATCGACATATTGAGGAAATAATGATCCTGAGAAATACCTGAGGTGATGCACATAATCAACACAACGCGAGGCATCCTCAGACCTTCTATTGTTGTTTTATCAACATTCAGGCCACTTTTTTTTTTTTTACAAAAAATTGTCAATTTACCTCAACTTTATTCTGGCATCGTCATTCCCCAGATTAACACATGATCGGCCACGTCCCACAGCCCAAGCACTTTGCAGTTGCTCATTTCAGTACAAACCAAAACGTAAAGAACTCGTCTGAAGAAGATGCTGAACCAGATTAGAACAATTTAATCACATACATGTGGCACATAAACACGGTATAAACATGATTATAACATGGCACTGTCATTGTCATTGAATTGATTTTAAAACTTGATCTTCACAGTCAATATTTTAGAAAAACACCCATATCAAAATGCTTCAGTTTGGTGCACCCTTAAGGACCAAAGTCTTTCAACTGTTTTGTTATATATCCATCCGCCACAAGTTGGGTTCGTAACTGCCATCTTCGTTCCTGCCATCCGGCCTGTTGTTGCACTATGACCTGGAAATACATGAACAGCTTTGAGTAGTAACATTGCTTAAGCTCGTTTAAGCTAGCAGCTTGTCAGTGATCAAATAAAGTTGAGGTTGTATTCACGCTGCTCAGATGAAAATGTCGTTGACTCGTGCGATTTGAATCCATATTCTTCATGGACTTGTGAATGTTAACCTGTTAAGAGAAGAAGAGGCTGGCTACCACACTCGGTAGGGGGGGGCTTTAGCCTATTGCAACTGACATTGCGCAAGAAGTGGAAGAACCACAGTAAATCCCACAAGGAACCAGGGAATCAGAGGCAAACTGAAGCTTTAACTTTTAGAGACACAGACAGGAAGAGCAGCTGGACAGTGTGTATCATTCTTGTGACATATTCCACCTTTGTGGACGCATATACCAGCTGGATTAAGATAAATAAGGCTCTCAATTTCTGGTGAGGGAGACTCACCAGAGACGTGAGACTCATGCTTCCATTCTGAAAGCTCTTACTTGAAAACATTCATCCATCAATTATCTATGCTGCTTAGCCTATCCCAGCTGACGCTGGACAAGAGGCAGGGCACGCCCTGAAACTGTCACAGGGCCACGTAGAGATGCAGACAACCATTCATGCCTACACCCGCACTTAAGGGCAATTTGGAGCTACCAGTTAACCTAAAGAGTATGTTTTTGACCTGTGGGAGGAAGCTGGAGTGCCCAGAGAGAACCCATGCATGCACAGGACAACATGTAAACTCCACACAGAAAGGCGCTGACCAACATTGGGGTTTGAACCAGCAACCTTCTTGCTCTTTGGCACTACTATAGAGGGAAGGGGGCTTAAAGTAACAAGAGGTCAAATGGAGTGTCTCAGAGAGAGAATGGAGGTGGATCAGGGGTACTTGGTTTGTGAAAACTAGAGGGTTTTTGTGAACATTATTTACTTTGAACCCCCTCTAGCAGTCATCAAACTCAATTACTGTATATAAACCAAAAAATGGTGAAATATGAGACTGTTAAGGTACAAGCATGTCATTGTAAGAAGTTCAGAATTGGTGTTTATTGCCAAGTATGTTTACACATACAAGGAATTTGATTTGGTAAAAAAAACAATCAACATATAGTTAGAATAAAAATAAAGAGTCAGGGGGAGTAAAATAAAGTATGAATATATGTTAAAAAAAAAAAAAAAAAGAAAGAAAAATAGGAACAAAGACAACACAAAGGTAGAAGATGCAGTGAAGGAGCTATATGGATGAGCTGTGAATTTTTCAACAATATAAATAGAGATAAATATTTATTAAAATTATTTGATATTATTTATCCTGAATGGCATTCATGAAAAGATCATCACAAAAAGCTGGATTACCTCAATCTGAGGATCTCTGTGAGTCAAATAATGCGTCTGTGGTCCTTGATTTTTATTTTATTTTATATATTTTAGACCTGATCAATTCACACAAACATCTTTTGCAACACCTGAGCTTCATTGGTGAGGGGCTTTCTCGATGCGTGCTCACGTGCCGTGCTGGAGTCCTCCTCTAAGCAGGCTGGGCCAGGGAGGTGAACCACACCTAAGCACAGTACAGCAGGCTCACATTGCACAAATGAGCAGGACTTTGGGGGTGCACCCATACGAACAGCACAAAACACCAAGTGAGTGAGCCCAACTTTCCTGTCTCAGCTCCAGCTTTGAGTCATTAATATTCCCGGCATGGTTTCTGTATTAACACTGATTTTCAGAGCTATTATGCAGATGCGGAGCGTTGATGCTGCAGCAACAACAGCTATATTTGTCTAAAACCACATGTAAGATTGTGCAGAGCATTAAATGGATGTTTCACACAGAGCTGAGTCAGCGTTATCATCAGCCCCGTTCAGAGAGAACAAACATGGATGTTCAGAGAGCAGAGGAAAACAAACTGATCTGAGGGAAAAGACTGTTTTTGGGTTTGTTCTCGCTCTCTCTGATGTTGCCTCCATGTCAGAGCAGCAGTAACATCTTCCAAAGCGGTTTGATCGGAGAAATAAGAACAAACAGGGCTGAGATTTTACATTGGAAAGGATAATAGAGGATGTGGTGACCATAAGAGTGAGGGATGAAAAAACAGACGAGAGGAGACAGCGGGGAGGGACGGAGACGCAGAGACACGAATTTGCTGTGATCAGAGGATGAGTCCTTACTGTGTGTGTGTGTGTGTGTGTTCGTCAGCCTACTTTGGATGTAAGGCTCTTGTTACTGCGGGCGAGCGAGGGCCTTCTCTCTCACTCACAGTCAATTGGCCGGTGATTCGATGTCACTGACAGCGCCACAAAAACAGGAGCAATTTCACAACAGCCGCCTCTGGCTACAATACCCCTGTGTTCTCATGGATAAATGCCTCTGCACACTCTATAGAGGGTGTTTTTATGAGTGCTGCTGCCTCAGCTGAAAAATCTGTCATGACGAATGAGTTTGAGCTCCAGTACTTGAGTGAAGTCGAGATGGTTTCCTGGATGTTTTGGTATTTTTTTTCACATATGCAGGCTCGCAAATACATTAAAATACTCTAAACTTAAATACAGTGTCATTAATATTAAAGGGATATGCCTTTTTTGTTGTTGTTTTCGTGTCTTGCCTCACTCCCCAAGTCCATGACAAGCAGCCATTCTTAAATGCAAATACCCTGCAAAAATGAATGGCTCACTCACAACTGTGAATCGGTTCTCATCGTTCACTTAAAAGAACTAAGCTAGTTAGCGGTGGGCGAGCTCTGCCTATCTCTTCCTTGTTACTGAACACACAGTCAAAAGAATGGTGTCTATCTGCTTGTTATGGACTCGGGAGTGAGGCAAGACATGAAAAGAACAATATGCTTATACTTTCATTTTAACGGGCGAGTAAAGTTTTTATGCTCATACCTTTACATGTTTCGACGGAGCTCTTCCGCCTTCGTCAGAAGTGTCTGACGAAGGTGGAAGAGCTCCGTATAAGCATATTATCTATGTAGACATAATGAACTTTCTTGGACTACTATATGAAAAGAACAAAAAAGTTGATGTATCCCTTTAACTTAATGTGGCATATACCCTCACTGTCCACTTTATTAGGTACATGCATTTAAGCATGAACAAGATGACATGCTGAATGTCAAACTGAGCAGCAGAATGGAAAGTAACTCAAGCGTGTACTCTTGAATCATGCCTAAGAACCTCGACAAGGCAAGTTGCCTGATTATGGTACATTTGTATCCATACTTAAATAAGTCAAGGGACTCATGGCCCGTTCTTTAGTTTAAAACCACCGTTAGACACGCATGAAATGCAATGAAGCACAGAGAAACCCTTCACTTCAACCCTTGGTGTGTTTTAATGAGACGGTGTATTTTTGACTCATTGAACAGGTTTACTGTTTGGAAAGGCTGTGCAGTCCTGTGAGTCATATCCTTGGAACAACAGACTTGGGAACAGTAAGTCAGAATAAGGATGGTTCTGCAGGCCTCTGAAGTCCTCTATAAAACATATTTAGCCCTCAAGAGAACTTAGATTAAGCTCTGCAGCTCCCTCAGCTGATATTAGTGATGCACCCCCTGTTTGGAGCATTGTATTTACCGCAACAAGCTAACAAGCTTTTATTGTTTTTGTGAAAATAAGTAATTCATCATTGCAGAGAGTACTAAAATCAACTTTTAAAACATCACAACATGTAAATTAGTGATTCCCAGCATTGCAGAGAACTTTGATTAGTCCAAAACATGCCATTTAGTCTTCAAAACGTCCTTACTAAATGTATCTGCTGCCATAAGAGATCCTCTCCAGCTGTCAAAAAGCCACATATATATTCTGAGCACTGACGTGGAGAAATCTGTCTCTGTTTGATATTCAGGTTTATCCAGCCTTTACTTTGCAGGGTTTGGGGTTTTCCATCCATCTTCAGGGAGCTAAAAGTGTCTGAGTCAGCTGAAATCTAGAAAGGTTGATTATCACAGCTGCTAAAGTAGAATATAGAAGAGCTGCTGATGTGCTGCTGGGCTTTTAAACAGTCGACATGCCAATTATTCTCCTTGTAGCATGCTGATTTGATGAAATTACAGTGCTTTAGAGCCTGATAAATTAGGGGTGATAAAATGTGCTTTTATTTGAGATGGAGCTGTGTAGAATAATGAATGAAACAGGGAAAAGGATGATGGTGTTATAGAGAGTTATTATGAGACAGAGGAGATGAAATGGTCCATTATTCTCCCGCTGTCTCTGTGGTTGTCTGTCCAACAGTATTGGGTCATCAACAAACCAGCGTGATGGCTCGGGTCAGACTCTGAGGCCACGGATAGTTCTTGATTTTTCATTGTTGTTTTTAAAAAAGTCTGTATTCAAACAACTGCCCTGCTCTAGGATCATCAGTCAAAGAGAAAAGCTGTAGTTTACATGACAGGCCAGTAGTTGGCAGTGTGATTTCAGGCAGCCAAAAAAGATTGTGTTGTCCAGGTCGAATTTTCTAACTAACAACTTTATTTGGACTTCAACAGATCCAAAGGACAACAAAATAGATCAAACCAAAGCTGGTATCAAAGATGAAGCAGGAGACACTTAGATTTCATTCAGAAACACTAAGGCATCCATTGAACCATCCAGCCATTCATCCATCCATTTGCCCATCCCTCCTGTCATTCAGTCATCTATTTTTCTCCACTTTCATTGATTGATTTTGCCTTCTATCCATCCAATCATCCATCTTTTAATCCATAAAATTCACCCTTATATCCAGCCATCCATCCATTTAAACTTCATCTGATTTCATCCATTTATCCATCCTTCTGTCCATCCTCCCAATCATCCATCCATCTGTCCTTCCATACATCCATTTGTTCATCATCTGTCCATTTATCTTTTCATCCATCCACACACCAATCTCTATATCCATCCATCCAGCCATCTGATTTCATCCATTCGTCCATCTTTCCATCCTGACTACCATCTAATTTCCATACGTCTATGCATACAAACGTACATCTGTCCATCCATCCATCCTTTTGATTTTATCCATTCATCTGTACCTCCATCTCATCTTTTTGTCACTCCATCATCTTTCCATTCATCCATCCATCCATCCATGTATTAATTTACTTTTAACCATCTATCTATCTATCTATTCATTATCCATCTATTCTTTTATTTTATCTTCCATCCAAGTATCTGTCTTGCTGTCCATCCCTCTATCTTTCCTTCTTCCCATCCCTCTTTTCTTCCATCCATCGTTCCATCTTACTGTCCATCCATCCATTCATTCCTCCATACATCAATCTGATTTCTATTCATCTGTCCTTCCATCCACCTCTAATCATCCCTCAATCCATTGGCCCATCCATCTTACCATCCCTCCATATACCTTTTTATCTATCTATTCATCCATTTAATCAGCCATCCATATGTAATATCATCCAACCATTTGTCCCTACATCCATCCACCTATCCGTCCTCTTATCCTCCTTTCTAACTATCTATCCATCCAGATGTTATCAATTTAAATTGTATCTACCCATCCTTCCACCCATCCATTCTTCTTTTAATCTTTCTATCCGTAGTATTTCATTAGTACATTTATTACAAACATTATTACATTATTACTTAATTGAATATTAAGATTGTGTTCACATCTCCTTTGTGTCGTACATGAGAACACTTAAACCCTTCAGAGACCACCTCAGCGAGTGTGCCCAGGTATGAGAGTAGTATGGTTATATAACTTAAGATGATCTATTTGAAATTGCGTCTAAATCGGGAATTGTAGTTTTGTTTTATAATTTGAGAATTAACATTAGTAGTAAAAATCAAATGAACATTATCCCTACTTGATACCTTAAGCAACAAAAGTAAGAGTCTAAAGTACCAGATATTGGGTCATTTTTTGTATTCAAACCCAAAAATGCAGGTAAAATCCTTCAAGCTGTCTAAAAACTGAGGTTTCCCCTATTCATCCTCATTTTTCAGCTCAGTTGCTCTCCTAATTGGAGGTTTATGTTTTATTTCTTAAGCTGCAAATTTTTATTTTGTTTCCCAGAGGAAGTTTCACAGCCAATGACCTTCAAATCAAAAAGTAAGATCTTCATAAAGATGCAGCAGCCCGGACACTCTTCTGTATTATCTGGAGGGCTGGCAGCAGTCCCAGTCCACACTGAGCAGATGTAATAAAAGACCGTGTGTGTCGCTGCTGTCAACAACAATAACAAGATGGACGTAGAGCTTCTCTGACCAGATTATCTTCTGCTCTGCTGCCCTTGGTCTCAGAGATAAAGCTGTCACCACCTGAAAGTTTAAATCAAACTTCTCAAACCTTGAACTTTCTTCTTCTTCACATTAGCTGTTGTCCTTCTAACAGACGAAGGGGCGAAAACTTTGAGCCGCTTCAATTTGTCAGACCGAGCTGGCAGCCCATTTAAATTGGTTAGACATGGAGGCATACATCAGAGGTGACACCCGGAGAATAATGGGCGTGATTCATGCTGAACCCTCTTCCTCCTCACTCTCACTTTCTCTATCTCATCCTCTCCAGCTCTCCTCCATCTGCTTTCAAACGCTGCCTTTCCATCTCCTTGTCTCTTGCTTTAATGACCCGAACAGAGACACGGTGTCATTAAGAGAGCCAAGATAGCGTCTGCTTGATGAGAAGGAGGGCTGGACTAATTGGATGCTTGGATTGTTGTGGAGACAGATTCGGTCGTCAGGATTAGTGACTCCTCGCCGTCATTTTGGAGGAAGAATCAGTAAAGATACAGCACGCAGCATCTCTTCTACCTGCACTCATTTACCAATTATTCTGTCTGAATGAACTCATTTAACCAAGGGCACATTCACACCGACCATCTTCAATCACTCTGAGGAGTTTACTTCTGTAAGGTTGATGCTCTCAACCAAGAGCACAAACTATGAGAACAACTGAGATGATTTACCAGGAAAACAAAGATGCTGCTTGACATTTGGTTGCTTGTTGCTGCCGTGCTAGAGTGAATAACCATGTCCCAATTCAGGGATATCATCCTTTGAAGCACTGAGCCTTCACAGCCTGTGTTGAGTGCTCAGATCGATCTAAAGACCCGAGCATAGCATCACACAGTTGCTGCAAATTTGTCAGTTGAACATCCATGATGAGAATCTCCTGTTTCACCACATCCTAAAGGTGGTCTATTAGATTGAGATCTGGTGACTGTGAAGGCCACTGGAGTACAGTGAACTCATTGTGATGTTGGAGAAACCAGTTTGAGATCATCTGAGCTTTGAGACATGGGGCTGCTGGAAGTCTCCATCAGAAGATGGTCCACTGTGGTCATAAAGGGATAGATATGGTCAGCAACAATACTCAAGTAGGCTGTGGGGTTTAAACCATGCTCAGGTGGGACTAAGGGGGTGGATCCATGCTTTTATGATGTTCACACCAAATTCTGAGCCTACATCTGAATGTGGGCAAGAAATCCAACAGGGGTGGCACCAGGTGTGGTCCTCTGCTCCTGTAACCACAATTGCTTCAAGACTGGGTGTGTTGTGTGTTCAAAAATGGTCTCTCTGCATACATTGGTTGTAATGAGTTGTCATTTGAGTTCCTGTTGCCTTCCTGTCATCTCCAACCATACTGACCATTGTCCTTGCCTCTGGCATCAGCAAGACATTTTGGCGCTGATAAGTGTTGCTCACTGGAGATTTTCTCTTTTCGGACCATTCTCTAAAGATCCTAGAGATGATTGAGTGTGAAAATCACAGTAGATCAGCAGTTCATGAAGTACCACCAACCATACCACATTTAAAGTCCCTCGAATCACCTTTCCCTTTTTGCTGATGCTCAGTTTGAACTGCAGCAGGTTGTCTCGAAGGTGTTTATGTTCCTGAACGCATTGAGTTGCTGCCATGTGATTAGCTGTCTAGCTATCAGGTTAACAAGCAGTTACTTCAATGATGAGGCTAGTAATTTAAGTGTGTTACTTGTCATTTCCACCTTTTTGAGTAATTTAAAACCGTTTCAGGAAGAAGTCTGTTTTTGTCCAAACAAGTTTTCCTTTTTGATTAATAAGTTTGCTTTTAATAAATTGTCTCCAGCTACGCTTTCTTCCTTGTTCGGTTCAAAATTGTCAGATAAAATTCAAGCACATTGTTGAAATGCTGGCAACATTAGAAAAAGCAGGTGAATTAGCGACTAGTAAAGGATGTTCCCTCACTTTTCTACGTGTCACCAACTTATCTGTGAAATGTACTAATTAATTAAAAGCATAATTCAGGTTGTTTTCTTGACACTGCATGCAACTAGCATAAATTTTCATTGCTCATTTTCAAGCAATTTGTGCAATTTACACAGTGCTCCCTCTCTCTTGTGCTCTCCCTCTCTTTTGGTAGAGTTGTGGTTAAATATCATCAAGTTTCTGTGCTTCAAAACCCCTCAAGAAGTCCCAAAATATTTTGTTTACACACAAAAATAGCTTTTAGCAAAATTGGAGAGGGCCCTCACATTGTTCCCTGCTGGGATCTCCAAATGGCTGATATTGCCCTTGGCTGTAAAAACACATCATTCTGCTTGTAATCATTCTTTTTTTATTTAAATGTAATAAAAGTCTGCCCTCCTGGCTTATTCATTTTTAATAAAGGCAAATAACTGAACTGAGGAAGGAGGAATATTTGATGTCAAAGAGTGAAACTTCCTTCTTGACCTTGTGAGAACATTGACCAAAGAGTATTTATTAAAGGAGATGGATGCTGACATCTGACACTCAAAATATTCTCACGCTTTCAGCAACAAAGTGTCAAAACAGTCTGGACTGACCT
Source organism: Cetoscarus ocellatus (assembly GCA_037902135.1). Taxonomy (NCBI): domain Eukaryota; kingdom Metazoa; phylum Chordata; class Actinopteri; order Labriformes; family Labridae; genus Cetoscarus; species Cetoscarus ocellatus. The sequence goes on along the minus strand of JBAMNC010000947.1, from coordinate 1,178,131 downwards.
ATCTCTCCTCATCTGTCTTTAGATTCTTTAGCTGCTTCCTGCTGCTCTTGCTTCTCTCTAAAGCCATCCTTTAAACACTACATAGAAGTTGAATGTTAATCTGACTTGTTTTCTTTCTGCAGGGCGGCTCCCAAAGCCTCATCAGAGCAGGGCAGCAGCAGCGACAAGAAGGAACGTCCCACGAGCACCATGAGTGAGGCATCAAACTACACGGGAGGCTCTGACTACAGCACCTTCCCCGGCAGCCCAACCACCACTGTCACCACGGGAACCACCACCACCACCTCCACATCATCAACACGGGTCAGTCCAAATCCACACATGCCATGAACATAGACACAGGTCATACTGAGAGTTCAACGCCAAAGGTGTCTTCAGCCCGGGAACACTTTGTACTTTTAATTTGGTTTTAGTGATATAAAGTTTATACATGCAAATATTTAAGTCTAAGTGCAGCCTATAACATCCCTGAAGAGATGACTTGTTTTTCCCATCATACTTTGCTGGAATCGGCCTCGGGCTGTTAATACTGTTGAGTGATCAGTGACTCGGGGCGCTCGGTGACCGTCCTGGAGAGTGTCCATGTGGTGTCACTTCCTCTTATATCAAACAGAAGTAGGGCTATGAATCGGGCTATCTCAGCTGTGAGTGTGTCACACACACTCGGGTCACCGCGCCGCACCATGGAAACATCCCATAAAAACACGCAGAAGATAAATATGCATGAGTAAATCAGGAGTGCTGTGCTCTCATGAATAAGTGATGCTTTTACTATTATTACTTCTGCTTACACTGACCAAAAGAAAGTGTAACAGCGAGTATGTTCATGTATTTATGAGCAATGCTCGAGCCGAGGAACATTCAGAAACAGGCTCATAGGAGAAGACTTTGAGGAAATAAAGGTCAAAGAAGATCTAAAGTAGTTGGTATTTTGTCTTCTCTTTTAATTAAATATCAAAATAGTTCATCATGTTGGAAATCTATTAAATTAGCCTCTCCCAAAACTACATGAAAGATCATGAGGAAGGGCCAGCTGTGATAGAATTTAATGGCGAGCTTACAACTTTAGATGGAAAAAGAGTGAGGCCCATTTTTTCAGGGTAAACTAAAGCTGGATACACACATAAGGACTATCTCGATCTGAAGAGTTTTTTTATCTGTTAGAGAACCCACACATGAAGATGAAAAATCAGGCATTAAACAGTTTTGATCGTACTGTGTGTGGTGTGCTCCGATAATCTCAACACAGCACATCACACACATGTTTCTGTCCCACCACCGATCTAGAATCTAGTCCTCCAAGACATAAATCTTGACTGATCAAACGTGATCTAACAGAAGAAGACTAAGAAACATAGCAACAACCGGAAAACACAACACGCAACACATGGAAGAGGACATATGAGAAGAGGGAATGATGGTGGTCTTGGGACTATTTTTGACTGAAAAATCCTGAACTAAAAAAAAAAAAAGAAAAGACTGTGGAAAAAATCCTGGAGACAGCATGAACACATGAGCTGGTCCTCCATTTCTGAAGTCCAACCAACTTTATGTTTCAGGTCAACCATGCTTGTTTTTATCTACGCCTGCTTCCTTGTTCCTCAGTCAGCTCTCTTCTTGATTGGCTAAGTTCCGTTCCACATCACAATTCATGGAGTGATGACAAGGGAGTCGTCGGCTTTCCCCACACACATGAAGATTTTTTGGTCCTACATATTGAACAAGTTTAATATTTACAATTGTCGGCCCCGACCTGTTTCAGAGGCGATTATCAGGACAAATTCACTCTTAACACACCTCAGATCACAGGATAATCTTATAGAATAATCTTATAAAACATCAGATAATCTGCCGTTTGCCGTCATTGGTCGGGAAGGGGGAAAGTCAGGACAAAAACAGCCCGATAATCTATATGTGTGTACCCGCTTAAGCTGGCACCACAGAAACTCAATTCATTTGACTTTTTTGTGTTTGCACGTTTGTGGAGCCTAGCTAATGGCACAGAGTTACCTTGTTGTATCTTGTGGATGGTTTTTGTCAGAAAGTTCTGAACCATCTTTCAGCCTTCTCCAGTGAATTGAATATTTTAAGGAAAAGTTGTGGAGCCAAGTTAATATCCCAGAATCAATGAGATGGTTTAAGAACATTGAAAGGGACAACTGTTCACAGATTTGACTTTAGCCGTCACAGCTCGAATCAAACCAGCTGACATTACATTAAGAAGTGTTTCAACCTTATAGTCGTTTGAAATACTACAGCAGTGGTCCCAAACCTTGTTTTTACCAGGAAAATAGCCATGTGGCTGAAAAGCATCTGTATTGTTCCTGCTGTAATATCTCTGGTGAAGGCAGATGCTTTAGTCCGTTGTGGTTTTATGTCATTCAGTAAAGTCACAGACTGGTCCTTGTTGGAGAAGTTGGGGGGTCATCAAACAATCACACATGTGCAGAGCATAATTCTACATAACACAGGATCAGAGGGAGCCATGGGCTTGTTTCTAAACCCCAATGAAGGGACATTAATATGGACTCACCCTGTTTTATCAGCTGATTAGCAATAACATTCATTAATAAGCACTGTTGGATCAAAGTTGGAAGTTGTCACAGTAAAGCCAGAGATATACTTGCAGTTTGTCCTGCATTCATGCAGGTGTCATAAGCGTCTTTGGTTTTACACTCACGTGTTACTGGAGGACACCACTAGAGGGTGCAAAGGCCCCAGGCTGTATGTAACTACCTGTTGTGTTAGAATCGTCCATCTCTACGATATTTTCCTTTCTGCATCATTGGAACTGTCTCAGTGTAAGTGTGTATCAAGTTACTGTGTTAACTGATGACTTGAGGCTGACTGTGCTTTTAGATGTCAATAGTGAATACAACAGGAACAATCCTCGAATTTAGACTTCAGTCAAAATAATGCAGAAGTTCTCACTGATGAGTTATAAAGAAAAAAGTTATGCTTTTATTTACAAAAGCTGCCATTAAGCATTAAAGAGCTCAGACTTTGCTTTAACTTGGGTTCTAATTTGTGATGTGTATGTTAACAATCACAAAAACCTTCTATTTTTCACCCCTGATCCACCTCTGTTCTCACTCTGTCTGAGATGCTCTGATTGAGCTCCTGCTATTTTAATTCCCCCTTCCTCACATGGGCTCAGTCTCCTCTAAAGGTTGCTCTACTTTGTTGTGATCAGTTCAGCACTGCTCGGCACCATGTTTTCAACATCTCTGCATTCATTCTACAGTGTACACTTTACACTGGGCTAGCTAGTTTGGGCCAATGGGCCAACTACCAACAAAGCAATGGTAGGATGTCAGAGTTTGTTGCCTTGTGTACACACATGAGGGGGCATGTAAAGCACACAGAAGAGTATGTAAACCTTGAGAAGCAGAATATGAGCTCTTAGAAAAACAAAAAAATATGTGTCTCCCCAGACTGGAATGCAAAATTAATTTGAATAAGAATGTGACGCTTGTTTGCCTAATGTAAACGTTGGACTTTAGGTAACGCCGCAGGCTGTTATTATCTGCACTAATTGGATTTAAATTTGGCCTGCAAGCTTCAGTGATTTTGCATTAAAACCAGGGCTTCTTCAGTCGAGTATTAAAGGGATATCTACTTTGGCGAATGCATCCCTCACAAAACATTCACATTTGAAATAATTACCTTTACATGATGGCGTGTGGTAAATGTTTTAGCTGAAAGATGTTAAATCCTGTCTTTAAAAACATCTTTGTTCCTCTCCACTGCCTCTCTTCGAACAGATCTTTTCACGCTACTGTGTTCTCAGTAAGTGAACGTTGATGTATGGGGGATGTGAAGTATGTCTTTGTTTAATGAGCTGAACACATCTGCCTCTGTCACTACTTTTTATAGCCGCTGTTCTAGTATACAAGCCTCTCTACGAGCAGTGCACCAAACACATGTCACAGCATGCAGAGACGAGGAGAGGAGATGTAATATTCTGGGATGTTTCATCTCTGTGGAGTTCTGCCTGCTGGAAACAAAACATGAGCACTTTCTGTTTTTCACAGAGTTTAAATAGTTCGTGCAGCTTGTGTGTTTTAATATCAGTAAAGTAAATGTTTGTCACAGTAACGCTTGATATATTTTTTTAAAAAGTCTCTGTTTGTGTGTCTAACAGCCGTCCAGGTCTTCCAAAAAGGTCCACAACTTTGGGAAGAGGTCCAACTCCATCAAGAGGAATCCCAACGCTCCCGTGGTGAAGAGCAACTGGCTTTACAAACAGGTACAGGAGAAGGACAGCGGTACAACTTTGATGTTAACACACTTACTTTGAATATGTTTGGGCAGCTGCAGGACAAGGGGTAAAACTATGAGTGAATATGAGGTATTAGTGTAAGTTTGGGCCCAGCTTCCTCCCATTTTTAGGCTTTTTGCTGTTAAGTGTGAAGTGACTGGCTATTATCATGTGACATTTAACCAGTTAGCTGCTCGCCAACTTGTCTGCAAGCTAAACAAGAAGAAGATCTGTTGTAACAAGCTAAAGGGCACACGTTGCCACCTGAGCACATGCTGCCATCAGTGATTTGAATCTCATGCTTGTGCACACACTCCCTGGGCATTAGTCCAGATGAATCGTCCATTTACTCAACTTACCAAGCTATTGTACAACCAAGAAAAAAGTACACAGAAATATGACTGTCAAGATAGTTACAAGCAGAGCTGGACCAATGCGGTGCCCTAGGCAAGTATATGGTGCCCCCTTCCATCGGCGATTCACACACACTTACAAAGGAACGTGAATAGCATTGTTTTAACCATTGTCTTTAATTTATGAGATAACATGTCATCTAATTTACATCCTTAAAATTTACAAATAAATACAGAGAAGTCTGATTTATGTGGTGTTATCATTTGAAGTAATATTAATTGGACATTGCTTTACACTTGAATCAATGTGAGCTTTTCCATTTTAAGAGTTAATAGTAATAAGTAGTTTTAATATAATTATATGAAAGGTGAACTTTTTTCCCAATTTTTTGGCACCCCCTGGAGACCACAGCGCCTTTAGCATTTGCCTATATCGCCTAATGGGCCTGCCAACTCTGGTTTCAAACACATTAAAATAAAGCAAATGCACAATGTGTAAGTTTAATTCTCCTGCTTATTTGCCAATTATACATAGAGGGACTAAAGGAGAAAGTTAAAAGTTTTCAGTGTTTTCCACCTTAGCTGTTTGTTGTGTTTGAAACACTGAGTCTTGCTGCTCCCTGCTGATCTGGGGGAAATTGGAGGATCCAGTTCCTGCTGTGGAGTTTGACTTGACGTTGGCTAGCCTAGCTCGAGGCTCAGCTTGTTTCACTCATTACCTTTCCTCCCACTCGCTGCAAGTTGAGCAATTTTCCTCGCCCCGCTGAGATCCACTGTAGTTCAATATTTTCAACCTCTGACCAAGGGGACGGCTCCCCTAAGACGGCCTCATCGAGCAGCATTCAACTCGGCTTTCAGACCTCGATTAGAACCGCCGTCAATAACCCGCATCTCAGCCTCGGCCCATGTGTCGCCCCTCGATCGATCCACTTCACACCAGCTCCTCCCCGCAGAGCGAAGTGCTCCCTCACCGGAGAAACGCCATCAATGTTTAGGCAAAACCTCGAGGTCTGTGGACGAGCAAGGCACTTTACAAATGGGAGAAAGTGAGAAAACGTCTAAAAAGAAAAAAGTGTTATTATCGCCCCAGTCATTACGACAAAAGAGGAGGGAGGGGGAAGAAGGAGAACAGTGTGAAGAACAAAACACAAGCCTTCGCCTCGAGCATCGCAGACGCAAATTTGTCAGCGCGTTGTGAGGAGATAAAACAGAGCAATTTGTCTCAGAGGAGGAGATAGAAGGCGGTTAATAGAAGCAGCCGGAGGGAAAGGCGGCGAGGGGATCAAGAGGAAGGAGGCGAGGGGGGGGATCAAAAGAGAGGAAGGACTCGATGTTTGTGCGTTATAATTACTCCTCCCTGACTGACAGATTGATGATCTTTCCCCCCTGCAGGACAGCACGGGTATGAAGCTGTGGAAGAAGCGGTGGTTCGTTCTTTCTGACATGTGCCTCTTCTACTACAGAGGTGAGCACACACACTCACACACATTCACACAAATCTCCATCAAACAGCAGTCTCTGTAAATCACAGTCACTGCAGGGGAAAACAATTTGCAACCAAGTGCTGAATAATAAAATAAGATGCCTTGAGCGAGCTGAAAACATGAATCTTAACTTCCAAGTGATTACTGTTTAGGTCCTCAGTCTACAAGAGGGTGTGAACAGCAAATACATCACACCTGGAGGGGTCACTGAGGAACAAATTACACCCCCCTCCCCCCTTTGGACCCTGGCACACCAATATCCTGGTCTGTATATGCCAGGACACCATTTCTTACAATGGCTGGCATGTTTTAGAACAGTTTTTAAGGGTTCTGCCAACTTTTTTTTTGTTTTCGTGTCTTACCTCACTCCCAAATCCATGACAGGTAGATAGACACCATTCTTTCGACTGTGTGTACAGTAACAAGAGTCGGACAAACCTTGCCCACTGCTATTTGTCTTAGCTCATACACTGGATCACTGGGTTATGTTAGCCTGCCTCTGCCTACAGTCATCGGATGAACTCTTCAGCAACTTTTGTTGGTCCTGTGTGTTTGTTATGACTCATTTTTACTGCGTTATGTTAGGTTATCTTCTATCATCGTATTATCTTCTTCTACTCCTAAACAGAGGCTTAGTTTTGTAGAGAGTTTTTGCCAGAAATGTGATGTTCACCAGCGAGTCTTTTTAACAGTTCTTTCAAGTGACCAATGAGAACTGATTAGCAGTTGTGAGTGAGCTGTTCGTTTGCAAGCTAAATTTGCAGGCAATTTGCGTTTAAGAATGGCTCGCAAACAAACGTCTCACTCACATCTGCAAATCAATTCTCATTGTTCACTTAAAAGAGCTGTTCAAAGACTTGTCTCGTTTGCGAATGTCACATCTCCAGCTCAAACCACTGTGCACGTGCTTGTAAGTAGGTCAACAAAACAAAGCCTCTGTTTACGAGTAGAAAAAGGTAATACAATGGGACAAAACATTAGTTTTAGGTGGAAAAAAAAGCCACAAAAACAGTGTAGGATGACTGCTGGCTTCTGATTTCTTGACAACTTAGTTTTCTACCACCAAGCTGCTTTGTCGAGGCAGTTCTGGTCCAACAGAATTTCTGTACACAACACAGCCTAAGTGACTTCCAGCCAGGAGGTCAGGAGGCATCCTAGATGTGACCTTGACTGCTGCTCACTATAACACACATCATGGGATGAAAGCATTTTTGAGGCAGACAGGGGACAAAATCCTACCTCTGTGTTGGGCTGTAGTTGTGCTACCATCTTCTGACCGCACAGTAATGTAACACACTGGATAGCCTTTTTTGAGAGCTTAGCCAAAAGCAAAATATTGTTAAGATGTCTTATTGTGGAGACTGTTTGCAGCAGTTTTGCTCAAATGAAAAGGTGCAAAACAGTCCTTGAAGAGACACAGGCCCTTAAGAGAGAAACATGAATGGGAACTGGAGGACAGTAAGGTTAATAAATTCATAGTTGGTGATAAAACGCTGTAAGTCAGTAGTCAAAGCACTAAGTAAAATGCACTTAGTATTCAGCCTGGCAGAAGTGTTTGTGTATTTCATAATCCCGTGGAAAAGACTGTACACACTGAGAGATTAAAAATCTTTAGTGAGAAGTTTGCCTAAGGTTTCTACGGCCTGTTGGCAGCTCATCCAACCACATTTCTGGTATTTTGTTAGCAGACAAAGTAACAAAAAGGCCCCTTCAAACCAAACAAGGTGAATTGGGAGCTTGGATTGTTTTTCAGTCGGCTGCAGCAGAATTTAATTACACCCTGTCTGTATGAATGATGCTGAATGTTTATTTAAATGTGTCTGATTGTCAAATCAGAGACATCTCACAGAGCAGGTGGAGGCCATGTTTGGTCAAGGACGAAGCTGAGAAACAGATCTCTCAAATCAGAGTGGAGTGATGTCTGAATGGTTTTCAATTACCCTGCATGTTCTGCAATCACTCTGCACGTGGTGAACATGAGAATGATGCAGAGGCAGAGGCAGGTCCTCACTAATATACAAGTGATATGAAGCAACTTCTGGGCTTTTAAAGGGTTAGTTCGGGTTTTTTTGAAGTGGGGTTGCTAAAGGCCCATGGCGCTAGTAAACACAAGAGCCAATGAAGAAGCTTGTGAGCTTTGTCCCTCGCAGAGATATCCCTGAGGGGGCGGATGGTAGCCAGTGCATACCAGTACATGGTGTCTTCTTTGTTGGTCTGGAATTGTGCTTTTGTCTAAGCTATCAAGATGCTTTAAAGAATCCTACTGTAGCATATTGTCAAGGTCAAGGTAAACTTTATTATCCCCGAGGGGCAATTTGTTCTGCAGCCAGCAGTATCACAAAGACAACAAACCAACAATAAATACAATAAATAATCCATTAAAGGCAGTAAATACAGCACCAACATTACAGAGAGTTATTCAGCAGAACAATGGCTGCCGGAACCAAAGAATTCCTCATCCTATTGGTTTTGGATTTAGGAACACTGTATCTGCGACCTGATGGAAGCAACCTGAACTCATCATGCAGGGGATGACTACGATCACCAAGGACTAATTGGGCCTTCTTCAGAGTCCGCCTCTGGTACAACAAGTGTGGTGCCAGCAATTCTGCTGCACACTTTAGTGATGCCCTGCAACCTGTTTCTGTTTTTGAGGGTGAGCAGCCCATACCAGCTGATAAAAGAAAAGGTCAGCACAGACTCAATAAAACATGAATAAAACATTTTCATGAAAGTGTTATCCACTTTGAAACTGCAAACTGCACAACTGCTGCTGCCTGTCGCCATTACCAGCGCCACTTGGTTGAGCCAACATAGTTTTTGAGTAGTTTTAACCTCTAAGTGAGTTAATTATGAAGGTAAATTCTTCATTGTTCTTTATTTAATAAGAAAATCTGCTTCTGTAGCAGGCAGCATCCAGGAGCAGATGTTGTTTACATTGGGTGTAGAATTAAATACTGTTCCCCTATTTCTATTTTATTGAGGATTTTTCATTTCAGTCCGTGCAGAGTTGCTATTGGTCAGAAAGTCCCATCTCACACATTGTATATGTCTGTGAGTAGACTGTCCTAAAGTTTGTTTGAGATACTGTATATGCTCACGGTCTATATCGACCTGTGGCCCATTTGCTGCATGTCTACCACCTCACTAAGGCCAGTTACACAAACAAAGATTTTTAAAATCTTAACTGATGTTGAAACAGTGAAAGAGCCACACATGGAAACAAATAATGTCCAGTTTATAATTTTTTTTTCCTGTATTGTGTCATGAGCCACAAAGCAAGAGACACAGGACACCAAAAACCAACCCATTTATTTATTTATTTACCAAGAAGGCAGCGCCTCTGCTCTCAAAGCTCATGATCTCACATGACTTCGGAGTAAGCAAACACGACAGACACAACAGGAGGCTAAATGCAGCTAGTGGTGAGCTTCTTGTAACATCCTTGGCAGTTGTGATTTCAGCTCCTCTCCTCTTCAGTTTGTTATTTGTAATTTTCAAGTTACGCTGGTTAGATGCTCATGTTTTTTATACAAATCACCAAGTTGGGCCTCCATTTTTACGTCCATCTAACTTTATGCTTTGCCTTTACTCTCGTTGCCATGGCTACGTTTGCTTTCTGCTTCAGCCAGTTTACTCCCTGATTAGCTTTGCTCTGGTCCATGTGACAAACACAGAAGATGTGCTCGGTTGTCCTCAGTGCTCCACACACATCAGGAATTCTGGTTATAAATATTGAACATGTTGAATTTACAATTTGAAGTCGGGGCCATGATCCTCTTCAGAGAGGATAAAATTACTCTGAGCAGACCTCACCCCGCAGGATTATCAGGTAAGATCATCTTTAAGACCTCCAAATAATCTGGCCTTTACTGAGTTTGATTGGAAGCAGGGATCTGAGCCAAAAGTCATCTCGATTGTCATGTTGTGTGTGTCCTGCTTTGGTTAGTCCGCTGTGTCCCCAAAATTAATAAAGGCCAAAAATAGCCCAAGAATAGCTACTAAAATATTCCCTGAGCTCATACATCTCCATAAGATGTCTGTTCCAGACAGCGTATATCAGTTTTCTCCCTTCAAGAGGATCACTGTAGCTTTAAAGTTGAATTTTGGTTTACAGAAGGTTGTGTGTCCTGATGGGTAAAAATCTTCTCCTTGTTTTACCTCTCCTTCTGCAGAATCATCAATTAAAGTCTTTATGTTCACCAAGGCTCACCTGTTCCTCTTTGTGTCTCCTTAACTCCTCACTGTTTTTTTCCGTCTACATAAATTGCCAAATTAGCTGCACCCAGAGCACAATCAGCGTCTGCTTTCATGACAAACCTGAGGGAGAATTGGATGTTTATTGACTAAAACAGCCACAGACGAGAAAGAAAAAGAGAGAGAGGGGGGCGTCCTCAGGAAGGACATGGTTATGCTAAGCTTCCTGATAATAACCTCACCTTTTTATATTTCTGTCCCACCTGCTCCGCCTCTTTATTCTGAGCACTGTCTGTCTCTCATGGAGCTATTTACAGAGTTTGGAGTTCATTCTCTGTGGTACAAACAGGGTCATAAACAAGCCTCTTTCTGAAATCTAATCTAGATTAATTCATTCAGTGTGCCCTCTAATATTTCCATTATTATCAGAACAAGGAGAATCACTGATAAAAACAGCCACCATGTAAGCACAAAAACAACATGTAGCTGCAAAACAACCCAATTAGGCAAGTGAAGAAGTGCAAGAAGCAAGAAAACAAGTAGACGAAATTTGATTTTGAGGATATTTAATGTACGTCAAAAGAAAAATAGCATGTTGGTTCAGCTTGTGTCACTGTATTGCTTATCCTAACTGTGGGGCAGGACTTCAAATGCGACATGAATGTTGAAATGAAAGATCTTATAGAAAAATTTCACCTTGAACATTGCAAAATTAAGTGGAAATCAAAATCAAAATATTGCAAAAATCAGTTTCAAGTAGAAAAAGTATGCAAATAGTACAAAGGGATCACCAAGAGGCCCAGTGACCTATGGCTTACGAAACTGATTTCAGGATTGTACATTTTGATTTTAAATGGATAAAGATATGATGTTTGACTAATAAATATTTAGTCTTTACAGCAGTGATCATCAGCTGGCGGCCTGGGGGCCACATCAGGCCCCCCAAAACTTTTCACCTGGCCCCCAGAGTATTATCAAATTCAGAAAATGTGGGAGGTACAAATTTGCTGTGATTTTAAAGGTATCTATTTGTAATTAAATACATAAAATTATAAATAACTCTGTGATTTTAACCATTTTAAAGGGAGTGACTTCATGTTTAATCTGTTTACAGAAATCCACCTGTCAGTCATTATAATACTCAACTATGAGAACAAGTGTAATGGAGTCAAACCCAGCAAAGAAAAATGGGAAAATCCCAGAAGATCTCACTTGTAAATGCTAAGAAACAGTAGATACTCATTAAAAAATTCATTATATTATGCTCAAATGTAACAATTAGACCAAAATATTTGTAATAATATTGTTTTTTTCCTTATCATCTTTGTTTTTATTTGGCACCTGTTGCATATGTCAGGAAAAAGATTGGCCCTTGTAAAAATCTATTTGATGATCCCTGGTTTACAAAGAACTTCTACAAACAAGATCTAGATGGTGTTGGTTAAATAGGTTCCTATGTGCACAAAAGCAAAGAGTGGATAAGAGGGTGCTGTAGCAGACTGTGATAACCCATGAATATCCTTAAACCTGTTTTTTTCTCTTAGTATTCCTGTTTCTTTGTCTGTGTACATACTGTAGACTCAGTGTTTGTAGTCAGGCCTCCTCAGATCAAACAGAACTTCCTGCTGCCTCCTCACTCCTCAGAAAACCTGCTGCAGATTTCTGAAACGTCAGCTCTTCTACTGAAGCTTTTTAAAAGAGAAACACACGCCCACACACGCTGCGGAGTAAACCTGCCACTGCTCTCCTCCCCTCGCTTGTTTTCTGTGCGTGTTCTTCGTCTCAATAATTCAGGAGCCAGGACGGGGCAGGAGGAGCTGCAGGAGGAGCTGCAGGGCTCGCAGCGCTCCATCTTCGGCTTAAGCAAACAGCAGCGCTGACTCTGGGCTCTGTAGGTTTTTCTGCAGCTGGTGCAGCACACGTGTTTCTGCCTGCATGCTGCTGCGCTCAGTCTGCAGCCCGGAAGCTTCTGTCAACACTGCCTGAGCTTCCATGGAGCAGAAAAAATGATGCAGACAACACCATTGCAGGATGACGGAGCTCAGGCTGTTTCAAGGCTTTAAAACAATGAATATGAACTCTGTTCGAGGAGTTAATGCATTCATGCATGCAGAGCTTTCTACAGCTGTATTGATCCATAAAAAGGAACAAAACAATAGGAACAGAACAAGATTATGGTTCATACAGAAGAACAAACTGCAACTTTTAGTCATTTATTTCAATATTTGTTTGTCTGCTTTGACCAATAAGGCATCAGGTAGATTTCCTAGATAAGCATTCCCTGAACTTTCTTGGTCCTAGGCTCGGTTTTATGTCATACAATATAGTCATGAGGGTAGCTAAGGGGAGCATTCCAGTTGATCTCAGAAGTCGGATTGTCCCAGCTGCAAATTTGGATACATCCAATGTTCTTCAGGTATCCTGACTACACCAGCTTGCAGTTGAAACACATTTAACTGAGATATGATGTTGTTCCCACTTCCAACATCTGATTTACTCACCATACAGCAGGATTAAAGGGAACTATGGGCCTGTTTCTAAACCCTAATAAAGAGCCATTCATGAGGACTCACTGTTTTTATCAGCTGTTTAATAATGATATTTAGGAACACAGTTGGCCAGACGTCACCAGTCGACATGGTAACTTATTAACCCACAACTCTGAGCATGGAAGAAAATCCTGTCTATCAGTCAGTCATTAATCTGAGCTGATGTGATATTTTTATCGGTTATTGATTGGCACTTGATTCGTTTTTACCTGAATAAAATCCCTCCACATCAAGAATTTGAGCACACTCTTGTGACTCCGCTGTCCTCCAGTCATCGTTCAGAGTCAAATATGTTTACAATTGTGTCAAGAGCACAGGTGGACGAGTGCTTAAGCACAAGGTTTAACCACGAGTTCATCTGAAGTTGTACTTTTTCGTTCATCAGAGTCTGAGAGCCTGAGTGTAACGACCTCACAGTCAAACAACATGGGCAAATGTTGATCCGGTCATTCTTTCAAAGTAAAACACCCTGCAGTCTGAATTAATCAAAAATGGGTAATTAAATTAATCCACGGCCTGGTAGCTGGGTACGTCTGCTGTAGATCCGAGGCTCTCAACTGATGGTCTGGGAACCTCAAAATTGGCCATGGAGCTGCTTTCATGTGTCCCAAATTTAAGTACAGAAAAAATATGACAAAAGTCTTAAATGCATGAAGACCCTAAAGGGACAGACAACCATACTTGTAATTCAGTTAAGGTTTTTATGAAAATGAAATAATTGTTTTTTTCTTGAGGATTGAAATTTTGCATCTCTTTCATGATAACAAGGCATTAGAAGATTAAATGTATTCATGCATGTCCTCTCATTGTTAACATTCTTTTGTCTCCAATAAAATTCTATTCAGAAACCTTTTTGCCACCAGCTTAATCTAAAAAAGTATCAGCACGGGTACTGAAAAAACAAATGTGTTCTTCCCAATTCTTTTGTTCAGATGAAAAGGAGGACAGCATCCTGGGAAGCATCCTGCTGCCGAGCTTCCACATCTCCATGTTGTCGGTGGACGACCACATCAGCAGGAAGTACGCTTTCAAGGTAAAACACTTCGACATGCCTGTCTCCATGAATTCTTTATTTGTTAAGGTTGTTTACTGAGCTCACTTGAGGCCAGGAGTGCTTTTTTTATTTCCTATTTCCTTCACTCTAAAGTTGAGGTCACGGCTTGTTTATTGGATTTTTGTTTCCAAGTCTGTGAGACTCTCACTGACCTTTCACCTTACCTAGATCACGTTAGTTGTTGGATGGCTGCCAGGAAGCTAGGTGTGCTACATAAAAAATGCCTTTAATTTTAAACCTCAGAAATTAAGTCAGATGGACTGAACAAATTAACTATCTGGTTCAGCTTTAAAGGTCCCTTATTTTGATCCTTTCCACAGTTAGACATTGATTCTTGATGTCTTCATGAACCTTAGTAACGTGCTTTGGTCCAAAAAGCCTACAATATGACCACTCACTCAATTTTTGGTCGTTTACATGTTTGATTAATGTTAAAGGCCAAAATCTTAGACAGAAATGTCTGAGTTTCTTTACACTTTTGAGCAAAGTTACTGAGATAAACAGCTGCACACAGGTCTCACCTGTTGTGATGGGCTAAAGCTTTGCTCAGATGCTCATGCTAGAAAGCAGCAGGAGCACAAATTGAACTCTTTTACTCAGATACAGTTTGGCATCATCCATAACCATCACTATATCTGCAGCCTGTCTTATTTCCAGGACTTACAGCCAAAACTGGAGTGTGATTGACTTTATCGAAAATAACTTCATTTCCTTTTTACTCCATGTTGTGAAGACTTAAGTGTTAGGCCTTGATGATTTGGCCAACACAGCTCAAACACTCTGCGAACACGGAGAGGTGATCATCACATACTTCAGTGTCGAACACACTCTGAATGTACATAAACACTCTCTGCCAACTGAACTGATGGAAAGACCCCCTGTTGGTTTCTCAAAGTCACTTTGGCACTGTCTCTCACTTCGCTGTTTTATCTCTCCTCCTGTTTATCTGCAGGCCACCCACCCCAACATGCGGACCTACTACTTCTGCACAGACACGGCCAAAGAGATGGAGTCATGGATGAAAGTCATGACGGACGCCGCTCTGGTACACACTGAGCCAGTCAGGAGGTCAGCACACATGCCGCAGAAACGCGCCCACACACACATCAAACACTCGTTCTGATGGTTGTTTGGAGAAATCACAGAGGCAGACGCTGTGTTGGAGCGCATTCTCCGGCGCTCTAATATTCATGGAGTGTTTTATGGTGTCCCAGGAGCTCCTTTAAATGCCTCTAAAAGTGTCTGGTTAGGAGTCTCCTCATGTTTGGATTCCTCCGCTGAGAGACGTGGAGATGATGAGCTGGTAGCCATGGGAGGTTTTGTTTCTTGGAAGAGCTTTCCATTTTATCATTATTTAAAACGAACATGAGAAACATGACGTAAAAAGAGTAGTAGGACCGTGAGGAGAGTGTTACTGAGAATTTTAAATGCGTTTTATGAAGATGTCAAATTTAGGTTGTTAAAAATTTTAACACTGGTACATTCTGTCATTCTGATAAGTGATAGTTTGGTAGAGTAAACTTAAAAACTGACAATCATTTATATAGGTGCACATATGCAGGCAAAGCTAAAGCTTCCTACCCCGGCTCAGGCCCACCTAAGATGTTTTTGTATTTTTACGAAAGCACTGCAGGGATGCACCATCATTACTACATCTCTGGACGTTGACAACAATTCAAAGAGGATGCATAAGCACAAGAGCTTGATAATGCCCATTTCACAGACATGTAAAGGCAGCCACACGTGTAAGGTAGCCACACATGCAGCGCTGCTCTCTCTGCTGGGTCTGCAGGTGATGCATCACAGAAAATATTTCCAAACACAGGGAATTTGTTGAGGAAAAGTGAAACGCTGTAAAGAATCTTACTGTAGCGTCTGATCGAGCCCACATATTTGTGTAGTTTTACCCATAAAGTGGGGCAATAACAAGGTTTTCAGTGCCACCATTGATTGCTACCTATCACATAGCATCAGTGCCCACCTATCTCCCTCTAGGGGTGGAGTTAGTAAGTTGCTTTATTGGTAATTATATTCACTAGTGCCATAAACTTTGGCTGTTTTTGACACTGCCTACCACAAACCACTACTGCTATGAAGTATGTAGTATATACTGCATACTGTATTTGATGGTAGTATCTAGTATGACTACCAAACAGTATGATGCTCCTGCCCCAGCTGATTCTTCCTCCTCATCTTCTTTTTGTTTCCTGGTAGGTGGCGAATAAACACATACAGTATATAAAAATCAACCAGCTGTCTGCTATTTTGACCCTGACCCTTGGGTAACAGCAAACAAGGTTGGCTGGTCTGATGCAGACTACTATTTTTTGCTGAAGTAGTTTTACATCCGTATTTTTAGGCAGAATGCAGATTTCACAAATGTTCACACACTAAATGGCAAAGTCAATATGTACTGACAATGGCCTTTGAGCATCCCCCTTTAAAAAAACACAAACTGTACCTTTAACCATTTAGTGATGCTTTAAAGGATAAAGGGATGATTTTCTGTGCAATAAAAAGAAGTAAATTAGCACTTTGTCAAGTGTACTTTCAATAATTTCTTACTCATGTTAATTTGTGTATCCATTCACTTACACAATAAATACTGTTTCCTCAGTTTCCTCTTATATAAGCTTAAATTAATACATGACACCAAATAATCAAATAAAATGTATTTTTTTGAATACATACAAACTCTTACAAATAACATTTTTGCACCTAAGGGTCATCATTGCATGCTAATGACATCACCTACCAGTGCATTAATGGGTTTTCATGCGGATTATAGTGTTTTTGAAAACTTAATACACACAAAGGGAATTGTTTTCTAAATCACAGGAAGCAAATCAACAAATAAAAAAAGGCCTTCTTACGGACAAGGCTTGAGTTAAGTGATGCAGCATCAGTTCATGATCTCAGCAGCACAAAGTTTGAAAGTTTGAGAGTGAACTTTCATTCCTCCCTTCGTAAAAAGTCTCATATTCAGGGTTATTCACGAGTCTTTGACACCTGTAATTCTTTGGTGTTCTGAACCCTTTGGCTTGGACAGCCCGTAGTCCTTCTCCTTCCAGGGTTTCAGACAGAGATCAGACACTTCAGAGAAGAGGAAGGGCAGAAAGAGGCAGAACAAACACAAACTTCAGACACTTGAACTATCTTTGAAAACTCTCTGAAAACTCTCCTCTCTTCCATGACACCTGTTTTTTTACCTTAGGACGGACAAGTTGAAAGTGGACCAGCGGACGCCGCAGGAGCTGAACAACTTACTGAACCACCGAGTCCTGACGCGGCCCGAGATCCAGAACAACGAGCGCAACCGCGAGCCACTGCGACAACACTCCCTGTCCCGAGTGGACGACAAACGGCACAAAGAGGAGAAACACAACAGCCAGCGGGAGCGAGAGTACTACACCCTACAGCGGGATGGGGAGAGGTACTCGCTGAAGAAAGACGGAGTCAGCTACACGCTGCAGAAAGACGGAGAGAGGTACCTCCTCCACAAGGACGGAGAGAAGTATCTGCTGCGGAAGGACGGCGATAAGACCTACCTGCACAAAGATGGGGAGGTGTGCGCCATTCACAGGGAGCTGGAGAAGTATGCCGTTCAGAAGGTGGATGAGAAATACACGGTGACAGCGAAGGAAGAGAGGTACGCTCCGTCTAAAGATGGAGAGAAGTACCTGCTCACGAAGGATGGAGAGAAATATGCACTGCAGAAAGTCGGAGACAGACACATGCTTCACAAAGATGTCCACAAACCGGCTCCTCATAAGGAAGTGAAGAGGCAGCTGTCGCTAAAGGAGACGGAGCGCTACAGCACCATGAAGGCGGACAATAAATATGGGACGATACAAGTGGTAGATAAATACGGCACTGTGCGGGAGGTGAAGAAGTACGCCACGCTACGAGAAGGAGACAAATACACCATGCTCAGAGACTCAGAGAAGTACGCCACTGTCCGCGGTGGAGATAAATATGGCTTTCAGAGGGACCCGAGTGCCGAGCGGACGCTGACCAAAATCAGCAGCATCAAGCTGCAGCCAGCTCAGGCCGCCGCCATCGCAGCTGCTGTGTCTGCGTCCCGCCAGGCCAGCATCAACGCCCAGACACCTGTGCAGGTAAATGGCTCGGGGTCAACGCAGGGTGAGCTGACAGGAGACTGCACCCCGGTGGAGGTGGATACAAGCCAACCTGGAGGTTCAGTGAAGTCACCTGTTCCCACTCAGGAGCCTGCAGGAACTGCTCTGTCCAGGACGAACTCCATGCAGCAGCTGGAGCAGTGGGTCCGGACGCACCGGACGAGAGGAGTGGACGACGATGCCAGGAGGTGAGAATCACTCAGTGGGAGTTTGAATGGGCAGGGGTTTTGTTAAGATGGTAAAAAGTGAAGATTTTTCAAGACAAATCCCAACAAATGGAGCAGAATTACAGGTATAGTACAAGACCCACTATAGCAGAGGTTCCTGGCCTTTTCCCTCTGAGCCCTGCTTTGCAAAATAAACACCATTTTAATTGTTTTCATGTATAAAAATAAGATAATTGAGTTTAACTCTCATATTGTTGTGCAAGAGCTGTAATAAAAAGTTTGCCCCCAAAGCTGAAAGAGCCTTCACCTCCTTGGAGGGGCCCTTCCCTTGTTCCCTGAACAAGGCATTTCAGCAACTTCCTCTCAGGCCAAAAAAAGTCACCCCAGCTGTCCTCCCCCTTAACCATTTGCAGCTGTTTCTGGGACTGATCACCTTTAGACTTGCAGCCCAACATTGACTTCTCCCTGTTTCTTCTAATTTGCTAGGTCCCTCTCAGGTCGGCTCGATGGTGTATTTGCAACAATGCTGCATTTTAATATTTGGTTTGGTTTTCTTTCACACTGCTCCTTGCTGAGCAATCCAAAGCCTGTCAAATGTTGTGTAATGCAGCCACCTACCACTAGTTGGGGCTGTAACTGTGGTCTTTGGTTCCTCCATCTAGCTTACTGTTGCAGCATAACCTGAAAATACAGAACCATGCTTCAAGGAATAACATCATTTAGTTCAGAGTCCACAAAATAAAGATAAAGCTGCATTTAGGCTGTCAGTTGGTACCTACATGTTGGTTAGAATGTTTTGTTCCCATATTACGCACTGAATATTAGCCACCCTATGTGAACTTAGCTTTCTTATTGCTGTGATATTTGGCCAAAGTCAGGCCACAATTTGCTTCTTTTTAGTTTGATCCTGTTTTGGTTTGATTCCATTTTTTTCACTCCCGCTGTGAACCAAACTGTGATTTACTTGGAAATAATCCGAGATCCCCTTTTTCAGGCAGACCAGAGTTTGTGTGAGCTTTCACACCACCACAAATCAACCAAACTTTCCATAAAAGTTAACCACAGTTCACTTGATCCAGACCAAGCATGTTAGTCATTAAAGTGACCTTAGATTTGGAAAGGCTGTTGGTTCTCCTTTAATTTTACTCCTTTTCCATGATGGCAGGGTGAATGGTTAGAGAGGAAGAAGGTCACATGAAAGTAAAACATGTACAACAGGTGTTTTAGCCTGAAATAATGACTTATTATGATGAGCCATATATACTTAGAGTTGAATGGCTCAATTTTGGAGAAAAATGGTAAATGGAGCTTATATAGTGTTTTTCTAGTCTTTTGACTACTCAAAGCTGCTTTACACCACAGGTCACACTTACCCATTCACACCCATTTGCTCTCACATTAACTCACTGATGGTTCAGAGTTTCTATGTCAGTTATCCATTAGTATCAGCTAACAAATTCACACCTTTTCATGCCCAAAAGCACATGCTACTGAGAAGGTCAGGCAGGTAAAGTGTGATTGGCTGATTCTCAAATTGTATAAAGAGTAGTTGAATGGGTTTATCTGATAAAGTGACCATATTTATCCATATTTATGTTTGCTTTTGCTTTCTTTTTGGTTTTCATACTGTCAAAAATTGAAAATATTATCTTAGTTTCTAAAAGCTTCATTCAGCAGATGTCTCTTGACCAAAAACATTCATTTTACAGTCAAAAATGATGAAAGAAACTGGAAATTACTCACAAGTATGAAGCTGAAATTGAAGAAAATAATGATATTCAAACTAATTTTGTGTTTTTGCATTCATTCACATTCAGTGTTTATAGTGATGCTAAATGTAGTTTCACTGTTTGTACTTTTGTGCACTGTGAGGTTTAGTCTCAGCACAGATTTATCAATGAGACACTGACAATGAAGAAAAATAGAAAACAGAGCAACCAACCTGTTTATTCACCAAGTATCTCCCTCACCCTCATCCTCACCCTCACCATGGACCTCCTCCCCGTCCTCGCCATGACCTTGCAGGCTGCTGGGAGCTAAAAGCTTTGGTGTCATAGCAGATGTGAATCTCATCTGGGAGCCGTAGTGTTTATCTGGCGTTTAGCCCGCCGTACGGGGCGAGGGACGCAGCAGAACAGAAGTGCGGAGTGCAGCCACTCGGCGTGCTGTCAGCATTTCCCCTCTCCGTCTGCCGCCATGAATAAGTCATCGACGGGAGGGCGTAATGAGAGCAGAGCGGGCCAAGCGCTGCCTAGCCTTATTTGTCATCTTTATCAGCTGTGGGTGCAAACAAGGGGAAGAGAAAGGAGAAAGTTTGTTGCTGGACTGATTGTTGTTAACGAGGGAGCTGCTTCTGCCAACAGAGTTCATGATGAGAGAGAGCAGATAGTTTCACAGCGAGAAGGGATCATCGTGATGATTACTGCCATGTTCCAAACCTGGAGCATTCACATTGTCCAAGAAGGCTTTTTTCTTGTATTACCTTTATGCAAAATCCCCATAGGCTGCACAATGGAGCAGTGGTTTACACCTAAAAGTAAGAAAGTCCCTGGTTTGAGTCCCAGTTCATCATGTCCACCCATATGTGTGGGATCTTTCTGGATCCTTGGTTGCCTCCCAACATGCTTGTTCAGATATTTAGTGGCTTTAAATTGCCTGTAGGTGAATATGCCTGATTGTTCATCCCAATGTATCAGTCTTGTAATTGGCTGGCAACTAGTCCAGGGTGCCTGTTACCCCTCTCAAATGTCAGTTGTAATTTGCTACTTAGTCTAACTTATTGTCACTTTGCTAAGTTGAGTAGTTCCCTTTTTCTGCGAGTAGTTTATTAATCAATAACTGCAGTAAACAAATGCAGCATCTCTCTAAATCGGCTGTTTTTTCTTTTACAGATTTTCCCTCTAATTTAAAGAACTTTCAGGATCATTTCTGACAGTTAAAAGTAGATTAAATGAGAGGGCTTCAGGGGTGTTGGTGTGAAGCATGCAACCAGAATTACTTTAAATGTCAAGGGCATGTATTGAAACGAGGAGCACCGACAAATAAAACAGCTCTAAAATAAAATTTGATTATCCAAAAATCTCCCTGGGAAAGACCCCTGGACCCAACAACAAAGCTCAATCTCCTAAAGAAACCTTAAATGCCCATTTAAGTCCAATTTTAAATATATAGGTCCCTGCATCCTATTTTAACAATGTATTGGTGGGTTACTCAGTGTGTGCTCTCATTAAAGTGGTTTTATGCCCCAGCAAGGTATGCTAGCAAGGAGGTTTAGTGGTGGGTCAAGAGAAAGAGCTAGGATACTTTTTTTGGTATGTTGTTTGAATAGAAATGTTATAGAAGAGAAAAAACATGGATTACTAAACCTTGACCCTTGACATGGTATATTTAATTGGGATACCAATCACTGTCCTCAAGTCAGAGGTTATTAGAGCAAAGTTTACAGAAAATCCTTGTGGCATTCTTATCCTTTAGACTTCAACACTAAGAAATACATTTTCAAAAAAAATATTTGTTGGTAAAATGGAGTCCCTGTCTCTTTACTTAGTAACGTTTCAGGTTTTTCTTTTCAGATTGCCCAATCATCAAGCAGATGTGCAGGTTAACCAACTGGTTGGCTTGTCCATTTAGGGTTATTCTGGGATTGAATTGAATTTTTTTTATCCCTGCAAAAAAAATGTTCTTTTTTCAAATAAAAAAGAAGAGAGTAGAATTTTACTTTTTCTTATTTTCTCTTTAACAAACATATTTTTTCATATTTTCTCCTCTTGCTATCTTTAAGTGGTTGCATGCATGTGTGTTATGTGTTTGAATGAGATAAAGGGAAGTAGGGAGTGTGGGAAAAGAGATTTGCAATGATTCAAACATTTTATATGTAAATCTGTATACAATACTGTATATCAGGGGTATTCAATTAAAAGTCACGAGGTCCAGTTAATAAAGTTTCCACCAATAAAAGGTCCAAACCGAAGTCCAAATTGTGTCTTATACCCTTCCTCTATGTCCACATTTTTATGGTTTCAACAATATTTTTGTCAATTTTTAATGCAGGATATGTTTTATTGAGTGCACAGCTAGCTCCTTTACCATAAATAAAAATAGTCCTAGGCAAATTAATTAAGGCTTTTATTTCAGATTAAAAAAGAAACACCTGAAATATAATAAATAAAAAAGTGCAAACAGAGCCAAATAACCATTTTCTCTCTTAAATGAAAGAGGTCCCAGCCAAGAATTGAAGGCCTACACATCAAGTTAAAAAGTCAACATCTTAAGAAAACAATAAATAAAAGGTGGCTCTTTTTAGGAAAAAACAAGTGCATACAGAGCACTGACTAAATATTTTTCCTCTTCTTTTTTCTTAAATAAGAGAGGTCACAGCCTAAAAAATGAAGACCTACACTTCCAGTAAAAAAAGTCAACATCTTCAGAGTACAAGAAATTAACTCTTAAAAGTACAATCATTTGTCATCTGTAACTGCTTTTCTGCTGTGTTTTGCAAAATAATGTAACAAGAAAGTGATAGGAAGATAAATATTTAATTTGCGCATGTTTCAGATTTTGCCCTCACTCTCTCTTTGGCTCTCTGTCCTTAACTGTCTCTCTCTCTCTCTCTCTGTCTTTCAGTCTTTCTCTCTCTTTCTTTCTCTTTCTCACACACAAACAGCGCTACACGCATTGCATGAACCCACACTCACATAGGCTAATAAATAAATAAACAGAACAGTGTTGCTAGAACTTGCAAAATATGAAACATTCGGAAATAAACTAGTGCTAAAAACTGTAGAACTGCAGCAATGAAAATAACACGAACAAATGATCAACTCCATTAGTAAACAATTAGAAAAAGAACAGGATCAACCCTGTGGACAGCGCAGCGCCACCACAGCGCAAAGCTCTCGGCCCTCATCAGCATTTCCCACTCAGGTCAGTCGCAAAGCTTGCAGGTGACAAGGGTCTTATTTTTTTGCACAGGCAGTTTATTCCCAGTTAAATTGGCTCTGCCTCCTGTTTGCTTGTGGCTGCTGCAGCTCGTGCTGTAAACACGATAGCCTCGGGAAAGTCACCTCCACTAAATGAATCATGTCTCATTCCTCTTTAGTGCTTTACTAAACAACAGTATAAGCTTCAGAAAACTTGCATATATTTAGGAACACTCATGGCGTGACCAGCTTGTGATCAGACCACAGTAGCGGTTCTAGTGTTAACTGGAGTAGCAGCGCCCGCTGTATATCCGCGACTGTCGGAAGAAATGCTCAGTTAAAATCTATTCATGTGAATTTATCAGAGATTGGTCACGGGTCCGGACAGAACCATCACTCGGTCCGGATCCATACCGAGGTCCACCATTTGGTGATGCCTGCTGTATACAATACCAATGGCTCAAGAACAGTGCTTACCATTCAAATAAATGATGCTAATCTACTATCCAGATCTGCGTAGGTGGCTCAGACAGTGCTGTCTTTAAAAGAATAAAAGCCACAACTTAGATATTTATCATGAATCTTTACAAGTGGATCAACACTTTGATATATATAATGCCTGTGTAGCTTACAAATTGAATGAGCAGCAATGGTCAAAACATGTGTAAAATATGATTTGCCAGTCTGTGTAATCAGATGAGAAATATGTTAACACAGACTGGCAACTCAACCTAGTGGTTGAGTCAGTTTTTTGAAACTATATGAAAAAAAGATTTTTTTCTTACTTGGCCGTTTGCTTTTACATTTTGAGATTTCTAAAGGAACTGTGCAGCACTGAGTCACTTGCGTTCTTTTCACCAGTTTTCAGACAATGATGTTTCTGTACAGCAGTGCCACCTAGTGGATCTAATCGGTGTTACATACACTATTTAATAAGGTGAATGAGGATAAACAGCTCAAGAAAGATTTCCAGAGTTTTAAATACAGCAGAAAAAGTCAGCCATGCAGTTACCATGCCAAAGGGTTAAAATATCACAGGCAAAGGAGAACCATAAGCATCATTACCTTGACCTTTTACCTATGACCATCAAGGCCTGCTTAGTAAATCCTTGAATCAAAGTGGATAAATGGTGAGAGTTTTAAGACACTTCTCAAATTGTTCTAGAGAAGTTTTGTTCACCAGAAAGAGATGTGCATGAACTGCTGTGACCTTGATCTTTGACCTATGACTTTCAAAATTTGATGAGTGTTTTTCCCAAATCAGACTGAACATGTTTGTAAAGTTTGAAGAATAAACCTCAACATATTCTTGAAATATTGCATTTAGAAGATTACATTCACAAGTAAAAAAGATGAACATTCAGCTTCATGACCTTGAATTCTGTCTTGTGACCTTTGAAAATCTTTAAGCAAATCTTGGAGTCAGAGAGGTTAATGGTGCAAAATGAGTAGGAAAATCCCTCAAATTATTTTTTAAAATATGGTGTCCATAGACAAATGATGAACATGAGAGCCAATGACCTTGACTTATGTCCTCTAAAATCTAATAAGATTATCTTTAAATTCATGGCTGACACTTTCAGAAAGTTTGTTGAAAATTCCCATTGGCATTCTTGAAATATTATTCACGCAAGATTGCATACTGAAGCAAAGCAGGAACATAGACCTTCACAACCTTGACCTTTGAACTATGACCCACAAAATCTAATTTCTTACTTCTTGAATCAAAGTTTAAAGACCCAACATTCTTGAAATTTCAAACTCACATGATAGCATTCAGAGCTGTGCGATGGTGCAGCGGGCTGGTGCTCCTGACTGTAGCGGTCAGGGCCTTTCTGTGTGGAGTTTGCGTGTTCTCCCTGCGCCTGCATGGGTTTTGTCTGTTTGTTGGGTTTTGCACTCCAGTTTCCTCCTACAGACTAAAAACATGCTCATTAGGCTGATTTGTGGATCTAAATTGCTCTGATGTGTGAGTGTGTTTCTGAATGGTTGTTTGTCTCTCTATGTGGCCCTGTGATTGGCTGGGGACTGGTTCAGTTTGTACTCTGTCTCTTTCCCTATGCCCCTGTGTAATCCCAAAAGGGAAAATCAGTAAAGATGACGGATGGATGATGATACTGAAATGTTTTTATGAGTTTTGTGCATGCATGCAAACATCTCTTATTATGTGGACATTAGAGAGCCGCCTGTTTCCTCGTCTCCATCCTGAATGCAAAGGTTAAACACGGTGATCAAAGGTCAACCCATCGAGGTGACGGATGCTGATTTACCATCATATTTCATTTGTGGGCTCAGAAGGTCAAGCTCCTGCAGAATCGCAGCGTCCTCTTTATGATCATCTCCTAATGTCTGTAACAATAATGAGCTCATCATCACACTGTGTTCCCGGGTCAGATTCAAAGAGAGGCAAAGTTCTGCTCCTAAAAGTCATCTGATAATTAAAGTTAGCCGAGTTCACTGAACACATGGAGGCTCACACACACAGTTAATCACAGCGGCTCCTTCTCAGCACTCTGATTAAAGCATGTGATCGTGTCGTGCTTTTCCTCGTTTATCAGAGCGTCTGGGTCGCGTGTTACCCTAGCTCCAAATGTCAAACCCACGACTCCAACATCAGCTGTTGTTTTTGCTCTCCTGATTGCAGTAAAGGGCGTAAATGTCTCTTTTAGCATAAAACAATGGCATGTGTTTTTTGAACGCTGCGGCAGAGGACGGTCCAGCCGCAGCAACATTCATGAGTCACCTCCTGCTTTAAAGAATGACTCACTCCTCCATCTCTTCACTTATTTGCACATTTATTAGTTTCTGAAAAGTTCAACGCTGCTATCTTCCTTCATAACACTCAGAGGGAAATATCTCCCTGCATCCTCTGCTCATTTATCCTTCTTTAGCTGAGCGTCACAGCAGTGTGGTGTGGGTGCTTTGGCTCTCGGCTCTGGATTTATAATTACCGTTAGCTTTATAGTTTTGAGATTTAAGGACCATATTTCATGCCTTATTTCTTTGAACGTTACTTCTTTGATTACAAGGTTATAGTCTGGTGTCCTCACTAAACCCTGAAGAGGAATTTTGAGAACTGAACATGACAACAAGGTATTTTCAGTGACAGCCTTTGAGACTTGTGCAAGAATTATAAATAAAGTTTGACATTTGAATATAGACAATCCTGTTCTTCAGCAGTTGACCCTTTGTTGAGCTCCACTGGTTGTTTATTGTGAAGAGTAAAGACCAATAGTGTGTCCCAAATCGCATACTTCCATATTCAGTACTTAAAATTTTAAGATTGAGTATACTAAGCATACTATGTACTCACTGGCTCAGTGCACAGATTTCGAGAGTGTAGTGCTGTCCCAAATCGTGTACTGCCATGCATTGTACTCACCAGAAATGACGACACGATGTCGACCTCTTCTTCTTCTACGCCAAATTGTGACCGGCTTGCAGCACAAATACTGCTAATTACCGCCACCTCAGCAGCTGTTAGCCAACTACCATTAGCATTTGCGATACTGTTTGCTGTAAAAAACAACCAAAAACACAAGTTACACCACAAATAAACTCAAAACGACAACAGCTGGTGGTGCTTGGTTGAAACATGTGTAAAACTGCTCTCCTCCTTCATTGTTGCTGAAGAAATGAGTACGGTGAGTGTCCAGATTTACATCCTCAAAATCTTGACCGATGTGAGTACGTCATCCAGGAACTTTTGCAAACTCATTTTTTCCCATACTTTCTATACTTTTTTTCATTTTGACGCAGTATACTCAAATTTTAAGTATTGAGTATGGAAGTATGCAATTTGGGACACACCACAAGTCTCTTCTTACTGTTTGAAATAATTGAAAGTATCCCACAGCTTTGACAGTTTTTCATGTACTATCAGCTGAGGTGATTTTACTATGAGCTCAGCTGTAGTTAAAGGACAAAGACAGGGACACAGCAAGATGTGTGAGGACGGTTTAGATTATGTCCTCATGCAGGTGTTTTTGAAAACAGTAGTCCTGCTGTGCATTTAAGCCTGTTGATTAATGCAGGTAGCAGCTATAGATCACTAAAATAGATTTTTTTTCAAGAGTGAAGATTTTCAGATATCATGTCCACAGCTACACAGGGGTATCACAAGGGTGTGTATCTCTCATTTGCAAGATGGTTTGATCCAAATCTCCGTTCACAAACTGCACAGTGATTCATACAACCATTCACTGAAATCCATGAAATGATTCTGATTTGATCCAGTCCATTCAAACTGATCATGAGATCCTGGGCTCACTAGTCCTTTTTATGACAGTCAGTCAACAAGTTAGTTATGAGCTCCTTTTATTCATCACAAACTGCTTTTGAAATCACTTTTCTGAAAATATTGTCATTGTAAACCAGAATTAAAACATTTTTTAGGTCAAGTTTGCAGCTAGTTTTTATCAGGTTTATGCTGTCTTTGCATCTATGCAGAATCATCCACATCTGCAGAGATGCATCCATTAAATATATTTTTAAAACCCCTGATAAAATCCTAAGAATTTTTTATGTTGATTTTATGAAATTTAGAATTAAGAGGGAGATACCGTGGAAAGGCTAAAATATCACAAACAAAAAAAACTCCTTAAATATTTATCTATTATCTATCTGTCTATCTATATGTGTATCTGTTATCTACCTATCTCTCTAGATATCAATCGTCCTATATCTCTCTATCTATCTGTCAAACTATCTATCTATCTATCTATCTATCTATCTATTTATTTGTCTATAAATATATTTAACTATCTGTCTTTCTGTATGTCTGTCAACCAATCTGTCTGCCAATCAGCTGCTCTATCTATCTACAAATCTATTTGTCTGTCTAATTCACTATTTATCTGTCTTTCTATCTATCTGTCAACCCATCTGTCTATTCATCGATTGATCAATCGCTCTATCTATTTATCTATCTATCTGTCAATTTGTCTGCGTATCCGTCCATCCATCCATCTGTCTGTCTGCCTGTGTCAGTGCTAGATAAATGTGTTTGAAAGTGTGTGACTGTGATGTGCTGGTACTGTTGGACATCTTGTGTAGCAGCTTTGCTGTGACCTGCAGTGAAAATGATTTTAAGTCCTACGCTGAGATCAGAGCCGAACACGCTAAAGCGCATTTATCGTATTTTTGGTGGCCTGACCTCTCCTGTCCTACAGTGCTGGTCTCCTGATATCATGTGAGCAGGAATGTGGGGTAGATTACAGCTGAGCCTCTCATAACATTCAGACATTTTTTGTAGCTCATGTATTAAAAGAGACTCTAGAGAATCTGCACAGGTGTTGATCCAAAACATCTGAAGCTGAAGCATGAAGGTCTTCTCAGGAGGAAGATGGATGCATCAGGACCACGGAGTGTAAAACATGCTTTCTGTGTCCTATCAGAAAGAGAAGCTGTAAATGGATTCAGGAGTCTGAATGTAAGGCTTTACAGGGATGAAACATGATTAAAAAGATATTGAAACAAAATCTCTGAAATCTCTGAAGGCTTTTTCTTCTTGAAAAGTGTCTCATTAACTGTTGAATTATTACTTTTTTCACAGAAGCATGATTATAAAGTTTGTCCCCTTGCTCACAGAGTGATTACTTATTTAATGGATCACCCTGCAGCCTTTATAGACAAGAAGAAAAATGAAAGTGACCCGTAATTTTGGCAGGTATCACATCACATTAGATCTGTTATTGTTGAATCTAAAATCGGAAACTTCTCAGAGTGTGCTCTCCTTTAAAGACCTTTCTTTAAGGTGAAGGATGGTGTCGAGCCTCTGCTGCTGCGGTCATCAGGATTTAAAGTTGTTGACAAGATGATGGAGTGTCCTGATATGATATCTATGAGATGGAGGAGTCTGAGGTCAACAAGCGTCTGTGCTGCTCAGGAGAATCTGAGCCGACAAGGACTCTGGGTTAGAACTCCACAGTTAAGCCGTCCACCTTAAAATCAAGTGTCCATAGTAGAGATTGGATTTTCTTTCTCTGATCTGACCTCGGCCGAGACTGGATGTTATTTGTTGAGGTGTGTTTCGAGGTTTACAGGTCCTCAAAGAGGTGGAAGAGCACACAGTCAGCTTGTCTGGCCAACTGCTGATGACGCTCGCCTCTCTGATGCATTCGAAATTTCAAGTTGCAGACAGCAGCGAGTCTCAGAAACTATTTAGTCCCATAAAGAAGTAATCCTGGTACTTGAGGCTGAAAAGCATCTTAACATCTATTAAAGTGATGTCTCCTCCTTCTCTGTTTCCCTCCCAGCGTGACGTCCTATCAGACTTTACCAAGGAACATGCCCAGTCACCGCTCTCAGATCGTTCCCCGATACCCCGAAGGCTACCGCACACTCCCCCGTAACAGCATGATGAGACCGGACAGCATCTGCAGCGTGGCAGGCTCTGTATACGACCGGGCCCTCCGTCCTGCCTCCACCAGTACAGTGATGACCACGGCGGAGAAGAGGAGGTCGATGAGGGACGATACCATGTGGCAGCTGTATGAGTGGCAGCAGAGGCAGGCTTTCTCCAGGCAGAGCTTAGCTCAGCCCACAGGTACAAAGACTAAGAGACACTTCTTCTGTCTTTACCATCCGAGCCTAAGAGGGGAGGGAAAATCAGCAAGTTAAAATGTCATGATGATAATTTGATTTATATTGAATGGTTTCCTGGAAAAAAGTTCCTGTTTTTTAAATATTTTTAGGGAGACCAGCTCCTATTTTGATATAATATATTAGCTTGTTAGAATATAACAACAAAAATCTACACTGTACTAATTAATATTACACTGTACTGCACTTTAATAAGATGTGCTCCGACATCTGACCCCATCTAAAATATATATTCCAACCATTTTTGTATGAGTATTTATAGATAATCAGCAGCTCATTTTCACACATATATCCCTATCATGCATCCACTTTGAAGCATTTGGTAGAGCATAAGTCTGTTAAGAAAGTCTTGTACCACATCAATCCTCAAATGATACAACAATTATACTTTTGCAAAAATATGAACTCATTTCCACAATTTAATATTTTTCCTCTGTAAATAAAAACAAGCTTTATCCTGAAAAAGGTTCCTCTTATCCTATAAATCATCTTGTTCCTCTGACATTAACTTTGTTTGTCCTGATATTATCTTTCTTCATAGCATCAACACTATTATTTCAACTAGACCTCAGCAGAGATGCCGACCCCCATGACCTGATTTTAGTCCAGCTGAGAACTACATAATAATCTCATATCATGTGTCATCATATTTCAAATCACATTTTGGGTTATAGCTGAAATGTTGTCCCCCTCGTAGAGAATATTTCAGGCTCCAAAAGCTGCTGCCTCCTCCCTGACTCTGTTTTCTCCTCCTGTTATTGTGTCTCCAGCTGTCAGTCATTACGGCACCCTGCCCTGCACCAAGACCATGGGAAACATCTCCGAACACTCCGTGGCTCACTCCATCCCCACATCACCGTCTCATGGCTCCCTCGCTCTCTACAGCACTTTGCCCCCTCCTCGCCAGCAGGTTGCCCACAACCCCGGCACCCCCCTCTCTGAGGTGTCCTCACCCGTCTTCAGGGGGGACGTGACGCTGGACCCTCGGCACAGAGCACACCTTGCCAAGGTAAACAGAAAAGCATTTATCGTCCTCAGTACCAATAATACACTTCCTGCCATCTCAAACTATCTACTGAAGATGGTTTTGTGCCTCCTCGGGGTTCACAGCAGTCTGGTGGTGGGTGGAGGAGAGGGGCTTGTGGTGGTGTGCTCAGCTGAAATTTGTTTAACTAACAGTGAGATGCATGCTGTGTTAGAGAACCTTGGATTTAAGTGTTAGTGAGGTGATTATGACAGTTAAATGTCTATTACTTTGGCTTTTCAACCATTTAAGTTGCTCTTCTGTATATTTATTAGTTTCTAAGTTTGTCTTAAGGAATAAAAAACAGATCAGAATTTCTTGCGTGAGGTCAAATGCACAACAAACCAGACACAATTTTTGTCAAAACAAACAGATTACCACTTGAGAATTGTACAAGTGAACTACAATCTCAGAAAGTGTAAGGTTTCAGTGACCTTTGACCCTCAAAATCTGATCAATTTAGCCTTAAGTTCAAGAGTAAATGTGTACCCAGATTTGACAAGCATCCCTCAGTGCATTCTTGAAATATCATTTGGCAAAATCTCAAGATTTGAGGTCACAGGGACCTTGAAATTCTGCATTGACTAGCAAGGGATGATCATGCAGCCTCATGACCTTGACTTTTGACCTATTACCTCAAAAATCTTTCAAGTTTAAATGTCTGAGTTGACATTTCTGCAAAGTTTGGAGAAAATTCTTCAATGGATGTTTGAGTTATTGAGTAAGAGGTGAACATAAGGCCCAATGACCTTGGCCTTCAACCCAAGATGTCCGAAATCTGAATGGTACATCCTTAAAAGAGAGTGAAACATTTGAGCAAAGTTTTATGGAAATCACTTGTAGCATTTTTGAGATATTAGTCCACAAACATGTCCTGATGGTCAGCATTAATGCCTCTGGTCTTGACTGGCTCTGGCGTTGGGGTGAATGTTCTTTAAGAAATTAAAATCTGCATTAAAAGGTGCAAAATGAGCTTGCCATATATTGAGGCTTTCATCTCGCAGATCAGGTTTGAATCTGACATGAGGCCCATTTTCACTGTTTCTCTTCAATCACTAAAGACCAAAAAGCCATTGAAAGGTGCAAAAACAGAAGCATTAAAGCCTGTGTAGATTCGTGAGACATCTGTCTTTGCAGAGTCTTATATCAGCATCTGTTTGACCTTCAAGGCGAAGGAAGTAAACGGAGCATTAACTTCAGCCTGGACGGAGAAGCAGCTTTTGTGATAGTCTGCAGAGCACTGTGGTGAATTTGGATTCTCAAGGAAATGCTCAGAGCAACTTTTTCTCCTTCTTAGAAATGTTCGCAGCCTCAGTGTCGACCTGCAGCCTTCTGTAGAACTCGTTTACACACTCAGCTTTGAGGAAATGGAGTATCCTGGCAGACAACTCACTTCCTCTCTCTTTGGACAGCTTTTGAAGTTTCAGACACTCTGTGGCTCTTTAGAATATGTTTAGGAAGTCCTTCACGCTGCAAAAACTCTGATCTAAGCAAGTGTGTTTGTCTAGTTTCAAGTCAGAAAAATCTAAAACACTCATTCTAAGCCACTTGCATTTGTTATGTCCAGATAAATGTCTTACTACCAAGAAGAAAAAGCACAAATGAGACCTTGAATTTCTTGTAATGATAAGAAAATGTCTGCCAATGGAAGAAATGGAATTTTACTCTTCAACTCTGAGGGTCTTCAATTGAGGTTTAATTAATATACTGGACAGTACATGTCATTTTAAGATACCTTAAAGTTAAATTTGGCTTGTCTCATTCAACTCAGGCCTGTATTTTAATTTTTATGTCCTAAAAAAGATGTTCGACCAGATATGTCAGGATATTGTGAGGTTTTTCGACTTGAAACTGGACAAATACCCTTGCTTAAAGTTTTTTCAGTGCATCTTGAGTGCTTTTTATATTTTAATGAAACACAACAACCAAACATTCAGCTACAAACTCAATTTCATATCTTAAAGCATTCAGAGTATTGAATTTCTTTCCGTGCATTCAAACAATGTTAAGGAAGTGAATTTAGCCAACTAGCTTGTTGCTAATACGCCCCATTCGTTTGTATATCAGCTGCTTTATTGCACCAGCCATGCAGGGATACTAAGCTAGGAGCTAAGAGGCTAGAAGAGCCTTTTTTAACACATTTCCCCTGAATGGGTTTTAATCATGTATTCAAAGAAAGCAATGATATACCATTTAATAAGTAAGTAAGTTGCTGTTTGGCTGAATTGATACCTTAATTCAAGAATAGTGAGCTGAGTGATGGACGGATAGAAATAAGCAACAGTGATCCTGAAAGCCTGAAATCAGGGCAGTAAAACCCTCTCCATAGATCTGTATGGATCTCTTAGAACATTTGTAGATCTTCATCTTTATTTATGTAGGTTATTTGTAGACTTGTGTACATATTTGTGGATTATAGTGTTTTCTCTTATGTGATCCCAAAGATTAAGTAAAATGGTGCCATGAAATAATCTAACACTGGTTTCGATTTTTTTAAAAAATAAAGAGCAGTGTGTGTGTGTTAAAGCTTGAGACCAGCAGGCAGCATCAGGAAATTTCAGATCCATTTGGTATGATCCGTACACTTCATGGAAAAGGGATTTTTTCCCTCAGGGAGACCAATTTACCCAGCGTGGAGGCATGAATATCACAAATGACCAAGTCCTGCAGACCTCTGACTGCACAGCGTATCAAATGAAGGCATATGAGAGTCACTAGGGCAGCCTAAAGAGATGAATATTGAACTAAGAAAGACCTCATGGTCACAGAAGCGGGTGCAGCTAACAATGGTGAAGACAGGAGCAAAAAAAAAACATGAAGCTACCTGCAAAACAAACTCTGCTGAGAGATACTGTGTGATACTAACCCTCCAGAGAATAGGAGGCTTGACTTTTTCTGCTGTGTGCATATCCCAGCCAAAATATACAGGAAATTAAACATTTAGAGCCATATGCATTTACAAAGACCCCAGCGACATCAACTGCTCCGTGCATGAGCTGCAAACAATCGATCCCCGTTTTGGTACAAACAACCGCGCCAAGCTCACCTGAAAGAGGTGGTGTCTGTTCGCTTTCGATCGACCGAGCAACTAATGGGAAGTTTTGAGCATAAAAATTTGGTTTTTGCAAGAACTCAGAATTATATTTTGTGTAAAAGTTACAATCAAGCAAAAACAAAACAGTTTGAGCGAACAGTAATCAATAATGTGCTGAAGTAATTGTTTTTTATGCTTGCACAATATACAAGTGAGCATTAAAAACATTTTTTCCTCAGTTTTCCCCACGTACTCCTTCAAAATGTTTGTCCTCAGAGAGCTGGTTGACGCTCCTCACTCACTCATACCCTCTCTCTTTGCATTACCACCAGTGTTGCCAGATTTCCTACTGAAATAAGCAACTGGGTCGATAAAAACAAGCCCAAAACAGTTATTTTTTATGAGATATATTACTCAAAAAAAGAGAGAGAAATCTACTTAAGCTAATGACAGCACATGTAAGTGATGCACACTCCGGTTTAATGCTGGCTTGAACATGAGTTGCTGCTTTGACCGAACCCTCAGCTTAAGTCCCAGTTTTTCTACTTTTTATCCATCTATTTTATACACGCACTTGATCATTGGCTGGATCAATGCCTGGCTTTCTCAGGGGTAAAACTTCCAGATGCTCTTAATTTGGGTGCTCCTCCTGTGCCATATTCAGATCCATCTTCAGATGGATTGCTGTAAATGTGAATTGAAGAGGAGAGAGGGTGCATTTGTGTTATGGGTAAATAAAAGCCTGATATGTCTGCAAGAAAACATTCATTCTTGTCCGTTGAAAGAAATGCTAAACTTTTCTTCTTCAGTAATATTTGTGATCAAAATGGAAAGTTGTTGAGATAAATGGGCTGTTGATCACTGAGTTAGCATCCATAAAGATAAAGTTTGAGCGTTCATTATCTCTCAAGTCTCCCCCTCATCATGAAGTCTCATTCAGGGTGTCGAGTAGAACACAAGCATCCTTCCTGAGCTCAAATATAAACCCATTCATCAGTGCACATGTCAAACAGCTGGAGATGACTCTCTGTTTGCACTTCTCTCCTCTATATTTCCCTCCCAATGAGAACAAATTACCCTGAATGGAGCTCCCCCCCTCCATCTAAATGCTCTGAATGTGTTTGGCACCCCGTCCTCCATCAGCTGAGGAGCTCCTTGTCAGAGATGGAAGCTGTCCTAAATTCTGAAGGTTCCACAGATGTTCCCTCTGATTTCCTCTGGAGGGTTTGGCAGGAAGCAGAGCGGAGTTTGTTCTCAGCAAATCATTTTCACTTCAACGAGCGAGTCCAATCCTTCCCATCACGTCTGAAACCCCATCACTGAGCCACAGTGACTCCTCGGATCGAGTTTAGAGCCTGACTGAAATGCTTTAAACGGTTCATGCTAATACGCCAGGAGACTCACAATCTGCTCTGAAGACCACGTTGGAGAGACGAGAGAAACAAGCCACAAGAAACACCTCAGAATCAGCAATTAGCATGCGATGATTTGAAGTAAAGTGACGCCCAAATGTCACAGATTAGGTGATTAATCATTTGTTGGGAAACTTTTCAAAATTTTTGTCCTTTTGAATAGCAAAAAATAAATCTCTGCTCTTTTATTGATCATCTAGAAGTACTATATTGCTGCCTGCTTCATGAAATCATGGATGACCTGCTACATGGTCCTGCTTCCATGTGTTTAATCCTGCATCAACCATCAACAGAAATGACATCATTTAACATAAATTCATACTTTTAAACCAGTTAAACCCAATTTAATCGCAGTTTAGCTAGATGCTGCTATATTAATCAACATCATTCCACTCCAGATTATATTTATTATAGATATTAATGTTAATATTAGATTGATCTCTCTATCCATGGTTGTTTTGATTATACATCCATAATAACTATCTTTACAATGATACAGACATGAGGTCCCTCTTGAAAATGAGATGCCACATCTCAAGGGGCTTTCCTTTAATAGATTTATATTCAGCAAGACAAATATGGCGCTATATACATATATATATAATATAAAGATTGATTGATTGAGTCTATATTCATCAGAAGCAAATGTGATTGTAGTCCCTTTGTCTCTGTCTGGATGGATATATCTCTGGATGTATGCATGTGTATATACAAATATATTACATGTGTTTGTATCAATGTATATATATATATATGTATGAATTTATAAATAAAGAGTATGGCTTCAGCCTGCTCCGTTGTAAAATGCCTTGAGATAACACTTGTTATGACAAACATGCTGCAGCTTTGTTGACCTTGTCCTGATAAATAGCCTGAAAAAGCCAGAGGTATTTAACATGGCTGTTTTCACTGCGATCCTGCGCTACTCCATGTTCTGCTTAAGGGACCCATCATCACTCTTTGTTTGTGAGCAGATGTTTGCAGAGCGATAGCTGGATGAAAACATGACTCGATGTTTCCTTTTGTTAAATTCTGAATCTGCTAATATTGTTTTATTGCCCTATTGTTCCCCTGCATCATCAGGGAGTAAATTCAATCAACAGACATTGAAGCTTCTGCTTGCATTAGCTAATTAATTGCAGATCTGCTCACTTCACCCACCAGAACAGCACTCATTTATTTGGCTTTATTTTCTAGAATGTACATTTTGATGTGGAATGATTTACACGTTTGCTGTAAGTTTTGTTTTATTGAAGGCCTTTGTTGCAGCAGGTTTAAAGTTTTAATAACATTAAATCCCTTAATATGAAGAGCTCCTGGGCTCCAACATTCTGCACATTTTGATTCTGACAAGAAATTGTGTAAACCAGGCATTGTTTTTGTAGCAGCAAATGTATTTGTGCTTCAAACTTAAACTTTTGTCAAATATGAACTCAGGTTTTATGAAGAATACAATAATTTACTCCTTTTGATTAAGTCAGCACTGGTCTCAGATGTCCTTGGATCATACTCCTTAAATTTCCTTAAAAATTCCTCTTAATGATGTTATTTGGCATGCCTACAAACCACTCTGTTTCAGCCCAGGCTGTTTCAGAGTCACTCAGACTAGGGTTGATTGATATTTTAAAAAGTGATATTGCAATATTTTCTCTCCTGCAATTAATAATGCAATTCTTTTAAGGGAACTTTTCGGATCAATGCTGTGAAAAAGCCGAATCTTGCACCTTCTGGCCACAGCTTGTAGCCACATGTTTTGAGTTTATACACCTGCATCAACAGGTAATGTGGGCTTCTCTGGTCCTCCAGTTCCCATAGTTTCCTTTGTATTTCGGCCAGACCTGTTGACTCTCATCTACAGAAGTTTCTCCAGAGCAGACAAGTATTACCAAATGTCCAAAGTAAACAGCGGTCATTTTTCCAGTGTAGTAGCAGTTGTTTTCTCTTGAAAAGCCTGCAGATAGTGGCTGGTCAGTGTTGCTGGCCGAAGGATATGTTGCTGGCCCGAAGTAGTGCAAAACCAAGGAGGCTTGGTAGTGGCAAAGTAAGTTGTTGTAAATAAACAGCGTGCAAACATCCTTCGCTGTTTTTGCAGCCTGTTTTCACCTACGCTGGCTCTCTGTGCACAGACGCAGAGCTGATCTACATCACTGTGGCTAAAGTTCAGGCTAATGCCAAGAATCTCAATAATATTTATCTTCAATAAAAGAACTGGATGTCAGGCTGAAGTGAGATGATGATGCACAGGCTGAGGGGGGGCAAAAGGGAAGGTGATAACTCATAAAATGAGTTCTCCATGATCATAGAATGGTGTAGACAGGCCATGGACATGTCATTTTGTATGAAAAACCACTAAAGATCTTAAAGACTCATTTTAAACCTTGATCATGTGACACTATCATAGGGCTGGGCCATATGGCCTTGAAATAAAATCCATTCCTTTTTGCCGCAACACTCAATATATGATTTTGATCGATTTCTTCCCTCTCAAAAAAGAAAACTCCCAGTGACGCAAAAATGGCTTGCATTAAGTTTTGCCCTTATGTTGTCAAAACATATTCCCAAACTAAACAGAATTCCCCTCTTAAAGTTCAAGTGTGTGTCATAAAATGTTGATTATGTAGTTCAGGCAGGTTTGTCCACATTAACACTGAAGGCTGAGCTATTTTCAAAGCATATTTACATGGAACTCTCTGATCAGTATTTATTATAATTTAAAGTACAAATACAAGCCTAAACATGTGCTTGGGCAAAACCTGAAAGGGCTGAGAAAACTGTACATTTTCAGTACTTATAGTAACTCAAGAAAAAATCTTGATTTTTACTTTTTTAATCTTCTGTAGAAAATAATTCAAATTAATCGATTTAATTGATATTTTTCCCAGCCCTACTCTATCATAGATGGAAACAAAACAATACTGAAGAAAGACTATCTTATCTGATATTATACATTATCTTTAGCCTTTGAAGATTTTACAACCAAAATAAAAGCCTTTATTCATTTATTTCAGTAATAATTTTATCAAGCTTTTATTCAGAAGTTGTTCACTGTGATGATCGGGTTTTCAGATGCTGAAGCTTTGCTCCTTCCAGGCAGATTCACTCGACCTCTCTCTCTCTTCCCCAGCAGTACGGCTTCCAACCGGACCGACGCTCCATCGCAGGCAGCGTTCCTGCTCCACCCATCACTGCCCAGTCTCTGCAAGGAAAGACGGTGAGTGCTCTAGGATGTCCCTCTCCTCAGAAACACAAAACAAGCCCATCCCACCCAGCTCAACGCTCTCTGGATCCTGTTTTTGTCCTGGACCCTCTCTAACTGCCACTGTTTCAGCAGGAACGATGTTATTATGCACGATGACATAAACAAACGCAGGTAATGCAGCAGAGTAACAGTCTCTGCTCCTGAAATGAAGCAAGCACAATCAGGAGCCGGGCTGATATTTTCTCTTTGAAGCGAGGTGTGAATAATGTCGAGATTGCTCCAGTCGCTCCGGCAGCTTGATGAGAAAAATTTGTCCTGTAATTTTCCACGCGTCTTTTTTTTTTTTTTTCTTTTGGGAGCTGTTTTGTCACAGTGGCTCCGTCCGTTTACTGCAGAATGTTACTGCTGATAAAATGCAAAATGTGTGTGTCTGTGTGTGGTTATTTATGTTCACCAAGTGGCCCAGCCTGCTTTGAAAGTTGTCTGTCCTCTTTGAGTCCATCACTGTCTCTGCTTTAACAAACTTTTCACCCGTCTCTCATGGATTTTATTACCATCCTGACCATCATCGTAACTTAGGTCACTGTACTCTCTCCTCTGTGTGTTGCTCTGTGCAGCCGGAGGAGCTCACCCTGATGCTGATCAAGCTCCGCCGGCAGCAGGCGGAGCTCAACAGCCTGCGGGAACACACGGTAGCTCAGCTAATGGCCCTGGGTTTGGAGGGGCCCAACGCGAAGGTCAGCATTGAGTGTACGCTACATGTGTGTGCATGGATGCATCTGTGCTCCCCAGTCAAGCATCTGTGTGATCATGTGACCTGGGAGGGGGGTCTCAGCTTCAGGGGGATATTTGACTCCAAATGAAATGGTTTTTGGTGTGTTCTAGAAGATTCTGAGAACTAACACTAACACTCATTCTGACCCAGACTCTTAATATTTGAACCCTAAGCCAAAGGTAGACCACTTTGTCTCTCTGAACGACCAATCATCTCTCATTTGGAGTGTTTTATGCAGAGTTAAGTGCCTGCTGGTGGAGGGGGTTTTGTTGGGGTGTGTGGTGTTGCTGCTGGTGCTCTGGGTTTCTTTTGCACAGATGTTTGTGTGTTTATTTTTGCACTGGGGCACTTTTCGTGCTCATGCATGATGGCTTTAAGGCGGTTGTGAGCCAACAGAGCATGGATGCATGATGCTGATGCATCAAACAACCTGAAGCTTGATGTGAAAACGAAATAAGTGCTGGTTTGAAACCATCTGTGTGCTGTGGTTTAAAAGTACAAAGTCTTATATGGTCCCAACCAGGACTGTATAAGATGCTTGTTTGTTATACCCAGAGCTTTAAGATGCATGATCATCAGTATTTAGCATGGCAGGTTTAAGAGACTTTGAGACTGTTCAGCAGACTTGTGGTTCAGCATGTTCCTTATTGTTGATGCTTGACTAAAGGCAGGTTTTAAATCTACATGGGGCACGATCTGACCTGTCTGTGGTTTCAAGCTCAACAGAAGAAAAAATCAGACTCTTCTCCTAAGCTGCAGATTTGATTATTAGCCATCAGGTCATGGCCATCAAAGACTGACTTTCTATGAGCTTGTGTTTGACAGTATTATGATCTGTGCAGAGGTAGATTTTATCATTTACTGTTTAAGCCTCAGTCAGGGCATCAGGATGTTCTATTTTGAAGATTTTGGCCGAGTCAAATGCTTTTTGAAAGGTTAAACTGTCGAGTGCTTCATGAAAATGCTTCTTTAATCCTCCACCCCTTCCAGCACACAATTGAACTGTTCATTTCAAAGCTGGAGACAGTCTTGCTTTTAACTACTTTGATGGCTGCAGAGGAGATACGACAGAGTCAACACATCAGCAGGACCGACTGTAAAAGGAAGCTTTAAAGACAAACTGATAAATCAGGTCCACTGTCATCAATATGTGAATAATATGAGACTGACACAAACACATCTGTTCATCTACCTGATGACGGATAAATTATCCTTTTAGAAGTTTAGTTTAGTTTAGCTTAGTTTGTTGCACATAAAAAAAACATATAAGAACAAAACAAAATATTAGTAATGCACTGTGCAAAAGAGATTAGAAGACGCAAAATGCTTATAAAGATATCTCCCCTAAAGTCAAGAATTAGGGAAATAAGGTAAAATAATTTCAGTGTAATGGTTCAACTGGTGACCATGTTAATTGATGACTTTGAGTTATACTTGAATTGACATTACTCTGTCCAGTGTGTTTGTGTTAGCTTACAACACGACAATTGGGCCGACTTTTGGCTCGGATCTCTGCTTCTGATCAAACTCTGCAAAGGCCCCATTATCTTTTGGTCCTAAAGATGATCTTACCTGATGATCCTGTGGTGTGAGCCATGTTCAGAGTAATTTTATCCTCTCTGAAGAGGATCGGAGCCTTTCCTTGAAATCATAAATATTAAACTTGTTCAATATTTATGAGCAGGATCCTGATGTGTGTGGAGCACCGAGCACAGCCGAGCATGTTCTCTGTGTTTTATCACATGGACCAGAGCAAAGCCAATCAGGGAGCAAGCTTTCTGAAGCAGGAAGCAAATGTAGCCATGGCAACCAGGGTTAAGGCAAAGCATAAAGTTAGATAGACACCCAAATGGAGGTCTAACACATTGATTTGTTAAAAAACACAAGCGTCTAAACAGTGTAACCTGTAAATTATAGATAACAAACTGATGAGGAGAGGAGCTGAAATCACAACCACCAACAATGTTATAGGAAGCCAACCGCTTGCTGAATTTAGCCTCCTGGCATTGTATCTGCCATGTTTGTTTACATTGAAGTCAAGTGAGATCATAAGCTGCGGGGGCAGAGGTGCTGCCTTCTTAGTAAATGAATCGTTGGTTTGTGGTGTCCTGTGTGTCTCTCTCTAACGTTATCTGTCTTCATGTGCAGCTTAAGATTTTAATAATCCACTGTGTATGTGTGGACCAGAACTTGTGTCTTTGGCTGTATTTCCTCACATATAAACTAATGATTGGTGTTTTTGATGCGATGCTTAAAAAATGCTTCATCAGTCACACGTTAGACCATAATGCAGAGACACTTATGACAGTGCACAGAAGAAAATATTGAAGGAATGAAATGACTTTGGTAGAGTTATGACATATCTTGTGTGGAAAGACTTGAAAAAGTTTTACTGTCATGGAGAATAAATAAAAACCATAGACCACTGAATATACGTCCAGCACCTCCCTCTAAATCATCCTCCGTCTCAAGCTTTCCTTTCTCCTTCCTGATCGAGTGTCTGAAACTCCTTTTTCCTTCTCATTCATTTCTCTGCTCTTTTCCTTACAAACATGGCCTCACTTTTCCTGCTTCTCTTTCTTCTTCTTCCTCTTTGTCTCTTTCTTCTTCGGCATCCTTAGACTGATGTTCTCTCACATCACCTCCAGAGGAACCTCATTTACCTGGAGAGCCAGGTGAGGACTTCTGTCTGTCTTCATGTTCAGCTGCTTGGCTGAGTCTAACACAAAAACTGAAACTTTCAACCCATTATTTAACTTTTGCTTCTGTGCTGTATTTTCTATTTGCATATACCAAGTCAAAGATATTTTCTTCTAGCTTCTGTTTCTGCTGAATTGTTTCTTTATCTCTTTTCTAAAAATCTTAAAATCCAAACTATCGGTCAAACTAGAAAGTTCACATTTTCAGCTTTTGTCTGGTTTTAGCACCCTGCTGCTATCAAGGCCTGTCATTGATTTTCTTACATGGACTCTTAATAAAGTAGGAGTGTACTAAAGCTGACGGATGTGTGAAGCAGCTGAATCAGTTTTATTGGCTCTGAGAGGAGCTTTTATCTGCTGCAGCTCTTATTGGACGAAGATTTAGAAATCAGATCTTTCCTCTGTAGCATCACGTCAGCGTGGTTTTGCCCATCCCTGCTGACAGCAGTTTTAGTTAATAGCAGGAGAAAGATGTTTTTTTTTGGTGGGACGTTACATCCTAACTTATCTGCATCATGGGATAGAACTGCTGGCTTTGGAGCATCATGGATGTTTGGAGGATGTTCAACCTGCAGGAGAAGGGTGTCCCTTCAAGATCAGATGCCAGTTTAAGAGTTAAGACTAATTATTGGCTGTATAGGTTTCTCTTTTTAAAAAGAGTTTACATTTTAATCTTGCAAAGACTCTTAAGACAGCATATTTTGTTCCTCTTTTATCATTGTTGCAGCTTTCCTTTCCTCCTGCTCTTTGTCTCTTGATAAATCAAAAACTGCAGCTGAGGTATTTAGCACTTACTTTTGTAAATAATGAGAAAGAACCTAAAAGGCAAAAATAAAAAGACGTTTTTGTTTTGACATTCTTGAACCCTTTTGATGGAGCTCAGGTAATTGATTTGCCTCATTTTTGGTCCCTTATTAACAGAGCGCCGTAACACCAATGAAGCAAACATTTATTTTAATAACGGAGCTGCATACTTAATCCAGATCTTAATTCAACAGAGCTGTAGCTAACATACAGTATATTACTGTTTCATACAAGCTGATTTTAACTTTGAAGCATTGACAAATGGATGCATTTTTTTCTAGTGGAGATCATTGGAAAATCTATAAAAAGTTGTAGTAATTCTTTAGCTGAATGGTGAAAGAGAATATATCCAGTTATTGTTGTTTCCATGTGACATAACGACAAATTTTCGTACACCAGAATGATTAGCTTAATTATGCTTTCATTTAAAATGAATGATGTTGAAATGTGTTTGATGTACTGCAGAGAATAAAGAAGACACACAACATTTCATTTTAAAAGATCAGAAATTGCCGTCATAGTGTCTAAAATATGCATGAACATCATTTAAAACATTAATTTTATGCAAAATATTGATACCTTGGACGGCAAAAATATTTAAGAATGTGAAACCAGTTTGTTTTTGGAAATCCAGTCAAAGTGAAGATATTTGTGATATTGATGACACAGAAACAAAGAATTGGGATGCGTGCATTTGTTAAAAAGTATTTTAGTGGATGAAGTGGTGGAAATCCAAATCTGAGCTGCCCCATTGTGGAGTAGCCTGCAGATCTTAGCCTTAAAGGT
This sequence comes from Cetoscarus ocellatus, assembly GCA_037902135.1. NCBI lineage: Eukaryota > Metazoa > Chordata > Actinopteri > Labriformes > Labridae > Cetoscarus > Cetoscarus ocellatus. Next base: position 1,134,672 of record JBAMNC010000947.1, on the reverse strand, counting down.
ACATGTCCTGCAAAATTAATGTTCTTTGCTTTAATGTTATTGAAGGGTCTTAAGGAACAGACGAACATGTCGCTGTTTACTGAAATATGCTAACCCTATTTGAAGAAAATGACCCTTAAAACACTCTGTTTTTACTTCCTGGGGTTTATGATGTCATAGCTATACAGTCTCCACCTACATGTTAAACCCTCTGGTTCAATTTTGGCCAGAATCTTCCATTATTTATTTATTTTAAATCAATTCCTTGTTTAATAGACACCAAAGCCATGACATGAACTGTCAAACTCACCAGGACGTGGTCCTTTAAAGATGTTTGGAGCAGGTCTGGACTTATCTGACTCACGTTCAGGGGTAATGGGCCAGAGTGGACCATCACAGTGAGACGTCCTGCTGGATTTGATGACATGGTTTTGTCTGTAGGCATCTTCTGCTGTTATGTGAACATGACCTTGTGTCCTCTTTGTCCTCGGCGCTCGGCCAGACGAAGGAGAATGAGCCGCTAATCTTCATGATTCACACAATGATCGAGAACTCAGCGCCAAGGCCGCAACTCTACCAGCAAGTAAGGTCTTTGGCAGCTTCTGGTCTGAGTCGGATCCAACAGACTTTGTCTTTCTGTTGTTAAGTCAAAACCTCATGCTGATTAGAGCTGGGAATAATGCATTTCATCTTTGAGGAGACAAACAAGAACAGCTTCTTTCAGAGGAAACAGTGAAATGATACCATTTTTTAATTAAGTACAAGAAACTACTTCAATCAGATTAAACCCTCTGGTCCAAATCTGGCTAAAAGCAAGAGGCAGCCTTTAAGTTTTCAAAATGTTTTTCCAAAGTCAGCGGCGTCAGGAGCTCTCACTTTGGATTAAACCAGCACAGCAGCAGCTGTAATCTTTTTATTGAACTTAATTGACACTCAAAGGTGTTTAGCCATCACTGAAATGTTTGCGATTAAGACATTAAAACTATTAAAGACAAAGTGTTCTGGTGTTATTAACAGTGCAAGCAGTGGTGTCGTTGTTGTTCATTTCCAGCCCTAACACTGAATGTTAGATGAAACCATGCTAATAAAAGTAGAAATGATCCGCAGCATTAGATCTGCTCTCAAGCCTGCATACAAACAAATTCTGCAAAATTGGACTGCAAAAAGAAATAAACATTGCTCTTTAAAATATACAAATATTCGAAGGATCACACCTTTGCTTCGTAGTCCCAAAGTGAATGTTTTTGAAAGACAAGTTGACTCAAATGGATCCAACTCAAACCAGACCTTTGCCGCGGTGGCCCAGTGGTTGTGTGTCCACGCTCTTCCCCTTCATCATCAAACTTTTATTTCAACACTCTGGATTTCAGTCCCTTCATCAACCAGCAAACCCTCCCAGATCCTGTTTGAGTCATCATTTTAAGTCTGTATTAGTTTTTTTGTGGTTTCAGCACGTTTCATATCCTGGCTTTTTGTTTTGCAATGTTTGAAATGATATGAAGTGAGTCTGGCTGATGGTGGTCATGTTATTCCCTCTGTCTTTATGAAATACTGTTCATTGCTGAATATCACCGAGGGAACATCACACTGTTTTTCAAAGGGGATTCTGCTCTGGAAGGACTCTAGGGATGGGTGATATAGTCTGAAGAACAAATCTTGATATTTTTTAAGCTGAGTTGCAATACAGGACATAAATTGTGATTATTTTTCTCTGCTATAAATCAGCAATCGGTTTTTAAAACGTTAAAAGTTCTAGGCACCCAATATGTGGCAATATTTCATTTTTATGATCAAAACTGCAGACAGACTCCTGCAAACAGTCTGAATTGTGAATGACCATCATTCAGAATGTTGATTATGTGCAAAGATATTTGTTAACATTACTTTGTCCTGTAGGTAACTTAAAAATATATTAAAATTCCTGCAGTCTTGATGTATCACCCAGCCCTGCTGCATACAGACTTTACCCTTGAAGAAGATCTCCATTAAATACTTGATATTTCAGGGAATTTGTCGATACATTAAATATGAATCTGTTTTTTGAAGGTGACTGCAGCCTCCAGCTTCTGTCTTTGAGGTCTGCTCCATCGTCTCTGGGCGGAATTTCCTGGACCAGAACATAATGATGATGTGCTGTTTAAGATTTAGCATTGGGGATTGTAGGAGGACTTTATCTTCACCCTCCAGACGGTTAAAAAAATTTCATCTGCCTGTTTATTTGTTATCGAGGACGGTGCAGACGCGTCCATCAGTCATCTCACTGTAGTTTATGTTGATGCTGTGTTAGAATAAAAAAAAAAAACAGCTCTGCAGCTTTAAATAGACATCTCTCAGTCAGCGATTCTTCAGGCTGAAGTACTGAATGTTGTTTCCTCGCTGTGTCTTTATGTGTTTGCATTTTTATTTTGTGCTCGCTGTAGCTGTGCAGACTCACACTGAGATCAGTGAGGGTTTTTCCTGTAGGAGCTATTGAAGGTTTTTCCTCAAGTTTGTGTTCTTTTCAAGGAAACTCACCCAAAATATCTTTACCCAGAATCAGTTTGTTTTTCAAGGAAAGTTTTGACTTGGACTCGCCCCTCAAAGACTTTAGACGCATCTTGGACCTGAGACTTGAGAATTGCATCCAGGCTTGACTTGGACTGGTCCCTCACAGACTTTAGACTCAGCTTGACCCTCAACATCCACACAGTGCATCTGTGTTACAGTTTTGCTCCAGCCAATGGTGAGTGCCAGAGACAGGGACTCGAGTTTGAGACTCCAAACCCCCCACTTAACTTGCACTCACCTCTCAAAGACTTTGGAGTAGACTTAAAATTGAGGCTTGCACCCAGGCTTGACTAGGACTCACGCCTGAAAGACTTTAGATTCAACTTGGATTTGAGGTTTGAGGCTAGCTTCCAGGCTTGACTTGGACTGGCCCCTCAAAGACTTTAGCCTAAACTTGAACTTGAGGTTTGAGACTTGCACCCAGGCTTGACTTGGATTCGCGCCTCAAAGAGGGTTAGAAGAGATAAGAGCTCTAAATATTTAGAAACAGGGCAGTAAAAGTCCTGCTTTGTCTTATTTTCTGTTTTACTGGATGCTGGTTTTTAATTTGACACACGTTTATCTTGGTCCACATTGTGGGCTCTTAACTTGATAAGCTCTGAGAGCACAAACTTCTGCCAAGGCCTATATTTAGCTTTTAGCTTTTATGGGAAACTGCCCTGTCTCCCAATGTCAACAAATCCTCTAAAACAGAGCTCCCCATCCACAGAGACAAGGACCACCTAAATAAGACCTGATAAAATACCATCAACAATTAATGGAAACATCCGATCAGCTTGATGGATAAAGCACTTATTTTCAGCACCATATGAATGCTGTTTTCCTGCACAGTCAGAGGGTGTAACAGTTTAATTGGACCATGTAAACAGGTGACAATCAGCTGACTGAATCAGCTGATAAAAACAGAGTGAGTCCTCATGAATGTCTCTTTATTTTGGGTTGAAGAAGAAGCCTGTTGTTCTCTCTGATCCTTCGTTTTGGTGAGTTCTACCATTCACAACATGTCTGTTTGTTTGTCACTGCTGTAGAGCTGCACAACTATCCAGGTGTAACCATATCAATGAGTAAAGTTGTTTTTGTTTTGGATTTTTTTTGTAAGTTTAGGTTCCATGGAGAGACCTAACTTTTCATTTTGGTCCATGGCCAAAAAAGTTTTTGCACTTAGTGATCTTGAGTTTCAATATACAGAAAAACTGGTAGACTTGCAGCTGCCCCTTAGAGACTTGGGACTTGACTTGGACTTGCAATAAGTGACTTGTGCCCATCTATGGTACTTGCTCTTCCCCACTCAATCCTTTCAAAGTGCAGCCCTAAGCAGCTTCAGATACATGATCACATGAGAACTCCATGTTCTTCAATCGTGTAAACAACAGGTCATGTTGATTCGCTGTTTGCATTCATATCATTTCATTCTTTTGCCTCCACAATGGCAGACAAGACACTGAACAGTTTGTGTTTCACAGGTTTGAATGTGTTGGGTATAATTTGCTTTTAATTTGGTATTTTACAGCGTGTGTCGTCTCAGGCTGCATCCATCTGTACATTATCATATTCATCCTTTAATTCCCCAGTAACACCTGGGTAAACAGCTTTAAGGGAAATTAATCTGGATTATAAAGAAACACGTTCATCCCTTCATCCCTCCCTCTGGAAACCATCCGAGCTTCTCTCTAAAATCTGCTGAATTTGGGGAAAAATGACTTATGACACCTCAAAAATGGGTTTATGTTTCAGAGTTGATGTAGGTAGAGGTCAGATAAATCATCTCTTTGGAGCTGACTGATGGATTCTTCTCTGAATTGGAACCAAACTGATAAAGAATGGAGACGTCGGGACATTTTTCCCCAAAGTTGCATAAAGCGATATTTTTGAGGGAAGTCCTCATGGCTGCAGGTCCCAGCTCCTCGTCCTGTAAAGATGTGCCACTGTTGCCCCCTGCTGGCCACTTCTGACTCTGTTTTTGTTTCAGGTCAGTCCAGACGACTTCAAGGACAGCTCCTTCGTGCAGCGCACCGAGGAGCCCGACATAGATGTAAGGAAACAAGAAATGTTGTGAAGACATGATGATAAAGGATCACAGCAAAAACTCAGATCTAAGTGAGAGTATTTGTCCAACTTTAAGTCAAAAAATCTCTCTAGACTTATTGTAGCTAAATTTTGCCGGCGTGTCTGGACATCTTAGTTGAAGGTCCTCCTCAAATAAGACAGGCCTCCTCTCTGTCTGTTTTTAAATCCCATCTTAAAAGCCATCTTGGCATTTGACACCATGTGAGATTTTTGAATGTATTATTATTTTTTATCTGTTTTATTTGGTGTTCTGTATTGGTTCGTTGGTTTTACCTTGTTGTACAGCTGTTTTATGTCTCTTAATCTGCCTTCTGTACAGTCCATTGTGGTTGTTTTTAAAGTGCTTTACAAATAAAATTAGTTTAGATTGGATATCAAAAATAAAAATAAGGCCAATAAAAAAGCCAGATTTAACTTGGAAGGTGTCTTTACATGAAATGTTAAATCCATAGTAGTTATTAAACCTTTAATTTAAGGCCCTCACTGAGTAACATTTTGCTTGTTATATTAGCAGATGTTTTCCTATCATTATGAGGAATTAAATGTGCGGCACGGTAGCGCAGCAGGTAAAGTGTAGTTCACATGTTTTTGTGTTTCTGTAGACCAAACTGAGCCGACTCTGTGAGCAGGACAAGGTGGTGAGGATGCAGGAGGAGAAGCTGCAGCAGCTCCACAGAGAAAAGGTGAAGACCATCAGTGAAGGTGTGCAGGTGTGGTCCAAGTGTGCAGTATGTGTGTAATTGTTGTTCTTGTGTGTTGTGTTTCAGCACACTCTGGAGACGGCACTGCTCTCCGCCAGTCAGGAGCTGAGCGAACAGGGCGGCACCAATGCTGCAGCCACGCAGAGTCTAGTCCAACAGAGGGATGTGCTGCAGAACGGCCTGCTGAGCACCTGCAGGGAGCTGACCAGAGTCAGCACGGTGAGAACACACTCCATATAAGCCTCCATTTATTCATCTATCCAGGTATCCAGCCGTCATCCTTCCACACTCCTGTGTCAGTGGCACTTGCACAAATGAGCCACCCACACACCTCATGACCATCCTGTTGGTGCGTGTTTGCTTGCAGGAGTTGGAGCGTTCTTGGAGGGAGTACGATCGGTTGGGGGCTGATGTCACGCTGGCAAAAACCAACCTGCTGGAGCAGCTGGAGGCTCTGGGCAGCCCACAGGTAACACAAACACCCTAATACCCTCAGAGACACTTTATAGGGAGGTCTGTCTCTGTAACTATCTTTGCAACCATAAAGACATGGGGTTCCTCTTGAATATGTGATGCCACATCTCATGGGGCTTACGTTTAATACATTTATATTCAACAAAGACAGATATGGTGCTATACACATAAAGGTTGATTGATTGAATCTGTATTCAGCAGAGACAAATGTGATGAGGATAGATTTATGATCTGGGAATCCATGGGTTTGTCGCTGTCATAAATTCTTATTCTTAGTCCCTTTGTCTCTGCCTGGATGGATACATCTCTGGATGAATGTATGCGTATATACAAATGTATTTATTATATGCATTTGTATGTATGTGTATCTATAAAATAAAGAGTATGGCTTCAGCCTGCTCTATTGTAAAGTGCCTTGAGATAACACTTGTTATGAACTGGAGCTTTACAAATAAAGATTGAATGATGAATTGATTTATTGATTAATTGAGGTCAAACCTTTAACATGATCAGTGTCCATGTGGCTTCAGACAGAACCTCCGAGTCAGAGACACATCCAGATCCAGAAGGAGCTGTGGAGGATTCAGGACGTGATGGAGGCTCTGGCCAAAAACAAACCACAGCGCAGCACCGACAACGGTGAGAGCCCATCAAATACTTGAATGATATTCTAAGAAGAAAAATACCAGGACAGATTTTAATCATGAAGTTAATCTGATATCTTACTTTACTTGAAAGTTTAAAGCTCAAATGTATCTGTAGGAAAACGTTTCTTTGGATGTAAATTTTAGTTTTAAAATATTAAAAATGTTCTGCTTTCTGTCTGCTCAGCAGGTTTTCCTGGCTCCAAACCTCTCTCCAGTCAACAGAAGAACGAGGTGAGCAAACACTAGCAGTGACAGCCAGTCCAAATGTCGCTTGGACAGACCACTTGGCCCTGTTAGCAGAGGAAACAACAAATAAATATGGGTGTGCAGGGGAAAACATCCGGTCATGTGATACATACCTTGATAAAAGGGTGGGGACACAATAAGCAAGGTGATATGTCACAACTTGATTTTATTAATAGTCTTAAAACTTTTATAGCATGAAGGATTAAAAATGTTATATGCAAAAAATCCAGTTTCTGAACAGTGCTATTTATATAAAGTATGTGCCCTGCAACATTTATACACTTGTCTGTCACAGTGACAGCAATGATAACAGAAAATGAAGCAGGCTAATGGATGAAGAAGAAATTTCCTTAACTTTAAACATGCATGCACCCTTTTAAGCACAATGAATATTTGACATCCTTTTTTTCAGGGCAGCCTGAGTTATTAGAGTTGTATGCTGTCAGATTGATTGATTGAAGGTTGGATGACTATAAAGATAAAACAAAAATTCAAAACAGAAAAACAGAAATTTACACTAATCACATACAGATTAATGATGAATGAGTCTTTTCATACCTGAATATGGCTCTGTCAAGTATTCTTTGTAAAGAAAAAAATCAAATCATGCAAACACACTAACGACAAAAGTTATTTCAGCATTCACACTTTTTTTTTCAGATGTTTTGTTTTCCTTCTGGAGTATTTTGCTGCTCTTGGAGGCAGTTTCTGTCTTCAATGAGACAAAGAAGCACGCCAGATTGCTCACACTTCCTTTTTGATTCTTTTGGAAACTGACAGATGACTTTCTCTTCTCTTGTTGACCTTTGGCTGCTCCTGATTGTACGCTACTGTCAAGAAAACAGGGCTAATCTGATTGGTTAGTAGACTGAGAAGAAGTTTCACTTTCTCCCAAGGGGCAAAATAGAGACCTATTAACAACCCTGCAACTTTTTTTTATCAGGGTTATGTGATTAAAAAATGACTAAATATGGATTTATAACTGTGGATTCAAAAAAATAAACACTGTGCTTCATGGCTGAATTAAAACTTTTTAAATGGTTAATATTTGAGCTGAAGCATCCTAAAGATTGACAAAAGCATGAGCTTCAAAGCACTGTTGTCTCAAAAAGATTTGTCCTCTGTTTGCAGAGATTAAGTAAAATATGTAAGCATCACTTGGAGGTGCTGGCGATGTATTATAATATTATGGGTATTTGTATTTTCTTACACCCTAGTCAGGCCACATTAACTCAGTAAATTACCTCAAATGATTATTAATGATTAATTCCCTGAAGCTCCTGAAGTTGTATGCTTAACCTCCAACATGACTTGAGAAAGCATGACTTCAATTTTTTCAAATTTGCATCATTTTGTGGTTATTTCAGTTTTCTAAGAAGTTAAAGTTACATCAAAATAGGAACTATCTTCTTTATGGACCCGTATCTCTTTAAATAGCCAAAATATTCTCATCTGTTTCTGTGTTCATGATACCACTAATGATTACAAAACAGGTTAAGTCAATATCTTATTTAACAATGAAATTCATTTTAACTAATATTGCAACTCTTCAAAACCCAAAATTTATACAATTTCACACAAACAATTGAGCTCCTGGCTAGCTCGCCAAATTTTGTAACAACTAGGGATTGATATTATTAAACTTCAATAATAAAGCACTTCAACTTTCGAAAAATAATGATTAGTACAAAACTTTTCAACATAGGGCTAGTTCAAAAAACTTTGATGTATTATTTCATTACATTAAATTAATTAAACTAAGAAAATTATTTTCAGTTCAGGAAACTCAGTTCTGGTTTAACATTTAGTTAAGGTAAAATAAATTCAATGCTATACAAGCCTGGGCTTTTCTTCTCTTTCTTAAACTTTGAAGCCTCCTTCAGCTCATCTGTGGTTTGAAACTCTATTTTACTAAAACACTCCCTAAACTCTGCTCACCATCTCTCATGCTCCAAACACTGTGTTCACTGTGTGCAGGCAGTAACGCTGCTGCCGCTCAGTCCCCCAAAGGAGGGTGATGGCGTTCCCCCCCGCCCGCCCCTCCCTCAGTACTATGACTCCACTGAGCGCCCCCCTCTCGTGCCCCCCCACCACCCGCACCCCAGTGGCCGAGTGCCCCCCCATGGGCACCGATCTGAAGACCGAAAAGCCGGCTCCAGGAACGGAGCGCACAGCGTAAGAGCGGCTGAAAATCATCATCATCATCATCATTCCTGATCCACCCCCATGCTCGCCATCCAACCGCTGCATCAGACACACCCATCCCCATCATTCCCATGCCACCCCCATCATGACAGCTTATTTAATCATCAATGACAAAGGCTCATTCCTCAACACGTCCCATTTTGGATAATTTTTTATTTTGACCACCTCCTGCTCCATCACCTGCAGCATCATATAGACCCAAACATGGATCTGTTTATGGTTTTCACTGTGAAGACAGTGATGGTGTTTGTGTTTCATTCTGTGATCTCCTCTGTGGTGTGGGTGCATTTAAAAAGCCTCATTACTGATCCAAAGAGCTTATCTAGTATAGCTGCAGGTAATGCTGTGCCTCCATGAATAACACTTGAGAGTGTTTATTAGTGAGTATAAACAGTTCTAAAACAATAAATTAACTATAAAAGGACAAAAATTCAGAACCAGGGAGCCTGATCTGAGCAAACACTGAAACAAAAGCATCTAACTTCTCTCTTGTTTACAGTTCGGCCCTTTAAGCTGTTAATAAATAGACAAAATGACCCTTTATGATTCCAGAACCTGTAATTAATACATCACAACAACGCTCTGTAAGGATCATATAAATGTTAAAGTCAATATTAGGCAGAGTTAACTATTTCTGGCTTTATTAAGTCCTTAATTTATGAGTTACTGTGACAGTTTTTCCGAAAGAATAAAGTTTATTTAGAAGTAAACACGACCTAAATGTTTTGAGAATTTATTATTAAAAACAGCCTTTAATTGAAACAGAAATCATGGTGGATGATGCTGTTTGTCAGGTTAAGATGCTTGGAGTAATGTGATGGTTCAATCTGCTGGATTTTTTGAGGTTCTGTCCAAATAGAAAAGAAAAGTTGATTTAATTAATTTATTACCTGCAGACAGGACACAGAGAAGAACATCTTTAAAGTATTTTTTTCCCTTTTTTCAATTAAAACATTAATTTAGGTGATCTGATTATGTCAACTTATGACTTCACAAACTATAAAATATAATTTAATCTCATATTTAGGTTTGAAGGTTTAAAGTTCTGCTGATTGGTTTACAAATATTTTAACTCTGAAATTTCAAGTTATTGCTTCCGAAATTACAGCTGAATTTACTCAACTACATCAAGGTTTTTTTCTCTTAAGTAACAATTTAAAATAAACATTTTGAGTTTATGTCATGAATTAATGTCTCTGGCTCAAATGTTTTAGTTTTACTTTTAAATTTACATATTTATGAAGTTTTCTAAGCAAAATTTCAACTGCATTGGCTGTTGAATCTCAAGTTTCTTCATGACCTCCAAATTGTTAATATTTCTTTCAACTTTTAAATTTACAAACATAAGAAATTGAGGGGTTTTTTTTTGCAACCTTATAACTTTATGAACTCCCATATTTACATCTTTATCTTTAACTTTAAACCTTAATATTCTTCCAATTTTTATGATTATGTAGTTGATTTATGACTTTATAAGATCAAAAATTTCAGGTTTTCTCAACTCAACTTTGAGTTTTTCTCCTAAATTCTCCTTCTTTATAATCTCAAAAAATGTAAGTGTTTTTTTAAAAATTGCAACATCAAAAGCTTTTATGCTAAAGTTTTGCCTATACAGTTTTGTACACTCAGAAATTTCAAATTTTTCTTATGATCAAACAAAGCTATAAATTTAAACACAACTTTAGAAACTCAAAAAAGTTTATTACATTATATTTATTACATCTGTTTGTTTGTTTGTTTCGAGTAAGAGTGGCCCTTATGGGTCATCTTACTGTTCATATCCAAGTATCGGTTTATATTTAATCAAATAAATTACTGCAAATTTGCTTTAAATCAACAAATTTGCGGAAAAAGAGACACTGAGTCTTGCAATGCCCCAAAGATTCAGAGATTTAACTTGGGAAAAAATTGGATAGCATTAAAAAATGTCAACTTTAATGTGATTGACAGGAGATTGAGCTCTTTAGAAAAATGCATAAAAGTACATACATATATATATATATATATATAAATATAAATATTTTAGTCCTATTTTCTACTTTCAGTTTTATGATTTTTGGCATCCTGTTCACATTCCTCTCTTTTTTATGATTCATCCCACGCTTTAATAAATGATGCATATTTTTGCCATGAAGACACTTGTATTTTGTGTTTTCCCAAAAGTTTTTGTCCTTCAATGTAAACATTTTTATATAAAACTTTTTCAAACCCCGAAACGTTGACATTTACAGAGACATAAAGTTCTGACCCGACAGCAGCAGAAAGTTTTCAGTTATTTTGAGAAACAGTTCAGGTGTTTCTGTTCAGAGCTTCAAGACAGCAAAAGAGAACCAATGACAGACTGTCTGTGAGTGCAGATCTATGTTTGTGTTACTAAACCCTCTCCCTCCCTCCTCACAGCAAGCCCCGGACTACCGTCTGTATAAGAGCGAGCCGGAGCTGACCACGGTGAAGGAGGAGGTGGACGAGGCCAACGGGGAGGACAAGGACAAGACGGAGACAAGCGCGGAGGGCAAAGACCCTGTGGCGCCCAAAGGTAAAAAAAAAACAAAAAACTCTGAGGCGTAAAGAGGACTTTAAGTCTGTGAGACGATGTTAAAAAGACTGAGAAAGTTTCTGCAGCTTCACTCGATTTTCCTCCTGCTGAAACTTAAGAGCATAAAAACAGTCCAGCAGAAACAGAGGCAGTAGCTGCAGCTGACCCTGACCTTGACCCTGTCTCTGACCCTGACCCTGCGAGCAGCCGAGGCTTCACGTTTACGATTGTCCATCTGTACATACAAACCATGACCTTGTGAACAGGATGTCTCAGAGAGGTCAAGGTCATAATCATCACTTGAAGGCATTTCCAGCAGACTTTTCAAAAATGTCCTTCGTGACTCAATGATGAAATGCTTAGATTTTAGAGGTCAAAGGTCAAAGTCCAACCCATTTCTTGTGAAAGTAATTTTAGAGCCTGATATCACAAGTATACTCTGTGGTCTTTTCTTTATCCTTGCACAAATGTTCTCCTTATAAGATTTTGAAAAGTCAAAGGCCAAGGTCATAAAGCCTCTTGGACAGATCATTAGGTGTAGAGGTCAGAGGTCAAGGTCTTTGCTTGTATTTGCATAAGCACAAACATGTTTCTGGTGATTTTCCTGATGACCTGTTCAGATATTTGAGGTCAAAGGTCAAAAGTCCATAGAGCCTCTAGGTCATCCTTTGCTTTTAAATGTGATCTTGTGAGCCTAATATGTCAAGAACAAAAGGTCATTCTCCCTAAACTTTATACAGGTGTCTGTTTGCCTCATTGATTAACTGATTTGAGTGAAAGTCAGAGGTCAAAGGTCAGGTAAAGCAGCTTTGTAGTTGTCTTTTGCTTGAGAAGGAAATATCTCAACAACCTTTAAAGACATTTTAATTATACTTTGAATGAATGTCATCTTGACTGCAGGGATAAAGTGTGTAGATTTAAAAGGTCAAAGGTCAAGGTCATGGAGCCTTACTGAATATCATTCTTAATGAAAACTTTAAAATATGTTCTTCAAACTCTCACTGACATTCACTCTGACTTGGGGATTACCCACTTAGATGATCAAAGTTATGGATTCATGATCATCCTTTGCTTCTGAATATGAACCTGTTAACCAGAGGTCACAAATATGCTTTGAAGGATAGTCTTCAAACTTTGCACAAACGTCAAACATGACACATGGATGACTGCTAGATTTTGAAAGTCAAAGTTCAAGGTCATGGAGTTTTCTGGTCATACTTTGCCAGTGAATGTGATCTCTCAAGAAAGATCTGAGAGATTCCTGTTGAACTTTGCACATTTGTCTTTTCATACTGGAAGGACATGATCAGACTTTGAAGGTCATAGGTTGTAGGTCATTGGGCATCATGTTTGTGATCTCAATACCTCACAAACCCTCTTTAGGATTTTATTTATACTTTGCACAAATATCCACTTTGACTCAAGGACAAACTGGTAAGACTTTGAAGATCAGAAGTCCTTTGGCCAAATGATCATGTCTCACTTTTGAACTCAATGAGTCAGAAGTTCTCTGAGGGATTTCTGTCAAACTTTGCACCAACGTCCTCTCTGACTTCACAATGAACTGACTGAATTTGAGGGGCTAAGTGACCCTTGACCCCTGGTAATGTCAACCTCAGAGGCATAAAAACTACCACGTAGTAGATCAAGTTTTTTTAACGCCTAATGTGAAATCACACTTAAAAACAATCACAATTTCTGTATTGACATTAAACTCTGTGTATTAATGGATAATTGGCTGTCACAATAGCCTTTATTTTTACTTTTCTTATAATCTTTTTTTATGTGTGTGTGTCTGCATATATATACATTTATTACATTTATTATTTATTTATTTATTGTATTATTATTATTTCTTTTTTTCTTGTTGTTGGTTGATGTCTCTAAGTTGGTTGTTGCTGTTGTTTTATATAAATAAAATACAACATTTGCTGATGTGTCCCCTGTTTCTCCCTCCTCAGCTCCCCCTCACCCTGTGGGCATTGTCCCTCCCAGGACCAAATCTCCCATGAGCCCCCCTGAGTCATCCACCATCGCCTCCTATGTCACCCTGAGGAAGACCAAAAAGCCCGAACCCAGAGCGGTTAGTTTGTCCCTCCGGCATCAACACGTCCCACACAAATGAGCTGAAGTACAACTACAAGGAGCTGCTTTCTGATATTCTTCATCTTATCCTGTGCTCTTTATATCCTCCCTCGCTGACAGGAATATATATCTGCATCTTCATCCACATGTCTCCTTATTTGACAGATTCAGCGACAATGTTTTCCGCTCCAGGAATCATTTTTTATTCTCACATATCGCGTGTTTACAAGACTCTGCCTTCAGGTTCAAAGTCTCTCTGAGCTGAACATCTTGGCGTGTTGGGGGGTTTATTTAGCGGGCAAACTCGTGGCGTCTTTTTCTTTCTCACTCTTTTACATTTTAGGCACAAAAAGGAGGTTTATGGTCTTTGAAGTGTCACTCTTTATTTATCTGTTTGTGTCGGAGGGTTCTGACCCAGTTAATCCCATTGTGATGCTCTCGTAGTAAATACAAAAAGACGGTTTATTTTATCTTCATCCTTCTTGAATAAATGATTTTACCGTCTAAGGATAAGAGCAGATATCAGGGAGAAAAACAGATTCTGGCTCAATAACAACATCAGATGCCATGACATTCAGAGATGTTTTTGCACGTGAAGAGGGATCAAAGATCTCCTTGATTCTTGTCCTGCAGGATCGTCCAAGGAGCGCCGCAGATCAGATGGGATACGGCGAGCGGGAGGTGGGCAGAACGAGAATGAGCGTGGAGGAGCAGCTGGAGAGGATGAGGAGGAACGCCGAGGCCTCGTCGCTCCGGGAGAAGAGGAGAGAAACCCCGTCACGATCGCCATCCTTCAACAAAGAAAACCCCTTCCTCACGCTTCAGGTGAAGTTACATCCAGAGCTGAATGCAGAAGCCCTCAGGGCTTCTTTTATTTCTATTTTTATTACCTTTATTTGTATTTTCTGATTGGGAAAAAAGCACTCCCTCCCCCCTTGTTAAAAAGAAACTAGCTTTATTTTTAGCTCAACAGAAGAGAACAAAAAACCAAAATAATCTGATGGTATAACCTGCATGTTCTTTATTTCTACTCATAAAATAAATACAGAAAATTGATCCTCTTCGGTCAAAGGTTTCCCCCTTTAACATTCGCTATCTTCTCCTGCTGGCATTACTGTAGAGGCCAGCAGCCAGATTTCAATTCAGGTAAAAGTTCATCTGTTTGATGCTTTAAAAACAGCCAAAATTAAAATACAAATACAAGCAGCATAAAGCAGTGCCCCTAACCTCTGTTGTACCAAGGCCTGGTCTTATGAAAGACAATATAGTCATGGTGGGGGGTTATAGCAGCTTATAATCAGAGGGAGCCATGGGCTTGTTTCTAAACCAAAATAAAGAGCCATTCACGAGGACTCACTCTGTTTTTATCAGCTGATAAAAACTGACATTTAGGAACACAGTCAACTGAAAGTCACTGGTTGCCATGGCAGCAAATTAAACTCCAACATCTTCGAAACACTGCTATATTGAGTTGATCTGATCTGTGAGGGCACCACAGCAAAGGAAAAGTTTTTCTGTTTGTGTTTGTGAAGTCAAACTGTGGAACAGTCTGAATGTGGAGCTGAAGGAACGCCCAAACATCGACCAATCAATAAAGGAACAAAGAAATGATTTTCACAGGTACAAGGGCAGAAAAGGTGTCTTCCCAGGTGTTTATTTGTTTGATATTTATTTTTTTTGTTATGATTACATAAGTGTCAAGTATGTGTTTGTATTTCTATACAGACTAATATTTCAGGATGGAGTCGTGTTTTTTGAAATAGATTTGTATATGTGATGTTAGAATTTATTAAAAAGGGATAATTTTATTTAAGTTTTGTATCTTTATTAGACAACGATAATTGTATTGTTTCTCTGTAAGATGCAGTGATTACAAATCAGTGAGGGAGCAGGGTAATGTACCTTTGATACTTAATGGAGAAAGATTTCATAAGTTTGTTCTTCTTTCAAGCATGTAAATGAAAGTTCTGTTTTCTTTTTCACAATGGTCTTTGTTCCCTTTGTATTATTATTTTGCCATGTATATATACACAGAATCTTTATTCCATCACAGCGGAGACAGAGCTTTAGTGTCACAGTCATATGGATATGCAACCATCGAGTCTGTCTTTCTTTCTCTACAGGCCAGAACCAAATGATCCACTGCCTGGCTTCAGTTCCCAGGCAGATGGTTGGCGACCCCTGATATAAAAATAAGTAAAATTAAAGTCCAAATGTCAAGAGCAGCTTGGAGTAAGAGCCTGTGCAAGGAGGAGCAACATAAACAAGGATTTAAAAATGCAGTGCAGGCTAATTTTTGGTGTTTAAAAGGAAACAAATGGCAAAAACTATATCCAGAAGTTGCCTGAATGCATGAACCAAAGGGTCTTCAGATGAAGTGCCTGCTGCAAAAGGACTAAAACTCACAGAGACTTCCTTAAGGCTTTATCTATCTATATATATGGACACTGTCTGGATGCTTGGGGTTAAAGCCACATTTTAGTTCATATTCAAAGACCTCATAAAATCTAAGACAAAAATATTGGAGGAGAAAATGTATTTAAGAACAAAAAACGAAAGTTTCTTCCAACAGAGACATGTTTAGGTCAGTTATTTTGAATTTATGCTACATTAGTTTGTCTTTGAAAACAATTAAATGCTAATGTTTGTGTCTGTCTGCAGAGTCGGGTGCAGGCAGAGGGAGCCTGCGCAGACCCCCTGGAGCTGGAGGCGGCTCTGCAGCAACTGAAGGTCTCGAACCTGGAGAAGGAGGGCCGAGAGGCTGAGGAGGCCGAGGAGAACAACACAGAAGCAACTGCAGAGGTCTGTGGGATTTTTTTATTTAAACACGTTTAATATACCGCGGTGCAGCAGGTAGTGCACGTGCCTCACAGCAAGAAGGCTGCTTGTTTGATCCCCGTGTCGGTCATGGGTGGAGTGTGGCATTTGCATGTTCTCCCTGTGCACTCTCTGGGCACTCCTACTTCCTCCCACAGACCAAAAACATGCTCATTAGGTTGATTGGTGACTCTATATTATCCTCAGGAATGAGTGTGAGCGTGAATGATTGTCCTTCTCTCTGTGTGGCCCTGTGATTGGCTGGCGTCTGGTTCAGGGTGTATCCGCCTCCTTCCCAATGTCAGCTGGGACAGGCTTCACCCCCCAGTAACCCTGAAAGGGATAAGTAGTGTATATGATGGATGGATGGATGTTTAGTATCAGTAGATGCAATCAGTCAAAACAAACCACAGAGCTGCAAACTTTTCTCTTTTCATGCTATTAATGCTGCAAAAACATCATCCTTCAGACTGTCAGAAAAGTCCAAGGCATGGACGCCAGACGTCAGAGCAATTATAAATGCATATTGACATTAAGTTAAGAAGAGTTGCTATGGAGATTCCTTCAGATTATGCATTTTTTACTTTACTTCAATAAAAACAGCACATAAAGAAGTCTCTTTTAGGATCCAGATGGTGCTTTTTTAATTGTTCAGAGCAGTAAATTTAACTAAAAGATGTGCAAATAAGGCAGAAAGTAGAAACAACGTATAGATCAGTGTGTTCATTTGTTTTTGATATTTACAAATGTGAAGTTATGACCCATGGTGTGCCTTTGGACTAGAGGTTATGTCTGCATGCTCCATGTAAAGTGAAGGTGTGGCTGTGATGAAAATCCCACCTGGGCCTCTTTACAGCATGTCATTCCCCACTCTTTCTCCTTTCTTCAGATTCAATCCAAAGCCCTGTCTGTCAGGCATTAAAGGATAATTAAAGGTCTAAATAGGAAAACCTCTCAAATCTCACTTTAAGATCATTACTGAGTTTCTGATAAACTGTCTGCAGCAGTGCATGCTAAGCTGTCAAAACCAGGGCTTGCCTTCTCATTTCTCATGGTAACCACTCTGCAGTTTATCACGTGGGTATGTTTTTCTATCTTTAGGAGGTGCAGAGAGCAGAGGAGGTGAAAAACGAGGAGTGTGAGGAGGATCAGCCGGATGAAGACAAGAGCATGAAGGAGCTGCAGGCTGAGACCAACAGCCTCGAGAACGAGGTACAGAGAGACCTGCTGCACAGAAGGGATAATCAGGCTTTTATAATTAAATCACAATAAATCAAGTTACATGCCTGACATCTTTCTTCAGTTACTTGTTTTGGAAGTATTCTCTGCAGAGGATTTATTCATAAATGCTTTAAAAACATGGACCTCCTCGCAGGAATGTGGTCATAGATTGAGATGTCTGCATAAAATCTGGATTATTCTTTTTTATATATTCTTTTTATTTGAGAGTTTGGAGAATATAAACAGAAAGAAGGCATAAAATGTTACTTATTGTATGTTTATGAAAATATTCTGTATAATAAATTAAAGTCAGCAAACAAAAACAGACTGACAAAAAATAGGATTTTTGTTCAAGTTATACATAAGCACAGATCCACAATTTAGGTAATTCCTTAAAAAAACAGAAAGAGCAAAAGGAAAAACAAACAGAGACACAAAACAAGCAAACAGACATAAAACAATACTGACAACTTTAATCTTATATTGAATCCTTTTCTGGAGATTTTATTTATTTTTATTTCCTTAAAACACATTTTTTCCAAATGTTTTTATGATTGCATTTGCTCCTTCTTTTTCAATCGTAACTCAAAGAGGTGAAGATGAAGGTAAAAATCTGAATTATTCTTGAGCAAGAAGCGCAACATGAGGGCTGCAGCAGAGTCGAGAAAGAAAGCGTCTCACAACTGAACCTCCAGGGATCTCTGTGAAGATGGATCATCTAAATTTTCACCTGGAATAAAGAAAAGAAATGGTTTGAAAACTATAATTACAAAAGCCGGGTTGTTTTTTTAGACATTTTTTTTCTGAGGTAGCCCAACAGAAAACCAGGACTGCACCAAAACATCCTTTTTCAATCAGTCTGCTCCAATATTTCCTCTGGTTTCTTTTGTTATCTGTCACACTTTTATGAACTCCTGTTATCAAGCATCAAAGATCAAAATCCATCTTCTGTAGTAATTAAAAAATACATCAGTTTGATTAAATATAAATCCTGATATGGCAGCACAAAATCAAAGATGAATATCAGGATTGCTGTTTGTTTGAATCCAGAAGTTTGTAGCAGAGCAGCTTTACTTTATTCCAAGCATGTTTCATCTGTGCAGCATGAATTAAACTCCACAGTTTTTTTTTTAATTGGGTTTATGTGTCTGTGTCTCAGCTGTGTGAGAGTCAGAGGGTGGTGATTCTTGACCTGCACACGCAGCCTCAGCGCGTGGAGATCGTCAACTTCCAGCCTTTTGAGGACGACGAGAGCAGAGACCAAGATCTGATGAGCTCCCCGACGAACACGACCACAGAGAACAGGTTTGTGTTTGCACCAGTCCACGCCGCCAACCTGACTCTCACCTGGCGTCAGAGCAGTAGACTCGCCCATATGGACCCGTATTGGTCTGATAATATCCTGCATCCCTACTGTCCATCATCTATGTCGCTTATGCCTTTTGGGGTCACGGGGGCTGGAGCCTAACATTGGCCGAGAGGTGCAGCCAATCACAGGGCCTTAAGAGTTACCAATCAAGCTTATGAACATGTTTTTGGTCTGTGGGAAGAAGCTGGAGTGCCCGGAGGGAACACACGCATGCACGGGGAGAACATAGAAACTCCACAGATAAAGGCTCTGACTGACGGGGGAATTAAACCTGCAACCTTGTTCCTGTGAGGCACATGCACTACCTGCTGCACCACCGTGTTGCCCCCACGTCTGAATTATAACAGGATAATAACACAGCATTTTAATGTTTTAACCCTTTAAAGGCTGAAAACACAAATTATAGTCAGAAAATTCTAATTTTTGGAGCTGAAATGTTTATTTCACTTTCTACTGAAATCCAAAAAAATCAAAATTTCCATACAATTTTAATATACGTATATATATATTTTTATATCTCATTTGATACATTAGGTGTTTGATAATCCACTCGACATTTCTGTCATCTATAGGATTGTATTCAGATGTTTTTTGAGTTATTTGATGTTCATATTGATTAGATAGAGGTATCATAAAAGTATGTATCAAATATGATACAACAGGCTTTAAGGGGTTAAAGCATCAAAGTTTGGCCTTTTTTCTTTGACTATTTTTTTATTCCACAACTAATGATATTTATTCATTCATATTTTTCCCTAAAAATCACTCAAAAAGACCAAAAATATGATCCTTTAACAGTGTAAAAGGGGTCAGCTGTCAAACTTCAGTCTTTCTTTTAAAAAGAACAGCCGTATAGGTCTCATCTTTGAACAGTATTTCTATTTCAACCTACATGCGGGACGAAAACTTCTAAAACAAAAAAATAAGGGCAGAACTTGGTATTCAAGCACCTAAAATTCAAGTATAATGATCTTGTTAGTATGTTAGCTTTAACCAGACTAATCCTGCCAAGTTTTTACCAAGACTACAAACTGAAATCCGGCACTTATGTGGCTCCCGTACCAACACAGCGAATCAAACCACAACACAGTTTTAGATGCTACATTTCAGTTCAGAAGTGATTGTCATCATAAGTGAATATTAATAATTCTGTTTTACTCCGAGAGTATGGATTCAGGGACGGTTAAGGGTTATTGGTGTGGTCAGAAAATAATCAAATGATTCCCAGCCCAAGTTCTCACAGCAGAGAACAGAGCCCAGGTCAAGAGGGGGAGACAGGATCAGCAGTTTGCAGCTCAAGCTTTAAATTTTAAGAAATTACCAGTTGTCATTAGTTCACCACGGAACAGATTCTTCATAGAGCAGAAAGCTGATGTACAGTGTCCAAAGAAGAACTGTACAGTACACAGAGTACAGTAATAAAATCTCTCTCTGTGATCGATGCTTCTTTTCTGTCTCGTTCACCGTGCAGCAGCTTCCAGACTCCGGAGCCCGAGACACCGAGCCCTGAACCTCGGGAGGAGGAGCTGAACGTGACGCAGCCAAACATCCGAGAGGAGAAGCTGGAGAAGAGTCTGGAGACGAACAACCAGCTGACAACAGAAGACAAGAAACTGAACAACAACAACAACAACATGCTGCCTGGTGAGAGAAAACTCAGATGAGGCCTAACTGAGAGAAACAGATTTTAATGCGTCTTCTGAATTAAGTAATCACTTTTGAGTATCAAATATGCTCTTAAAAAGACTCAGACATCCTAAATATTGTGCTTCTGTTGGAAAAAACACTGAGGAGAGATATGGTTTTATGTTCAGTGAAGGTTTTCTAAGAGCTGATTTCTGCAAAACTGGACAGTTTTGGAAAATGAATTAAAAAAAAGGGACAAATTCAAAATGTGTAGCAACTTAAATAAAAGTTGTTTTTTTCATACAAACATGAAAACTTTAAACTTAAATGTTGTTTTTAATAAGCAAGACAATAATTGCAAAGTAAAATTAAGTAATTCAAGATTTATTTCTGGGTTGCCAGAAGAATTAAAGATTAAAATTAATATATAATACAAATAAAACATAGAAATTAAAACAACAAATTATAACATTTTGCACAAAAAGCTTTTGGTCAAAGTTGGAGGTTAAAATTCTTAAATTAGGAGGAAGTTTTCTGATTTTTAAACCATAAAAAGTTAATGACAACAGTTTGATAATGGGATATACATCTTTCAAAATAGATATCTATTATAGGTCATTTCTTGGCAATATAATCCAGACTTTTTAGGTTGTTTTGGATTATTTCTGAAATAACACAACATTTCCCGGTTCCTCAAGACTGCACCATGTACAGAGAAAATGACAATTAAATTATTTTTTAAAACATATATCAGAAATTGTTCATGAAAAATGAAAAAGTTTGGAGTTTTGCACAAATCATTCTCCAAAATTAGACTGAGAAAATCACTGGTTTGATTTTTCAGGTTGTTTTAAATTCACATAAAAACATGCTGAGAATCACCTGTTTCATTGTTTCTTAATTACTTTCAAAATGAACATGTCAGATATTGAGTATAGGATGACAGCGCTACAAAGCAACAACAGATGGACAGGGGAGATAAAAATTTAAATTAAAAAATATATATTTTTTTTAAATCTCCTGCAACAAAAAAATGTGATCAAATCCCAATCTGTCTTAGAAATAAACAAATAACCAAGTGGTAATTAAGATAAATATTTCTGTCAAGACTCAAATGAATGATTTAAGTCCAGAGTGATCATTTCAAGTTATAAATATTTAAATGTTAATACATTTAACATCACTGAACTAAAAAAGCCAACAGCTTTTTGTTTTACAGCCCACATTCATTTTTATTTAAATCCCACATCTGACATGGAAAGTAGCCAATGATGGTGTAGAATTTTTAAAGGCTCATGGGTGTCCAATCAAAATTCCAGAGGGCCCCATTTTGGCCACACCCCACCCTCACAAGCCCCTCCCCCCGAGGTGTGACCTTTTTGGGCATGACCTGAACATATAAATTACCAGTTTACACGAGGACTGATTTGGTGTCATCTTTAAAACGCCAAAGAAGCAGCAAATATTCATCATTTATTAGCAAAGCTGTTATTAAAAGACAGCCTTGATCTTAATTTCCTCAAATGTTCCTGTCAGCATGAATGTGTTATTGTAGTGTCATAGTTTCTGAGTGTTCCCCCATCTAAAGGACGACCAAACTAAGCCCTGTTGAGTGACGCTGCTCACCTGCAGGGAGAGCTCACCTCCATCTCTTCACACATTTGTACACAAACATGCTGTCAACAGTTGCTCCTGAGGCTGAAGAACAAACCTCACTGTGTTTGAAGTTTATTAAAGACGAATCGGGCCGTCAGAGGGAACATTTGAACCTGTTTCAACCTGACTCAGACTGTGTGTCAGACTCTGTGAGCTCACTCAGATCCTGGTTTTCACCCCAGGCTGGTTTTCTGAACCTTCCTCAGAGTTTAAACTGTTAACGGGCTGTTACCTGCTAACGAGCTCAGATTGTTTTTCAAGGTGTTCTGACACCCGATGAAGGTTTTTTAAGAGCTGATTTCAGCAGAACTGGTTGTTTTTTGAAAAAGGAATAAAAAAAGAGATGAATTCAAATGTATAGCATCCTGAAAAAAAGTTGTTTGCTTTCATACAAACATGAAAACTTTACACTAAAATGATTTTAATAAGCAAGAAAAAATGTGCAAAAGTAAAATGGAGTAATTAAAGATTCATTACTGATTTGCCAGAAGAGTAAAAGATTAAGATAAATATAAAATACAAGAAAAACAAAGAAATTAAAACAACAAAATTATAGAATTTTGGCCAAAATACTTTAGCCAAAGTTGGAGGATAAAAAGACTTAAATTAGAGGAAATATTTGATTTTTAAACCACAGAAGGTTTGTCAAAATGGATATCAATCCAAGGTATTATTCTAGGTGTTCTGACAGAGAGGATCCCTGCAGAGACAGAGCAAAGGGGATTTTTTTATCAAAAGAAGAAGCTGTTTCATCGCTCTCCACATGTAACAGGGGAGAACATGCAAACTCCACACAGAAAGGCCGTGATGGACATGGGCTCAAACCAGCAACCTTCTTCCTGTGCAGCACGTGCACCACCTGCTGTGCTACCGTGACTTCCTTATGAGCAACTAGTTAACTGCATGTGTATAAGCAGGGAGTTAATGCCTTGAACTAAAGTGTTTCCATATTTCTTTTACAAAACTCCATTTTGTCATTCCTTTATTATATCTGACACATTTTTCACACTGGAATTCTGGTAAATTTGGGGTAAATATGGTTTGTGTGCAAGCTGTCCATGCAGGCTGAAGAGATGCCGTCATCTAGCGGTGAATACTGGAACTGCAGCATCTCAAAAATGAGCTTGAGGACACTGATATGCTGTGGTTTTGTTTTTAGCCTTAGGAAAGCTTTTAACAACTTTATTGACTTTTTTTTGCAACATCACATGAAAAAATGATTTAAGCTAATATTAATGCACTGTCTGTGAGTTTTTTGTTTATATTTTGTGGTTTTTGGACTCACTTCTGCACAATGCACATTTTTAATCTTTTAAGATAAATGTGCTGTCTTATTTTAGAGTGCAGTTCCCTTAGATTAACTCAAAGGATCAAACTAAGTGTCACCGAGACCTTTGCATTGTTATAGCTTCTTTAACATTTTAAGGTCACCCACTCAGACTTCAAGGTTTATCCAACTTCATCATTCCAAAATGATTTCTGTTATTTTGTTCTGTTTGTTTCACTGGAGCAGAAATATCTGATTCACTCTCGGCGTTCTCTCCCTTTCCTTCCTCCCACAGCGCAGACATTCACCTTAGTCAGCAGCGACACGTGAACATCGCCGCCGGCCTCGACGTCCACGCCGGCGCCCCGTGAATACAGGAAAAAAAAAAAGCCCAAATGTAGCCAGCCTGCACCGAGCATGCTCCATGGCTTCCTGCGTTTACAACAGAACTACTTTGATACTACTGTTAACATGCCCACGAGGAGACTGAGAGGATGAGCGGCGGCCTGAAAGCGGACTGCAACCACGAGGCCGGGCCGCCATCACATCCCGACAGAGAGAGAGAGAGAGAGAGAAGCTGACGTACTGTACCTTTAGCTCCTGATGGACCTGTCCATTCTGTACCAACCAAAACATCTTTGTGGAGGCCTGCTCTCCCGAATAACATCTCTACACGTGGAGGAAACTTTGTGAAATGGTTTAAATCTGTTTCTTAGCTAAAATACACCAAAAGAAGACACCACAGTTGGTAAAATAGTTTAATTATCTAGTGTTGACTAACATCACCTCTATTCAGAGAGTGTATTTTAAGAATTTATCAATTTTAGAGATTGAGTTTGATGTTTTTACAGGTGAATGAGATGAGCATCTCAAATATCCAGATTTTTACAGTCATGCTCATAATTTGGAAACTAATTTGTCTTGTAAAATCAAATTTCTTGTGCGAGATAAAGACATTGGTGGTTTACAGCCTTCATCAGTTGAATATTTACTTTTTTAGCCTTCCCGCAAGACAGGATGACACCTAATGCTTTTATTTTGAAGATTTTGAAGCAAAAGTTTTTAAAAGATTACTTGCCAAATAATCACATTGACATGACAAACTTCTCAAGTTATATGGGATAAAGTTGAGACTGAAACAGGAAATGTATGGATTATTTAGACAAATACATACACCAACACCACAACCTTTTAGATTATTGGACAAAATATCATACTGGCACCACTACCTTTAAGGATGATTTAGACAAATAATCATTAAGATACTGCAAACGAGCAGATTATTTGGGAAAAACACACTTATTCCACAAATTTGTGGAACATTTAGACAAATTTTCATACTGACTTTTTTTTAACGGTCAAGCCTTTGACAGCGATAATCGATTAGTTTTTCCTTACTTTTTGACTTGGATCAAATGGTGCAGTCCTTTTACTGTGGAACTTGGACATGGGACAGGGAACTATGTCACATCCCAGTTAAACATGTTTCAGTTATGAGCTTTTAAAGTCGAGGTTTCTGAAGATCATCAGACTTCCTGGTAGAAAATTCCAAAGATGGGGGGTGTATCTAATTTGCAACATGGACTAAAGCGATGATTTTGTACTCTTTTGTAGATTTTCTGTTCAAGGCAGAAAATTTTAAATGCATCCTGTTTGTCATAAAGGTCGAGTCATTACAGTGATTCAGTTGTTATATTTATTTTGCACTCTTATAGCCACATTTATACTGAATCTGTCCTCTCCCTGCAGTCCCAAAAATCCACTTAAAGACTCTTTCAGACTCCATCGTGACTCGGTAAAGGCCCTGTTTTTGCTGTCTCAAGGCCCACGCTGCTCCTCTTCACTAATCTTCCTCTCGGCTTAATCAACTGTTAAAATGTGTGCGGTCATGTTTGTGAGCTGTGAAAGTACGCATCACCCGGCCAGCGAGGCCTCCAGATCAGCTCACTTTCATGGACCGCTGCAGGCGTTTCATCAGAGATAACACGAGTGGAATTATAAAAATCAAACGTTTGATATGTAAGTTTTAAGATTTGGAGACTCTTGCTTAATTTAGAATGGTAAACTTGACAAACTTCAGGATAATTTAGACAATAAGCATATCGGCACCACTAACTTAGTGATAATTTAGACAAATAATCATACAAACACTGCTGACTCACACAAAAATGGATAAAAAATCATAGTGACCACACAAACTCAAGGATTGTTTGGGCAAAATATCCTACTGACCCACAAACCTGAGGGTTATCGGATAAAGAATCCTACTGACACCAACTGTTTATGGATTATTGGACAAGTAATCATATTAATGCTGCCAACTTAAGGATTATTGGGGACAAAGTTCCAACTGACACAGCAAATTTATAGATTTATGGATCAAATATTAGGAAAACTTGGATGAACAGTCATTTGACACCAAAACCAAAGGAATTATTGGACAGACTTGAAGATGACTGGACTATTTATCAAACTGACGGAGCAAATTTGAGGATTACATGGACAAATAATCGTATTGAATCTGCAGACTTCCAAGATAATTGGATGAATAATCCCATTGAGACTGCAAAAATTAGGATAACTGGATAACAATCCTAATGATCCTGCAAATGTGATCATTTGGACTAATTATCATACTGACATAGAAGACTTGAGGATAATTTGGACAAACAATCATAATGAATTTGCAAACTGAGGATAATTTCATCAAAAATTTATGATGACAACATTAAAGGATTATTAGACAAATACATAAACCGACTTCACAAACTTTTACACGGAAACAGCAGATTTATGGATTATTTAGACAAATAAATACACCATCATCAAAACCTTTACGATTACTGGACAGACACTCATACTGACAGAACAAATGAAAGGATTATTTGGTCAAATATTCACACTGACACTCAAATTTGAGGATTATGGGACAAAATATCATACTTAAACCTTAATGATGATTTAGACAAAAACTCATTTTGACAGGACAAACTTAAATAATCCAACAGACACCAATTATTTATGGATTATTGAATAATTGAATATTTAGGATAAAGCACTTACAGAAACAGGAAATTGATGGATCACTTAGATGAACATACACCATCACTAAAAATCTGAGGATTCTTTGGACAAATAATCACATCGACATTCAAATTTGAGGATTATTGATAAAAATATTGGACCGACACCTTGATGATTATTTAGAAAAATATTCATTTTGACTCTGCAAACTAGCAAATTATTTGGAAATAAAATGCACAAATACTTGCAATATTAAGAAAAATATTCATACTGACAGTGCAAACTTAAGAGTTATTGATAAATAATTCCACAGACACCAATTATTTATGGATTATTGAATAAATAATCACATTGACGTGACAAACTTCTTGTGTTATTTGGGATAAAGCTCTGACTGTAACAGGAAATGTATGGATTTATTTAGACAAACACTAACGCAACAACCTTTTGGATTATTGGACAAATACTCATATTTGAGGATTATTGGACAAAATATTGGATTGGCACCACTACCTTTAAGGGTGATTGAGACAATCATTTTTACACTGCAAACTAGCAGATTATTTGAAAAAAGAAAAAAAAAAAAAAAACACTGATTCAAAAAATTTGTGGGACATTTAGACAAGTATTCATACTGACACCACAAACTTAATGATTACTAGATAAGTATTTATATTGTCACAACAAATTTGAGGATTATTTGGAAATGTTTCATACTAACAATCAAAGGATAATCAGACAAATTATCTACAAATATGGGGATTATTGGACAAATAATCATGACCACACTGCGAACTCAAGGTAAATAACTGTAGAGACACTGCAAGTTTAGGATGATATGGACAAATAGCCATCTTGATGAATATTGGAGAGAAAATTCACACTGAAATATCATTTTTTAAATTTTTTAGACTATAAATACACAAACAACTCAAACTTGAGGATCATTTGGATTATAATTGATCCGAAGAGTGTTGAATCAACCTGAATTCTATAAGGCTGAATTTTTCCAAAATTTGTCTTTAAATCGTCCAGCATGTAGCCAGCCTTTATGAGCTTTTTGAGTGAGAAAAACAAAATTCAATGAAGAAAATCTCCCATTGCCTTTTTCATTTCCTTACCTGCATCCTCACTTATGACAACGAGAACAATTTAACATTTCTATTTTTAAAAAGATCAATAATTTTGCAACATTTGCATGTAGCTGCAGAGAAAACAAAGGTTATAGATTTATTTATTCGCTCCCTTATTAGGTCACTTCCAAAGTTATTTTTTTTCTGATGAATCCATCAGTAAAAAAAAATAACTTCTGCTTCAGTGAGTCGTGGATGAAGGTGATGGAGCCTCACACATCAGAATCTTTCTGTTATTAACCTTTAGAGCTTTAAATCTGTGACTTCAGGACCAAAACCATTTCACAGCGTGGGCCTCCGTAGAGATGTGTCTCTGAGAACATTGATGAACTTTTGAAAATCATTTTAATGTCCTGATTCCTGAACAGCAGGGATATGAGCTGTGACCGGGCATCTGGAGGCGAGTGTACAGCTGTATATACGAGCTGATGGGCTAAGCACCAAATCTCGACACACATGCAGTGCTTTACTTTAACCCCGAAGTGACCGCCGATGCTCTTGGTTGTTTTTTATTCTCAGTTTGATTCAGCCTGGTGGTTTGAGAGCGGAGGCCTCCTTATCGCTCTGTTAGACACATCTTTTTGCAACATTACAGATGCTCCGCCGTTGGATTTACATATATAAATATATAAAAAGTATATATATATGAACATAAAGCATATTTTTACTTCAACAAGGTGCCACTTCATGCTGCTGTTTTTCTCTTTTGTTATGAACGGACAGTATTTATGTCGAGCGGACACACTCGCACAGTTTGTGGATGTTTTGTGTCTATTTTTGGGTTTTTTTTGGTTTACATGGCGTAGGAGATCGACGGTAAAGAAGCAGATATTATTTTGCGTTTGTCCTATGTGGTGAAGAATCAGAGAATAGCACACGTACGAAGCAATAAGTCGGACTTTGGAGCTCAAAAGAAATCTAAAAAGAGATGTATAAACTGTAAAAAAGACAAAAAAGTTCAAATGAGATAACATAATTTATGTACACACTGAAAAGAAGAGCGAATATTATAACTATAAGAGGTTATTATTAATATTATTAGGGTCAATATGCAAAAAGTTCATACCCCATCTGTTTTATATCATGTGAAATAAATGTTGATGTTCTTAAAAATGTGCTTCTGGCTGCTTTATTTGATTAATGTCTGGATTTTTTCAGTTATCTGAATTTAAATTATCAAGAATTTTACAAAAGATAAATTAATTAAAGGTCAGAGGGTCAAAGTGGGATTAACGACCTTCCCCTCAAGGCCCAAGATCCTGAATTTCAGACATCATTTTGATAAATGTAGCTCCTTTAACCCTGAGAGTCCCGTCTTTGAATGATGTTTATGTCATTTTTAATGCTACAGGTGTGTATGTTTACTGAGTTTTCTGAATTTTGATGACATTAGTTATATAAAATCTACAACAAAATTAGATTGATCTCTCTAGCCGTGGTTGTTATTGATTATACCTCCATGATAAATATTTTTACAACCTTAAAGACATGAGGACCCTCTTGAAAACCAGATGCCATGTCTCAAGGGACAAGCCTGGAATAAACAGAAAAGTTTATCCATGAGGGATTCAGGATATTGGATTTTTCCTGTATTTTGTGTGAAGAGCTCAAAGTCTAAAATAAAATTAACCTGTTCCCTCCATAGTTACAGTCCATTTGTGTTAAAAGCTGATCTGATGCAAGAAAAACAAGATTTTATTCTTTAATAAATTAAACTTTTGATTCATAAAAGTGAATACTATCTGATGATGTAAACACTTGTGGTACATCATAAATTTTGCCAATAAATGGGATTTTCATGGCTAATATGTATGGTCAAAATATCAGGAAATGAATATCAGAAAAAATATATATCTGTCAATTCCGATATTAATCTGACAATATTGTGCATCCCTACTATCCATCCATTTCCTATACCCCTGTAATATAATAAAGTGTACCATGTACCATGATTATTTACCTAATTTCATAATGTTTGCTTTTATGAATTTAACGTTTCATTTATTAAAGAATAAAACGTGGTTTTCTTGCTTCATATCAGTCTTTAAAAACTGTCGCCATGGAAGGAACAGGTCGATTTAAGTAAAGCAGAATTTGAGCTCTTGACAAAAAATATTGATTTACAGGCAAATACCCAATATTGTGCATCCCTAATTTCAGCCAAAATCTGATCCCGAACAAAAAAATAGTATTCAAAGCAATATTATTTTAGTCAATGACATGTTCCAGACTGTAAAATCTAACTGGCTCTTTTATTTATGGAACTAATTCAGGATTTTTTTTTTTTTGGAAATTATTAATTTTTTTCTCTATTTTCTAAGTGAAATTTTGTGAGTGTTGTGTTCTCTGATTGAGTGGTACTGAAAGGGTAAAAGGTAGAAAAATCTATGATTATTTAATATTTTTGGAAAGGACTGACATTTATAAAAACAAAAAAGTTAAAACCAATCTGATTAAAACCGTTTTTTATTGTTATCATTTTTGCCTTTTTCTGAATATTGTGTCTTTGTGTTTTTAAAGTGGTGCTGAAAGGGTTGTTAAAAATGTAAAATAACATAACATAACATAACATGAGGCCCGACGAAAGGAAAGTCCTCAGAAGCATTCTAAAGATACTGTGGTCTGAATCACAGAATAAAGCAGGAACGTTTACATCAAAGTTGAAAAATAAATTAAATGCAACGCCGAACTGGCTAATGAAACAAATATTTTTGTTTCTTCATTTAAATAAATGTTTCTTTGCTTTGGTGCAGTGTTACATCTCCATCGTTGTCCACCTTTTGTCCAACTGTGACTGACTCCATGGGAAAAGGGGAAGTGATATATGAAATAACCAGACTGCTGGACTACTGGCTCTTTAGACCATCAGGGCTGCCATTTCCAAAGAAATATAATCAGCTGTTTGATTTGCCATTTTAGCACCACAAGTAATATGTATTTCAACAAGTGCAATTGAAAATAATTCCTCATAAATATTAAGAATTTTTTTTTTTACTTTTTCAAAGAAACTGTAAATTATAGTTTTCCATAAAAGTTTCTGTAAAGGTATTTAATCAAGTATTATTTATATTTTTGGGGGAAACTGGAACAAGTTATTGGATTTAACCAACAGTAATGGAGATTTTATTTTTAAATTTCTATCTTGGCCAGAAAGGGAATTTAATCATTACTAGTTAAATCTGTAAACTTGTCAAGAAAAACAATACTAGTATATTAACAATGCAAAAGTACCTTTAATTTGCTTTGTGTGTTTTATCTCGTTAAATTTAGCTTTACTGTTTGATTTTGAGCTTGAAAACATTATTAGACACTCTGATGAAAACAAAATATTAATTTGTTTTAATTTATATGAATTTCTTTCCAGGTGTTTTGAACCTCCTTAGGAATGGGATTATTTTATTTGCAGTTATTGGCCCTCTTCAACTGAGAATATCAATAATGAGGCCCTCGTGGTCCCCAAAGTTGCCCACCCCTTCTGGAAAAGCTCCCGCAGAAGATGATCAGAGTTATCGAGGAAACCTCATCTAAGAAAAAAACACCTGAAACGGATTTATTAGGAGTTTCTCTGTTTGCAGCAGCACAGCAGGCCTCCGTTTCAGAGCAACAAGTCGGTGGCTGGTGTGAGCTCGGTTCACGGGGTCCATCGCACTCACACTCAGAGACCACATGCGGACCCTCATCAAACATTTGGACCCGCAGCAGAACATCCACGAGGTCTCAAACAGCCTCCGTGCAGCAGCGCTGCGTGCAGTAAGGAGAACCTTGCTGGGACTGAAACAGCCTTTTCAGCACTTTTTCCTCAGATCATTTTTCTGTTTGTTCGAACACGTGGAGCTGAGAGGCCACAATGACGGAGATCGTCTATTCTCATGAAGATGGATCACTCGGAGCGAAAAGTACAAACTGCACCTCCTAGCGGTGACTTTTCTTAAAATTATGACACATTCAGTCAAGGTCGTGAGGTATGAGCGTGCAGAGAGGTCAGACTTACTCTTATATCAATGACGTTAAGAACCTGGTTGGATCACTTTAAGCTGGGAACTTATGTTTTTGTTAATAACTTATGCCAAGGCCGAGGGTGACCATGCATCCAAATAGATTACTTTATTGACTTTCCTGTGATGATACACCCACCCTGCATCCACAAAAGAAATTATATTGCACCATTTATCTTTTAAGGAAAGATCTTGTTATAATAACTGTACTGTATCTAGTAAGCGGGTATCTCATAATTACAAATTTGACACTCATAATAATGAGGTAACAATCCCCATTTTATTTAATGATGAACACAATGCATTTCCGTAAAACCTGTCATTTCCGATAGCTTTCCAAGATTTCTTTGTCCTATCATGCTGCCTGTTTTTCCCATCATAATGCCATAAGTCATTTAAATGTTCTGAAACTTAGCATTTTAAATGTAGAACAAGTACTCTGCTTCCAAGACAAAAAGAGAAATTACTAAGATGATTTTAGTCAGCATTGATTTTGAGACCTTATGTTTCTGGTTGTCTGGTTGTTTTTTTTTTAACTTAGCACCAAAGTCCAGCCAAACTGACTATTATAATGATTTAAATTTGGAGGAAAGCGCTCAAAGGTCAGGAGGTGTGTAGCACATGTTCACCCTTTGCTCATGAATTCACTATCTAAATGAAACTTGGGCAATTTCTTCAAAATTGACCTACATGTCTGTTCTAATTTGGAGATCAGTTAATAAGATTTCAGTGGTTATATGTCAAAAGACAAGGTCAATGTAACTTATAGTTATTCTTTCAGTATGACTGAACTATCTAAATGTGTATTTGAGGGATTTTCTTCAAACTTTGCATGAATATCTACTCTGACATTTGGGATACCTGGTTTAATTTTAGGGGGTCATAAGTCAAGGTCACTGGAACTAAAATCGTAGTATAAAACCTGCACATTCACCACAGAGGACACAAGAATTCTACATGCCTCTCCAGATTGAGTACTGAGTGATCCATCTTGTTGAATATACATGCTTTGTGCATGCAGGCCGTGACGTCATCCACACCCCCTGCTGTGTTTTACGCTTGAAGCGGAGAGTGTGAGCGGAGGAAGAAGGGCAGCCCGGGGCAACTTTTCGAGCCGAACATCACAAAAACAGCCTCTTGTACCGCTCGAAAATGCCTCAAATTACGACGGAAGGACCCAAACAGGATTCTCCACCGACGTCCGACCGAAACGACACCGGAGAAACGGCAGAAACCGGCGAGGAGGGACAGGCCGAACCGGGCGACGACAACAACGAGAAGGGAGCAGGAGGAATGGACGCGAGCGGTGGTCGCGGTGCTGCCGCGGAGGACGGCGAGGATAACCCGTCCTCCGGTCCCGACACCGACAAAGGAGCATCGCCACCGGGTGGAAACGAGGACAAAGACGCGAGTGAACCCGGCTGTGAACTCTCTGAACCGGGCAGGAGTCCCGGGCAGGGGAGTTTGGGCTCCCGGGTGCTGAAAGAAGAACAAAGAGAGGGGCTGAGCGCGTCCTCCTCGCCGCCCGCGGACCGCACAAAGACCGCGGAGAGAGCCGAGCACGGCACCAAGAGACGGGCCAGCGTGGAGCTCACCTCGTCGGATGGAGAGCCGCTGAGCCGGATGGATTCAGAGGACAGGTTCGTTAGAGGAGAACGGAGGCCTTCCTGGGAGTTTAAACAGAGGTGGAGAGGGGTCACAACTCCATATTGAATGTTTATAATTATTAATTCAACCAGATAAAGCAAATAAACTCGATTTTCTTCTCAACTGTCGCCGAACTTAACCGAAGATAGCCGAACGATACATCAAAGGTCGTATATTCTCTAACGTCCCACTATTTCAAACTATTTAAAGTTGATTCAACGCCTTTTAAATGTTAGATTTTGCGTAATTTATGGCCTTTTTCTTATTATAAGTTGTGGTAAAGGTGTCGAACACTTTACAGAAGTGAACGGAGGGGTTTGGTTTTGGTTATCAGCAGCAGGAATGTGAGTTGAGTGTTAAATGTTGGCTCATACAACAACAGCACATGGCAGCATTCAGCCCTGAGGTCACCAGTGCTCCCCACTATTGTTCAGTCTTTGCCAAGCCAGGGCAGGTCATTTATTCAGTAGATTTCATGCTCAAAGGGCGAATGATGTGCTTTTTACTTTGACATCATGGCCAAACTACTGAAGTAGAGGTGCACCGATTGATTTTTTTTTTTTTTTTGCAAATACAAGCACTTGAATGTGGAACCTAACAGTATCAGTTATAAATAATATTATTAAAGTGAAGGCTCACTGGTTTTGAGAATGAACTAGATGAGGTTCACTTAGATAGAAAAAAACTTTCTCCCCCTGCAGGCTTTAAAGTTTTGCTTTGTTGCAGATGGGGCAAATATGTCAGTGTGACTGACTGGATTTTATTAGACTAACGGTGGTCGTAGAGGAGCATAAGTTTTTATTGTCAAAGTCAAAACAAGCTCAGGAGTTTCTGCAGCACGGACAAGACATTGTATTTGCCATTGTTTCTGTTGTTGTCGGGGTCAGAGCATGTGGTTTAAGGGAGAAGCGGAGCTATGATGCCATTTGTTCAACTCAACCTGTTTTCAATATTGTGCAATAGAAAGCGCCCAAAACACCAAATTCATGCGGACGAAACGGCCATATGATTTGTTATTTGTGCGGATATGCCTGAATTTGTGTCAGTGTGGACAAACACTTCAACATCTGAGAGGTCACTTGCTCATCAGTGTCACTTTCAAAATCATGAAGGGGCAGGGCCTCTGCTGTAAACAACGATGATGGAGGTGACGGCGACCTTGAATTAACAAGGGAACTATTTCCCCGTCTTCATCTTCTTAATGACCATATATTCTGAGTCTCAACTTTACTAAAATTGACCTTTTTGTGATTACAGTCCAGTTATTTTAGAAACTGATGTGAAATAAGAATAACAGCATTTTATTCTTTCAGAAACTAAACTTTTGGTCTATAAAGGTGGACACTGAGTGATGATGAGGTTGTACACTTGACAAAATTTCAATATCTGTCCTGTTTTTAGGGTCAAAATATTGTCTCTAATTATATCGGCACAAAATGTTCACATCTGCCGATGCAGATATATCTGCTGATATCAATATTAATCTGGTACTTGATAACATGCGTCCCTAAAATAAATGTAGAAAACGTAAAGTGACAGATGCACAGAAAGATGAATTGAGTGGGTGGAATTATAAATTGATTATTGGATAGAGGGATGTAAACGTGATTAAATGGATATTTGTGAATTAATTACGGACAGATAAAACAATTAATTGGATGGATGGATGATGTTTAGTTTAACTCATTGGTGGTTGGATTTAAAAGCAGA
Source organism: Cetoscarus ocellatus (assembly GCA_037902135.1). Taxonomy (NCBI): domain Eukaryota; kingdom Metazoa; phylum Chordata; class Actinopteri; order Labriformes; family Labridae; genus Cetoscarus; species Cetoscarus ocellatus. The sequence goes on along the minus strand of JBAMNC010000947.1, from coordinate 1,099,720 downwards.
TGGATGGATGATTATATGGTTTAATTAGTGGATGAATTAATGGATATATGTATTGTTTGAGTGGATAAATAAATCAATATAAAGGTGAATTAATGGACCTTTAATTATAGTCAAGATCATTGAGCACCAAGCCTCATTTACAATAACATCAGGTCATTACAATGAACTGAAGGGCAAACAACCCAAAAAGATGAACAAATAGAGAGTGATGGTTCAAGACCACAGAAATGAGCAAACGTTTATGTTTCCACAACGTTAAGATGACATAGTCAAGATAGATGGATGGATTAATTAGTAGGTTTAATGTATTTAAAACAAACGAACAGGAACATTAAAATTAAGTAATTACCCCAGGGTGATTAATTCATTAATTAAACAAAAATATAAGGCAACATTAAAGAGTGAAATGCTGTCTGTTTCTTACACAAACAGACTTTAACTTTGAAAGTAATATGTCAGTTTTCATAAAGACTTCGTCCAGTCGTCTATTATATATACGGCTTATGCCTTTTGGGGTTGCAGGGGGGCTGGAGCCTATCCCAGCTGACATTGGGGGAGATGCGGGGGTACACCCTGAACCTGTCGCCAGCCAATTGCAGGGCCACATAGAGAGACAGACAACCATTCACGCTGACACTCATACTTAAGGGCAATTTGGAGTCACCAGTTAACTTAATGAGCATGTTTGTGGTCTGTGAGGAAGCTGGAGTGTCCGGAGGGAACCCATTCATGCACAGGAAGAATATACAAACCCCACACAGAAAGGCCCTGACACGGGGCCTTTCTGTGTTCTCACTCATACTTAAGGGCAATTTGGAGTCACCAGTTAACTTAATGAGCATGTTTGTGGTCTGTGAGGAAGCTGGAGTGTCCGGAGGGAACCCATTCATGCACAGGAAGAATATACAAACCCCACACAGAAAGGCCCTGACACGGGGATCGAACTAGCAACCTTCTTGCTGCACTGCTGTGCCACCCTTAAGACTTGTGAAGATGTCAGAGCTTTAATGAGAGCCTCTATCACACTAATCTGTACACATAGATATATTAATCTAGATTAAGTTTTCTAAACACACTTTTAGCAACATGAATACACAAAATGAAGTCATAAACGTAGTCAATCAGGTTCAACAGTGCTGCTCCTGGCACCTAACTGCTAATGGATTTAAAATGATGATACAACTATTCATAGATGATAACACAACAAAAGTGAAATACTTCTTAATGTTTTTGTTTTATTTTGAAAAGAAGAATCAGCAACCAGGCTGTACGTTTTCTCATTTTCTTTGGCTTGGAAAATGGAGAATTATCCACTTAATATTGGTATTTGATATTCATTTTACAATAATAACATGAAAAACAATCCACTTGGGATGCACAATGTTGGAATTTTGCCGATATTTCCAAGTTATTTTGACTGATAAAAATCCCAATGTATAAAATTGACTAAAAGTATTCTTATATCTGAATTCCAGCAGTTATATGGAAATATATCTTCTCACAGTGACAGTGTAATCATGCTTTATAAAGGCTACAAACACGGAATGTGTTGACATGAAATCCAACTTTTGTGTTCTCAGCTTTACTTGCAATTTAAAATTAAGATGTAAAAGTTTGCTAAATTGAATGCAGATATATTCAGCTAAAATATCAGCAGTGATTTTCATATCTGCTGAAACTGATGACATATATATCCCTATAATCAACAACATCACTTTGACATGTTTTTCTTCATGATGCTGCTTTAGTCACGTCTTCACGGTGAAGGAGGGGGTTTCTGTTTCCAACTCCTCATTCTTCTGTCCTCACTTCGTCTCTTGGTTTTGTTAGAAAGTGAACTTCCCCCAAGGCCTCGGTGATGGATTGAAAATGCGTGAATCGTTCGTAAAGATCCTGCGATGCTCGTCCTGAACTTGTGCCAGGACTCATCTCTCCACCCTCAGGGCATCAATCATACCAACAGGGTGGAGGTGACTAAAACCTGGAGCACTCACACCTACACGCGGCTCAGTATGAGTAACTCTATTTGCTCTAATGCTTTAAATCACCCGCTGACTGTCAGAAAATCACTGTGACACATTTAGGGGAAAATACGGGGAAAATGAAATCCGTCTGATCTCTGTGTTGCAGGAATAAGATGATTATATCTGAGGGATGTTTTCAGTCCAGTCTGTCAAGCTCAAAGTTTCTTCAGAATAACATCTGAATCTTGAAGGACTTGTTTATCAGCTGAGTCACTGCCTCCCACTAAAAGCTTTTACTGTAAAAACAGCAGCAAGGGATTTAACCTGTGACGAAAAGGAAAAGATCAGATCATCTGAACAGCTTTAGAGGTTCTTAAATGCTGAATACATCGATGTTCAAATTTCATACATCTTTATCTTTCATGCAGAATGAGCATTGAGATAAAAACTGTTCACACAAGGATGAAGTTCAGGCTCATCAACTGGATTAAAGATCACTTCTGCACAGGGCCGGCCAATATGGACCAAAAATTACATCTTAATATTTTTCTGTTTAATGTCATTAAACTAAATGCATAACTCAACATTGATTTTCTACAAATAAATTTAAAATTGGTCACCACAGAACTGTAATCATAGATTCTACTATGGTTTTAGTAAAAATAAAGCAACACAACAAGTCATACAGGTCCCATATTGGGCAATTTTTCATTTTTAATCATCAAAAGTTGCAGCCAAAGTCCAACACACTGTCTGGATCAAGGACAAGCACCTTTAAGTACCACAAGAGCCCCAATAATGTTTTTCTCATCTTCAGAGGGCTAAATTATTATAAACTAAAATATGAAACCATCAAAAACAAAACAGATATTCAGTGTTTATCAGATTTATATTTTAGTTTACAGCCAAAGCCGAACAGTAAAGCTAAATTTATTAAGCCAAATACAGGCTAACAGCCAAATAAATGTTATTTTTTTAAATTAAATAAACTTACACATGCTGTTTTTTATTAATTGATTTATTTTACCAGTGAGTCCAATTGAGAATAAAAATCGGTTTTACAAAAAAGCCAGGCCAATCAGACAATTATAAAAATCCTGGTTATTGATGTTTATTAAGTTTATTGACTTACATTTTTTCCCAAATGCATTAATTATGCTTTATAAATTATCACAACAGATACCATTACAGCAAATTATATCCAGTAATTTCTAATAAGGAATAAAACACAACCAGTTATTAAAGACTTTTAGATCAATAATTAGAGGGAGTGCTAGGGAGTATTATTAGACCAATATCGGTATCGGCAGATATGAAAATCTTTATTGGTATGTTGACCATACAAATTGTCCATAAATATCCCATAAAGTGTCTGTAATATTTCCAAAATGTACAATGCACTGTGGTGTTTTACCTCATGATCACTCATTGTCCACTTTTATAATCCAAAGTGTAATTATTAAAATCTTGTTTTTGTTGCTTCACATCTGTAAGGAACATAGACAGACTTAGATAAATTCCAACATTGTGCATCCCTTAATAATTTCCTTATAAATATTTCATTGCATTTTGCCTGTGTGCATGGCACCATGGTGGCAAATCAGACTAAAGTGTGATTTCTTTTTAGTCCCCACAGTTGCAATATTCAGAAATGTATCATTGTCTGTCTTCATGTGTGGCTCTCTCACTGTTTCAGCATAGATTAATATTTTAAAATCTTTGGCTCCTTTCCTGCATCAGGCCGTGACACACACGGATGGGACTTGGACCCAGGCCTCCTATTTTCTAGATAACAGCTGTAATAAGGAAGCACCAAAACGCTTAGCCTGTGGTAATTAACTTTATCTGTACAAGGTTCACTTCTTTTCTTGGCATGCACTATGGGAGCCACATTTACAAGGAGATTTTAAAAATATGAATACTTGCCTTATTTCTATGATAATAGTTAATTTTTCAAGCTGTATGTTAAGGAAGATCAGTCCCTACTGTACCTGTAGCCCGCTGCAGTAAGTCTCTCTGCCTGGTGCGATTTCTTAGTCACATTTTCTGGAACTATTGTGTTTTCCATCACTGGGTTTGACTCCTCGCTCTTTTGGTGTAATGTTGGCTAAAAATGTTGGATTTATGTAGCACATAAAATGAGAAGTAATTCCAGATAAAAGTGTTTTGACCTGACTGTTTTGGTCACAATGATAATCATGAGGATTTAAGGAATTATGCTAGGGATGCACGATATTGGCTTTTTGCTGATATGCTGATATTTTTTAATTCATTATCACAGATACTGATATCTCTGGTCAAGAGCACATGCTCTGTGCTTAACAAAAATGGACTTGTTTCTGTCTGTGTTACAGTATATTTTTGTGAGGAACAGATGTAAAACAAGAAAAACAGCATTTGACGTGGGGAAAATGACGCCCTTGATTTTTAAATGTACCCATGCAGTGATGAGAAGGTGCATCAATATTGTACATTTGTGTAATTTTCTGATATTACCGATATATCGGCTGTAAATATCTGCAAACATTTCAATAGTGGCCAATACCAATATTAAACTGATAATTTCGTGCATCCTTAAAATATATACCCCTTTAATCACAACAAACCCCCTCACGTCATGTTGTCTGAAGCTGGTGATAATCTGGGGGCTGGTTAGAAAGCTGTGGAGGGCCTGATGTGGCCCCCGGGCTGCCCTATGCCATTAGCATCCCAACAGTTTGGATGCATAAAACCCACAACAGATCAAGACGACCTCAGGATTTATTCCTTGCCCCACAAAAAGGGCCCAGACTTCTTGTAAGACATCATTAAGCAGAATATGTCCTCACCCACATGGCTGTTGGACTTTGGTGAATGTTCTGCCCCACCAGACACTTCGGAGACCCTCTGGCTGCTCCCTGCACACCTGGCAGCTTCTCAGCTTCTGCTGATCCTGCTGTTGTAGCAGCTGGAGGACATCACAGTAACTTTTGTTCAGCATGCAGAGCAGCGCGGCAGCTGGAGGCTGGTGTGTGTGTGTGTTTGAGTGCTTGGACCGTGGGTTTTTGTGTCAGAGGTGTCAGACCTCATGAAAGCAGAGCCCCCATCGAGAGCCAGTGTGTGCCGTTATCAGAGCAGATGGTCACACGAGCAAACACTCCATCTGCAGCTCTGAGACGCTCTGGGTTTTGTGTATTTCACATGATTGCTGAATATCTTAATGTCAGAGTCCAGCGGTCAGACGGTTAAGTTTGCCAAGAGGAAACACTGATGGGTCATCTCTGTGATGGTCACTGTATACCCTCTCTAACAGGGGTGGGCAACTTTAACTTTATTCTTAGTGATGGGGCTGCATTGTTGAAATTGGAACAATAAACTTGTGGCTTTCAGATTACTTACTGGTTGTTACCTCTGCCAAGGAGGTTATGTTTTTATCCCTGTTTGTTTGTTTGCAAGATTACGCAAAAACTACTCGACTGATTTTGCTGAAATCTTCAGGAGATGTTAGTAATGGCCCAACTTAAAAATGACTAGATTTTGGTGGTGATATGTGTATTTGTCTGGACGTAAAAAATTCCCAAATTTCAATCTCATAGGTTAACATTGGGCAGAATTAAAAAAAAAAAAAAAAAAAAAAATCTCTGTCATTTTTAACAGATTCACTTCCAGTTTCACAGGTTAATATGGGATCCAGATTGACCTCACAACAAAACATTGAACTTTATAATGGGAAGTCCCATTGATGACATTCAGTAATTTATATAAAATGAAAACATTAAGCGATGTTCCCAAAACTTGTTGCAACAAGTCTATGTATGTGCTGAGTTTGGTCCAGATCCTGGCACTATTCTGGATCTGGTGATCCAGAATTGTATATTTGACGGGGGTTGTGGAAAACCACTGCCTGAACTGAGCTGCTTGGTGGAGGTCTGCTTTTCTAGTTTATGTTTATTTTACTCACAGTTTAGTTTTTATTTTGACAAACATTTAGTAATGCACAGAGGGGAATTTTAGAGAGGTTATTGCAGCTCTGTTTTCTCTAAAATATTGCTATTTTAATGTTTACAAGGTAAATTTGGCCATGTTTCCTTCACTAAAATGCATTTTTTTTAAATATTTTAAATTGACTTGTGGGCCACAGTTAGAGAATAGGAGAGCAGCATGTGGCCCCCAGGCCACCAGTTGCCCACCCCTGCTCTATAGTGACGACCCAAGTGTGTTTCTTGATTTTACAACATCAGCAGGAGTGTCCAGAAGTACAGCCTGCTCGTTGTACCTTTGCAACAACCATGCTATGTTCAGTCTCTTAAATATCTCTTCTCCGTACTGATGCTTAGATGAACTTGACAATGTCTACATGCCTAAATGCATTGAGTTTCTGCCATGTGATTGGGTGACTTTCTATTTGCTTTAACAAGCAGTTAATTAGGTGTACCTACCCAATGACTAAAAGGATACACTAGTGTAATTTTTCTTCTGTTCCTAATGTCGGCCTTTTGTGCTCCTGCAGTATCAGCAGCACCCTGATGGACATGGAGAGCACGGCGTCCAGCGGGCGCTCCACGCCGGCCATGCTGAACGGTCACAGCGGGGGCTCTGTAGCAGGGAGCGGCTCGACTGCGGCAGGGGGGAAGTCTCTGAGCTACACGTGCTGCTGGGATCACTGCCTGCTCCATTTTCCCAGCAGCCCCGACCTGGCCGAGCACATCAGAGCCACCCACGTGGACGGACAGAGAGGAGGGGTAGGTGTCTCTATGTGTGGGTCCTGTTTTTATTCAGAACAAACTTTGGTGATGTTTTAGAGCAAAAAAGATTGATTCACTGTGGACTGCAAAGCTGGAGAGTCTCTCTCATGGCAACCGTTGGGTCCGGAGACATTGTTGTTTTGTGGTGATAGAGCTCCTCTGTGTGTTTTCATGCAGGTGTTTGTGTGTCTGTGGAAAGGCTGCAAAGTGTACAACACACCGTCCACCAGTCAGAGCTGGCTGCAGAGGCACATGCTGACACACAGCGGGGACAAACCCTTCAAGGTGAGAAACCACACATTGAGGTCATTTTATCAAGTGTATTCTGCTTTATTTAGAGTCTGGTTTATGCTTTAGCTATAGCTCTGGACCATGCTGAGCACCTGTGTGGTGTTATCCAAGTACCCTGCCAGAACACTTATCACACTGCACACTCAATGAAGACAGAAACAGAGCATATAATGTCTGAGTGAAGAGCTGATAATTTAATGCAGTTATTGCTAAAAAATAAGAGCTCAGACATCTAATGAGATGACTATATTTACACATTAGAAACTGAGGTTTTCCACCTCTGTTTTCAAAAATAATCTGCCAATCGACCCGTTATAGTCAAAGACAAGTAGTCACCCAGTGCTGTGCAGCACCAATCACAGGGCTTGCAGTCAGCATCTTTTGGGGCAATGTGCATCAGGTGACAAGTGTTGCCCTCCACATCCATTTTGGGCGTTGTTGTCTGCTGCACAGAAGTATTGGCAGGCTAAAGTCTGTCCAAATATTTTTTTTAAACTATACTTTTATTGAAGTTTTTGTTTTCTTTCTTTTTTATAACAGAACAATAACACAGGTCATCAGGGTGATAAAATGCAGTTCATTTTTCAACAAGGTTAAGTCGGGGTCGTTTTCTCCTGTGTCCCGGTATAACGGGGGGAGTAAAACCTAGAGGGTAATGAAAAGAGATTAAAGGTAAAGGCAAGCTGGACAGATAAAACAAAACGTGGGCAGAAACAATGAAGCATGAAATAATCTAGAATAACATTTCTGTAACATGTTTTTTCTGTAAAAATCCAATTTAATGCAAACGATCCTCTGACTTCTGTGTGTCCATCAGTGTGTTGTTGGAGGCTGCAACGCCACATTTGCCTCACAGGGCGGCCTCGCCCGCCACGTCCCGACCCACTTCAGCTCCCAGAGTTCATCCAAACTTTCCAATCAGGGCAGAATGAAGGAGGAGTCCCCGTCCAAGGCCGGACTGAACAAGAGGAGGAAACTGAAGAACAAATACAAGCGCTCCCTCCGTATGTCACACACTGACCGCACTCTCACGCTGATTTAAGAGTTTCTCATCATTAAAGTTGTAGCTGTCTGTTTTTCAGCTCGACCTCACGACTTTTTCGACGCCCAGACGATGGACGCCATCCGCCACAGAGCCATCTGCCTGAACTTGGCGACGCACATCGAGAGCCTCGGTAACGGACACAGTGTGGTCTTCCACAGCACGGTGAGAACCTCGCGACCTGAATCAGCAGTGTGCAGGGCATCTTCGTCACTTTGAGCAGCAGAGCTTTACCTGTGCGTTTGTGTCTTCAGGTAATAGCGAGGAGGAAAGAGGACTCTGGGAAAGTGAAGGTCTTGTTACACTGGACACCTGAGGACATGTGAGTCTCCCCTTTCCTGGTGGTCCTCCTGTGGTTGGAGATAAACTTTAAGAGAGGCATGATGGTCTTCTACCATCCCTCCATGATGGAGCACAAATGAAGTTGGATCTCCTCTGTGAGTTTACGTGTTCTGTCTGTGTCAAATCTCCTCTGTCTCAGATTGCCGGATGTCTGGGTGAACGAGAGCGACAGACTGCAGCAGAAGACGAAGGTGGTTCATCTCTCCAAGCTTCCTGCAGACACAGCGGTGCTTCTAGACCCAAACATCTACAGGTCAGTGTGTTTAGTGAACATTTGAATGCAAGCTGATAGCAAAGCTGTGGTTCTTTGTTTGCATTTGGGGATGGAGAGAAAAGTGCTGCCAGCTCTGCAGCACCATCTGGTGGCCGTAAAGCAGCCCCTTTGTAATGGTTGAAGCACTTCTACAGCTTTCTTTCATTTATGGTGTTTAGACACACTTATGTGCAATAATGTGGGATTTTAAATCATTTATAAACCTGTTGATGCAGTTTTTTGGTTTTTGAGGGGCACAATGTATCAAATTGATGAGTAAATGAACTTTTCAGGCAAATCAGGCACACTGTCAAAGCTGAAAGATTTGATTATTAAATGAACAATCCAATTCGATTTATATCACAACATGATATAAATCATGCATGCTCCACACATGGAGCCTGCATGATTTATGTGAGACGGTAATATAAATATAAATCATGCATGCTCCACACATGCAACACAGTGAGTAGTTTCCTTGATTCTCCATATTAATACATCAGGCTATTTTTTAAATAAGGAATACAGCAAGTCAGATAAATAAGAACTCCTTTGGCTTTTGGATTAGGTCTCATCTTCATAAACTTGTTTCTTCTTCAGAAACTAAACTGATGCTACAGTCTATCAGCAGCCTCTGTAAGATTAAACAATTGATGTCTGTCTCTGCAACAATGCATTTTTCTTCATTTTGTCATTTATACCGAATATGAAGTTAAAATAAAATCACTGTTAAAGAAAGAAGAAAAAACAAAACAATATTTAGTCAACATATTTGAAAAGGAGTGGGAGGAAGTAAAAACGTATTAATTCCCACCCCTTTTCCAAACAATTCTGCATTGGTTCCAGTACAAACCAATGCAGATTTTATGCACATACTGATAATTGTGTCCATGCACACCAATTTCTTGCTTGGGCATTGCAAACAAAATATTTCCATCCACAACAGTATCCGCAATTTCACATACATAAAGATAATTACATATATGTTTATATTTAGTATATTCAATAGAAGAGAGATGTACAGAATTCTGATACCATCATTATTTCAAAGCAATAACCATATCATATTATCACACCCCTTAATTCTTCATTATAGTATCTTGTGAATATCATCTTCTCATAGATGATTTTAAACTTGTAAAATGCATCAATTATAAGATTATTTTTACACCCCTACTAAAGCCCTTTTCACAATATCTTTACACAAAAGTGCTGCAGTGAAACTCATCATGGTTGCACTTCGAAACATTCACATTAGTTCTGTGAGGATCTGTCGGGTTTTTTTTTTTACGCTGCAGTACGGCTCTGATACATGCAGCACCGGCAGAGACGCTCACTCACAAAGTCCTCCTGCCCCCCTCTCTCCTCTGTTACTACCTCTGGAGACGGAGAACTTCCATCTCTGCAACGTTCAGAGTGGAGGCAAAGCATCTCACTGGTGTAAATATTACAGCTTGAAACGGCAGCGTGAATGCCGACTTGTTTGACGGTTATAAAGGGAATCAAAAGTGTCTTCGCTATCAGATTTTAGGAAAGTCCTGCACATGAAAGAGCTGCTATAATCCTGCCTATCCCTGGATGTTGATAGAACAGAAATGTCTGATTTATTGTCTTTTTCTTCCGCAGGATGTTCTTCTAACCCCTCCAGAGGGACTCCATTGCTTCCAGCATATCCATCATTGATCGATTGAGGAGAATCGGCTGTACGCCTGCCTTCCTCTCCTCGCTCTCCCAGAGGATGCTGGGAGTTCAGTGGCTTATCCGTGGTGGCCCTCGGAGGTCTCCTGTCGTCTCCTTTAGGTGCTGAGTATACTGAGGACGCGTTGCTTGTTTTTAGGAAACGCAACTAGACTGAAGACTAACTGAGATTTGTAGACAGTTAGATAACAATGTAGAGAGAAGCTGACTTTGTATATAATGAGATTTGTAATATATTTTTATACTTTGATATTTTTTACTGTACTGTAGATAGATTTCTTTTTTTCAGCCAAACATTTTTTAAAATAGATGTCTAAAATACTGATGATATTGATCATGTGCATATAGCTGACATTGCTCTGGTTTGATGTCATTAAAGGTTAAATGATGAACTTCTGTCTGCTGCTGAGTTTGTTTTGCCAACAAAGAGATTTCAAGATGTTAATGTTTGGGCTTTATTTTAGAGCACCATTGTTAAAAAAAAAAATTTTTTATTACAGGAAGATTTTTTTAACACTTAGAAACATGTTTGATCATTCAAACTTTTTCCTGCAAACCAGCTGCTTAGTCTTGTGCCACAGAGGAGCAGATGAAGCCCTTTTTCTTACTTTAACAAACGCTAATGTAGATCAGTGTAGGTTTAAAACCTATTTTGCTCAAGGCGCACCTAAAATCAAAGCCAAGTCTTAAGGCACACCATTCTCAAAACTATGTAAAATAGCCTCTTAAGCATTTATTACAATACCTTACTGATTTGCACAAATTTATTTGAGTCTTATGCTTCACAAAATCAGACAGAATCAGAAATAGTTTATTAATTTCCAATGGGAAATTTGTTTTAGTTGTTTAGTAAAGCAGTAGGAATATCAAAGATATTAAAACAGACAAAAAAGAGCACTCAGAGAGCGCAGACCTCCGCCAAGCAGCTTAGTTCCGGCAGTGGCTTTTCCACAACCACTGTGAAGGGCACTATTCTGGATCACCAGATCCAGAATAGTGCCAGGATCCGGATCAAACTCAGCACATACATGGAGGATGTCATCCTGTATGAACACAAGTTTTGGGGACATCTCTTAATATTTTGATTTTATATCAATTATTAAACGTTGTAAACGGGATTTCCGATTATAAAGTTCACTATTTTTTGTGACGTCAGTCTGGATCGGATCCAGATGAAATTAGCCTTGATGATAGAGACTTGGGCATTCCTTATTCATTTTCTTGAAGAATTCTGCATTTTCAGCTCTTAAAATATGTGTGAGTTGTTCCATGTAATGTTTCTCCTTTACAATGTCCAGCCAGTTCCTTAGAGCAGAAGGTTCAATTCCTCGTGATCGTCTTTTTAGTTGCCGCGAGCACAATTTTAACCAAGTACCTATCCTCACATTGAACGTTGTCACTGATCTGTTTGCCTGTTTTAAGTGTGTTTAGTGTAATTTTGCTGTTTCTTATGCTTTATGCAATACTAAATGTATATTTTTATACCGTTAACAAGGGGCCTCTGTTTTACACAATGTGTTTGCTTGCCTGTTGGGCTTTTTTTGGGCTTGTTTTCATAGAGCAGGTTGCTTGTTTCTCTCGCGAAATCTGGCAACGCTGCTGGCAACACAGGCATAACCAGGAAATGAAACTTAAGGAATCGGAGCTGAAGATCATGAACGTCGCTTCGTTTTGAGAACAGAAAAGGACATTTTGACTTTTATTGTCTGGAATATATCAGTGAGCTGAACACATACAGGTGAGTTCAGTTTTTTTAATCTGTGCTTTAAAAAGGAGAGAGACAGAGCTGTTAATGAACCTCGGGTTTGTTTTTATTAAAGGTTTTAGAAAGATAAATGAAGCAGTTTAGACAGTCATTTACCTTTGTCCCAACTGTTGCTTGATTTAATAATCCGTGTTTTAATAATCAGAGGACGTGTTGTCACTACCCCAATGAGTCTAAACTTTGTTTAAAGGAGTCAAACCCACGCAAATATTTTGTTTTATAAATAATGGGACACTGAACATGTATTTGCTCCAAATCATTACAATTCTGTCTTCACGGGTTAGAGAAACACAGCATTTAGATACCAGAGTTAATTATTCCACCATCACTGACCTTATAGCAATACGGCGAGTTTTACTAAAGACTAATAATTAGTGAAATTTAATGCGTCATTAAAAGTGTGACCTGCACCACATGATGGTGCAGACGCCTTCTTACTGTATGGCGGTAGGGATGGGAAACTTTGGAGACCAAGAAGGCCACAGTAATTTTGTCCTCATCATCAGAGTGCTAAGTGTCTTAGTAAGAAGGATATTCTCAAATAAACAATGATTTTATAATTTAGCAAAATGAGCACGTGTGTAGCTGTCATCAGGCATTTTTATATCAATATTTATTTATAATCACTCAAATAGTGATGAGCAAGACAGAACAGAAAATCCAGAGCCTTCACTGGTTAGTAAAGTATATCTCACAAACCACAATGCCAACTACATTCAACTGAACACACTACAGAGACAAGATATTTAATGTTCAAACTGATGAACTTTATTGTTATTTTGCAAGTATTCACTCAGTTTGAATTTGATACCTGCAACACATCCCAAAAAAGTTGGGACAGGGGCATGTTTATCACTGTTTCATCACCTTTCTTATTAACAACATTCAATAAGGACACTAACTGTTGAAGCTTTGCAGATTGAATTCTTTATCATTTTTGCTTGATGTTCAACTTCAGTTGCTCAACAGTTTGGGGTCTCCTTCATAATGCTCCGCACATGTTCAGTGGGAGGCAGGTCTGGACTGCAGCAGGTCAGTCTAGTACAGGAGTCTGCAACCTTTCCAGTCAAAAGAGACATTTTGCCCACCATTCCCACCAAAAAAATCTGCCTGGAGCCACAAACACATTTGAACCTTAAAATGGAGACAGCAGCACCTGTTGACTCACCATCATTGTAATGACATCAGATCTATAAGCAAACTGTTTTATCACCTGACATGACTGCTCTATAATGGGTCGTGTTATTTTGTTGCCTTAACTTGTTATACCGTTATTGTTATACCATATTATATTGCATTAATTAATTTAGAGCTAAAATGAAAACAATGGTGTTTTTACTTTGATAATAGGGCTCGTCAACAAAAAAACACTCTATTATATTAGCCTGTTTTCTCACTGTTATTAGTTTTTTTGTCATTGTTGTTCCTCAGTGTTTTTCCACAATGTTTTATTTGCAATGGGGAAATCATAGATATGTATTGACATCTTCAGGTGGGATGGGGGTCAGAGGGTCTTCCTCTGACATTTTTAAACTTAAATCATTTCTTTCCTGTATTCGGATCATTTTTTATGCACAATTTTATAATAATCATGAGGTAGTCTTGTGATTTTTGAGGTGCTTTTTGAAATCCCATCAGTGTTTTTTAAGCTTATCATATTTAAACGATTAACACATTTTTAGTTTTATGTCAAACTTGATGTCTTTTCAAAAATATGTCAGATGAACTTGTAACACAACAGCTCCCACACACCGGAGTTTGAATCCCTTCACAGCAGCAGCTGAAATTTTAAAAGTAAGAGAGTTCATCAAAACATTGGCTGGATAAGCTGAATAAAATGTTTAAAACAACATCACTGGTGAGCTGACAGCTAAAGATGAGGCAGCAACGTGTCCTGCTCTCCCGCTGTTGCAGGTCACACAGAGGTCATGGGAGAAGCACACATGACGCAAACTTGACAAGATGTAAAAATCTAAAAAATAATCATTTAATGAAAAAAAAACATTTTTTTTGCAGATAGTGCTAAAAATGCAGAAATGACATCAATTAATTAGAGTTTAGTGCAAGACAAATACGTTTTTTGCTTTTTTTGTCCCCTAAGACCAGAGAGCAACTGGTGAGGGGCAAAAGAGCCACACATTAGAACCACTGATCCAGTATCTGCTCTCTTTTACTCTGAAGCCATGCTGTTGTTACACAGGCAAAATGTGTCTTCATTGTCTCTGAAATAATGGGGCCTTCACAGATGTGCAAGTTACCCATGCCATGGGCACTAACACCCCCCTATACCACCACAGATGCTGTCTTTTGACCTTTGCTCTGATAACAGTCTGGATGGTCCTTTTCCTCTTTAGCCCTGAGGACACCACGCCCATGATGTCCAAAAACAGTCCTGAAATGTGGACTCAGACCACAGCAGACTTTTCCACTTTGCTTCTGTCCATCTCAGATGAGACCAGGCCCAGAAAAGCTGGCAACGTTTCTGGGTGTTGTTGATATATGGCTTTGCCTTTGCATGGTAGAGTTTGACCTTGACCTTGTAGATGTAGAGATGAACTGTGTTAACTGACAATGGTTTTCTGAAGTGTTCCTGAGCCCACGTGGTGACGTCCTTTACAGAATGATGCTGGTTTATAATGCATTGCTACCTGAGGGATCAAAGGTCATGGGCATTCAATGCTGATTTTTTTTTTTGCCTTGCTGCTGACATGCAGAGATTTCTCTGATTCTCTGAATCTTTTGATGACATTGTGGACTGTAGATGATGAAATTGCCAAATTCTTTGCAATTATATATTGGGAATTGTTGTTCTCGAGGCTGTTGGACTGTTTGCTCACTCAGTTGTTCATAAAGTGGTGAACCTGACTGAGCCTTTCAGGGATGCTCCTTGTATCTCCAATCATGACTCTCACCTGTTTCCGATTAACCTGCTCCAGTTGTAAATGTTGAAATGTTCCAAACAGGTGTTTGAGGTATTTCTCAACTTTCCTTGTCTTTTGTTGCCGCTGTCCCAGCTTTTTTGGAACATGTAGGCATCAAAGTTCATCAGTTGGAACATTAAATATTTTATCTTTCTGGTGCATTTAAGTGAATGTAGGTCAGAAGGATTTGTTGTATTCTGATTTGAATTACGTTTTACAGAATATCCCAATCAAATAGTCTGAGTCAGTGTTTCAGATCTCATTCATGTTTCGCGAGAGCACCAAATAGAAAAACAAAAAAACAAAGTGCTTCAATTCTTCGTTGGTGATTAAATCCGATTAATCTCAAGTTAATGATCAAAAGTTGGAGACTGAACCCTGGATGTAAAAATATGCAGAACTGTTGATGCACTGGAGCAGATGTACAGAATGTACAATGAGTTTCCAAAGAGTTGAGGAACATCATGAGTTCCTCGCATAGACCTGAACAAGACCTCCATTGAGTGACAGTAGAATAAAGAAATATGTGATTTTCCCTTTTTACTGAACACCCAGTGAACTCAGTCCTCACTGAACAGAGACGTGTTGGACCTTCTGGTCTTAAATGTTCCTCACCATTCATTGGTTTATCTCTCTATCCTCAGAGATGGCAGCAGCCAGCTTTGTGGTATCTGAAGAGCAGTTTCGTTGCTCCATCTGCCTGGACGTCTTCACTGATCCAGTCTCCACACCATGTGGACACAACTTCTGCAAGAACTGCATCACAGAGAACTGGAACGTCAGTCAGCAGTGTGAGTGTCCGCTGTGTAAGAAGGTTTTCACCACAAGACCGGAGCTCCACATCAACACCTTCATATCTGAGATGGCTGCTCAATACAGACACTCTGCAGTGAAGAAGGCCAGAAGACGCTCACTTCAGAAAAGTTCTTCCTCTGGAGACGTTCTGTGTGACGTCTGCTCTGAAGCCAAAGTCAAGGCCGTGAAGTCCTGCCTGATGTGCCTGACCTCCTACTGTGAGGCCCACCTGGAGTTCCATCAGAAGATTATCGGTCCAACAAAACACGAGCTGATCGACCCTGTGGTGAACCTGGCAGACAGAATGTGCGAAGGTCATGGGAGACCTCTGGAGATGTTCTGCAAAACAGATCAGATGTGTGTGTGTCTCAGCTGCACTGAATCAAACCACAAGCTTCACAGTATCGTTCCTCTGGTGCAACAATATGAAGAGAAGAAGGCTGAGCTGAAAAAGACAGAGGGTGAAATCCAGAAGATGATCCAGGAGCGACGTCAGAAGATTCAGGAGATAAAGGAGTCTGTAAAGCTCAGCAGAGAAGATGCAGATAAAGAGAAATCTGACAGCGTGGAGGTCTTCACCACTCTGATCAGGTCTGTGGAGGAAGGCCTGGCTCAGCTTCTTGATCTAATTGAGGAGAAGCATCAAGAAACTGAGAGGAAGGCTGAAGGCTTCATCCAAGAGCTTGAAGGTGAAATATCTGTGCTGATCAAGAGAAGCACTGAGGTGGAGCACTCCTCAACCTTTGAGGACCACCTCCAGTTCCTCCAGAACTTCTTATCCATGAACCCAGCTCCAACAACCAAAGTCTGGACAAACGTCAAAGTTCACTCATCGTACGAGGGGACTGTGAGGAGCGCTGTGGCTCAGTTGGAGGAGAAGTTTGGTGAAGAGGTGAAGAAGCAGCTTAAATTGGAGCTGAAGACCATCAAGCAGTATGCAGTAGATATCACTCTGGACCCTGACACAGCACATCCATACCTTATCCTGTCGTACAGTGACAAGTATGTTCAGTACGGTAAATACCAGAACTACCCAGATAACCCAAAGAGGTTCTCTCAGAGCTGTATAGTCTTAAGTAAACAGAGCTTTTCATCTGGGAAGTTTTACTATGAGGTCCAGGTCAGCAATAAAACAGCATGGTCATTAGGGGTGACCTTGGGGTCATTGAACAGGAAGCAGACAGTCTTAATGAGCCAAGAGACGGGCCCTTGGGTCTTACGGTTCAGGAAAGGAGCTGATTACTTTGCTCTCTCTGAGCCCTTGGCCTCACCCCCCTTCAAGTCGAAGCTCAAGAAGGTGGGAGTGTTCGTGGACTACGAAGAGGGTCGAGTCTCCTTCTATAACGCAGATACAACGGATCACGTCTTCTCCTTCACCGGCTGTAAATTTAAAGGAAAACTCTACCCATGCTTTAATCCCTGCTCGAACTCTTCGGACAACCATGACCCTTTGGTCATCTGTCATGTATATCAATCGTAGTAGGAAGTAGGAATGCAGCAGCAGGTGTAGCCCAAAGTTTGGTACAAGCCTTGATCTTCTCTGTCCTGTTTTTTGGTTTGCTTTGTTGTTTCGATCAGTATATCTATGTACCTTGTGGTCTTTTGAAGAAAGTCGTAAACACGCAGTTATCCAAATTAGTTCCATCTGGTTTGACCAAGCTGCTCCTTTACAGCCTGGATCGGTCTTTGTGAAACACATGAAGCCAGCTTGCTCAGAAGGAACTTAGTCAAGCCTGGCTTTAGTTGATTATCTAATTCCAGTCTTAATTCCACTTTGGTGAAATACCCCTCAGGAGTGGGAAACCCTGATCTTGTTTGTGTTTCCACTGCAAGTTGTGTCTTCACTTGAAGGCAGTGCCATACATTTGAGTGTGTATACACACACATATATGTGTAGCTATACATAGTGAAATTGATTTCTTCCTTCCATGGTTACTGTCCATTTGTGTGAGAAACTGATGTGAAGCAAGAAAAACAAGGTTTCATTCTTTAAAATAAGACACTTCGGATTTATAAAATTGGACATTTAGTGATGATGAGGTAAACCATTATGGGGATTTTTACATTTTGCCAATATTATTTTTATGGCCAATTTGTATGGCCAAAATATTTGCTGTAAAAATTGGCAAAAATGTTCAAATCTGCCTATATTGGTCCAATAATATCAAAATGCAAAATACACAAATGTAGTACACTGCTGCACCTTATCAACACTACATGGTCACTTTTAAAACCACAAGTTCCATTTTTTGAGGGTTAAATGTTATTTTTCTTGTTTTACAACACTCCCCTACAAAGAAAGGCAGTCACAATGAAAGCAAGTCAGTTTTCATACAGTTAAGACTTTGTGCCCCTGACAGAAATATTGGTATTGGCAATAATGACTTCAGAAATTTCAGCATATTTGATATAAAAAAAGCCAACATCATCTGTCCTTAATATATATTTATAATAAAGCCATTATGAATACAAAGAATATAACTGAAATGCGTAAAAACATATGTTGATCTGTGAAATCAGTCAGTGACAATCCAAGTATCACATTTAATTTCACTGAGATCAGTTAAAGATCAGAGAGTTTCTCTCGATTGTAGTGAACGTGCTGAGGGGGTTGATTCTGCATGCCCATGTGATTGTTGAAGGCGGTACTGACGGAGGCTGAAATAAGTTTTGTAGTTTTGGCGAAGGCCACCCTTTCCTCTACCGATGTGTACATAACCATTGCATAATTTACCATTTTATCAAAAACACCTCAAGGTCAGTTGAAGTGCTTCTTTTTAGAAAACTGGCAGTTTCCCAAAGCTCATAGCTTCAATTGGCTCACGGACGGTTTTGCCTCTTCCAATATGGCACCGGCATTGACATACCATCTGGATCCACCTGTACTCTCACTCTGTCTAAAAGGCTCTGTTCAGCTGGAGACATACTTGCTGTTAACTACGCAGATGCAATCAGAGCTGCAGTCCAGACGTCTCCAGTGGGATCTGTGCAGAGCAGAGGAGAGACGACGGATTGATCACAGAAACAACGATAACAGACAAACTGGTAAATCAAGACCACAATCATCAACATCAGAGGAATGAGACTGAACAGACACAAACATGACGGATCATCCAACTAATGAGGAGAAGCCCTTCTTTAGAGGTCAGGAAACAAGCACATAGGTTTGGAGTGGTGATCCAGCTGGTGACTGTGTACATTGGTGACCTGGAGTTGATGCCATGGTTGACTTTGTCCGTAGATGCTTGCGTTAGCTTGCTTCTTTTTGGCTGTATTTTCTCACATATAAATAAATGATCTTTGATACACTGATCAATAAAAGTGAAGCACTGAAGGGTTCACCCTGTACTTTGACTGCGACATCTATCAAGAGTACCCGTCTGCAGGGACAGGTGGGCCGCCATAGGTCAATTCCATACCAGAAGTTGGTCTTCTTCATGTATATTATTACTTATTCTCCGCTACATTCAAACAGTTGATTGAATATTTATAAATCTCTCTACTGTGCTTTTGAGCAAACACTGTGTAGGGAGTCTGTACTGTGTTTAATAAAGGCATCTTCAGGTGGGGAAGCTTCCTGCACATACACACACGCACACACATTGTATTCATGTTGTTAAATAACAGTAATATTAAAACGTATTATTTCAAACATTAACGTAATCACTTGATCACATGATTATTTTTGGCTTCTACTTGCTAACATCTAGCAATTAGATGTTACTACTTAGAATTTTCACAGTTTAAAACATACTGTATAAAATTGTGAAAATAACTATACCAACAATAAATATAATTATAAGAAATAAAAAATATGTTTAAAATAATATAATTAAAAAATAAAATGACTAGTAAATTATACAGTTACAGTAAATATGCAACTACAAAATGAAATATAAAAAATATATTTTCCGGTATGAATGGAGGTTGTGGCATCCAGTGTGGATTGGATTACAGCGGCACTGATCTTTTATACTTACTCAGTATTAATCTTGGCAGTCTACTTGGCTTAATGTATATACTTTTATAAATTCTGCTTTTATGGCAGATTGCAAACTTCAGTTTGGTTGCAAACCATAGGCAGATCACAACACCTGTATGGAGTGGCAAATAATATACACAAAGAAGTCCAACTTCCGGTTGGGACGTCCAGTATGGATTGGACCTATGGTGGCGCCCTTTTCCCTGCAGATGGGTCCCTCACATCTATCGGCACAGTTGGCCTCAAGTCATCAGTTCACACAGTAACTCATTGAGCCCATACATCGAGACAGTACCGAGGATGCTGATGGTGAGGTCTGATGACTGCTCATCAGCTGTCAACAAATATTTGATGATTTTGATTATTGGTGTTTGTTTTGTTATTTACTCTCTGAATCGCGCCATGTTTGCAGTTTTATTCTAACACAACATGTAGTTTTATGCAGTCTGAGGTGTTTTGTGCCCTCTAGTGGTTTCCTGCAGTAACACGCGTCACATTGGTCATTGATTCTACAGTCACCTGATGTTACAGTGGTAGGATGTCAACATTTACATCAAGGCAGATTAAAACCATAAACATGAATCTCTATATACAATAAAATTATGAATCTCCATATACAGTAAAACCCTGTCAGTTGTGCCCCTTAATAACAAATTTCTGTTGAATTTAGAATATATCTCATGAACGTTATTTACAGAAAACAGAACAAAAACTTGATATGTTGAAACATCCCCTACATGTTGTCATGTTGTTGAGTCACATTTGATATTTTTTCATTTTGACAGTTTGTTAATTTCTGTCCTTTTCTTTTGGATTTCATGGACCTCAATACATGTTTTTGTCATGAGATCTGGCAACCAGTGTTGCCAAGTCCGCTTATTATAAGCAATGTTGGGCTTGTTTTTTTCTAAAGTCGTTTCCAAATCTCTTATAGTATTTTGGGCTTGCTTTTTTATGTGTAGTTGATTATTTGGACTTGCTTTTCTGTCCATGTGAATCCCCCCTGAATGTCTCCCCATAATAAAGCAAAACACGAGTGCGGTAGGTAGTTTGTCCTTAATTATATTTTTTCCATGAGGAAAAATATGATTTTTCTGAATCAAATTCCCTCCTTAACTTTTGAAAGGTTTTTAAATTATCTTCATCCATTACTGTGCATATTGCTGTCATAACTCTGTTTGCCTATTGTTTAAATCTTTTATCCAGAGTTCCTGGTACAAAATTTTAGTCATATGCTATCCAATCATGATCTATTAATCTCCCTCTCCAAGTTGTATTTTTTAACCACTGTAACCAGGTTTCCAAGGTAAATTTAGTAATTGTATCAAGTATTTGTTTTTTTCCGCAAATATATTTTTTATCAGTAATCATACTTCAGCATGGCATCCCTCTGTATTTAATTCAACGTCTTTCCACCTTTTCTTACTTCTTGTTTGCCCCATTTGTGTCCTAAGACCTCATGAATGATATTGGAGGTGCCCAGTATTCTCTCGTAACAGATGAAAGCACAGATATCACATCTATCAAGCAGCTCTGTGGTAATACGCTACATCAGTGTTAAACTGAACGAGATTGTCAACCTTTTTGGAATTGGTTAACTTGGATGGTGAAACAGCTGAGGCTGTTGCCTCTGCTCTGACCAGTTTTTTACAGCACATTGGGCTATATATCAAAAAATGCGATTAGGCAGAGCCAGCTCTACCAAATGTGGCACCCTAAATGAGATTTTATATGGTGGCCCCCTCCATCTGCGATTTACATATGCTTACAAAAGAAATTGAATAGCATTATTTTTACCGTTGTTTTTAATTTTTTTAGGATAAAATGTCACCCAATTTACATGCTTAACAAATGACAAATGGATACAAAAAAATCTGAAACACAATATAAATACCCTTACCACAAAATAGAAATACTGTAAACAAGTGAATAAATAATAATTGCTTATTTGGTATGACCATTACTTATTTTAATGGGGCATTGCTTTACATTTGCATCAATTTGAGCATTTCCATTTTAAGAGTTAATAGTAAGAACTAGTTGCAATATAATTATACTGAAGGTGATTTTTTTCCCAATTTTGTGGCGCCCCCTGGAGGTGATGGCGCCCTTAGCATTTGCTGATATTGCTTAATGGGCCAGCCGACCCTGGGATTAGGCACAGATGGCTGCAGTGGTGGGGAAGAGAAATTCTGTGTACACTCACCTTCTCCAGAAAAACCCAAGTCTTAAGCTGCTCAGGTGTGTAAGCAAGGCAGATGAAACTCTCCCTTGAACCTTGAATTCTTGGTTTCTCATTCTCACAACTGGTTTTCACACAGTGCCCTTGGCCACCCCGAGAATGCAAAGATTTACAGCCTCATCAGTCCTGGTGAAGTTCCTTTGACGCTTATGCAGATGTCGGGTACATGATGAGTTTCCATCCATGACTGCTGTTTGCACATACTCCAGCAGTAGGATGAACTGAAGCTTCACTTTCTGCAAAGCAAAGATCAGCAAAGATGTTATGATGCTGAAATCCTGCACCAGATGTACAGTGATCCAATGAACAAGCTGTACCTGCTGTTTCTAATGCTGTTTCTCCAGAGAGGTGAGGCCTGATAAAATCCCTACGTCAGACAAACAACTGCTGGCAATCAATTTAACGGACCAAAGTGTTTTGTTACCTATGGGTGCGATTTGTTATGGGCTCACCTTTACAACTGCACTAGAGGAGGCAAAAATTGAGAGAAATATGAAGAGCAGGTGCTGAGACTCCTTGGTGGAAGCATGTAGACAAGTGCAACAGACTTCCAGCTAACATCCAGATATGGAAACCTATTACTGTATTCAGTCTATCTGTCATTCTGTGACAAACAACCGACATGTCACTGTCACTTCTGAAACTTTAGTCTGGCCATCTTGCAGCTCCTGACATAGAGTATCAGGCTGTTACGTACATACCATCCATGGACAAACAAGGCAGAGGCATTTTAGGTTGAAGAGCTCAGTTACAAAGACAGCAGTGGAGATCAGGCTTTAAAGAACTCTCCCTCTTTGCTCTGTCTTTGCTTGCAGTGCCTTTAGGAAGTGCTGATGTAGAACAACGTTCTCACACATGGGCCTGGTCAAGTCCAAACTGAGGACCAGAATGGGACAGGACACACTCAGCAGCGTACTCCACATAAAATATGGCCCAAAGACAAGCTATATGCTGCAAAGATTTCATTCAGACAGATGCAGATGAGAACAGCGATGATAGATTGAAGTTCAGGTAAATGCTATTTTTACATCTTTGTCATCTGTGCCGGGCTAAATGCTCATTTTTACATGTGTGATTTCTGTGTTACAGAGGAACAGACCTGATGGGGAAGCAAGGAGGACAAGGACAGGAGAAGGTTTTACAATGAGCCTGTTTGAGATGGCTCATGTGTCTTTTCTTTTAAACAGAGTTTGAAAAAAGTTTTTTGTTGGCTGTGTTTACTGTCAGTTTGCAGTTGTGTAAGCAAAATGCTCGTCTTTTCTCTTGATCAGAGTTAAAATTAATTTAAGTTATACAAAGTTTTTATGTTTACTGTGTTTAGTCCCTGTTGGGGTTTTTTGGGCTTTTTTTCATAGAGCTGGTTGCTGGATTGTTCGGAGGACTGAGAATCTGGGAGAACAGGGTGTACATTCTTCAGATATTTTGTCAGTATTCTCTACTGAGTTACTGGCAATTCTATGGGCATGAGAATGTGTCGAGGAAAATAAGCCTAAAAAATGTATTATATGCTCAGACTCTGTCTCTGCTTTGGAGGCTTTGAAGGAAGAGAATTCAAGGGCCTGCCCAGATATGATTCAGGAAATATTATGCTGTTTATTCAGGATCAAAAGATTAGAAAGTTATGGGTTTTTTGTGGATTCCTGGACATCCAGGAATAGAGGGAAATGAAATTGCAGATTTTCTGGCAAAGGAAGCGTTATCAAAAGACAGTATAGAGTTGAACATCCTTCTAGGGAAGAGTGAATGTAATAGCATAAGTAAAGAAAAACTGGAGCAGGAGTGAACTGTGGAGGGTAGACATTATTTCTCCTTACAGCCCTCTGTAAACAAGAGGTGGAGGATGAGATCCAGGCCGATGGATGGAGTGGTATTAACCAGATTGAGATGGGACACTGTGGTCTTGCAGGGTGTATAAAGTTAATTGGGAAGCATCCAGAAGGGCTGTGTGAGTGTGGCAGTTTGGAAACAGTGTGTCACCATGCAGTGTTTTCATGCAAAAATACAAGAATAAAAGACAACAGCTGTACAAAGAGCTCTCTGATTCGGATCTGTCTGCAATTACTCTAAAATCCATTTTTGGAGCTGAACAGAACATCGAAAGCATTGAAAAGCAGTTTTAAAGTTCCTTCATTCATTTGGATCTAATATGAAAATATAAAATAACGGGTTAACCGTGCCTGTGGAGGGCAGCATTACACTTCCTTCCGTGAAGCCTGCCGGAACCCTGTTAGAAGAAGAAGAGCTGGTTGCTTGTTTCTCGCGAGATCTGGTAACACTGCTGTAGTCCGAAGAGGAGATGGCTGGGCTGCTGAAGAAGGTACGTGTAGAGGTCATGGTTTTGTTTCAGTCATTCATAGAAGCCTGATACCTGCTGGATTTGTCTTGTTATGTAAAATACTCAATCCAGTCTCACTGCAGCGTCATAACGTCACTGATTTATCGTTAAAACGAACAGTTCGTAGTTTAATTGAGATGCTGTGTGCTAGCATGTTAGCTGTTATGCTACGCTACGTAAGCTAAGTCAGAGATTGGACTGTTTTCTCTGGTGTTTTTTTTTATTTTTTAACGAAGACAGACCATTACAAGCAGTCAAAGGTCACTGAGGAGATCATGAACCACATTAAATTACACTAAGACAAAACTCTGATCTCTAAACTGAACATTTAACATGCAAACCCACTTCCCATGACGTTGGGACGTTGTGTGTGAATAAATACAGAATGATTTGTTCTGTTTTCACGTATATTCAATGACAGACTGTATTATTTTTGTGCAAATATTTACTTATTTGAATATGCCTGCAGCACGTCCCAAACAAGCTGGGACAGGGTCATGTCATCTTTGTCACTGTGTTTCATCATCTGTCTTATTAATAAAACTCAAGGAGTGAACTGAGGACACCAACTGTTGAAGTTTTGTTGGTGGAATTCTTTCACAGTCTTGCTTGATGTTTGACTTCAGTTGCTCAACAGTATAGGGTCTCTGTAGCAGATCAGTCTAGTACCTGCACTCTTTTACTCTGAAGCCAAGCTGCAACACAAGCAGAATGTGTCTTCATTGTCTCTGAAATAAGCAGGGATGCCCCTGAAAAAAATGGCAGCATATGTTGCTCCAAAACCTGTATGTACCTTTCAACATTAATGGTGCGTTTAAAGATATGCAGGTTACCTATGCCATGGGCACTAACACCCCCCATACCATCACAGATGCTGTCTTTTGACCTTTGCTCCGATAACAGTCTGGATGGTCCTTTTCCTCTTCAGCCCAGAGGACACCACGTCCATGATGTCCAAAAACAGTCTGAAATGTGGACTTAGACAAGGGCTGAACCATATGGACAAATTTTCATATCTCGATATTCATGCCAGGTATCTCGATATCGATATGATACGATATGACTATGGGTTTAGTGAAAACCAAGCATTTTTCAGAAAAATAAAAACGGTTTGAAAATAAAGAAGGTTTGTGGTTGGCTGGCCCTAGTGGTGCATTCAAGGACAATCGTAAAAATGAAATTTGTTGTGACTTCCAGAGCTGTACAAGCAGGGCGAGCGCAGGGGAAATCTATATTGTTTATATTGTTGCTTTTTCGATATTAATATCTTGAATGTTCATATCTCAATATC
The DNA here is from genome assembly GCA_037902135.1 of Cetoscarus ocellatus. NCBI lineage: Eukaryota > Metazoa > Chordata > Actinopteri > Labriformes > Labridae > Cetoscarus > Cetoscarus ocellatus. The sequence continues at coordinate 1,074,075 of JBAMNC010000947.1, read as the reverse complement.
GATATGATAACGATATATCTTTCAGCCCTAACTCAGACCACAGCAGACTTTTCCACTTTGCTTCAGTCCATCTCAGATGAGCTCGGGCCACAGAAACTGGGCGTTTCTGGGTGTTGTTGATATTTGTCTTTGTCTTTACATGGTAGAGTTTGACCTTGATCTTGTAGATGGAGAGATGAACTGTGTTAACCGACAATGGTTTTCTGAAGTGTTCCTGAGCCCACATGGTGATATCCTGTACAGCATGATGCTGGTTTTTAATGCAGTGCTGCTTGAGGGATTGGAGGTCACAGGCATTCAGTGTTGATTTTCAGCCTTATGTGCAGAGATTTCTCCAATTTTCTGAATCTTTTGATTATATTATTGACTGTAGAAGATGAAACTCCCTAATCCTTATTGTTCTTTAACTGATGGACTATTTGCTCATGCAGTTGTTCACAAAGTGATGAACCTGACTGAGCCTTTCAGGGAGGCCCCTTTTAAACCCAATCATGAAACTCGCCTGTTTCCAACTAACCTGTTCCCCTGTGACTGTTCCCAACAGGTGTTTTTGAGCATTCCTCAACTTTCCCAGTCTTTTATTGACCCAGTCCCAACTTTTTTTAAATCGTGTTGGAGGCATCAAAGTCAAAATGAGTGAACATTTGCAAAAAACAAAGTTTATTAGTTGGAATAATAAACATCTTGCTTTCGTAGTGTATTCAATTAGATATAGCTTAAAAAGGATTTGCAGATATTTGTTTTCTGTTTTTATTTACATTTTACACAATGCCCCAACTGAAACTGTTAATTGTCAGTATTTATATTCTCAAACATAGCAACAACTTACAGATGGAGTAAATTACAAATAAAAAATCTTAATTTTAAATTTTTAAATGTGCTGCAGGAAATAATTTGAATTAATTGATTTAAATGATAAATTGCCTAACCCTACGGCAGAGTGTAAGTGAATCAGAGTTAACACGTCTCTTCTTCTCTTCCAGACGACGGGCCTGGTCGGCCTGGCGGTGGCCCATAATCCACACGAGGTGAGCAGCAGCGGATGACACAAACAAACAAACAAACACTCTGTATGCTTCACACTGCACCATCACTGCAGCCGTCTTTATCATAACCCTGTCTGTTTTCTTGCATTTATATTAAATTAAGCCTGATAGTCATCTAACTGCTGCGTTCCTCTCTCAGAGCTTGAGGATTCTGTACTCGAAGATCCTGGCGTCCTTACAGACGATGCCCCAGGATGCCGCCTACAGGAAGTACACCGAGCAGCTGGTCACTGAAAGGTTCAACCACGTCAAAACGGTATGGCAGCTTTGATGTCCTCAGACTGACTTTGAAATGTATAAAATGAGTATTTTAACATGGACGAAGACCGTAAATCATAGTGTGATGTTCGTCTTCAGCTCCACTTGTCCACAGTGACATTCACCTTCTGTCCAGTCAACCTGAGACGTTTTCATGAATGAACTTAATTCTGCTGAACTGAAACATAAGCTCACCTCACAATCAGGTTTTCAGGATTAAGATGTCATCGTCAATCAATCAGTCAAACTTTACTTGTGTATCAGCTGTGGTACAGTAAAATATAGCAGATATCGATTTACATAAACAGAAAATACATAAAAAGTGTAAGTACAAGTATTTTCAACCCATAATGAACAAAAACAGGAAAAAATGACAACAAAGACTTCAATGAAGCAGAACTGTGGGCTTGAGGAACTGAGCTCATTGTGAGAAAACACTGGAGATGAAGTTAAAACATTAAAACTAGAGATAAAGTAATAATAGTAATAAATACATGAAATTAGGGGAAGTTGTTTACTTTACATATAAACCAGCAAACAAATAGATAGTAAAACACTTGAAGATTTGACACTAAAAATTATAAACGATTCACACAGTAATCAGACTGAGATGAGTAATAAAAGAAACAAACAGCTAAAATAAATTACTCAGTAAAACAATAAAATTTTAAAATTAAACGGATAAATTAAAAAATAGAATGACCTCAAATAAATAAAAAATCCAGATTAAAAAGGTCAGTCTTGATTTTCCTCTTGTGCAGCCTTTAGGTCTGCAGGCAGACTGCTCCACAGACCAGGGGTCTTTGTTTGGACTATTGGACCACTACCTGAAGACCTGAGGGCTCACAGGCTCATACCAGGTCTAGCTTTTAAATAATGTGGCTGCTCTCATGACCATTAAACCACATGGTTCACTGAGTGTTTTATTTTAAAGGTTGGGTGTTCACACAGCTGTAAGTGACGTCTTCAGTTCTCTGACTGAGATGCACGTGTTTTCGCTAAGGCATCAGACAACAAGTGAAGTATGTGCCAAAGTCGTCCTAAAACTTCTGACCCCTGTTTAAAAAGACAAGTTTGTGGAGACATTTTGGAACAAAGTGAAGGAAACCCCCTTTTTTAGGAGTGATTACGGAGTGTTTTGGGATGACTTTGGCACGCAGGTTTGTCATGTTCAAATTTTCATGCAAAGCCGAAGCATCTCTTTATCAGTGAGACCATTTCTGCTCATCATCATCATCATTTCCAAACATTTGTCCAGTATGCTGAATGATTTCAGGAGTTTTTGATGTGCACGGGCACCCTGGACTTCCTCTCTGCCTTCACCTTTTGTGCCATTCAAACATACATGCAGACAACCTAACTGCTCTGTGGGAGGAAGCCAGAGTGCCCAGAGAGAACCCATGCATGCACAGGAGAACGTGCAAACAGAAAGACCCTGACCGACATGGGTATCAATTAGGGCTGGGCGATATGGCCTCAAAGTAAAATCCCTGATTTTTTTTTTTCCACAAAACTTGATTTACAATTTTCAGCGATTTTTTTCCCTCTTAGAAAAAAAACCCTCCAAATGACACAAACATTATATGAATCAAGTTTTGCCTTTGTGTTAATAAAATATAATCAAAAACTACAGAACTTCCCTCTTTTAGCTAAAGTGCATGTCATAAAGTGTTGATCAAGCAGTTCAAATGTTGGTAGGCCTGTCTACATGAACACAAAAGCTGAACTATTACAAATAAAAGCCTAAACACCTGACAGGGCCGACCATCATCAAACTGTAAATTTTCAGTATTTATATATTCAGACATTGCATCAACTTACAATTGGAGTAAGTCAGGACAAAAAATCTCAATTTTTAAAAAATCTTCTGCAGAAAATAATTTGAATTAATCAATTTAATCAATATTTTTCCCAGCCCTAGTATCAGCCTGTCTCGCCATGAGGCACGTGCACTACCTGCTACGCCACCGTGCCCCCAGTCAGTATCTAGCAGTGAACTAAAGGCGTCACTTATTGTAAACTTGCAGCAGCTGTGCCTGAATACACAACCTTTAATATATAATAATTAAAACTCGGGGTTTATCCTCAGAGGAGCTGGATCATCATCATTATTATTATTATTATTATTATTATGTCAAATAATGATCATTTCACAGCTTAAGCTGCTCCAAAACTCAGCTGCAAGGATGCTGACAAAGACCAGAAAGAGCCCACATCGCTCTGATTTTAAAGTCTCTGCAGTCTTCCAGTGTCTGTTAGAACTGATTTTAAGGTTCTTTTATTGGTGTTTAAATATCTTAAAGGTCCAGGCTGTTTATCTGATTTGCTTTCATCATGTGAGCCTGTGAGAGCCCTCAGGTCCTCAGGTGGTGTTTTTGTAGTCGTGCCAAAAGTTCGAACAAAGACTCACAGCGAGACAGATTTTAGTTATTAAGGCCTATTTCTGTGGAGCAGCCTGCCTGCAGACCTGAGAGTAATGCAGTGTCAGCAAACTCAAGACCTACCTTTTAATCTGACTTTTTAATAGTTATGTTTTCCATTTTTCTATTTTGATATGTTTTATTTAATCATATATTTAAGCTTTGTTTGTTTTATCATTCTAATTAAACAGTCTTTATTGTTTATCTCAATCTATTTATTTGTTTATTTTAATTCTATTTTTACCTCCGCCAAGGAGGTTATGGTTTTGGCTCCATATGTTTGTTTGTTTGTTAGCAATATTACACAAAAACTACTGGACAATTTTTGCTGAAGTTTTCAGCAGATGATGGTAATGGCCCAACTCAAAAATGATTGGATTTTGGTGGTGATCCAGACAACCGTCATTAGTGAACAATCGTTTTTGCTCAATAACTGTTTAACTAATAATGATATCAACATGATTCTGAGTGCTAGGAGTGTGAATCATATCATGATGGTAAATCTATCATGGAACTATCGCTTATAGATGTACCAGCAATATGTGAGCTACCTTGGCGATGGTTTGCTCTCTCTGAGTGCTTTCTGGTTACTTACATTGTGTTTTTTCTCTAGTGTTTTCTCATTTTGAACTCATGATGGTGTTTTCACAGTTCTTGCTCACACACAGTTCTGTTAAATCAAGGTCTTTGATACGTGTGTGTGTGTGTGTGTGTGTGTATATATATATATATATATATATATATATATATAAAAATATATTTAAATTTAAAATTCATTATTATTATTATTTGCTTCTTTTTTTTGTTCCTATTGTTCTCTGTTTATGTAAAGCACTTTGTGCTACATATGTTGTGTGGAAAATGCCATACAAATAAAGTTTGATTGATATCATAACAGCAAACCCTATTAATATTAAACCAAATAAAGAACCTTAAAATCAATTCTAAAGATACTGGCAGCCAATGCAGAGACTTTAAAACTAAGAGGAGCATCTATGAAAATATGTTATACCACTTCAAAAACACAAGATGGCAGCATCACCTCACTCACAACAAAATGTATAATTACTTTATCATACAAGAAAGTTTTTAATCAGTGATCAGATAAAAGGAAATGATTTAAAAAAAAAAAAAAGAAAGAATCTATGAGAGCAAACTTATTTCTTTGTGTAGCAGGAGGGTGTAAGCATCAGATGAGCTCACAATCAAGAGTCTGCGGCTCCTGAACAATCCGACAAAGACTCTCCATTCATTACACTCTAAGTAGGGTCGTACAGCCTTGACCTTCAAACACACACTAAAGTACTTTAATGTGAAATTAAGAGCAGTTTAGACTACATACAAATAAACACAAAGCTAAATAATCTCTAAACATAAACAAGAAAACTAACTAAACAAGAGCTTTACATAATACTTAGACCCCAGCCTGTCTCTTCACAAAAGCCCCAAAAACACAGAGTGGTGAATTTGCTGATCTAACTCAGCTTTAGTCTGGCTGAAGCTGCAGGCTCTGTTGAATTCCCCCGTCTCTGTGGCACCTCAGGGCTTCTTAAAGGGGGACAGCATCGACGATTGGCTGCCTGAGACTCCTGCCTGATCACTTCAGCTCACCTGTAGCATCACACACGCAGGGGAGAGGGCGTGGCGGCAGCTGTAACACTGCACACATAACAGATTTGTAATGATCAGCCTTAATTCTTTTACAACTTAATTAAATGTAATGACAGACTGTCAGTCATCCATCACATGAGCTTTGACTCTTTTCTCAGAGCTCCTGCAGGTCTTTAAATGCACATAAAGGTCTTATATTTTATTTTAAGTTTTCTAAAGTCCTCAAGTGTATTTCAGAAAGTCTTGTACCTAAGGTAGCACCATAAGTCATATTTGAAGGCTGCAAAAGTGACAGGAAAGTTAAAAGAAATTAAGAAAATTAATTTATGAGGTTAAAACCATTAGAAAGGGTCTTCCAGGACAAAAACTGTTTATGAGGGGGGTTAGTATAATAAAGTTTTTTAAGATGAAACAAGAAAGTTAAAGCTGTCAAGTTTCACATGTTGGCCAATGCAGAGACTTAGTACAAACATTTCAGAGAATCCATAAAATGTATAATTTCACCCCAAAACAACAAGATGGCGGCGTTACTGTGTTCACCACAAAATGAGTATTTGTTACATACAAGGTAAAGTAAAGTGTCAACCTCGACTCTTTCTCAGAGCTCCTGCAGATCATTAGAAGTCCAGTATTTTGTTTTTAAGATTGAAAGTCCTCATGTGTTTTTCAGAAAGTCTTCTTCCTACTTATTTGGGTCTTTAACCTAAGGTAGCATCGTAAGTCGTGTCTGGAGGCTCCAAAGTGAAAATAAAATAAAAGGAAATCAAGAAAATTGAATTAAATGAGGTTAAAATGATGAGAAAGGGTCAGGCAGGGGGGTTAGTATAATAATAAACCTTTAAACATGAAACAATGAAAGTTAAAGCTATCAAGTTTTAAATAAAAACAGAAATATGGTGAAATAGGGTCTTTATCTGACCTCAGAGATGATCTTAAGGTGTGTTCACACCGAATGCGGCCTGGGCGACCACTCTCCATGTAAAGTCAATGTACAGCTTTAGCATTAGCATTAGTTAGTGAGGACATTAGTTCCACCTAGACGGGACCTACTGGAGGTGCAGCTGGCAGACGATGCTGCAGCAGGGCCAGCAGCTGCTGGTCGATGAGTGAAAAGGATACAGTTGGAATAATGTCAGCTAAACCTGTACATACAAATATATGATATGATGTAGTCGCGGTGAAACTCGAGAGGGTGTGATGTCACTGACGGTGACAAAATGAGCTACTTATGGACAGGCGCGACACGACTTGGTTGAGCGACGCGATCTTGGTCACCAAGTGGTGTTTGGTCTGAACACACATTTAAACAGACTTCAGTTGGTACAGGAGCAGCCCTTACACTAATGCAGCAGCCTTATCTGTGTTAAACCTTAATTTCAGACAGGACCCTGTCACAGTCTGTGTTTGTTTCCATCAAATAAAGGTCTAAAACAGTGAATAATCTGTAACACCAGGTCACCGATGATGTCTAATGTCCTGATGTCTGTCTGTGTGGTCACAGGAGCCAGATGTGGAGAAGCTGGAGAAGAAGATAAACTGTGGTCAGATTGAAGAAGTCATTTTCCAGGTACAATTCCAAGTCTGTTTTTAATTATTTAACTCACATCACAGCTGTTGGACCACATGTTGTCCTCGTGGTGTTTGGTGTGCTCACTTTTGGCCAATATCAGAACCTGATTAACCAGAGTATAAGACTATTGTGATGTAACATGCAGTGATGTGGTCCCTCTGACCTTGTTCATCAAATTATGACAATTAGGACTTTATTGACCTTACCTGTCGGGTAACTTTAACATAGCTTATGATGCTACACCATGACTTTTACATGCCTTAATATCTATGTGAAAATATTGACGTTTCTTTTTCACTCAGATATAATATTTGATGTATTTCCATTTTCCAGGCCGAGTGTGAGCTGGCTCTCTCCAGGATGATGTCGGAGTGGAAGCCGTGGGAGCCCCTGGTCGAGGAGCCTCCTCCCAACCAGTGGAAATGGCCGATCTGAGTGCACATGTGTAAACTTACTGTCTTTGTGTGTTTTTCAATCCTCTGCTTCATATGGAGTGCTGTACAAAATAAAAGTCCTGTAATATTCCCAGATTTATTCTCAATAGTCTTCAATTAACATTTACACACTGAAGTTACCTACACTGTAACAGGAGTCCATTTCATTCATATTATTCCTCATGTAAATTTTAAGAGGAAAAGGGAGTTAAAAATGTGTAATGTTAGCACTAACTTGGTTTATTGAACTTTATCAAAGCTTTGCTGCAGGGACAATGGTTATTTAGTGTGGCATATTTAAATGATCAAGCTGAACAAAGAAGTCCATTCATTTTTATGACAATCAATCAATCTTTATTTGTATAGCGCCAATTCATAACAAGTGTTATCTCAAGACACTTTACAACAGAGACCAAAGCTCTTCATATTATGGAGACACATATATGCATATATGCATGGAGATATATATATATATATATATATATATATATATATATATATATTTATATATATAAAACTACTGTTCTACCTATCAACTGCACGTTCCAGAATATTCCAAATATTACACTACATTCAGGGAATATTAAATACTTGGGAATAAACATCTCTCCCAGTATTTCTGAATTAATAAAGCTAAACCATGTCCAGCAGTTGAGGACGACCTCACTCGGTGGAAATCCTTACCCATATCACTCATGGGAAGAGTTGCCACCATAAAAATGATGGTTCTACCTAGAGTAAACTATCTGTTCTCAATGATTCCCACGAAACCTCCTTCCACTTGGTTTAAAACCTTAAACTCATTCATTAATTAATTTCTATGGAAAGCCAAATCACCGCGTATTAGTTTAAAAACTCTACAAAAGACTAAAAACAATGGTGGTTTAGATTTGCCCAATTTTCACCTCTATTTCCTAGCAAACAGATTACAATACATATCAAAATGGCTAAATCCCAACCAACTAGATGAACCATGGCTGGATGTAGAGCAAGTACTATGTAATGACCTAGTTATTTCTAGTCTGCCATTTATAAGCCCAACTGTAAGGCATCATAAATGTTTTAAAAGCATCAACATTAGTTCCACTCTGACAGCCTGGTGGGAGTTTCTGAAATTGACCAAATCTTCACTCGTTCCGTGTAAGCTTACACCCATCTGGAACAACCCCGACATCCTGCAAAATAAGAAAATGATAAACTTTGCTCAGTGGACTAATAAAGGGATAAAGCATCTCGAACATATTATTCAAAACAAAAATTTCATACCATTCGAGGAACTCACTGTGCAATATGAAATCAGCAGCGCCAAATTCCTAGAGTACCAACAAATGAAATCTATAATAAGCAAGAAATATAATTCCAACCAGCTGGACTTACAACTCCCTGCTCAAGTTGCAGAATTTAGAAATCTCAAAGCCCCAAAATTGTTATCAAAAATCTATAGGCTACTGGTCAAGACAGAAGATTCAATCTCACTCCCAACGCTCAAGTGGGAAACAGATTTATCCAGTAATTTTGATAGTAACTTTTGGTCACAAGTCTGTTCAAATACATTCAAAATGACTAAAAATTCAAATCTGCAACTTATACAGTACAAAATTATCCACAGAATCCAGTACACGGGACAAAGGATGTTCAAGATGGGCCTAACGCTATCAAGTATTTGTTCACATTGCACCAATAACATACCAGATGACTATTTACATGCTGTGTGGTCCTGTACACCAGTTCAGAAGTTTTGGCTCCGGGTGTGTGAGGACCTTTCAGTATGGTTCAAGTGTAATATCCCTGCATGTCCCAGACTGTGCCTTCTAGGGAACCTGGATGACACTGTCATAGACTCTAACTTAAAACACTTAGTCCTCACTGCCCTATGCATCGCAAAGAAAACTATTCTCTTAAATTGGAAAAGCAAAAATAATCTATCTTCCAACCAGTTTAAAAACCTTCTATCAGATTACATCAGCAATGAGATAATGTCTGCCTCTTCTAAGCATGAATTGGAGGATTTTAACTCTCTCTGGTCCCCTGTGATTAGCTCCATCACTTAGCTGGGTGATAGGTAGTGATCTCGCTGCTACGGGTGGTTTGGCGTGGGCTGGGGGGGCTGACGGCCGCTGGCCTGCTGGTGGTGGTGCAGATCTCCATGGTCCCCGGGATCTGGCTGGGGGGCGCTTCGGGCGGGTGCCGGCCCGCAGTGGGTGGCTGTCTGGGCTGGTTCTGTCCTCCTGGGTGCCTGGCTGGGCCCTCCCCTGCGGGGGTGGGTGGGTTGTCCTTGGGCTCGCGGTGCCCATCTCCTGCCCCCCTACACTCGATCGGGGGCCCGGCGTCTGGCGGGGCCTGTGGGCCTCAGCCCCCTGGGCCCCTGGGGCCCTTACCCCACAGAGTCGGGTGTCTACCTCCCGCTTCTCCTTGCCTCTTCTCCCAGCCTTCTCCTTGGTTGGCGCGCTCCTGGCTCTGTGGCAGGCTGCCTTTGCTCTGCGCTCTGTCGTGGCGGCTGGCTGCATGGCGCTGGGGGGCCCTCTCAGTGTACATCTGGCCCCTAAAGGCAGTGGGGCTACATCTGCACGATCACTCCTTTGCATGATCGCTAAACACAAAGCACAACTTGATCCGAACAATCTGCACTCTCAGCCATGCCCCTACAGATGCCGATATCTGTATGTTTATGTATATATGTGTCTATGTATGTATATATATATACATCTATAATTGTTGTTGCTGTGCTCATTGTTGCTAACGATCTCTCCAGTTCTTCTCTCCTCAGGTGCTCCTTGTGTTTGTAGTGTCAAAGACCTCAGGATACTGTTTCTTTTCAGGTTCAGCAGCTGGTTGTTTGTATGCATCTGCTCAGTTATTGTGGTTGTTCTTTTCTGTTTTGTTGTTTCTCTCTCCCTGTCTGTCTATTTTTCTTCCCTCTCTCTTATCTATTATCACTCTTGTCTGGTCAAGCAATAATCTTCCAACTTGGCAGTATACGGTGGGGGGGAAATAAATAAATAAATAAATAAAAATAAAAAATTAACAAAAACACTAATAAAAAGTTTCACTTAAAACTCAAGGGAAGCCTTATATACAAACGGCTCCTCTTGGCAAAGTAAATGTGTTCTGCACAAAATGGCAGCCAGACCATAATTCTGCTGTTGCAATGCTGGACACGACAAGTTAGAAAAAAAAAAAAATATATATATATATATATATATATATTATATATATATTATATGTGTGTGTGTGTGTGTGTGTATGTGTATATATGTATATGTATATATATAAATATAAATGTGTATATATGTATATATACACACATATATATACACATATATACATGTATATATATATATATATATATATAAATATAAACATGTTTATATATAAATGTGTATGTGCTTCACATAGATATTCTGTTAAGCTGCAGGAAATCCTGGATGTGGACCCCAGTCTCATAATGAACAGCAAATCCACAAGATGCTGTGTTGGGTGTGTGGGCAAAGGAAGGGAGATAAGTGGACTAAAGTTAGTGACAGATCAATGGACCAATCATAGACCTGTCGTCGTCAAATTTGTTTCTACTTGTTTTCTATTTATGTTTTTTTCAAATAAGTAGGACATGCTACAGCGTGACGTTTTAGTCAGTTCTGCCAATCAAAAAAACATTCCAGTGAGTTGTCAATTAATAAAGGATGTATCATTAAATTCATTCGGAAAAACAGGATTTTGAGTGCCTTTTGGCTATTTTTCAATTAAAACTGTTGGTGCCCATTTTTAGTTTGGGTCAGATTTTGAAAAAATGTACATGCTAACATGAATTTTTTAAAAATTTTCATTATGCCAAAAAGTGATTTTTGGGGCACTGTATTGCTAATTTTGTATTAGACACATATCTGTCCAATCAGAGTTTGACGTATTTCCTTTTGTTTTCAGGCACAGTGTGAGCGTGCTCTTTTAGGCAGATTGTGTCGTGGAAATGGCCGATCTGAACATTTCTGTATACACAAACTGTCTAGTATGTGTTTTCCTGCTTCTAATGAGAAACTGTACAAAATAAAAGTTATTTATTATTCCCAAATTTATTCTCATGGGTCACCAATTAACACTTTACAGACTGAAGTCATCACTGCATGTTATTGCACCATAACATGAGTCTATTTAATTCATATTATTCTTAATTTCAAACAATTTTACGGTAAAACAGAATTACACCTTAATCATATGAGTGATAACTTACATTAATAAACATTATCAAAGCTTTGCTGCAGGGATAGGATATTTAAATGATGAAGCTAAAACCATCACTGCTTAACAAAGAAGTCCCTTCACTCAGTTAGAAAAGAACATAAATATAACAGCATTAGTGTAAATAAAGTCAAATGTGAAGCTCTGATTCATGGCCTGCTCTCCTGTGAGCTGCTGGTTGCTCTCTGTAGCAGCTGGAGCATGATGGGATAGATTGGAGCGAACTCCTTCCCCTGTCGGGCCCTCACTGACTGCACGTAGGCCTCCAGAGCACCTCTACAGGAGAGGAGGGGAAAATACTTATTAATCTGACTGCATGAATCAAATACAATTAAACAGACAGAAACAGTAAAAACATACTTTAGTAAGTCGTTTCAAGGAGGTGAAAAGTGGGGGTGTTACCTCAGCAGAGTGAGTCGGTCTCTCTCAGAGGGATGATCATCGAGCCACTGGGAGTACCGGGCGACGGACCACTCGGCTCTCTGTCATCAAAACACATGTTCAGCAGCTAATAAACAAATAATCCTCTTTTCAGTATCACTGGACTTTGGTAACAGAAGCTTTAACATTAGACGTCAGAGCATTCGTGTACCTGGTGAGGAGATTTGAGCTCTGACGGCGCTCTGGTGAACAGGAAGTGCAGCAGGGTGCTGAAGGGGATCAGGTCACCCACAGCTGGGCTGCTGGCTATCAGCTCGCTGGTCTGAAACAGCAGCGGTCTGAAACAGAAAACATACAACATGAAAACTTCAGACTGGAAAAGGCTGTGGCACTCTGGGGAGTCTCGGGACAGTCCAGGTGTGCATGGGGACTCTGTGACCACCATGAAATATTATAAAAACTGTAAAAGAATGAGTTTTCATTTTACACTTAAAGGTGCATTAATGTCCATTAATAGCTGAACTTCTTGTAATTTAAAAAATGATGGCACCTCCAGAAGACTTTAGACTTAGACTTTCTTGTCATTTCTTGTATACAGAACAAGGTTTCATCTGCATAGGCTTCAATTTACAGATTCAAGCACAGTGCCAATATAAAAAAAGATTTAATAAAGTGCAAGTGGTCATAAAAATGTGCAAGAACTTCAAGGGGAATATGAATATATATTATATATACATATATAAATGTTAAATATTAATTATTAATATGTACAACAGAAGTTTAAGATGTATGGAGATTGAACAGTAGCAATAATTAATAACTAGACAGCACTTGGAGAGCAAACCTCCACCATGGTAGCTCACATATTGCAGTTACATCTATAGGCAATAGTTCCATGATAAAATTGCCATCGTAATATGATTCACTGACCCTGAAAACCCACACCTAGCACTCGGAATCATGTTGATATCATTATAAGTTAGACAGTTATTGAGCAAAAATGATTGTTTGCTAATGGAGGTTATCTGGATCACCACCAATATCTAATCATTTTTAAGTTGGGTCATTATCAACATCTGAAAATTTCAGCAAAATCTGTCCAGTAGTTTTTGTGTATTCTTGCTAACAAACAAACAAACAAACAAACAGACAAAAAAACAGACAAACATACATATGTAGGCAAAAACATAACCTCCTTGGAAGAGGTAATTATGCAGCAGAAGGTGGAAGTCCTGGAGGCGTGAGCATGTACAACAGCAGTGAAGTTTAGATACTCAAAAGTCAAAGGAACATGTCTGTGAAATTTTTAATTTAACATTTTAATGCCTGAAAACACAAATTATAGCCAGAAAATTGAAATGTTTATTTCACTTTCTACTGAAATCCAAAAAAATTTCCATAAAATATAACATACATACTTTTTGTATCTCATTTGATACATTATGTGTTTTTGGCAACTGATAATCCATTTGAGGACATTTTTATCTTTTATCTGATTGGATTCAGATAATTTTTTTTAGCAATTTGTTGATCATATTGATTAGATAGAGGTATCACAAAAGTATGTATCAAATATGATACAAAAGGTGTTAAAGGGTTAAATCAATTCTTTGATAATTTTGTAAATAGATATTTCATGAGTAAAACAGCTGTTTGACATAGTCTGGCAGGCACTGGTAGATAAAACTGATCATTTATAGATTGACAAAATGTTGTACTTTGAAGTGATTTGATGAGTGTAGCATTACTCAAGTAACCCTGCAGTGCAGCTGGATCCTCCTGATTCAATGTCTGTAACCATCTTGATAAGCTCTAGTCTACAAAGACTGTGAGTGGCCCGAAGTAGCATGGCCCAATCAGCATCCTGATTGTATGTCCTCTCCTTGATTATTTTAAGAGGTTAATTGACATTAATGAGTGTATTTTGAGCAAACACACCTGAAGGAGCGCAGCATCCTGTACGGTTTCCCCAAATCAGAGACCCTCCTGCACAGAGGAGCCACCGCCATCTCCATCTGATACGAACAAAAACACACAAACTCATTATTCCGACTCATTTATGGTGATTAAATTTTCCAAAACGTTAAATATTCTGACACTTTATGACCAGGACAGAGCTTTAAAGTCTTTAGTCCCAATGAAAACTAAAAAAAAGTACAGCAGTATAAACATTATCATCTTACCCATTATTTCATACAAAAACAGACCTGTATGTCTTAAAAACATGATCTATTGCCCAGCCCTAACTGCCTGCACACCTTTAAAATCATCTCTAAAATGATCAACATGGACCAACCGACTGTTAAAACTGAAGTAAACCTTTAATTCCAACGAGAGGACATTCAGTTCTGATTATGGTGTGGTATTAAATATACAGAGGCATCTTCCCTGGAGTGTACAAACAGCCCCCGGTCTCCCCCTCACCTGTGCAAAGTCAGCAGCCAGCCTCATCTTCCCGCCCTCCCCGAGCGGCCTGAGCAGGCTGGTGTGTCTGATGAACAGCTCGATGGCTCTCTGAGCGATGGCCTCCGTGCTCTCGTAGATGAAGTCGGTGCACTGGAAGTGTCTGAAGTAGTCGGCCATGACTCTGCTGATGAATCCCTGCAGCTCCTTCATGTAGAGCGAGCACGGGACGTCCGGCTTATCGGGGGTGGACAGAGGCCTGGGGCCAAGACACAAAGACACAATATTTAAAAATACTCATCTGTTAAAATGTTTTTGATGAACGACTTCATAAATGTGACCCCTATTTTGAGTGTCTGCCTTGAAAATTAACTAAATGCAGATAATTAATTAATTCAACATCTCTGCAGTTACAGAGTCAGTTTGATACTGATGGCACCAGAATGAACTGTGAGACACGCTCAGAGTTGTAAATATTAGTTTTAGTGACTGAGAAAGAGCAAATGAAGTCGGTACAGTGGATAAATCAAAGACTTCATTTCCACCTAAACAAAATATTAAACTAGAAAAGCAGTCAGAGAGCGCAGACCTCCGCCAAGCAGCTCAGTTCTGGCAGTGGCTTTTCCACAATCCCTGTAAAAGATACAATTCTGGATCACCAGATCCAGGACGGAGCCAGGATCTGGACCAAACTCAGCACATACATGGAGGTTGTTATCGTGTACAAACACAACAATTTTTGAAACATCACTTGATATTTTGATTTTATATGAATTACTGAATGTTGTCAATGAGATTTCCCATTATAAAGTTCAATGGTTTTTGTGACGTCAATCTGGAAATTTACCTTGATGATATAGACATGGACCCCAAATTATCCTGTAAAATTAGAGGTGAATCCAAAAAGAAATGATTTTTTAAAATTCTGCCCAATGTTAACTAATTGTTTGCATCCAGAAAAATACACGTATCACCACAAAAATTTATTCATTTCTAAGTTGGGCCATTACCAACATCTCCTGAAAATAACAGCAAAATCAGTCCAGCAGTTTTTTCATACTGTGACAAACAACGAGTTTCTCTCAGCAATGATCCTGATGTGGCTTCAAAACATCAACTAGACCAAAACGATCTGAAAACGAGTGTTAGTTATAATGCTAATAAACACAGAGAACAAAACTATGGAGCTTTGAGGCAAAATCAGACCAACAAAGTTGGTTTAATTTGACATTTTTCATGTACCCAAGTGTGTGCTGCCATCTACTGTTGAATTTAGGAACAATAATTTCACAGAAATATCACAACAAGGTTCCTGTGAGCACCGGGCATCCAGCAGGGAGCCAATAATCTGCTCTCAGGGACATTTTAAAAAATAACAGAAGCTACACAGAACTTGAAATAAATACACCTTTTTTTTTTAAAAAAAAGGTCAATTGTATGTTTTGCTTATGAATACAAAATAACAAAAGTAACGTGCATTACATTTCTAAACCCCCTAATTTTCCTGAACTTTGACCTGTGTGGGGTCAAAGTTTACATTGATGCTGACAGAAAAATAAATAATTGAAGATGCACATCAGTAAACTGTTCTCATATAAAGTAACAATCTGTGGTAAAAATTATTGTTATTAATAATTAAAAGAAAAAAATAATCATACAGTTTCATATGTAGCCTGTTAAATGCATAATATTTATTATTTAACATTAGATTATAACATTTTTATTACTTAAGATTAACATTAAATCAAGCAAGTAGCCCTCCATTATACTCCTCATCTTTAGGGTAGCTCTCAGGCTCAAAAAGGTTGGTGACCCCTGTAACAGATGCTTTCTTCATCTACATGTCTCTTCAAATATCTATCTTTTATTTTTCATCATGAATTGTTCTCCTTTGGGATTTTTCACTGTTTCCTCAGATCAAGAAAAATGACGGCAGCTCCATTAAAACTCTGACAGTGTTTCAATGACCTTAAAGCCTGAACGAGCTTGAGCTTTTTAAATCTGAATAATAAACAAAACAGAGGAATAAAGCATACAGATACATCAGTTAAAAATTAAGTTTGAATCCAGGGGATACTTGGGACTCGAGGATTCAGGGCTGTTCATGTTGTGTCTTGGCCACCCCTAGACAGGACATAGTGACTTTTACTAAACTCTCAGTTCACACAGAAATGCTCAGTCCCTCTCTTTAAATAATAATCAATATAAATATTGTTATCAGTAATAATAAAACGCCCCTTAAAATGCTCTGTTTTTACTTCCTGGGGTTTATGATGTCATACCTATACAGCCTCCTCCTACATGTGTGTTTTCTGCACGTCACAGTCAGAGGCCATGACTGTTTTGAAAGTCGGCTCTGTGACCTGTAACCCCTTCTCCCCCCTCCCATCAGACATAATTTGGGCAGCCAATCAGCACAGAGTTCATTATCATACCCTCATGTAGCCCCGCCCCCTCAGATCAGAGCGTATCCAAAAGGGAGGGAAAAAGAGCTGCACCTGATCTTCTACAGAGATGACGTTTTCCATTTTTTATTCAACTTAAGTCAACTCCTTGCCCAATAGACATCTCAATAGCATGGACGTGGACCTAGGGCTGAACGATTTTAGGTAAAGATCCAATTGCATTTTTTCTGGCAGATATATTCCGATTTTAATTCGATTCACGATTTTCTTCAAATCAAGCTTCAGTGCAATATTCATTATGTTTACAGTACAGACGACAGTAAGGAAATCAATTATCAAAAACACATAACACATTACTCATCATCTAATATTGATGATAAATATTCTGTTTTCATTATGTAAGGGATAATCTAACTTCAACTCCTAAACAGAGACTTTGTTTTGTTGAACTACTCCCGTGGTGTTTTGCACGAGATGTGACGTTTGCGAACGAGTCAACTCTTTTGAACTGCCCTTTTAAGTGACCAATGAGAACCAATTCGCAGTTGTGAGTGAGCCGTTCATTTGCAAGCCATTCTTAATTGCAAATTGCCTGCAAATTTGTAAAACAGCATGTGTAAAACAGTTGACACAACAGATCCTGGCTCAGTTAGGAGCGCGATCACATGATTGCGTTGTCTGAAATTGCGATTTCGATTGGAAAACACTGAATCTTTCAGCCCTACGTGGACTGTTGACCCGCTCACCCTGAGAAGTCCTCCTGGTGCAGCGTGATGATGATGGCCTCGATGGAGTCACTGACGGACTGCAGGAGTGGCTGCACGGCACTGCTCATCAGGGCCTGGACTGCCTGCAGAAATGAACAAACCCAGCACCATGAAGAAGGAGACCTGACCTGACAGCCGCTTGAAAGATCCTCTGAATCACATGAACTTTTCTGCTCATTACCTGTGTCTACCAGGCCCCCTGTTACCACGGCAACAGTCTAGACATGTGAGCTGCAGGTACATATGGATGAGGGTGGATTAACATCTGAAATATGGGGCTGTTTTATGGGCTGTGTGTTGACAGAGCGAGCCATCAGTGAGGGTTTAATATCTGATGCTGGTGTTTGCTTGTGTGTTTGTTTGTGTTTTTATTTGTGTGTTTATGAGGGGAATTTTAACCCGAACAGTCTGCAGACTTTCATCCGATTGACGTGCAGCAGGAGCAAATAAATGATATGAGGGCAGATTATTGAGTAAATGTCGAGGGTGCAGAGACAATTTGGAGATGAAGACGTTCAGAGGAAAAAAGCAGCACCATTGCCTGCATGAAAACTTTTTATGTGCAAGAAATAAAACTCAAAAACACCAGTTTAAGGGACTGATTACGTGACTAAAAGAAATTAGACACCTTAAAGGGTAGTTTAAATCAAATCTCCTGCCTGCACTTGGCCTCTGACAGAGAGGAGAACTCTGCATTCATAAATAATGAGTCTGCTCAGTCCTCAGAGGTTTTGGTGCCTCCTCAGCTTCTGGGTCATGACTCTGGTCCTCAAAACAATGAACTATGGAATATAAAAGACTCTGAATTACCTCCAAAGAAGAAGAGAGAGACTCTGCAGCAGCCGGTGGACATGAGCCCAGTCCTGAAATGATCTGCCAATACAGAGCACAAGAGTCAGAGGTCAACATGAGGAAATGAAACAGCATTATCGAACAAAACGTGAGTCAAAGCTTCGCATCAGATTGTAACAGCTCGATTCAAAAACTCTTGAGATATTCAAGAGGGTTTCATTATTTAAGAGTTTGTTTCTGTGATTCATATAAAAAAAAACTCTCAACCTTTCAGAAAATGTCCGCTCAAACAGTCTGTCTGGAAATTTTTCTCTGATGACGTCATCAGGGGATTTACCAGCTTGTAGATGGTAGTAATATCTTTTAAGTCACCTCTTAAAACTCACTTTCACGATCATTATTAATTTATTTGTTAAGACTGATAATTTTGGATCATTTTGCACTATGTTCTATCTATTTTTTTTGTTTATTTTATTCCTTGTCTCTTGTTTTTTTTTCATTCTTACACTAATTATACGTTGATTGTTTTTGCACCAGTTTACCAAGTCCAAGTCCTTGTATGTGCAAACATACTTAGCAATGAATACCAATTCTGAATCTGATTCTGAGATATTTTTAATCACTGCTGCCCGTATTCCCCTCACTGGTTTCTCATCCCTTAGCCCTGTTTTTACCATCTTTTGCTTTATTTATTATTCATTTTTTAAATATTTTAATCTACTCCCTTTTTAAATCTGTCCCACATTCACTCCAATATTTCCATCTTCCTGATGTGATGTCATCATCCAATCCAATTATTTACCTTCTATTTATCATCAATTTATTGTCTTGTGATGTTGTCAAATGAGTTATAAATTAAAAAAAAGACCATGAATAAATAAACAAGTAAACAAGGTACATAAAATAGTATGTTAAAAACTACAAGAACAGTTTTCTTGTCTTTGTGGTTCTTTAAATTTTCCCTGTAAAAGTAAATAAGTAGTTTGTGGGTCAAATATTTTACTGTCATCATAAATGAGTTTATTCCTACTATGCTGCCCTCAAAATGTCTGTATCTTCAGTAGTAGGGGTGTGGATTGGCTATAATCTGACAGTTACAATATACGGAGCGCATATTTGATGAATCACTGTATACCGTGATACTGTGATCAATTACTGTTTTTTTTTTTACTAAAGAATCTATTTTAACATTTCTATTGCATATAAACCCATCAATATTAACAGCATTCAGGTCATATAATTAGTGTTTTTATATAAATCACCATGCCTGCAACATGAATAAACTTTATTGTCTGTCCCAATGTGAAAACGATAGAACGAGAGACACAGGTTCGAATGGGTAAATGTCTGCTGCACACTCGCAGTCAGAGGCTGAACTACAATAGAAAACATTCAATCATTCATTTAACCTTTACTTATACTCCAGAGACCATTGTGTGTGCATGTGTCTGCGTTAATCTCCCATTGCTAATTGCTTCATTTATTAGAATGGGAGTCTATCGGAGCTGTACTTTTTAATCTGACCTAGCATAAAAACTACAAATCCATAAAAACCAATGTTTTACTAATCACTGACATGTCCAAGACTGTAATTATCCCATCCAGAAAATTTCACTTTGCATTTAATATACTGAACATACAAGCACCCAAACAATAAAATTGACTCTTAAATAGTTCAAATTGGCATCTAAAGGGTTAAAATTGTGAAACATAATTAAATATTTGGTAGTTATGGCCAGGACTGAAGTTGATTAAAAGATTTATGAAGAAAAAAAGTTGAAAAAAATAATAACACATTATATTTTAAGGCATTTCAGAAGGGGATAAAAATGATCCTTTTAAGGCTTTGTGTAACAATTATTAGCTACACAGTGAAGAAATGTGTGACAGAGGGTTTGTGTTTAAAATATGAAAACTAGTGAAAAAATGCACACCTGTACCAAATATGTTGAAGAAAAGCATATCCACTTTTTATCCACAAATTATTAAAGAAGGTACACCATCAAGGGGACAAAATTGTGCCCCTTCAGGTATGAGGGTTAAAAATCTTTCATGAGCAGCACATGACGAAACCTGTACAGTCTTGTTTTTATCATCTTAGAAATATTTTAAAGATTTGATCTACTTGAACTTTTAATGGCACAGAAACAATTTTACATGATTTATCTCATCACGTCTCAACTGCTGTAACAGCCTTTTCACCTTCCTGAGCCAGAAATTAACAGATTGACTCTGGATCAATCAGGTCAAACAAATAAAATAAAAATAAAATAAATCTCCAAGTGAGTCAAACAAGAGGGCAAGAACAATTTACGAACACAGAGCGTTGAGGAAAATATAATAAAAGAAATGCAAGTATAAACTGGAAACAACTGAAGTACCACATTAACTTTACTACATTAGTACAGGGTAAAATGTCAACCGTCAATCAACTATAAAACAGTCTGTTCTGAGCAGGGCTGAAACAGAGGGGTGTATAAGCATGCCAAAAAACATCTGAAAAATATATGATCTGGAGACGTCTGGGACCAGAATAAACTTAGATTTAAGTGTGGGACAGTCAAAAGGTCATACCAGCCTGACTGATGCTGAATAATAGGAACACACCCAGCAGTAATCCAGCAGTCACGCCCTCCCTGTGTCCTTCATCGCTGTCTTCTTCGCTCTGAAATCAATCCTCTCTCTGTGTTCAAGCGGTGAAACTTTAAAAGCTGCAGGTTAAATATTGAAGGCAGCACTAATTTGTTTTTTAATGTTATTAATCCGGCCGGCTGCTGCTGCCGATTCAGCATAAATGTTTAATGTTAACATGCAGCAGCTCCACTGATTTCACTCTTATCTGCCGTTTACGTCCCGCTGCTGCCTCTATACAGGACGGCATGTTTGATGACACACACACGGGCAGAGGAGAGTGTGGCGCTCATGTGTGGTAGAGCCAGGAGACATGGGCCAAAAACCTTACCAACATTCACAGCTGAGTGACAACAAGGGATTTATCAATTTATTTAATATATGTATATGACAAAGAATACAAAACACTATGGCAACAAAAATTAAAGTCCTTGACACCTGTTATTGAGCATATTTTTGTTCATAATAATCAAACATCAAAGTACTCCACACTAACTGAAGAAAATGCTTATATTAACTGTTTTTGTATTCTTAAACTAACCTGACACACCAGATGAGAAACAGCCCATAGAAAGAGTTTAGGGAGGGCAGAACCTTTCAAAAGCACATCCTGCAGGTGATTGGACGATTCATTATGGGCCAATCAGATAATGCAGTAGGCAGGTGCTACTGCTGTGGTCAAAACATGAGCCACCTCATTAAACAAACCCCGTCAAAACATGCCAGAAGTAGAGCGGAAAATTCCTTTCAAAAGGGAAGTTTGTTTTTGTTTCTCATTTAATAAAGAAATGTGGTCCAGATCTGATAAAACTGCTGCTAAAGCTGTTCGCATCTATGCTAATCTCTGTATGAGCAGTCACTTCCTGCTGTCATCTTGCTTGTAGCTCCACCTCTTCCTGCTCTAAAGGACTTTGATTGGTCCGTCTCACTTTCCAATGCTGTACATTGGAGCTTGGCCAGAAGGATCTGCCTGATCACAACCATGGCCAGGTATGTGTTTTCATTTTAGCCACTGTTGCATGGTATCAAAAAGCACAAAATCTTAAAGATCTTCAGCCTTGTTTTTCACCAAGTAAAGAGAAACTAAGACCAAACTCACACAAATACAAAACTCCAAACTTTTTCTTTTTGTGCCCCATTTCCCGAAGATACAATTTTCACCGTTTCCCCAAATAAAAAAATACTGCGACAAAAGGGGTTGAAATCAAACATTTGGACTTTCCAAATTAACTTAAAGTCCTTTTCTTACGAAATGTATTTGTTTGCTCAGTCAGCCCCCCCAAATAGTCTTTTTAATTGTGTAGTCCCCAGAAACTCATTGTATCAGCGACATTTCCCCCTTTCGTTTGTTCAAGGAAAAACCACATAATCCATCTTAATAAAGGAAAACATGACATAAAAAAGAGTGATCGATTGCAAAAAGAACTGGTGTACCAGAAAAAAAAGAAAGTTCAAAAGGAGTGGATCTCACAGGAATCCTGGAAGAGATAATCCTTCAGGGTAAGATCCTTTTCTCTGGGTCCGTGGACGCACCAAAATGTGGGTCAGTCGGGGGGTTAATTCCTCATGCGTCCAGTCTGATCATGACCTCTTTCACTATTTTTTTTTTTAACTTTTTTTTCTTTTACCACATCCTCCTTATATAACTTTATTTCTGACATTAATAAAAATATTTTGACCCACATACCTAATTCATAAATATTACAGGGAATATCAGTGAACTACACAGACAAGACAACTTTTCCTTTTCTTTTCAACATATTATTTTATGCACCATCTTTACTTGTTTTTTTATTTATCAACATTATAGTTTTTTTCCCTTTCTTTTCTTTTAATTACTGACAGTAGGTGACAACGTCACAAGGTTGGCAACGTTTGAAGAAGCTGCTGATTTGTTTGATTATATGACGAAGATGTAATAGAAAAACAAGACGATGGAAATCCCTGCCTGGTGACAAAACCTAAAATGATTTCACATGCTGTTGCAAAAGTCCTGGAGTTTTTTAATAAGCACTGATTTCAGCCTCGTACCTTTGTCACGGCCTGCTGCAGACGATAAAGAGAGTTCACCACAGCCACGTTCCTCTTCTGACCCTCGGTTAACGGACCAATCACCTGGCTGGCATCGCCCTGAGTGCTCAGCTGCAGCCGAACAGAAGAGATTCATAACAAACAATCAATCAGCTTAAACATATAGATCCTTAATTTACACATCCATTTAAATATGATTTCCACATACCTTATTCTATAGAAATATCGTGAATTTTAAGACCAAAGCTGAATCTAAAATGACTCAAAATAAAAACACACAGAGTTAAATACACACCAGCTGCTCAGACTTGACGCAGAAGAGTTGGACGGTCTTTGCAGCATTCTTGGCCACGGCCAAGGAGAGATTTGGATCTACAGACGCTACATTCAGCTCACTGTGAACACAGAATAAAGAATATTTCACACTTCATGCTACGAACCACAGGGCTGAAGCCATATCTTTCTATCAGATCTTGAACATGTGAAAGAGGGTCGGGGTCTCTCATTAACTAAACTCATTGGTCATTTTTTTTTTTTTTTAATGATTTGTTTTGACTTTAATGTCTTCAGTCAAAATAATTCCTAATTTTGTGACTCAATTGTCCAACCTTTCATCATACAGTATTTCTTTATAATCAACTATGATGCGTCCTAATGATCTTGAAGTCAGACTCTACAAGTTAAATAGTCATGGGGAACATGTCCTTTGGTCAGAGTTTCCTGTTGGGACGTTGGATGATCTTAAGGCCCCCCAGCTCGGACATTCCCAACTCTAATATCTGAGTTTCAAGGCAAAGGGAACACCCCATTAGATTGCACAGAAACCCTCCCAACATTCTGTTCTGTACTTGCCTGCTGATGGTCTTGATGATGCTGTCCAGCTCGTCGTTGGATGGCGGGTTTCGTCCGCCCATCGGGAACACAAGGTTGATGGGATCGAACAGACGAGAGAGTGACTTGGAGAGGTACGCCGCCTCGTACGGCTGCAGGGAGTCCTTCAGAGCTTTCTCTGGGCTAAGAACAAAATAAAATAAAGAGATATAAAACAATAAAAAAGAAGAAGACATTTACAAAAAGAAATATAATTAGATTCTAGAAGTTTTTGAGGAAAATAAGAAAATTAGGAGAAAGGCTCATTTGCATGACCAGATAAACATGGGCATTTAGGGGTGCAAAGGTTAAGTATATGTTGGAGCTTCCTTTTTTAATTATTATAATTATTTTGTTTATTTAGAGGAATATTCCTCCTTCCTGCTTCATCTATTGAATAACTCTACAGGTATAAGGCACATCCTTTCATGTTTGTGTGATGGAAAAATATAAAATATTAAAATTACAGGAAAAAATACAAAGAGAAATGAAGCAGAGAACTGATTTTTAAAGATATTTTCACGTTTCCTGCCTTTATTGGTGAGGATGGGACAATGGAATTTGGGGACAGAGAGAGGGGGACGATGTGGGAAAGAGTCTCCAGGCTGTGTTCAGATTTAGACGTCCCGCAGTGAGGACAAATTTTCAACATACTTGGCACACGGACATGATCACTTGGTTACCAACAACCCAAAAATATATCTGTTGTTCTTATTCTCCCTCTCTCTCTAGAATAAGTGTTACACTGCCTGGCCAAAAAAAGAGTCACCACCAAAAAACAAGGTCACACACTCAATATTTCGTTAGACCACCTTTAGCTTTGATTACAGTACGCATCTTCTGTGGAATTGTTTCGATAAACTTCTGCAATGTCACAAGATTTGTCACAGATCACAGCACTGCCCCCACAGGCTTGTACAGTAGGCACTAGGCATGATGGGTGCATCACTTCACCTGCCTCTCTTCTTACCCTGATGTGCCCATCACTCTGGAACAGGGTAAATCTGGACTCGTCAGACCACATGACCTTCTTCCAGTCCTCCAGAGTCCAATCTTTATGCTCCCTAGCAAACTGAAGCCTTTTTTTCTGGTTAGCCTTACTGATTAGTGATTTTCTTAAGGCTACACAGCTGTTCAGTCCCAATCCCTTGAGTTCTCTTCACATTGTGCGTGTGGAAATGCTCTTACTTTCACTATTAAACATACCCCTGAGTTCTACTGATGTTATTCTTCAGTTTGATTTGGCCAAACATTTAAGTGATCGCGGATCATGATCAGTCAGAATTTTTTTCAGACCACATTTCTTACTCAAAGACAATGGTTCCCCACTATCCTTCCATTTTTTAATAATGCATTGGACAGTTCTTAACCCAATTAGTTAGTTTAGTAGTTTCTGCAGTCTTCTTAGATGTTTTCTCTGTTTGATGCATGCCAATGATTTGACCCTTCTTAAACAGACTTACATCTTTTCCACAACAACAGGATGGGTCTTTCAACATGGTCGTTTAAGAAATGAGAAGCGACTCGTTGCATAAGCTGGGGTTAAATAACTTGTTTCCAGCTGAAAGATAATCGCCCATGCAGTAATTATCCAATAGGAGGCTCGTACCTATTTGCTTAGTTAAATCCACGTGGCGACTTTTTTTTTGGCCAGGCACTGTATTTGACAGTGATGCAGCCTTTATGAATCTACCATTTTGAATATGTTATATCGTAAATGATAAATCCTACAGTCAAAATTGAGCGTCTCTCTCCGACATTTAGTGTAACATCCTCTAATTGGTTTTAATATCCGAGCTGACATTTATTACTGGAGCAATTTAACTCCAAAATGCCAACATGCTATTCTATTAATATTTAGTGCAGACGTGCAACTAGACGAGAGTATGCTCATATCAATATCAACGCTACTGTGACAGAGCAGGTTAAAGATTAAAAACGCTGATGCTTATTAAGGCTGAAATTTTTCCTTGACATGCTACACTAAAGCGATTTTATGTATGTTATGAAAATCCACTTTTTCGGTATTTTTGTTCCTATTTTGGGTATTCTGATAATTCAGATAGAGTTTAATAAATCAACTGAGACTTTTCTTCATCTTTTGCGAAAGAAGGCTTCCCACACAGTGAAACCACATTTAAGGCTTTTTGAGGCCAAAATGGAGAAAAATGGAGATTTGTTTTCAAACTACAGAACAATTGATTCAACAAAGTCGTCATATTTCAAACATTTTTCGTCTTTAACACTCCAAAATGCTGATTTGTTAACGTGAGATTGTTGTTTTACTAAACAGAACAAGGCAGGGTGTTGAAGATTAATGTAACAATATATCAGGGTTCATTTATCTCCCAAGAGGAAGCAAAGAGATGCAGATATGAGAGAGAGATTGTTAATGCAACGGATCTCGGTTCAACGGTTCAACATTTACAGCCTGCATTTCAAATACAATCCCTTAATATTCAGCACATTTAAAAAAAAAGTCAGGTTAACCAAACACACACAGTGATGACCAAGCAGGAACAGAATACAATAATAAAAATTAAGAATTAAAACCAAATAATCGAAGGCTATAAGAACATATAAAAACACATAAAATCCAAGACATAATCATGAAAATATAAATTAAAAGCCAAACATAAGAAAAAAAAGAAGCACATAAAAACAGAGACCACTCAGCTCTCATGCTGAATTAAAAGCCGACGAGTAAGATTAAGTTTTAAGACAAGATTTAAAAGATATAGAGGGGGCACGGTCATTCTGATTTCAAGAGGAGGGTCATTCCATAATTTAGAAGCCACCACAGAAAAGGCTCGATCACCTTGAGTTTGGGATGACAAAGAGAAGCTGCTCCGCAGATCTCAAAGATCTCAGCGGAGTGCAGACATTTAAAAGACTGGAGATGCATCGAGGTGCAAATCCATTAGAGATCCAAAAACAAAAAAATAAAATTGTAAAATGAGTTCTAAAATGAACAGGGAGCCACTGAGGAAAGACCAGGGTGGGGGTGAGCTGTTCTGGTTTTTTAGTACCTGTTAAAAGACGAGCAGCAGCATTTTAAACAACTGCAGACGTGCAACAGACGCCTGATTTACGCCGACATAAAGAGCAAAACAGTTGTCCAAACAAGGAGAGATAATAGCATGAATCACACATTCAAAATCAGCAAAAGATAAAACTATGTTAATCTTGGATAAAGGCCTCAGGTGATAAAAACGGGATTTAAGAACAGAGTTCATCTGTCAATCCAATTTGAAATCACTGTCAACTTTTACACCAAGATTGGTGACGGCGGGTCTAAAAAAAGGTTTCAAAGAGCTCAGTAGGCCTCACCAAATCCGCCGGAGGCAAATCTCCGTTTTGTTTTCATTGAATTTTAAAAAACTTGAGGCTGTCAAGGCTTTAATGTCCTTCATACACTCCAGTAGAGTTTTAACAGAGCTGCCATCACTCCTCTTCAGAGGCAGGTAGACTTTTGTATGGAAAGCTGTTTGGGCATAAAATTGATATCCGTGACATCAACCGTTGTTCAGCTCTACTAGTACTCAAATTTGGAGTACATGTACTTAACCCTGGTCTACTAGTCCGCGAGTATACTTTACTAGAGAAGCAAAATCGTGTACTAGTAGACAATTTTGTGTTGCTAGTACGACCAGTACGGTTTTGAGTTTTTACTAGTAACGTTTTTGAAGTCTACTGGTACTATTATTAACACAAAACTATCTACTAGTACACGATTTTTTGCTTCATTAGTTAGGTCTACTCTCGCACTAGTGCGCCAAAACACTTTACCAGTAAAACAAAAGTGTTGTTTACTAGTAGTACTAGTAAACTCAAAGATTCAGAATCAGTACTAGTAGACCTAATGCAAATGAAGTAGAAGGAATTATAACTAAATCCGGCATCCTGATTGGTTGTAATTTTTTCAAAAGCCAATGTGAAGCCTGAATTTGCTTTTACCCGCCCCTTATTAGCACACAAGGCTTACTAGTAGTGCTAGTGACACTTTTCTTCACTAGTAAAGTCTACTTACGCACTAGTTTACCAGAAATGGAGTACACGTACTCTAAATTTGAGTACTAGTAGATATCAACTATGGTTGATATCACAGATATTAAATTTTTGCCCATACAGATTTTCATAGACTTGTGTATCATCTGCATACAGATGATAAGACACATCATGTTTTTTGAAAATCAAACCACAAGGCCGCAGAAACAGAGAGAAAAGAGTTGGTCCCAGGATGGAGTCTTGGGGGACACCACATGGGAGGGGGGCAATTGTAGTTACATGCTGAAAATGTCTCAAAATGCAGAAAACTTTGTACAACATGCAGATAAAAGACAATAATGTTGGTCTAATGAAGTAAAAATGTTGCAATATTTACAGATTCTTTAAATTAACCTTTCAAAATAAAGCAAAAATATGAACATGTAAGGAGCCCTGCTATAAACAGCGTCTCTTTGTCTTTAGAGAGCCTCTGCAGTTTCAGAAGTGCTTCAATAACAAGAACTAAACTTGGACCAAAGGCGTCAAAACAAACAATCAAATCAGTCCTGTTTCACACCAAACTAATGCACCATCACACCCCGTTAAAACATGCATCCTGTGCGTGTGCTCACTTGTAATCCTGCTTCCCGTTTGTAAACAGATCCTGAGTGTCCGCCTCCGAGCCACTGATGTCCAAAGACGTGTCCATCCCCCCACTGCCGCTCAGCGCCCCCTGCAGGCTGCTGCTGTACTGCTGCAGGCGACGCCACAGGTCATTGTAGAGTCTCAGCAGCTTTGGGTATTCGCCTTCGAACGCCTGCTTAAGGAAGGATGAGGCTACACAGGAGAGAGAGAGATGGGAAAAAACAAGATTTTCATGATAAATGATGATTTGGAGGAGATTAAAGAGGAGAAGCAGTAAACTCAGGAGCTAAGAGTTACGCACTATTTGAGTGTCTTAAAACTGGGTACACTGCTTTTAGCTGATTTTATTCTGTTTTTGATACTTAAAATTCTGATTGTTTTTTTTATAACAAGAACACATTTTAAAAATACAAAACATAATAAAAAGCACATTTGTGTCACAGCCATCAATTAAAGGGATATGCCAACTTTCTCTTTGTTTTTGTGTCTTGCCTCAGTCCCGAGTCCATGACAAGCTGATGGATACCATTCTTTTTACTGTGCGTGCAATAACAAGGAAGAGATGGGCAGAGCTCACCCACTGCTAGTTAGCTTAGCCCAAACACTGGGAGTCAATGGGTAGTGTTAGCCTGCCTCTGCTTACAGTCATTAGATAAAGTCTTCAGCAACTCTAAATGGTCCTCTGTGCGTGTTGTGACTAGTTTTTTTTTTACTGCGTTATGTTGCCTTAGCTTCTACTATCATCGTATTATCTTCTACTCCTAAACAGAGGCTTTGTTTTATTGACCTACTTACAAGCAGTCCTTGTGGTTTGCGTTAAAGATGTGACATTCACGGACGAGTCGAGTCTTTTGAACCACACGTTTAAGTGAACGATGAGATCCGATTCGCAGTTGTGAGTGAGCCGTTCTTTTTAATTTTGCAGGCAATTTGCATTTAAGAATGGCTCTCAAATGAACAGCTCACCCACTACTGCGAATCGGTTCTCATCGTTCACCTTAAAGAGCTATTCAAAAGACTCAACTCGTTTGCGAACGTCACATCTCTAGAGCAAACCACAAGTGGAAGTAGGTCAACAAAACAAAGCCTCTGTTTAAGAGTAGAGGAAGATAATACGATGATAGTAGAAGATAACACAACGTGGTAAAAAACAAGTCACAACAAGCACACAGGACCGTTTAGAGTTGCTGAAGAGTTTATCTGATGACTGTAGGCAGAGGCAGGCTAACACTTCCCAATGACTCCCAGTGTTTGAGCTAAGCTAACTAGTGGTGGGCGAGTTCTGACCGTCTCTTCCTTGTTACTGCACACACAGTCAAAAGAATGGTGTCTATCAGCTTGTCATGGACTCGGGAGTGAGGCAAGACACAAAAAGAAAAAAAGTTGGCTTATTCCTTTAAACAAGCCAGGATCCAGCCTCCATTACAGGCTTAACAGGGTTTTAGGACTCTTTTACAGAGGGCATGATAATCAGAGCAGACAGTCAGGCGTTGACGGCCGACATTCAAGGGTCTGGGAGTATGAACAGAAGATCACACGGCCCATATGGAGATCCATTTCTTCTATCTTGTTATGAACAGATCTTCTCTTGGTCTGAGTAAATATGTCTTTTAATCTAATGAATCTCTCAAATAATGTCGAGCCAGTTCTCTATTAGCTGGTTTCATTCTTCTCTTTCAAAAGAAGCTGTCACCATCGGTATTCACTCATCCTCTACAGAAGTGATCATCAACTGTCATCTCAGGGGCCACATCAGGGCCTCCAAAGCCTCTCAGGCCCTGTTTACATGAAGACACTCTCACCTGAAACGCAAAGGTTTTTCCTTTGCATCTTCAAAAACGATCTGCGTTCAGACGGAGACTCGAGAACGACTGAAAACGCTGTAGCGTGCATGCCAGTCCAGTAGATGGCGATGTAGGCTTGCAGAGAAACAGCACTGTTACAACACACTTATGAAGAAGAAAAACTTCCCACGAACAACAATGGCGAGTGGACGCACAAAGACGCAGGAGTTTCTTGTCTGTACAACAAATCTGTCTGCATAGTTTTGTCTGGATAACAAACCGAGCACAGGAAGCAGCACACATGTTACTTGGGAGACGGCCGAAGCTGTTGTTGTTCCTGGTATGCACATGCAGCCTTCATGTGAAACAGTACTGCGCATGCAGTGAATCCTGTTTACATGAAACCGGGTGGCGATGTGTTTTGAAAACTCTCCGCCTTGGACCCTGGTTTCAAAAGTTTGGGGATTCAGGCGCTCCAGGCACCGTTCTCATGTAAACGGGAGGCTAAAACGCAATGAAAACTCCTCGGATTCGGCCGAAAACGGAGCCGTGTAAACACCACCTCATTCGGCCCCCTGAGTATATCCAAATTCAGAAAATGTAACTGTTGTGGTTTTAGGGGACTCTTGTTGTAAAATCCCTCCAATGACAGCTGCAGTCTCCAAAATAATTGGTTTTGAAATAATTTTATCAGGACTGACTTCATATTCGATCCATTTAACAGAAATCCTCCTGTTAGTAATTATTAGCCAACATTTGACGAGGTAAACAAGAGTACTGGAGGCAATGACGCAAAACATGACAGACAGAAAGAGCCAAGATATTAAATCTGCTCCAAGTGGCAAGAAGGAGCAAAGGGGATAGGGATCAGTATTAATTTTGACAGCAATTTTCAGTTACGTTTTATTTATAGTCTTTTACCTACAATATATTTTAGTTTAAGTCATAATTTAGTCATCTAAATTTTTTGGTTTTAGTCTAGTTTTAGTTGATGAAATTTCACAACATATTAGTCGACAAAATCTACTGTAAATTTAGTTGACTGAAATATGAAGTGTAAAGTGTAAGGCATTTTTTTTTACATTTCCTTAAATCTTTGAAGTCATGTTTTACACTTGGATAAAATGAAACATCTAATAACCCTTTACTGAATGCTAGTAAATTTTGAATGTATAAATTAACAGAAATAAATCTAACTTTTGTGGCTACCTGGCAGTGCATCTCAGTCACAATACCAGAATTGACAGCAAACAGTGAACCTGCTCTACATGAATTTATCAGTTCATAAAGAGAGCAGCTCTGATTGGATCATTCCCCAACTTATCCCATCACCATGAAGCTAAGGCAGTTGTGACTGGATGACCCTGTTAACTCATCCAACCTTTCCACACAACCAAAGTAGCTGTGATTGGATATATCCCTAACTTGTCTACATTCTACATGACGAAATTAGGTCTGATTGGATTAAGTCTCCGTCAAACATTTTTCGTCTAGGTTTTATTTCTTGACGAAAATGTCTGATAATTTAGCTTTAGTTTTTCTCCATATGCGCTTGTTTTTTTAGTTACTGTCTAGTTTTCATTGGGTGAAAAAAGGTTGTTGACAAACGAAAAGAATTAGTCAACGAAATTGACACTTATAGGGACTGATCTCACTGGGACTGATCAAGGCATACAATTAAAGGGTTAGTTTGGGTTTTTTAAAATAGGGCTGCTAGAGGTCAATGGCACTAGCAAATATGAGTGCCAGTAAAGCTTGCAAGTTCCTTTATTGGCACTCATATTTACAAGAGCCATTGGCCTCGAGAAACCCCACCTAAAAAAATAACGCTTTAAAGTTGGGCGTCCACTAGAGTGCTGACAAGACCAGGAAGGGTTGAGGAAGCAAATTTTGTGATTTCAGCACATTTTCCCCATCAGACGTGGAAAACTGTGTGAACTTTCCATTCCTGGGACAATCCTATGAATTTCTGTGTACTGTCTGCAGACACACCTGGGAGTTTCATAGGAATCAATAGGGAATGGAGCTGAATCTGGTGATCATGTCAGGACAGTGCAGATACTTCTAGGATCACATCAGGAGTGGTAAAGTCATGGACTAGGACAATCAGGATGGCTTTTAGACAAAGATTTGGCCATGCAGACAACACGAGGAAATAATGCCAGGTTATAAATTCTGGGCTGATTTTGAGGGGCTGTGATCTTGGGCACTATCTATTGTTGATTCTTTGGCATGTTGACGCATTCCTGTGTTGTCTTCAAATGTCCTCAGCTGGTCCGCACACCTGCTGTTATAGGTTTCTAGCTTTCCTGAAACCTTCTGAATGGCTTCCTATTGTTCCTTGCAATTCCTGTCAGTCCCTGGTTGCTTCTGCATTGACTTGTCATTATTACTGGATTTCTTAAGAAGTTCAGCGTACTTTCCCAAAGGTTTCCTGAACATTCTGGAAGCTGTCTGCATAGCAGAGGCTTTCAGGAGCACTCCCAGAAAGAAGATTAGGAAAGGTTAAGGAAAGCTGGGATGTCCTGATGACGTCCTCAAAGCAAGGACAAAGCAGACAAGTTGCTGAAGATGTCAGGAAGTTCATTTCTGCATGCAGAAAAACATTAAAAATCTGGGAAATTAATAATATAACCTTAAAAAGGAGTCAATCTATAAACGAGTTATGAAATATATCTTGATGAAAATTAGGGGTAGTACAGGTAGAAAAACTTTTTAAAAAGTTGGAAAAAGGTAATTGTGAGAGGAAAGCAACAAAAAGACTAAGGTAACAATCTTTTCACAAGCCTCTCTTTATTTTTCTACTCTGAAACTTTCAAGAACAAAGAACTTTCAAGTACAACATAAAATAGTGTGCAAAACTGCAGTTAAATTCTTGCAAAATAAAGTAAATAACCTTATTTAAAATGTAAATATATAGATGAATTATGAACTCTATCTTGTCGCATCTGCCTTTCAGTCCCAGACTCCTCATTAGTGCAATCAGAAGTAGGTTTTAGTGCAGGTAGAACACACCTGTCAGCAAGCTCCTTTCTCCTACTCTTGTATTGTTGCCTGGCTATGGCTCACTCCTGTAGGTGACTGATTAGACAACGGTGGGGAGGGGACTGGGGATCGAATGGACTCAGAGCTCCATCTATTGGACTAACGGCGCAGCGACATTATTCTGCGCTACTTGGACACTGAACAGCATTTACTGTTTTATGAGAAATTAAGAATATACTGGCATTATATTGGCAAACTAGAGAGAATGTTGAATACTTTGGAAAGAGCAATAATCAGCCGGCCAATATATTGGTCGGGTCCTACTAGGAAGTGTTCAGAAACGACAAAGACAGTAACAGGAATCTGCCATGAAGTTGCTGAATGCATGGGGAATTACTACCATTGGCATTCTGCGTCTTGTCCGCGCCCTTGTTGGTGCCTGGTCTAAGGGAAATAAATCTGAACTTATAAAATGCTAATCAGAACAAATTTCAGAATATTTCTATTTGTTTCAAAATGCAAACCCCATGGCACATATCAAAAAAAAAGTAGCTCTTTTTCATTCATATTCTGCTCCTTGGCCAAATGAGTCAGCACCTTAAAGCTTCCTTTCACCGCTACGCAGGCGACACGCTTTTCTCTGAGATAACAGAAGGCAAAATTGACTGCTACAGGGAAACTGAGCATTAAAAATACAAACATAGCTCCACATCAGACACAGTACAATCACACCTAAACAATCTCCTCTCCAGGATCTCTCCACCACACAGCCTGTTCACACACACACTCAGCATGTAAAGTGTGATTTGAGTCCATCTATGTTAGCGAGCAGCCAAATCCGCCTCCCCTGTTCTCACTTCTGTGTAATCAGACCATTCTCTGCTGAGACGCCTCCAAATGATCAGCGAGAACAACAGCGTGTTATTGTCAGGATAATGAAGTCTCTCTGCTCTTTCCATCCCACTCATTAAAAGCTCCTTTCATTTGTTTTTAACTGTTTTTAACACCATTTACAGCTTTGATTGTCACCAGGAGGTAAACAAGAACACGGTGATTGGTGATCAATGAGACAAATAATCAGCTCCCATTTAGAGACTCTTAAACAAGTATGATTACTCAAAATCACTCTGCTCTGAAACTATCAATTATCTTATTGATGCTGCAATCAGACCGTTTGTTTGATGCCATGCTTGACTAAAGCAGCAGCAGAACAGAAGTCCTCTGCTGCATGTTTTTAATCTGTACAAGTGTTAAATTTTATCATCAAAGTTTGGACTGTGACAAATCTTTACTTTTATGTCAGAGGTCCCCAACCATTGGGCCTTGTACTAGCATAAGCCGTAGAGAAACAAACATAATCCATATTGCAAGCCTTATTTTGAATAACTGAAAAAAACTTTTTTTTGGTTAGTTTTTTTATTGTATAATGACACAATACAGTGGGACAGACAGACAAACAACGTATGAACAGTAACATTTGTGGTCGTGTGTTACCTAAGAATATGATTGGGGGTATTCACAGTTTCATTATTACAAAGATAGTTATGACATTAATGGTGGTTAAGGCAACAATAATGATACTACCAAGGCTTGCCTGATAATAATAATAATAATAATAATAATAATAATAATAATAATAATAATAATACCAGCAGGAAGGGGATGGAGGAGCCAAGTTGTACTAAATTGTAGGGCTGTAATCAACCAAAGAATTTGTTGGTCGACTGACACACTGAAATTGTCGACCAAAGGGGGGGGGGGGACTCTGACGGGAAACCCTCCTGCGCAGAGGTGTTCTGAGACAGGCAAGTTACCTGTGAAACCGGGGTGGACTGAAAACACCCCCATTAGCACTTGGTACGTTCCTCCTGATGACTGTAAATCGCCGCAGGAAAAAATAAATTGAAACGAAAAAAAAAATACAATTGGTCGACCAATCAGAGTTCTGGTCACCCCAGTACTTATCGACCAATGAGTCGACCAGTCGACTAACACATTACAGCCCTACTAAATTGGGATTTTTTTGGTTGGTTGGTTGTTTTATTTCGAAAGGATGACCAGATCCTTGTATATCCACCTACATAGCTTGACTGCGCAGTCATTCAGGCTCTCAGTCTTTGTCACCGCTGTGATGAACAGTACCGTACAACCTGAGATAAACTCAATGTTAAACCTTGTCCTAAGTAGTGACTTTCAGCCAACTGTGTTCTTGATCACTTTGATCTCAGAAGTCGGATCGTACGAGCTGCAAATTAGAAACGTCACTGAGAACGGCTCCTTTTGGCCCTTTTAGCAGCTCGTAACTGGAACACATCTACCTGGGATTTGACATTATTTATCTAGGATTTGTGATCATTCCTAGTTCCAACGCCTGAGCTCCAAGGTAAAAGGAATGCATAATTACAGGGATAGTTCTTGTTTTATTAAGTATGGTTGTGAGATGCATGAGCCTGAACGTCTACCACAGTGTCACAGCTCAGTTCTCTCTCTTTTTCGGAAATCTCGGGGCACATGCTAATACTATAAAGTAATGTAAATGTTACCAAACTCTCCTTGTACTACTAGTAGACTTAAAAATGTTCACTAGTACCACTAGTAAGCCTTAAGTAAAGCTTAATAAGGCAAAACTGCCTACTAGTAGATGATTTTGCTTCTCTAGTAAGGTGTACTTGTGTTACTAGTAAAATAAAACTTTTTACTAAAAATACGTTTACTAGTACTACTAGTAAACTCAAAATATCTCACTAGTAGCACTAGTATACTGTTTTAGTCTACTTGTAGTACTTGCAAAGCCAAAAAAATCACTAGTAGTACTAGTAGACCTAATGAAAATGAAGAAGGAAGGCTTCTAACCAAATCCAGCACCCTGGTTGGTTGTAATATTTTCGAAAGCCAATGGGAAGCCGGAATTTGCTTTTCCATGCCCCCTTATTAGCATAAAAGGCTTACTAGTAGTACTAGTGAACATTTGTAAGTCTACTAGTAGTACTAGTAGACTAGTAGTACTAGTTGACCTAAAACAGTCTACTGGTAGTACTAATGACACTCTTTGCTTTACTAGCAAAGTCTACTCACATAGTAGTTGACCAAAATTGAGTACATGTACTCCAAATTTGAGTACTACTACAGCTGAATTGTTACAGTTACAGTTAATACCACAATATCAATTTCATGCCTACATGGGTTTCCATAGCAGCAGCTTTAAGGCTCTGTATGGCCCTGTTAGCTGGGCGGGCAGCATTTACCCAACTGGCTCTCTATTGTCTTACACAGGCCACAGGCTTACACACACTGGCCTCTGCATCTCTCCAGTCTGCTCCATTCAAAAGATCTTTATAGGCATGAATTTTGTAGAGAATAACTGACAAAACATTATGTTTTAGCACAGCAGAATTTATTCCTAAAACTGTGTTGCCCCTTTTGAATCAGTGAAGCTGTTTCAAAAATCGCCTCCAAGATGTTTTAGTATTTGGTGCCGATTAATCACATTGCCCTTGTTGTAAGATAAGATATGCCTTTCTTGATCCCCAGAGGTGAAATTCAGAAATGTGCTGAAGCCTTTAATTTTTATTCTTTCATCTATCAGAGGGGGCGGTATCACATGAGCCAATTTAAATATCTTTGGGGAAAGAATGTTATTCTTTTGGTCAGTCACAACAGCTCTTCTCAAAGTTATTTTGCTCAAGGCACATCATAGATCACGCCAGAACCTCAAGGCACACCAGGTCAACACCCATGAAAAAGTTCTTAATACATGTTTGTGATACAGAACCTTGACAGTCAGTTCATGTCTATTTCTATCTACCAATGTATGGTGATATTGTTTTACTCTTTAAATATTAACTTTGTGAAGAAATAATTAAAATTTAATAAAATTTCACGAATCAAGTGACACACATTTAAACCTAACAGGTCGCAAAATTAGAATTAAACCAACACTACCTAGTTTCAGATTCAGATTCAGAATATTTATTGTACCCATGGGTAAATTTGGTTTACAGTGAGTGAGTTCTCTCGTAATTGTGAACACAGAACAAATACAAGACAAGACAAAGTGACGACAGTGCTTAGGCTAAAAGAACAATGCTAAAAGAACAAAGAGGACGGCCCCAAGATAAAAAACCAGATAAGTTAAAAACATCAGTAGACCTAAAAATACATAAAACCAAGCCAAATGATAAAGGATGTGCTATTCATAAAAACAAGATAAAAGAAACAGTAAAAGGAATAAATACATCTCTCGCATGTTAATAGCACGAATGGCCGTTGGTACAATTCGTGATAGTACATCACCTTACAACAGGTTGAATGACACCTCTGTCATGGTCTGTATCACCTTCACTGGCACCATGTAACTTCAATGTGGATGGTAGGAACACTTCCACACTAAAAAACTACAAACTAAAAAACAGGATCAGACTGTACCTTATCAGTCCACATGGTTTATTTGTCTCTCAGGACGTCCTGTCGGCTCGCTTCTCCTTCCCTCTGTATGCCAACAAATGCACGTTGGTGTGAGGCGCTCTGTTTTTGTAACCACGCAGTTACACTCAACGACCATAGAGGCCCATAGAGAGCTAAAAAGCCGGAATCTGACTTGGTGCTGCTTTAAGAGAAAAAAATCACTGAGAATATCGTCTTCAGTTCTAAAAACGAAAAAAAAAACCTTGAAGTTCTTGTTTAACCCTCGCAACTTGTAATAATGCAATAATTCATGTAAAACCTCAAGCACAATCAAGCTAAAGGCGTCTTTTTTTTCAGAAAAATCCGAGTTATCAGAGTATTTATGTTGTATTGGTGTCAGATAAATGTAGTAAAAGTTTTGGACCAAAGAGATAAAACAGATAATCAAAATTTAAATCTCACGGATCTTTATGCAAATCACATAGAGATCTATTACAAACAAGCCTTTCACATCTGAATATGGTTTCCTAGAGTCTCATTATGGGAAAAATAAAAGTTTGCTCTCGGACCCACAGCAAAATCTACTCATATATTTACAATTATTCCTATTTTGCCTCAAAGAGGTTGTGGTGTAAAATTATTGTACGATGTCTTGTTGGTATCACTGTTAATTAATGAGTTTTACTTTACTCATACTTTTAATGTTTTTAGCTTTCGCAACATACTTTCAATAATGGAATGTTTAATGTTGGCATGTTGGTCATTATAGTAACTCAAGTAACTTTCTTTTTTTTAGCATTAGCTGGGAGTAGTAGTTATATAGTATCATACAAATACAGCATATGTAACATTGTTGATATTACCAGGCACATATTTTGCCTTATGTTGGGTTTTGCATTCAAGGACAGGTTATCTTATATACTGGGCCTGTACGACACCTAAGCCTTTTATGCGTAATTTTATATCAGCCATAATAATATTATTATAATATTCCTACAATTACATTTTATAATGTTTATATATTCTCTGGAATATTTGGTCACATATACACGTCAAACGCCAGCATTCAATGTTATTATGTTATGTTATTACAATGTTACTACTCAGGGTCTTACATTAGTTAGAAATGACCACACAATGTATGTTTCAAGATTGTTTTAATAATATATCATAATCTCACAATGTAGTTAGAAGTATCACACGGAATATTATGCCTGTAAAGGTTTTTTGGTCATATTAAGGTAATTTTTTATATATGTGAGTAAATATAAGGATCTCACCAACATAATTAAAAGTTTTTTTCCTACACCATAGAGCCTTGATACATATCTAATGGAGTCCATGGTTCAAAGTTGTAAATATTACACTCAGGGCCAAGTGTTCAAAGAAAGAACATCATGTACAGAACATTCTGTTCCAAAGCCAGGGGCAGGAAAAGCACGACCATATTTGGAACCAAGTGGGAAGCCATCTTGGAGCATGTCAGCCATTTTGTGTAACACCATAGAATTAAGAAAGAAATATGCCTGGTTGTGCTTTATAGCTAAATATAAATAACTTCTGGACTCCATGGGATTGTATAAAGGCCTATGGGAGGATAAATTACAAAATTATAATTAAGAATTAAAGAAAGTGAATGTTAAAAGGAGAGCGGGAGGGACCCTTCTGGAGCCTTCGAGAAGACGGGAGGAGTCCCTCCCATCGGCTATATAATGTACATACCATAACTCAAGCTTCAGTTGTTCAGTAGTTGTTCAGTAGTTGTTCAGTTGTTTTGGGGTGTCGTGACACAAATCATCTCCCGTTTGTTATTTTTCACCTTGTGACTGTAATAAACGAGTTTCTGGAAAGTGGACTTTGCCTGCGTTCGTGCTTCTTTGAGCAGCGAAAGGACAGATTTTTACATCTGTTTTTCATCTTAGCTGCCATTCCTGCGCAGAAGTTACGAGCCAGCTCATTTGGTATTTACTGGGAAAATGAGACACTACAAGGTCATTGTGCCACTCTTGGACATATTACATTACTCAGACTTCATTTTTGATTCTTTGGGAAGTGACAAGTAACAGACTTTCTTCTTGTTGATTGGATTGTCCTGTTGAGGAATAAGGAAAGAAAAAAATCGGAGCATCTGATTGGTCTATAAAACTGATCGGGAGTTTCTATTTACACTAAGGGTCAAACTAGTGGTCTAATAACTTTCAATGCTACATTTCTATTGAGAAAGTGTAGAAAAGAATCGAAGACATCGGCATGTTGATAGCTGCTCTCTGATAGGTTGGGTCACTATGACTGAGCATGCTCGGGCAGAAATCGAGCAACAGCGCATGCGTGAAGCAAAAGGTGTTTCCACATCCAGTTGAGAGAGAAAATCGTGTACGGTATTTGTTGTGAAATACTGAAATTTCATTGATTAAAACTTTGAATAAAGGTAATTTTTGAGTTGTCTGAGAGAGTTAAGTGTGGGCAAAATGTGGGTGCGTGTTATATTTGAATACAGCGATTTTCCTGGAAAAAAGCATGAAAAATGGGGTGCATGTTATAAACAAGGGCGTGTTGTATTGGAGAAATTATGGTAATAGAGAAGTAAACCACTCTATCGGGATCATTCTCGAGTTAATAAGGACGGCTTTACCTTCAGTAGCTCGGTGAAACTCTTCACTGAGAGCGTTGGTCACATCGTTCCAGAAAGTATAGAGGATGTCAGGCTGACCGTCCTGTCAACAGAAAAAAAAACATGATTAAGTTTTTTTTATTTAAGCTCGATGTTATTATCTAAAACTTTTTGTCATGACAGCAGCTGAGTTACTCATTAGGAAAGTAGAAAACTTGTCGAGGAAAAATGTTGTGAAATCAGTACATTAGGTCTGAGCTATGAAAAAGTATGACCTCTGTAATGGGACTGGACATGTGTGTCTGTTCATTCTCTCCTTAACGTTCGTTAGTGAGGCCTGCTGCATGACTGCCAAAATGTGGAAATGTCTTTAGAGTTATTACACAGAGCTTTCTCGACTCCTCACAGGGTATTCTTATGGTTAACATCATGACAAAAGATCTCAGTTTTTCTTTTAGGTTTTGATTCAACAGTCAGAAAATCAGCAACAAGATCCTGTTACTGCACATGGCATCACAAAGGGTGAAGGTGCAAAAAAAAAAAATAAAACAAAAGAATAAATAACAACCTTACTTTGGACATGAGGGTTAAAAAGAACATTAAGATGTTTATAAATCAAACCCAGGGGTAAGCTTGAAGAAAGTATAAGAAATCCAAGGCAGTCCGATGTGACTGTGTCGTGTGACACTGTCTGAAGGCATCAAGACTCCTCACAACAAAATATTTGGAAGTCAATCTGAGTAAACAATTAAAACACAAAAGACAAATGTGGGGAACGTCACCAAAGTAAATATGAAAGACTATCAAATAGATTTAACCTAAGTTAGAGGCCAATAATTCATACAGTCAATAAAACTTAGGAAGCATACACACACATATCTACAGGCTGTTAATTTTACTAATAAAGGAATATCTTATCTTATCTTATCTTATCTTATCTTAATTTAAGGTTAAATAGGCTTAACTACAGATACTAACACGTCTAAAGGCTGTAAATTACAAGTGGGGAGTCAGAAATAACTTGAAAGCTAATGGCATACAAAGTGCACACATAAACAAATGTACAAGGCCTGTAGGAAAAATACAACTTCATGAGAAGGCCAGAAAAAACAGGATTTAAATACCGACACAAAGGCAGGTTGAAGGTCAACGTAGTCTTAGTAAAAAGAACAGAAGTTGATATAAGAGCAGTAACCCTTTAAATTCCAGAGATTAAGGGGTGTTGACGGTTTAGTTTTGCTTGTAGGCTCCTCTTTCCAAATGTGGTCACTTCATATCTAGAAAACCAACAGACATCACAGAGGCTACGACCACGTTTACAGAATAAAGTCGACAGATGATGAGGAGCAAGTACTTCAAACATCTCATTTAAGTGGCTTTTAGATGAATTTTGTGTTCAACTGCTTGCCAAGCACCGTGAAGTTGAGTTAGAGAGCGTGTTTGATTCCTCTTCTTTTCTTTTCTTTTCTTTTACGTCCATTTTATGCCCCTGTGCTTGCATAGCAGGGCGGTTTTCCACATTTTCGATAATTACTTGTTCAATAATGTTGGAAATGCTTTGGTGGAGGTTTGTGCTCTCATAGCACTTCTAGTTCCTCCGCTGCTGCTGTATTCACGAGCAGATGTAAGAGAACAATTTCAATCAGATTACGCAATATAAATGCAAACTATTAGGCAAAAATGTAGATGTGTTCATCAGATTTCCCATTGTCTGATAACGGCCTTTCACTGATTAAAGTTACCAGATTATGATGTTCACATGAGTACTTGAGTAATAAGGGAACAGAAGTCTGAAGGATCAGAACATTTGTCTGCATGTAAATGAGCTCAGTGAGCATGTTGTAGCATTTTAGAGGTTAAATCATTTTCTTTTGAATTAAATTTGCATTTGTCTTTTACAAAAATACATCTTTTGTACAAGTCACTTTCAGTTCTTTCTACATTCTCCGGTGAATGTTAACATCTTTTAATTTTTTAGCTATAGTCTGCACATATCTTGATTCTCTTTACAACTTGTCTTTATTTGATGTTTACTTTTTTCTGTTATTTGCTGCTACAGAGGATGTCAAACTATGTTTAACTGTACAAATTCTGTTGCCTAACAAGTGTTTATAAAGTGACAATAAAGAGTTATTCTATGCTATTCTAAGATTAAGAATGTAAAAAAAACTTATAGCAATTTCAGGCTGTTCTTAATGCTGAAGACTAATTTATAAAACATTGATAAACAAAAAGTACAAGAAAACAAAGTTTACCATCACCATGTCTGTTAATTTTATTATGCTTCCTTTAAATGGCCATGTACAGCACTTTGACTGAAAGAGCTTTATAAATAAAGTTATTATTAATATAAACACTAGTTATTTTAGTCATCAGCCTGACCTCCACATGGTTAACTTGCTCTATTATCAAACGTTTATTAAAGGTATTAAAGAAGTCATTCACACCACCACAAAATCCACTACAGTCATTCTTCTTAACCCACTTCCACAGTCCAGCTCTCAGAGACCACATGGAGATTCAGACCACCTGATAGGTGGGGTTGAGGAGCAGAGGAGAAGCTCTGACAGCTCTCTTTGACTTTGACTGATGGTCCATTAACACTCCACCTTCTCTCCGTAACATCACAACATCGTCCTCATTATGACATCCAGCTCATCCATCACATCTCTGGTCGTTACATTAATATTTCTCTAGCTGGTCTGACGGCTGAGCAGCATGTCGGCCTGGTGTTTTCTCTCTGTGGACACACGGAGACCTGATCACTGAGACTGCAGCTGCTCCTCAGAGGAGCCGTACATTTAGACATGTCATTAGGTCTCCCGCTCACACCTCCGTCTCGGGGTAATTGGTGAGATCCTGGTTTCCACAGTAACGGCCTCCAGCTCTGATTTGTGCATCTGGCTCTGTGTGGAGGTACGAGAGCGCGGAGCTGACAGAGGTCTGGATAATGTGTTAAAGAATGACATGATTACTTTAATGCAACACTACAGCAGCAGGGCCTCTGGAGCGAGCAACACTCTGACATGAATAAATCTGTTCATGTGGACGGGGATTGGAGCTTTGCTTGTATTTGTTTGGGATAATTTGATTGAAGGTGACAAGTGTTAGCACATTAATGAAAACATATACAAGAGCAGGGCCAACTTTTCACCTCCAAATGGGCAATTTCTGTCCAATCAGGGCAACATTTCAACCCACAAGATCTTCACCAGACTTACAGCAAACTTAGTGTGGTGGAAGTGACCACCCTCATGTGAAACTTGGCTTGAACTTAAATTCTAGGGGTGTATATTGGCAAAAATCTGGCATTATGAATGTATCGTGACACATGGTTGATATGATAAATCACAGTACTTTAAATATTATGATATATGATATATTCAGGGCACTAACAGTATATCTATTTCCATAAAAGCATCATAGAGACGCCCAAAGTGTGATGATTATGATCCAAAGCCGTATGGATCCATGCTTTCATGATGTTCAGACCAAATTCTGAGCCTACCATCTGAATGTGGAGCAGAAATCCACACTCATCAGACCAGGAGACATTTTTACAATCTTCTCCTGCACCCGTGTGAATTTTGGCCTCAGTTTCCTGTTCTTAACAACAGGGGTGGCACCTGGTGTGGTCTTCGGCTGCTATAGTCTATCTGCTTCTGGATCTGGCGTGTTGTGTGTTCAGAAATGGTCTCCTGCAGACCTTGGTTGTCACAAAAGTCTTTTCAATCATCTTTCTTCTCTGTTGTGATGCTCGGTTTGATCATCTTGACCATGTCTACATGCCTAAATGCATTGAGCTGCTGCCATGTGGTTGGCTAATTAGTCATTTGCATTAAAAAGGCAGTTGAATGGGGTACCTGATTAATCAGCCTTTTATATAATAAAACAAGAGTGAGGGTGAATCCCAATTCTACCCCTTAGCCCTTCCCCTTCGTCTTACCCCTTCGTCTACCTCTTCGTCTACCACTTCCCCTCGGCCCTCCGTTTTGAGGGCCAAGGGGAAGGGGTGAAAACACG
Organism: Cetoscarus ocellatus; assembly: GCA_037902135.1. Taxonomy (NCBI): domain Eukaryota; kingdom Metazoa; phylum Chordata; class Actinopteri; order Labriformes; family Labridae; genus Cetoscarus; species Cetoscarus ocellatus. The sequence goes on along the minus strand of JBAMNC010000947.1, from coordinate 1,029,784 downwards.
CTCAAGAGAAACGAGACGTCTCTCCATTCCCGCTACGTCATCACCCAGAGCTGCTCGCTGGCTGTGTCGTAGGCAGATGCAACTATAGCTGTAGCTGCAGCTGCAAAAGCTAGCCTGTTATAATTTAAATTTTAAAATATGATCAACAATTTAAAAAATGATTAATATTTATTTGATAATTTAATAATTACTTATAATCATGCGCTTTCTTCAGTCTCCGCTCTGGCTTCTTGTCAGTGGGAGCGGTGTATTATAGGAAATTCTCATACTCCTTCCTTTCAAGTGAGGTCCTGGTCTGTCTTCGTTTCAAGGGCTGAGTAGCCCTTCGTCTTAGCCCTTCCCCTTAGCCCTACGGAGAATTTGGACACCCCTTCACATGCAAAACCAAGGGCTAACGGGTAGAACTGGGATTGACCCTTCATGTCCAAGGAGCCCAATGTTAGGTAATTTCTTGTTTTTGATGATCAACCAATGCAGGCAGATTCCCACACAGTCTAAACAGGTTGAATGACACCTAAAAATCAGCAGTGAAACGCAATTTCTGATGAATTAATTCTTCATACTTGAGTTTTTAAAAGGATCTGTTAAAAAATCATAAACAAATGCATGCAAACCTTTCCAAAAGACAACACATTGACCTTGAGATGAGTCTGTTTCTGAGGTAAATTTGATGCAATGTGACCAATCTTCGGTTCTTAAGCTGAATCCATACAGCTCCCACGCTCTGATCTCATCCTGCAGCCCTGCGTTCTGTGTAAAATTCTAATTTACATATTGAACTGAAACCCCAGGGGGGGTCCAGGTTGTATAAATCCTGATTTTATCAAATAATGAAGCTGTCACACTCACACAGACTGATGTTTAATCGGTACATGAAGGGACCTTAGAGAGAGCACAGTGTGTGAGAATATCTGCAGAAGCTTGATAGTTTTTTAAAGCGGCACATCCAGGAGTCCCCCCCCACCTTTTTTTGTTTTCCTGATTAATCATTGGAAAATAAGCCTAGCTCACCTTAATGATCTCGTCAATGAAGCACACGTGAGTGACCGGGTCTCTCTTCTTCATCAGGACCTTCTGTAGATGTTGCACCTTGAACAGAAACACACACCAATAAGCCTGATACCTGCTAACCTCTTCATCTGTAGCGTGTTATTTAATACTGTAGTAGTGATTAAGTCATCTGTAGTAGGTGCAGCTACCTGTCTGCATGCAGCACAGATCTGGTCCATCAGTTTCTCCAGGTTTGTCCACAGAGCAGCGCGGAAAGCTGCCGTGTTTCCAGGTGTAGGCAGCACCGCTCTGCCTGGTGCTCCTGAATGATATGACAAAACAACAACATGTAAAGTTTGGTTTGTTCTTTGTTAACAGAGACACTGAAATAATTAGGGATCGGCCAATCAGATCCTGGTTTTACATGTTTGATATAATCATGGTCTGATTCTTTGGACAGATCTTTATATGATTCACTGTTTCATGTTTACAGGAAGCATGTGCATGTGCTACATCACTGTTTTCAGTGCATCAGAGGGCCTGCCTACGGCATGGAAGAAGATAATGACAAGGCCTAAAAAAAATAAGGCAGGTTAATTAGTCAGCTCAATTAAAAACTCTATTGAGGAGAGATGTTTGAAAAAGAAAAAAACACTTAAAACCCTGAAAGAGAGACAGCATGACCACGTTTTCTACACATGCCCTAACTGACCAGTGAAAGAAAGCAGTCAACAGCTGCTGAAGCTACAGATGGATGGATGGATGGATGGATGGATGGATGGATGGATGGGTGGATGGGAATAGAGATTAAAGATGGACGAATGAATGGTTAAAGGATGTGTGGTTCAATATTTGTATAGATGTATAGTTGTCTGTCTCAATGTATAACTAAACAGATTGATGAATGAGTAAATGAATGGATGGATAACTAAAGAGTTGGATGAATGGGTGGATGGGTAGATGGATGGATGACAGAGAGACTGGTGTCTGAATGGATGAATTACTTAATAGATGACCTGGGAAGCTAAGTAGATGGATGAATATATGGACAGATGTATAGATGTATGGATAACTAAATAGATGGTCGGATAGAGTTAGGGAATGGTGGATAAACAGACATATGGATGGATGAATGAATGCATTGACAGACAGTGGTGGATGGATGGATGAATGCATGGACAGACAGTGATGGATGGATGGATTAATGGGTCGATGCATGGTTGTATGAAAGGACGGATGGATAAATTGATGATACATGGTTGGACAGATGGATAATGAATGGTTAGTTGGATGATGAGATGAATAACTCAATATATTAAAGGGTTGATTAATGGATGGATAAATGGACTGATAGATGTATGGATGGACAGATTATTAGATAGAGGATGGATGATGGATGGATGGATGGATGGATGGATGGATGGATGGATGAATGGATCCAGACTAAGAAGAAGAATGGATTGATGAAAGGGAAAGAAGGATAGGTGGAATGATAGACAAAGGATGAATGAAGGATGAAGAAATGGATAAATGGATGTAGGGACAGGTGGATGGAAAGACAGATACACTAATGGATGAACAAATGCATGGGTCGACAGAAAAATGATGGATGAATGGATGGATAAATTGATAGCTGGTTAAACAGATGGAAGATGCATGGTTGGATAAATCGATGGATAAACGGGTTGATGAGGCATGGATGGTTGGATGCATAACTTAATACATGACTGGGTTGATTAATGGATGGATGAATGCATTGATAGACAAATAAATGATTGATGGATGATGAATAATTGGACAGATGGATAAATGCATGGATGGACTGAAATCAGAGGATGGATAAAGAAATAGATGGATGGATGAATGGATGGGTAAATCATTAGCTGGATAGAAGGATAAATAGATGGATGATTTGTGGTTGGATGGATGGATGAATGTTTGGATGATGCATGGTTGGATGGATGATACATGGACTGAATGGATAACTGAATAGATGAATGGGCTGATTAGTGGATGAATAATTTCATTGTTAGACAAATAAATGATTGAATGGATGATGAATGGTTGGATGGAACGTTGGATGCTTTACTGATTCCTGAAAGAAACTCAAGTTGCTGGTTATTGAGTTTATTTTGTAATATTATTTTATTTTGCATGTGGGTCGGGACACAAAGTGGATCACAGATCTACTTTCAGTGAGATGAGAAGAAAAACAACATGAAGCAAACACTGTGTAGGAGCCCACACTAATATTACTCATATATATTTTATTAATTTATTAATTTGCTCTGCTTCACATGGTTTAAATGAATTTTATTGAGTTTCTGGAGATTAACATTTTAGAAAATGTCCAGAACTGAAAATCATCTCCAAAAAATCAGAAAAATTAAATGTATGCATGCTTTTCCTAAAGGCTCCTGCGATGCTGTCTTTTTATAAACATCTTTGTTTGTCCTCTCTCTTTTTGAATCATAAATTTTAATCCATCAGTTCCATTAGAAACCCCAAAGGTCAAAAATATGGAAATTTGTGTCACGATCTTCAGTTACAAAGTCATGGAGAAACACTGGCCTCAACGCCCTTTAGCCAAAGGGAATTTTTTACACTTAACATAATCCTGTTAAAAAAATCTAAAATTAAACCATAATCTGCATAATTTACAGGATTTACATAAGATTACGGTTCTCACGAGGAGCTGTTGAAGATCCTCCAGGTTATTATATAATATAATAGCAAACAGAAATAAAAAATGGGCTCTGAATTCTGAAACAAAAAAGAGGTTTACACTGACCGGCCACTTTTTTAGGTACAACTGCTCAAACAGCTGATCAGCTAATCAATCATATGGCAGCAACACAATACATTTAGGGATGTAGACGGCAAAAGTGGTCAGAGTTGATACTCGCAAAGTGTACCTAATGAAGTGGCCAGACGAATGAATCTAAGGACAAGTGCTTGGACAATATCAGATGGCCACCAGCAACCCCAAGTTAAGAAATCTTCTAAAATAGTTCTGCATTTGTAAAAACTATTAAAATGACCACAAAGTCACAGCAACTCTACTCAAGTCTTTTTTTGATTCTGTGGCACCATTTTTTCTAGAACGTAAACAAAATTCAAATCCAAAGATGCGATGCGTGAATAAGAAGGTATGCCAAAAGTTTCACGTGGCGTCTGTTTGGATCGCCCTTAGCCTTTGGACTCCTGCAATGCCTTCCAGCCTGTGACCACATGTGTCATCTTAAAGAGGTATGCCGAACTTCCTGTCTTGCCTCACTCCTGAGTCCATGAAAAGCAGATAGATACCATTCTTTCGACTGTGTGCAGTAACAAGGAAGAGACGGCAGAGCTCGCCCACTGCTACTTGGCTAAGCTCAAACACTGGGAGCCAATGGGAGGTGTTAGTCTGCTTCTGCCTACAGTCATGAGATATACTTTTCAGCATCTCCTTTGCAAGCCATTCTTAAATGCAAATTGCCTGCAAATTTAATAATGACTCACAAAAAAACAGCTCACTCACAACTGCAAATCGTTTCTCATCATTCACTTAAAAGAGCTGTTCAAAAAACTCGACTCGTTTGCGCACGTCACATCTCCAGTTAAAACCACCGAGGAAGTAGGTCAACAAAACAAAGCATCTGTTTAGGAGTAGTAAAGTAGTAATACGATGATAGGAGAAGATAACGTAACATAATGTAAAAATAATAGTCACAACAAGCACACAGGACCGTCTAGAGTTGCTGAAGAACTTATTTGATGACTGTAGGCAGAGCCAAGCTAACACCTCCTATTGACTCCCAGTGTTTGAGCTAAGCTAATTAGTGGTGGGCAAGTTCTGCCCCTCTCTTTCTTGTTACTGCATGCATAAACAAAAGAATGGTGTCTATCTGCTTGTGCTTGGTGTATCCCTTTAAACTTAAAAAAAAGAGGGAAGACAGATTTATATGACGTTAAATTTGAAGGTTTAAGTCTTTTCTGAGGATCAGTCTGAACTCCGCAGTTTAAACACTGACAGGGTTTGATGAGTGACATTAGAGACTTCAAAGTAACACCCACCCTGCAGCCCTGACAGACTATTCTCTGAGGTGGTGGTTTAATAACCTAAATTTAGACAAACTGGGTCAGATCTTAACAGGCCTTTGTCTTTCACACATTAAAACAAGGACGATGGATGCTCCTACAAACTCTTCTTCCGTGGTCTTACCTCTGGTGTTCGCCGGCTGGGTCAGACCTTTAATGTCCAGAGCACTGCTGATGTTCTCCTTTATGGTGGTCCTGTAGCCCCCCACCACCGAGCTGATGGTCTCCCTCAGACTGCCAAGGTTATAGAAGACCTGCAGGGCCGTGCCCACCTGGGTCGGGTTCTGGAAAGAAAGAAGAAGAAGGCAGGCGAGTCCTGAGATCAGGTTAATCTGAATAAACTGGACTTCAGGTGTAAACACTGAGCATGTCAGGATAGAGAAAGCTGTAAAAACACAGGGGGGCAAAGATGAGACCTGGAGGGGGGACCTTTTTATCATCCATCCAATGGGGGCAAACATCAGGGGCCTCATACTCTGTGGGGCCTCAAGACCACGACGGTGAGCATCATATGAAAGGTCAACAATCTAAAGTCACATTCAATGACTTAAGAGTTTTTAAATGTACTGAACACTGCTAGGTCGTGACCTTGTGAACACCATATCCTAAAAATTCTTTGAGGAAATTTCTTTAAACTTTGACCACATGATCTCTTAAGATTTAAAGGTTATACGTCAGAGGTCAAGGTCATGTGTCTTACAGGGCTGAAACGATTCCTCGGATAATCCGGGTAATTCAATTACAAAATAGCCCCGGGGCAAATTATGTGCCTCGAGGCCTCGTTTAAATCCGGACCACTATACAGTGCATGGTGTTTGGCAGGGACGGTCATTTCTGTGGCGCAATGGGCTGCTGCTTCCTGTGCTGCGTCGCTGTAAACTAGATGTGAAGCGTGGATTGTAACATCATGCAGGAAGAGAAAAGAAAGGGACAGAAAGAAGAGAGTCCGCAGAATAAACAGCAGAAAGTATCCCAAGTGTGGGATCACTACAAGTTGAAACGAACAGAAAACACAGTGCAGTGTGTCTGTTGTCAAACGGAGTTAGCTTAGCATAATAGCACGTTGTCAATGCTGCAGCACGTCAACAGTAAACATCCGGTCTGTGCGTCAAGTCCACGGGCCAGACACAACAAGATAACACGACCAGAAGCAGTTAATGTGATCAGTAATTGAGATTAAGCCTAGTAAATAACATGCTTTGATTATAGCTCTGTGTAAAGGCTGGTTCAGAACGCCAATCATTGCGATGGCTACTTGCCTTGTATAATGTGTATTTTGTTCACATACTTTTCACATCCAAACTTTACTTTTAATTTGATTGCAGTGAGTAGAACAGGAAATACTGACAGTGAGTAGAGGAAGCAGGTGCAGGGCATCCTTTCATAGATTATATAAATGTACATTAGCTAGGTAGAATTATCTTAGTATCTAAGTATGATATTATCTGGGCCTAGTAGTGCAATAAGCTAAAAAAGATCCTAAATATGGCAATAAGCATTATTATAGCAGTAAAGGCAAAATCGCAAAAAAAATTAAGCATGAATAAAAGAAAATAAAAGAAAAATAACCAAACTACAAGAACTACTGAAAAAGCAAGATATGACCCAGAGAAAAATAAAACTGTAAGAATAATGTAAACAGAACAAATGTAAAAGTTAAAAAATAGGGCCTATTTACATTATTGTACAAAGGTGAATATCAGCATCATTTGATTATAATCAAATATAGTTATAACTATAGTTATAACTGGTTTAGTGCTCACTGCAGAGACAGTTATCATTGTAACTAATGGGCCGGTTTATCGATTTAGGTTATTACTGTATGTATAAGTTGTACATTATCAGCTGTAGAGATGTCTGCCTTGTCTCTGGTATAACTACTAAATGGCAAAAGTCCTGTGATGCTCAAAGAACCAAAAATATATTTGAAAAATTCAAAACCAGTGTCTCATTCTAAAAATCAGGACCTGGTTGCTCAAAATAATCTGCAGACCTTGTCTTGAGCAGTTTCATGTAGAAACTACTTTTTACCAATACAAAAATATTCATTTTGATTTTGGGACCCCGTTTATGCTCAAAATGTAAAAAAAAAAGAAAAACAAACTGTTATTTAAGAGCCCTGGCTTATTTTCTGCTTTGTATGTTATTGATGCTTTTCAATAAAGCCAAAGTGATTCATTGTAAAAAAAACTGCAGTGTACCCAATGTACCCGTCATCCGAGTACCCGATTAATCGCCAAAAAAAACATCTTTCAGTCTTGGAACACAATAAGTCATGTGCACTTTTATCAAACCTAGCACAAATGCACATTCTTTCTCATTATTACTGTGTAGATATTCAAGGTCATGAGTCAAAGGTAAAGGTTATAGCTTGATTTTCATCTTTTTTCTTGCAAATGCCAACTTTTGAAACTCGATATCATAAAAATGCTCTGAAGGATGTCATTCAAACTTTGTAGAAATGTCCAACATGACACGAGAATGAGCTGATATGATTTTGCAGGTCAAAGAACAAAGTTTTAAGGATTTCTATCAAACTTTGCACATCTGTCATCCCACACTGAAAGATGTCCTGGTTAGATTTTAGAAGTCAAAGGTCATGGTTACAGCCCATTATGTGTGCCTCCTGATTTCTTAAAAAAAACTCACTTGCTTTATAAATTTTACACAAGACTGGGTTTAAATTCACAACAAATGAGAGTTTGATAAGGCATCGTTTCGCAGAGCCCCTGATTGATCCTTTTTTAGACCCTGGATCAATGATTTTACCATATTTGATATTTGATGCAGCAGAGGAGTGATTCTTTTAATGTGGGTCAGTTATTCTCCCACTCGTAAGATTTCTGCAGGGTCTCTGCTGCTCTGTCAGAGCGCCGAGGTGAAACTTGCTCCCACACAACAACGAGGAGAATGTCCAAATGTTACACAACACCTACAAGACATGAAAGTGATATAAGAGGCTCCATGTGTGTGGATAAAGCGGGGAATATATCCATTTTCAAGATAAACTCATACAGTATTTAAAAATAACTTATAGGGAGTAACAATAGTGTTTGTTTCAATAGTTTATGTTAATGTTGATTACATAGATATCTTATGTCTGGCATTATTCTCAGTAAGAAGTAAGTTTTACAGTAAGAACCATCGACAGCAATAAGCCTTAAAGATAATCTTTTTGAAATATTTGGATTAAATTTGAAATCAATAATGAAGGCTTTAGATTTAGGAAGCAGCTGATTAAACTCATTTTCAAATAAAAAAAGCTTCATAATATTCAACTATCATTTTACTGATTAATTATTTCTGCTTCTTTAAAGTCTTCAAACCATGATTATAGCAGTCTGTCGATGTCAAGCTCACAACAGATTGGAGTAATCTTGCCATCAGAACAAAAAGAGTTCAGATTGAGAGCCCTGAATCAGTCTATATCAAAAATTGATTCAGAATCAAATCCTCACCTTCAGAATTAAAACTGAATATTATGAGGTGGGGAAAGATTCATAACTCTAATTTAAATTTGTCTGCAGCAGCGGCACACGCCCTCTTCTGGGTTTTTGGTGTGAAAGCCAATACATCATTAACATGAAGATTTTCTTTTTTTAATTATTATTATTATTTTTTGGACATTTTTGTGCCTTCATTGGTAGGAGAGAGAGACAGTGGATAGGCTTGTGAAAAGGGGTGAGAGAGAGAGAGTATGGGGAGGACACTCTGCAAACTGGCCACAGGCTGGATTCGAACCTGGGCTGACAGAAGCATGTATATGGGTAGTGAGTGCCGGGTTGCTTCCACTCCACCAAACCAGCACCCCAGATTGTCTTTTTTTAAGGAACTTACATAGAATATTTGGAATTTAGGAAGAACCTCAACAATTTTACACATAATGTCTGTAAACTGGGCTGTTGTTTTTCCAGTCCATGCACTGTGCCCTGTTTTGTGCCAAAATGCACTAAATGAACAGTATGCTGTATTGAACATGCTCATATTTTTTTGAACAGTGAACTGAACATTAGTTTTTCAATTAGTGAATAAAACATAGCAATGGCTCATTGCGGACACAGTGAATGACTGTCTGTATTTCCAGAGTCATCAGGAGTTGAACAACAATTGTTGTTGTTTTGATTGTTGTTTTATTTTAATGATTTTGAAGCAATTGCGGGCCAGTTGCTGCAGGGGGCGGAGCGGAGGGGCAAACGCGTATGTTGTGCACAATTGAACTCACCATAAGGTGGGATCAGACAGACCCTTGGGACAGAGAGACATCTGAAAAGATTCTGGTTTTATCAGCTGATTAACAAAGACATTTAGAGACACAGTCAGCTCAAGGTCACCAGTTATGCTCTAACTAATTAAATTGCATCACTTTCCAAGTGTGGAGAAGAATGCTGTAAAAATGAGGCTCATGGTGTTGACGATGTGTTTGGTCTATTGGCCATCAGTCTGAGCTGATCTGATGTTTCTATTGATTATTGGTTGGATTATTGATGGTATTTCAGCAGCTCTGACCTCTGAATTTAACGCTTTCATATCAGGAAGTTCAGCACTCAGTGTCCCTCGGGTTTCCTCCAGTTACACTCGGTCAAATATATTAACTACTACATTCAGAGCAGAAGATAACAGTGAGTCTACCTCAGGTCTTTTCATTCATTCATCACAGAGACACACAGCCTGATTGACCTTTTGGCCAACTGTTGCTGACGTACGGGGACACTCGAGTTACGTCCGAGTCAGTCCACACAGAACTAAGTTAACATTAGCTGGACAACGCTGATGTTCATCTAGAATTTTACGCATGCTAAAAATTTTCGAAAATTTGTTCAATCAGGCTCGTTAACACCAGCAAGAGCTGTCCCCTGTGCCCTTTTGGGGACAGTCATCTTTCATCCCTTTAGGCAGGGTGTCAGTATTTGAGACCAGTTACAGCTGGTAATGATGAAATGGCATATACGCCTGCTTTTTATGGCATTCATTGAGTGATGTTGCAATATGCTAACAAGCTGTGTTGGGGCAAAGTTCCCCTAAGTTGACCACGCTACCTATGTGTTACATCTATGTTGGCAAATGCTCAAAATCAAACATTTAGTTAGCAGTTGGGAACATTTTTCCACTAAAATTTGATGATTGCTCAACGTTGGTTAACATCAGCTGCTACACGTTGATGCGTGAATGCAGCTTAAAGTCTGCACAGTAAAGATCACAGACGGACATGAGAGGATACAGTCACTCTTCAAAATAAAACACTAAAGTGTCGGTTATTCAAAAAACAGTAATTAGATTAATTAGTTTTTCCTTTATGGCTATGAACCCAATGATCCACAGCCATGCAGTTTAGGAAGTCTGAGTTAAAATCCTACATATCAATGGAAAAGCTCTCAGCCACTCTCCAAGACCAAACTCATTATTTTGAAGCAACCTGGAACCCTCTTCTTCACAGAGCCCTAAATTAAATGTCTTAAAACATTAGCGTCTTGAATAATCTTTTTTTCTTTGTATTTTCTTTTTTTCTCCCAGTTGTCTATTAGTTAGTGTTTTTTTTATTTTTATTTATTTAAATATTATTTAAAAGGTTTTGCCCTGAAACCACATGCATTTTATTTGCCCACACACTGAAACAACAACATTCTTTGTCATATATATACTTGTGACTGATACTCCCTACTCCTATCTCATTTGTGATTTATTACTTGTCCTGTTAGCCTTTTTTCTTCTTATAACTATCACCGTCTTGTTTATTGTTTGTTGGTTTTTTTATTTGTCTTATTATCTTCTCTTGTATTTTCACGTTTCTCGTTATTTCTTTGCACTGTTCGTATTGTACTTTACTCCTATGTATGCCTTGTTTAATGTTTGCAAATAGATTAATAAATTAGAAAAAAAAAAAGTAAATAAATATAACACTATAGGGTCAGTTATTAAAAAAATAGTAATTAGATTGATTAGTTTTTTTCCTTTGTGGCTCTGCTCCCAATGATCCACAGCCACTTGGTTGGGGAAGTCTGAGTTAAAACTCTTGAGCAAAAGCCTTCACATTACTTATGTCTGTTCAAATGTTAAAGCACTTTTGAAGCAACAAAGGGAGACTTAAAAATAAAGTTAATGTATTGACGCAGTTTCCTTCTGAGAAAAAACTCTCAAGGTAAAAAATATCACTATAAGACCTGATATAGACCATACAGCTTTAAAAAAGTCAAAGCCCTGCTCCTCTTTGAGTGTTGAAAAGAACGTTGAAGACTGCTAGCCATCAAGACATCCCATGACCCTTTCAGGGCTTTTATTTTTGTTCCAGTTTTGTCAGTTTTATGCCGAGATGAGGAAATCTCAGACAAAGAGGTTCATTTTTCAATGAATTTTGGAATTACAGCATCCACACTGTATTAACAAATTTTTCCTCTGTGTCGACAAAAAACTGACAGTCTGACCCCTGGAGCCCTTTCTGGCCCCACTGACTCTCATTAAAAGAACATTTTTTTCATTCCACTGCCATTGCATAACAGAAATATAAAATCCTGTTGATTCCTCCATAACCCTTTCTCTCATCAGCAAAAATCACAGCTACATTATGCAATTTTAACATGTTTGCAGAGACGCATTGTGAGAAAATGATGACCTTGACTGTACTGAGGATAAAACAGTGACTGTTGGTCAGTGTAATAAATTATTTCAACTAGCTGAAATTTCCAGTTGCTGCTTATCATTGACATCAAACCGATCATCCCTTCACATAAAGACATTTTGCTTTCATGAAATATATATATATATATATTTTTTTTTTTTGTTTTACAAAAAGCTGCATTATTTAAATAGACTGACATTTAGAGGGTTAAAACTATGAAAATAATTCTGTGTTTGTTATAGATGATGAGGACTGGAGTTAATGACCAAAAAAACAAACAAACAAAAGTTTTATTTTCAGGTTTAACAGTTTGAAATACATCCAATGTCCCAAAAGAGCCTTAAGAGGGAAAATGTGATTTTTTTTTTTTTGATTGCATAAACAGTATATTCTACCAAAATGGATGTTGTTGCTGATCACTTCAATATCCCAGAGTGATAATTCCTGCACAAAAATATCCACTTTGCTTTCATAAAATATCAAATAAATCATATTTTATTTAAAAAAGTAGCATCATGTAAATAAAGTGGTATTCAGAGGGTTAAAATAATAAAAAAAATATATATATATTTGCTATACATGATTGAGAATAGAGTTATTTTACCAAAAGGAAAAGTTTTTTCTTTATGTTTAGTATTTTTTAATATATGAAACATCCTAAAAGGGCTTTTAGAGGGAAAGAGGGATTTTTTGAAGGAGGGTCTGAGGCTCTAATGTGTACAATAATTAAAATAAAGACTCTGCACATTCAGCATGACATGCCATTATGCAGAACGTTTGATTGAGACATATATCCTACGACTGCTGTCACTGATCAAAATTGAAGGAAAATCGACCATGATCTAAAAACTAGAGGCACATTTTTTGCACAACAACATTAATTCTCTCATGTTAAGCGTGCATTGACCTGCTATATATTAAAGCAGTAATTAGGTGCAAATAAAAAAATGTGCAAAGGCCTTAAAAAAATTAAAAAAAGATTGTTGCTCCATGTCTCCCAGCAGTGTTTGTGCTCTGTAACAGAGAGTATCTGTGTGAGGATTTAGAGCCTGACAAACATAACAGAGAGACATAAAGTTGTTTGCCAAGTCTTCTCAAGCTTGAGATAAAAATACTGGAGCTGAGTGTGGTTTATACACAGAGGAGAGGAGCGAGGGAGTGAATGTGTCTAATTTTAGAAAACAACAGATTATTGTGGAGACGAAGGAAGAACAAAGTGACAAAGACTTTTCCTGCAGCTTCACACTCTGCCACCTGTTTCAACACACCTTTTAGTGTGGTTTCACACTAACATATGGACACATACAGCACAAAAACACAGAAATTTCTGCACACTCTGTTCCAATGTTATAAATTTTAAGACATCTACAAGCTAAAAGACAAATAAACAAGTTTAATAATGCTTAAAAACAAAGAACACCTTGGAGAGCGACACCGGCACAGTATTATGGCTCCACAAGGTCTATATTAGCATTGAGTGAAAGTTCAGTGGTGGGTCACTGACCTCCGACCTTGTACCTCCCTCAACCACTTCTTCAGCACATCACAGAGGACAGAAGTGTGACAGAAGCCCCTTAAAGAATTATCATCAGCAAGGCTTGGTCATAAGGCCCAAACATATTTGACTTTGTCCCTCTAAAATCTTACCAGACTGTCCTTGAGTCAATTTTTAAGATACTACATTGATATACAGGAAAGGCACCCAATAACCTCCAACCTATGAACTTCAAAATATAATCAGGACATCTTTTCATGCCACTAACGAGCTAAGTTTGGAAGAAATTTCTGCAAGCTTTCTTTATATACTTCATTCACATGTCAAGAAAACTCAATAACTTTGACCCTTGACCTACAAAATTTAAGCAGTTTGTGCTTGTGTCATGTTAGATCTTTGAGTAAAGTTTGAAGGGAATCCCTCAAAGTATTTTTGTGATATTAGGATTAAAAGTTAGAACAAACAAGCAAAGAAACATGCAACCCCAAGACTTTGAGGACCTTGAAATCTAATCACGTCATCTCTTAGTAAAAGTGGACTGCATGACCAAAAGTCTGCATGATCTTGACCTTCATGTTGAAAATCTAATCTTTGTGTTTAAATAGATATTTGTGCAAAGTCTGAGTGCCATGAAATATTGCACTCACAAACAAAAGATTACAATGGAGCAGCTTTTCATGACCTTTGACCTCTGATCTCTGACTTAATATGTTCTTACTGTTTGATTCTCACCATCCTCTGAACCACACATTGGGGGTCATCAGGACCTCAAAACACAGGGCTCAGACAAACGGAAGGTAAGAAGAAGGAAGAGAAACACCTCAGAGAAGCACTAAGGAAATGAGGCTACCCTGGACCAAGACCTCCAAGAAACCAGAGCTGTGGAAAGAGAGAGTTACGTCAACTCCATAGACGCCAGTGGGCCAATTATTTGACAGCAATAGCGGATCATGGGAGCCACTGATAGTTACAAATAATGTGACCAAGTCAATAGGATTCCTACGGGGAAGGTATGTTTCTCGCATTTATTGAAGGTCAATTTCAAACAAAATATTAGTTTTAATGTGGTCACTGGTCTGCTTCTTGTTACATCTCACATCCTTGATGACTACTCTTTTCCATTAGGCCTGTATGGTTAATCTGGAAACAACAGGATTGAGTAAAATGTTTTGAAGAAATCTTGTAAGCCATTGTTTTATTGCTTAATTTTCATTGAATATAAGAAAGTATGGATAAGTAGTCAACTAGTAAAAAAATAGCACAATGTCATGGGTTGGTTTCCGATAGATGAGATTCACTAAGATATTTTACACTTTACAAGACAGACTTTCCTGCATGTTTAAAGTTAATAAAGTTAAGTTACAACACAGACATTGTCCTTGAAACATCTGAACATGTTTTCCTACTCAGGAGGATCACACAGGATTCTTTCGTCTGAAATGTTAAAACAAAACAAGTCAGTAATTTTCAAAATCACCAACGCTGATGTTATTAACAAGGAAATTTAGTAATGTTACAGCGTCATGCAATCTTTGCTATACTGCTTTCACAGCAAAATAAGCAGGTCAACGCAGTTTTTTTCAACGTGGGTTGACCCGCTAACAATCAGCAAGTGACTCCTTTACCACTGCCAGCAGACCCGGGTCTAATCGGCAGCAGACGAGCTGCGTGGCTATTTTTTTCCTCTGGTGCATCAAGCTGATGATGACATCATCAGCGCAACGAAACACGACCACGTAAACAATGGCAAGGAGCATGGAAGAGGTGGACATGGTTTTCTGTACATTGTACTTTGGTACCCTCTTTAAAAATGTACAAACTCGGCGCTGATGATACAAAGGTGGATGGAATTTGTTGCTGAGATGGCAAAGACTCATGTAAGTTACAGACGGAGGGGACGGGCGTGATATTTTGCCGTGGGCACGCTACCCTGATGTCATTAGCTGGTTGACCCGGGTGTGATGTTTTCACTGAAGCCGATCGGAGGCGAGCCAATAAAAACCTGTGTCGCTTGTAGGGTCAGTTGACCCGGGTCGAAATGCCGATTAAACCCTTTCAAACTGCCAACAGGAGCCGATTGTTACCGGGTTTAAACGGGTTTTTTGGCCAGTCTGAAAGGGGTACCAGTCAAGACTTTAAGTAAAGCCAACTAGTTTACATCCACATTCTTCCTTTTTAGAGGAAATTTCAGCAATTTTTAAAGAATTATTGCAATGAAAATGTTCCTACACGTGCGCATAGAATATGTGCCACATTGGAATTTATCTACATCAATATGCGAATGTAAAAAACGGAAAACATTTACCAGAAATCATGGCTAAGCTGTTCATTAAAATTACCCACCATGCTTTGTTTGTTGTCATGAACCACGTGACCCTCTCACATTCTAACCCCTCAATGATGCAACTCTTTCTAGGGCTTTACCAGGTCTCCGACAAACACAACATTCCTGTTCACTTCAAACCCTCCAACACTCAGACAGACCAAATACCCAGACACAAGCAGAGCAACGTGGTCTCTGTTCTTTGATCAATCGAGGAAACCATAAAATCTCTACATAAACACACGGTACAGCACATGAGAGCGCCCTCCTCTGGACAGGACTCATCCACCTACATCTTTAAGACACAGGATGTTCTTTTGATGACAACAACATCTCCATGTTATCCAGAGAAGACCGATGGTTTGATAGAGGAGTCAAGGGGGCCATTTGGCAAGGAGAAACCTCTCAACCATCCCTGAGACACTTCATGCATAAACAATCCAACCAATAACTCCACCAGGGAGCATGTGACCCAAAGAGCCCACCAGTCACACCTCTATGGAGACTAGATCCAGGACTCTGCTAACGACTCAGGTGACCACCCCCCCCTGCCCCCCCACCCCCACCCGCCAGACCTTCAAAGTTGTATTAGCTCATTCCTCACAAGGGACAAATTTTGCAGAATTTTAAGAAAATCTCTCAAAAGTATTCTTGTGATATCAGGTTCACAAAATTGCATATTGGGTAATCGTGAGGCTGTTGGACTCTGACCTTTGACCTCAAAAATAAATCTATTCAGTCTTTCTTTGAGTCACAACCAACATTTGTGCCATGTTTGATGAAATTTTGTAAAGCATTCTCAAGACATTTTTTTAAAGCTTGAGATAAATAAATACAGATTGCATTTGCAAGCAAAGGATGACAACAAGCTCTGTGACCTTCACTCTTGACCTATGACCTCTAAGATCGAATCACTGCATCCTTGAATCCATGTGATCATGTAGTTTAAAGGATAAGTTCGGTTTCTACAGCTTTCACATAGTGTATAGAATGAAGTAGAACAATATACTCACCCAGAAGGCTTTCCTGATCCAAACAGTGCTTCAGGAGATATTTAGATCCAAAATCGAGCGGCGGACATCCGTATAATGGTAGCAGACGGGGCATGTATAGTGCCGCTCCTAAAACTGCATTATCGTCCAAAAACTCATTAGTTTCACCAACATTTCATCATGGTCCGCTCGCACTACTCCTCCACGACAGTCCGGTGTCGCTCCACCCATGTTTTTGTGACTGTGCTGACTTCTGAACTGAAAAGTTTCTTGCCTCCGCGTCCTCCTTTCGATGAGCTCCTCATCTGTATACTCTGGCTCGAAACTGTAAGGACACCCATCATATTCAAAGTTCTCATCCACAGAATCTTCATCCGATAGATATTCGTCCATTTTGCACAAAACTGGAAGAAGAAAGTTATTGTGTAGCCACCACTCGCAGCTGAAACAATGAGCCGTACTGCGCATGCGCGCGCAACCGGCAAGAAACTTTTCAGTTCAGAGGTCAGCACAGTCACAAAAACATGGGTGGAGCGACACCGGACTGTCGTGGGGGAGTAGCGCGAGCGGACCATGATGAAATGTTGGTGAAACTAATGAGTTTTTGGACGATAATGCAGTTTTAGGAGCGGCACTATACATGCCCCGTCTGCTACCATTATACGGATGTCCGCCGCTCGATTTTGGATCTAAATATCTCCCGAAGCACTGTTTGGATCAGGAAAGCCTTCTGGGTGAGTATATTGTTCTACTTCATTCTATAAACTATGTGAAAGCTGTAGAAACCTAACTTATCCTTTAAGTTTAAAGAAAGTCCCTTGAGGACTTTTGGAGATATTGGCTTCACAATGTCATGCCCCTTACATACAGATGGATGGATGGATGCCTTGGCTGTCTCCAGTGCTGTTAGGGGGTTTGATATGACTCTGCTGTTGCTGCATCAAAAAAATCGGAGTATTAAACATGCAGAGACTCCTCAGAACACCTTATTATTTTTGGAAACTATACAAACTTTTAAAACACGTCAAACAAAAAGACCACAGGAAGGTTTCTGTTCCTCTAAATGATCCTTTGGTCCATTTTAGAGGCCATAAATCAAACAGTCAGACCATCAGCAGCTTCAGAGAGGAGAACATTATGACAGACTGTCAAAACACTGTTGAATTCATCTTCTCTGAATGCAGCTTTTTGGTCATTTTCTACTATTAGTCTCTTTAAAATGTCATGGAGAAGAATCACATGAAGGCAGAAGTGTAATCACTCAGACTGAGGTTAATGCAACCTATCAATGTGTCAGAAAATAAAGCAGAAGAGGGGAAATATATTCACTTTTTTCTTTTTTAGCCGTCTGAATGTTCTTCTGGCACTCTGACCGCAGAGGGGATTCTGATATACTATGTCCTTTCTGTTGTTAAAAATACTGATCCACAGCATATTCAGCTGTTGAATCATGAGCTATAACTATACAGATAATTAGAGCGTCCTCTCCTTAAGAGAGTGAATCAGACCTTAAACCTAAAGAAGGTTTGGCTGTGATGCATCAACCCTAAAATGTGTCAAACTGCCACAAGGTCAAGACCCTCTGTGACCATAACTTTTTGAACTGTGACCTCCAGTATTGAGTCAGTCTATAACTGTATTTGAAAGTGCATACTACATAAGCAAGTACGTACTGATTGCTCATTTCGAATGTGACGCCTGCAACATGTTCCTAAAAAGCTGGGACTGGGGCAAATGTCCAAGGAACGTGTCTAGTGCCTGCACTGTTTTACTCTGAAGCCACGCTGTTGTAACACGTGCACAATGTGTCTTCATTGTCTCTGAAATAAGTAGGGACGTCCCTGAAAAAGACGTCACTTGGATGGCAGCACAAGTTGCTCAGAAACCTGTACTTTCAGCGGTAATGGTGCCTTCAAAGATGTGCAAATTACCCATACCATGGGCTCACCATGTATGATTTTGACCTTGCTGCTTACATGCAGAGATTTCTCTGGATTCTGTGAATCTTTTGATAATTTATGGACTGTAGATGATGAAACCCATAAATTATTTTCAATTGTAATTTGGGAAATGTTCTTAAACTGTTAGACTATTTGCTCACACAGTTATTCACAAAGTGGTGAACATCGCCTCGTGCTGCTTATGAATGACTGAGCCTTTCGGGGAATCTCCTTTTATACCCAATCATGACACTCACCTGTTTCCAGTTAACCTGTTCACCTGCTGAATGATCCAAACAGGTATTTTTTGAGCATTCCTCAACTTTTCCAGTCTTTCATTGTCCCTGTTACAGCTTTTTCGAAACATGATAAAGGCACCAAATAAAAAAAATTAGTGAACATTTGTTTAAAAAAAAAAAAAAAAGTGATGTTTATCAGTTTTAACATAATTCATCTTGTCTTAGTAGTGTATTCAACTGAATATTTGTTGAAAAGGATTTGAAAAATCATTGCACTGGGCTCTAATTTCGTAGACCAGGCGCAGGCGGGGCGCACCTGCCCTGCGCCGCGCCAACAGGGTGTGTCCAGGGCATTTTGCAGGTTTCGTTACGGCGCAGTCTGGCGCAGGCAGGCGTACCCAAGCCTCCGTCTCTCCTACCGGCGCACGTAGCAGAGAGGGAGGAGATAAGACTTGAGTGGGTTTAACACAGCCGAGTGTGATCTTCACCAATCAAATGAACGCCTCTCCTTGCCTTTAAATGTGCAGCGGGCGAGGCGCAGTGACAATTTCACCTCAGTGGAGAAGAAGGTCAGAGCCGCTGTCACTTTTACAGCAACTGGGAGAGCGCAGGGGCAACCGGGCTGCGCATTGGAGCCACGATGCGCGTCACCATGTGGACCACCTCACGGGACAGATGTAATCTGTCCCCGTCTCATAAATATGAGTACAAAATTAAGTGACAATTACATTTAAACACAGCAGCAGGCTAATTCATTCATCATGCTTGTGATCCACCTGCATTACTGGTCTTTCATTGCCAAATAGCAGAACCTTTGGTGAAATTATATCGCCTCCTCATCCTCCTTGCAATAATGTACTCCATCTTTTTAGATCACGTTACGAAAAAAAGATTAAAACAGAGAAATATGGGCAATCGCAGGTAAATCCTCAAGACACCGAGTGACTTACATTTATTCAGCGAGCGTCTCTCTCTTTTTTCTTTTCTTTTGAATTTCATGAGATGAGAGAAGCCGGATACTCCGTATCGGATGATGTGGCTGTTTGTGGTTGGCTGAGAGATGTGAACTCGTTAGTTATGACAAACATCTCTGATCTGACATCAGATGTGACGGGACAATTAATATAGATACAAATGTATATGCTGGTTCAGAAGGTTACATTAAATAGTGGTTGTTGTGATTGTTTATTGCATTGAAATGTGCCTGACACTCTGGATACCTGCCTGTGAGGTTTTGGTGACGTGTGCGCACTGTGCGCCTGTCAGCCAAATTACTACTGCCCGGGATGCGCCTCGTCTGCGCCGAGAATAGACCAGGTTGGAGCTGGCGGGCTTTCAGTACACCTTCTGCGCGTTTTTTTGGCACCAAATTGTCACTGCGCCAAGCTGAATCTGTTGACACCTCCTCCTGGTGCGCCGTCACACCCATCTCGGCGCAGCCAGTCTACCAAATTGCCAAATTGGCTGCGCATGGCGGTGCGCCGGATGAAATTACCACTGCGTGGGGTGCGCCAGGCTGCGCCACCCTGAGTTGCGCCAGGAAATTAGAGCCCATTGTGTTTTTATTCATGTTTACACAACGCCCCAACTTCATTGGAATTGGGGTTTGAATGTTGAAAACTTGTGAAACTTGCATTATGCCAAAAATACCAGTGTGCCAAGAGGTATGACCTTAACCTTTGACCAGTGCCCGCAAGATCTTATCAGTTGACTCTCTAGGCAAAATACTAGATACATAGACTGTAAAGAATGGGACAAAGCCATTGATGCCCTCAAACGGACACTTCCATACTGACATCAGTCCAAAGCTTGAAAAAAGCCTCTCAAAGCCTTTTGTGATTAAAGCATTCAGGAGCTAAAGATGACCCTTATCCCTTGACCCCTAAAATCTATAGCATGACACACCAGATAGACAGCATGTCTGTCTATCTGTCAAACACCTTCCATGGGAAACAGCCCATGGAAGGAGTTTGGGGAGGGAAGAACCTTTCAAAAGGAGGTGGTGCATGGATGGTCCGTCTATCATTCACATTTATTATTAGGCTAGTGCTCGTGCTAATGTAGATTAAAGTTCATAACACAAGCTAATTTGTAACTCAAACTTCCCCCAAAATCTGTCAGGAGAGGAGCAAAAATATCTTCTTCATGCAGAAATGTTCTTGTTGTTGTTTATCATAAAATGAAGAAATGTCCAGTTCTGATGAACCAGCTGCTAAAGCAGCCAGCTACGCTAATATCTTGCATTGTCACTTCTGGCTGTCATCAGGGTCATATATCGTGCCTCCTCCTTAAAGGACGCTGATTGGTCAGTGTCTCTGCAGACCGAACTCAATCCCTTCAGCTTGGAGCTTTACAAGACTTTTTTTTTGTAAGGTTTGAAGTTCATTGCTGTGATTGGTTTCAACCCACAAAGGGTTTTCACTGTGCATATCTCCAACATAACGGGCAGAATATTGGACTCAAATGTTTAAATTTGGACAATAACTTATCAAAAACACTACAAAATGTATGTTTTCTTCTTTTCAATCTGTTAAAAATGAATCTGGTGTTTAAAAGCTTGTAAAACAGAATACAAAACAGGCCTTCATTCTCGGTTTTAAAGAGTTTTTCTTGTGAAATTTATTTACAGGGGCTTGCTTAGAAAAATCTTCTTTTGCTACACTATTCATGAGGACTGAGGTAGCAGAAAAACAGCTCAGCAAGGACATCCCTGCTCCTCCATGGTTCACAAGAACATGCACTGAAACCTCTTGAGGGACTCTAAAAGCTTCAAACCGTTTCTTTCTCCGCTGGTGTTAGAGGACAGGACTTAAAGTAAAAGCTGCTGTCCAGCATGTAGGCAGCTGTAAATTGAAGATGTGAGACATCCTCTAAGGTTCAAAAGTTTGAGGTGAGACATGATGAGCTCCTGGGAGAAAGAGACCCACTGTTACGTGTTTTCTCCCCTGATGGACGTTTTAAATCTCCTCTGAGCTGCACAGCACTCAAACACAGCTGCACCCAGTGCTGGACGATAGTCACCTCAAACACAAAACAGACACACACATGCACACACACACACACACACACACACACACACAAGGGATAGCGCTCTCTTTAATGGGACATAGTCCTCTGGAGATGGAGGCTTTCTGGGGCAGATGGAGGTCAGCAGAGCTCTCGTGTTTTCACTCTAACGTGGATTTAGAGGTGACACACATTCAGAGCATCCATCTATTCTGTGCAATTCTGCTGTTTGCTCAGAAAAAAACTGATCTACGAGTTATTTGACTGTAATAAAATGAAATGTCGAATTCTTCAGAGAAATAATTCCAGAATGTAAGATGTTCATCTCTTGGTACCCTCAGAGAATGGAATATTTTTGAGGGGTCTTGCATATTTATTTTGCCCTTTCTTTAATGATAAACCTAATGCATTCTTTACCAACTCCTTTAAATCTAATGATATATAAATGAATACAATGATGCACGTTATAAACCGCAGCTCCATCTTTACTATTTGCTTTCAACTCTTACATATAAGCTTTCTTTGAAGACCGTTTCATATGTTTAAATGTGAAAAATGTGTTTTTATTTTGCAAAACTCACATAATTATGTCCACAGTGCAAAGACATGTGGTTGTTGTTATTGGCGCCCTTGTAAACTTTTTAACTCTGATTTTGAGAATTTTCTTTCAAAAACAAGCCACAACTACAACCATTATCATAGAGCTTAAGGCATGTACTGCCATTTGTTGATTTGGTGTTTTATTACCTCCGCCAAGGAGGTTATGTTTTTGCCGGTGTATGTTTGTCTGTTTAATTGTTTGTTTGTTAGCAACTTCACGGAAAAACTACGAAATGGATTTACATTAAAATTTTTACCAGAGCTGTGGTTTGGTAGGAGGGAGCCATTAAATTTTGGTAAGAATACTGGTATTTGTCTGGATGAAAAAAACTCCCAAAATTCCAAAAAATCCCATAGGTTAACATTGGGTGGAATTTTAAAAAAATATATCTCTGCCATTTCTTAACTGATTCCCTTCCAATTTTACAGGATAATATGGGGTCCATGTCTCTATCATCAAGTTAAATCTGATCTGATCCAGACTGATGTCACAAAAAAAGCATTGAACTTTATAATGGGAAATCCCACTGAAGACATTCAATAATTCTTTTCTAGTTTTAAATGATGCAACACTTAAAGGTGGACTCAAAAAAATGTGAAAATTGCTAAATCTGGAGCAATCCTTTTTCTTTCTCTTCTTGTGTCAATAATCTGGATAAATGCTCTTCCTCCTCATCTGTGTATTTCTTTGTGCTTACCTGGATCTCCATGCCCTGCTCCAGCAGCCTCTTGGCCTGATTCTCCACCTCCAGCCGAGCTCGGCTGATCAGCAGCAGGTCGTTCTCGATCACTTCAATGCTGCTAAGGTCCACACCTTGTGACAGGTAGTCTGGAGAAAAATAACGGGAAAAAAGAAAACATTATTTTTGACGTTTCACAACATATTATTGGACAGATTAGCCCTTTGATTACAGCTTTTCTTCAAGTTAACAAACAAGTGTGTACAGCCAGTAAAATGTAAAATGGCTGATGGAGCTTATATGCAAAATATCACGGTACATGTAGTCTATGCTTGCAGTAGCTGTTCTTGAAACTGTGGAAAACTGCCCTACTTCACAGTGTTAACAATCCTTTATAATATATCACAGATCCAGATCACCCCACCCCTCGTGCCCTAACCAAAACTCCCTTAAAAATTCATCAAAATAGGTTGAGAACATTTTTAATTATAATATACTGATTGATGAAGACCAGATGGATGGATGCATGGACTGACAGATAATGAGATATACGAGTGGATGGATGGTTGAACAGAATGATAAATAAACAGATGGACTGATGAATGGATGGGTGTACAGATATATGGATGAAAGGGTGGATGGATGAACAGACGGAGAGACTGATGGACTGTCTGTTGACCGATCAACAGATAGAAAGATGGTGGGATTGATGGATGAACAAAAGCCTTGTGCTGATGGCCAATACACAATACAACATAATGCAAGTGTGCAGACCAAGTTGACTGATGAACTGAAAAACAAGTAAATGGGTTAGCATCTGGTCTATACACAAAGCAATGGATGGATGCTTGGATGGATAGATGGACAGGTGGATGATTGGGCGGATTATTTACATAGAGCAGTTACTTTATGGACAGCTCAGCTAATAAACAATGGATGGACAGAGGGATGGATAAATCCTCAGTCAAATAGCTCAGAGGATGAGCAGATGGACAGAACAAGAAATTGATGGATGGATGGATGGATGGATGGATGGATGGATGGATAAACAGACAGAGAGGTAGACAGCTGGATGCCAGCACTAAGCCAAACAAAAGGAGAGGCTCCTTCATTATATGAATAACAAAACAACAAAGACTGGTTCATTGGCGAGCCTGATTGAAAAGCCTTATGAGTTATAATAATAAGAAACCCTCTTCTCCAAGAGAATAAGAAGTTTTTTTGATGCAGCTTCTTTAAAAAGATCAGCAGATTTAAGTTAAACGAAAATGTTTATTCAACCATTCTTTTATCAGCAGCTTGGTCTAAAACTTCATTAACACTTTTCTCCGTGATTATATCATCATGTGTCTCTTATTTCATTTGAATCCCATTGACAGTGAAGATGACAGCGGGATAAGTCAGCTTGACGAATTAGTCAGCAACACTTGTTTCAAAGATCACACTTCTGACCGCCTGTTAAACATTTTCACTGCGTTTAGCCCCGGCTTTGTTGTCCGCCCACCTGCTGCAGAGAACCTGACCGAACATTAGAGGAGGGAATATCGACGGGCCGTGAAACTGGAGTCTTTTTCAGGCAGATCTGGGAGTGAAATTGATCTGTCAGAGCATGTTTTTGGTCTGATAAATCAGGAGCGCTTCAGTAAACACTTTCTAATTCCAGCAGAGGGGAGTCAAACTGCTGTCACGATCTCTGCTGCGCACTTATTTTTAAAAGCAGAAAGAGTCAGAGTTTTTTATAGAAAGCATGAGGAGGCAAACAAGAGGTGTCTCCTCAGAGGGTTTCAGGCAATGACTTGGCAGCCTGGACTCGTGTGGGAAGTCCATGGAGCCGGACAGGAGGAGAGACGTCGGGCCAGGTGGAGGGATGAGCGGGCTCGGATGAAATGTGACGGGCAGACAGCAGACAGCTGAGCCGAGTGTTTATGACTAAACAGTGACATGCTGGTGTAACCTCCTTCTGGGATCATTACACAACAGTCTGAGCTGAAAATGTAAAGCCAGCAAAAAATCAAGCTGAAGATCCTAAAGTTAAGTAACATGATTTAAAGTTTAAAAAAAGAACAGGAGAAAGATTTTGACTTTTCAAAACCACATACTTCTCTAGCAGTACTTTTGATTATGCCAAGAGAGTATGACGGAATATTTGTGAAATTGCAGTCAATTACGCATACGTCACACTACTATAGGAAAATTAGCAGTATGCATCTGACCAGTCTACTTGGTTCCCACAATGCAAACTGCCAACAGGTCAGGGGTCAAATGGCGGATGGCCACATCGTATATCCATAAGAATTGCCTTAGCACTAATAGCATTAATTCTGTTACATTTATAAAGAAGTAAAATTAATCAAATCCCTGCAAATTTTCCAGTTTTAACATAAATGTTAGACATCGATCAAGATAACGTTCAATTGCGAAAACCATGGAAATTAAAATAAATCATTCGTAAGCTATTTTTAAGACTTTCAATGGATGCTAATTTAGAGCCACTAGTCACTGGCTGGGCTAGCATTTATTTTGTTAACAATGTTAGCAATGCGATGTGAGCGACTGAAGGGGAGGGTCTTTCAAGCTGCAGTGCAGATGTGTCAACCAAGGCGGATAAGCTGTGCTCTAGATGACCATACTGTCATTCTTCTTTTCATGCATATGTATATATGCACATATTTATATTTCGTGTCTTGCCTCACTACCAAGTCCATGACAAGCAGATAGACACCATTCTTCAACTCTTCAGCAACTCTAAACAGTCGGGTGTGCTTGTTGTTTTTTTTTTCTCCCTTTCTGTTGCATTATCTTCTATTATCGTATTATCTTTTTCTACTCCTAAATAGAGACTTTGTTTTATTGACCTACTTCCCCGGTGGTTTGCTCTAGAGATGTGACTTTCGCGAACGAGTCGAGTCTTTTGAATGGCTTTTTTAAGTGAATGATGAGAACCGATTTGCAGTTGTGAGTAAGTCGTTTGTTTGCGAGCCGTTCTTAAATTTGCAGGCAATTTGCCCTCTGAATTCTTCATTCATCAGCTTCATCCCTGGAATTCAACACAACCAGAAAGACCTTCTTTTAAGGACAGCCGTGACTTGATTTTCCAGAGTATTAGCTTCTTCTTTAAAGACATACGTCCTCATAAACCACAAGGAAAAAGGTGCATGGAAATCTGCCAGATCACACGAGATGCGGTGAGTTAGAGCATGTTTTATCTGTCTGGAGCAGCAGCCTGTTTGCTCTTCATCCATTGAGAACGAGACAGATAGCATTATCAGACAGGTGGCGGGTTTAGGCTTGGAGGAACGAGGGAATTGGACAGAAGCCACATTCAATCCAAAAACAATCTGCCTGGAGCCTCCACTGCGGGCACAAAACCCAGCAGACACAGGGATCGAACAGCTGAGCCTCCCGATTTCTCTGCTTGTTTAGATATGTGGGTTTGTGAGGGAGAAGAGACATGTCATAATCTGCTCTGAGGGCTGCCACGCAATCACACATGCAGACATTGGATATTATGTGTTGGTCCTCAGGGGGAAAGCTCTGCTGTGGCCCAGATGAGCTCCAGTTTCTGTGTGATCCTGGATAAACAGATAAATAATACAAAAAAATCTGCTCTACCTCGTTTAAATCTGTCACACCGTAGCACTTAAACAGCCCACAGTTTGATCTCTCTTCGTCGTCACCTTGGAGACAGAGGTAAGGAAGGAGCGATCTGCTTGGAGCTCATCAGAGCACATTAAACTGGCAAGAAATAATTACCAGCAGATTAGGAGGCTGGAGGTACAGGTGAGAGGTAAACCCAGGGGTGATGTGAACGAGGTTAAAGCAGCAGCTGATCAATCAAAGTCTCCAGAAGGTCTCCATGAGATGAACAAACCTTCAATCCAACAATCAGGCACAAGCTGCAACAAATCTAATAAAAATATATCCCCCCACCTGGCACATGAAGACAGTTGAAGACAGATTTAACAGCTTTGTTCTTGTAGCGTGCTGCGGACCTCCACTCACATAGCTTGTAATCAAATGTGACTTTGGCATAAACAAAGATGGCAAACAACTTCAGGAGGAATTGAAGCTAAATGCGGCTAAAGGTTAGCTTCCTATGACCAGTGATGCCGGTTACGCATTAAGCCGCCTACACACCGAATGCGACTTTGCGACCTTGGCGACCACTCTCCATGTAAAGTCAATGTACAGCCACGATGGGGCAGCGTTAACCCTCCCGCGATGGCCGTGACCAAGGCGACCTGGTCACTCATTGCTCCATCACAAAAGTTGAAAGCTGATCTTTTCGGGCGATGTCGTGTGTGGCTGTGCAGCAACAGCCAATCAGCGCTGTGTGGGTGTGTGACGGTACCCGTGACAGACTTTTTTTTTCCTGGTTCACAGAGTGATAATCCATGTCCGTGAGGGAAACATTAGTTAGTGAGTACATTAGTTCCACCTAGACGGGACCGCAGAGAACTCACAGACGATGCTGCTGCAGGGCCAGCAACTGCAGTGTTTTGTGGTTGGTAGGTGAGTGCAAAGGATACAGTTGGAATAATGTCAGCTTATACATCCTATTATATGATATGATATGATCGCGGTGAAACTTGAGCGGACGTGATGTCACTGAGCGACGGCAACAGCAACAGTGACAAAAATGAGGTATTTATGGACACGCGACTTCAGTGGGCGATGCGATTATGATCACAAAGTCACGTTTGGTGTGAACGCAGCTTTACTCTAATATGATCACTTTTTTCAGTAATGAGTAATCTAACGTGTCACTATTTCCAAACCAATATTTAGATTGAAGTTATTTATACAAGTCAGTGTGCATTTTTGTCATTCTCCTTAGCAAAAAGATATATTTGCTTTCTTATTGCATCTTGGGGAGTGACGCCTTGTATGCGGCAAGTCACGTGAGTTGTCCCCTGCGTTTGTGTCGCAGCCATGACACAAACGTAAACAACAATGGAGGGAGGAGAGGGTGCAAGTTTTCTAGCTGGAAATACAGTCACCATTTTGAGTTTGTATCAGCTAAAGATGACAATATTAAGGTTCGTTGTACACTCTGTGCTGGTGACAAAGTGTTATCTAGCTTCAAAAACTCTACATCAAATTTAAAGAAACATTTGGAGTCGCAGCACGGCACGGTCAAATTCATAGAGAAAGTCCCACCAGGTGGTGCGAAGAAGAGAGCTGCGACTAATGCAGGAGGTTCCCCACCACCCAAACAACAAAAGCTGGACTTCAGTGCAAAACCAGTAAGTGGGGGAGAGTTGAAGAAGTTGGCCAGGCAATGTGTTGAAGAGGAAATGCTGCCCTTAAACACAGCTGACTCACAATATATATGATATACATATTGATATATTATATATTGAATGTAACTAATAAAGTAACTTGTAATCAACAACTACAACAAACTTTATTTATATAGCACTTTTCATACATAGGAAAATGCAACCCAAAGTGCTTCACAAGATAAAACAGAATGAAATGAAAAAAGCATACAACAATATATAGACCTGAGCTCAAATTTTGCCTTGAATCAGGTACATATATTCACTTTTGATCTCTGTTCGAGTATGTTCACAATCACTAAAGCTAAAAAACCTCTCTAGTTTCCATCTGAGATGCCCTGTTGGAGCTCATGTCATTTTAAGGCTTCCTTCCCCACACGGGCCCAGTTCGGTCTAATTGGTTAACAGGTCTTCTCTGTGGTAACTGGTCAGTTCAGCGCTGCTCTGCACCATGTTGTCAACAGCTCTGCATTCATCCTAACATCTACACTCCACACTGGGCTTGCTACTGTGGGTCAGCAGGTTTAAACTGACCAAAAAACAATGGTATGACATCACACTGGTAGATCAGTTTGAGGGGCTAAAGGAACAAGACGTTCCAAGCATCTGCTGGTGTCACAATGAGGTTGAAATAGAGAGGTCCTAATGTGGCTGAGTTCTGGTTTTGTTCACAGAGGTACTCCATTATGTGGAGGAGACAGGAAAAAAGGGCAGATAAAAATTTTTAAAAAAGCAGAACATGACCAACTGAAAGAGCATCATAGGCGATGCTGATTTCTCTCATTTTGGCAGCATTTATGCTGACATGAGGATAACTGACAAAGACGTTCATTTTTCAATGAATTCTGGAATTGCTGAGCCAACAAGTTTGACCCCTGAAGCCCTTTTTGGCCCCATTGACTCTCGTTAAAAACACCTTTTTTCAGTCTACTGCCACTCCAATGCAGAAATATAAAATCCTGTTAATGTCTCTGTCTCTCAGTGGCAAAAAAACTGCACACAAACAAAAATCACAAATAGATTACGCCATTTTTTGCAGAGAGGCATTTTGGGAATGATTACCTTGATGGAACTGATATAACAGTGACTGTCGGCCAGTGGAATAAATTATTTCACCACCTGAAGTTTCAGGTTGTCGCTAATCATTGATTAACTTATTTTTATTAACTGTTTAAATGCTTTTTGAGGGTTAGAATTATGAAAAAAACTTCATCTTTGCTAAAGATGAAGGGGACTGGAGTTAGTAGCAAAAACCCCAAAATATTATGTTTAACATTTTGGAAATATATCAAACATCATAAAGGGTTTCTGTATGGAAAAAGTGTTTTTTTTTAAAGGAAGGCCTGAGGGTTTAGTGAGCATGAAGCACTAATTTGCATCTTGAATATTAAAATGAGATTAAAATCAGTGATTTGTTTTAGTTATGAGGTAAATTATCTAGTATTCAAGTATTCTGTAAATGTAAAGGCTGTCTTGCAACCTCCAGAATGAGGGCTTGTTTTTAGGAATTATTATTTCTTTGCTAATGTCCCAAGAAGAGGAAGAATAGGAAGAGGACCGCCTTCAGCAACTCTAAAAAATGGCCGTGTTGAAAGAGGACAGAGGCTGCAGGGTGTCTCAGCTCGAGTAAACCATAATGTGACGATGCGAGTTCATTTGCTGTGAGGCAACATTAAGTTAAATTTGAGTTTGTGTGATGTGATTTTAGCACGGCTGAAACTTGAATTAAACTAAAACAGAATCACATTTGTTTCTTTTTCAGATGCAATCTCATCTTCTTAAAAGTTCTGCTTTCATAAAATATTACTTCAAGCTCCTGTTCACTTCTCTGAACGATCGTTTTAGCCCTGCAGGGAATCAGGGTGCATGAGGTTGAACACTTTCTTAGTTTTAATCAGTCAATCACTTTAATTTATTACCAGTCATGAAAGCATTGGGTAGGGATGCACAAATGCACCAGTTTGATGTGGGCTTACGACGACAGGCATCAGCAGATACTGGAGAACAAACAGAAGATGCAGATTCTGTTGAGCCACATCAGTTTGAAGCTTTATCAGGTATAAGTGTTGGACAAACCCTGACCTTTTTCATGATCAACTAGAAAGCACTCAGAGAGCACAAACCTCCACCAAGGTAGCTCACATATTGCTGTTACATCCATAATCAACAGTTCCATGATAAAGTTACTATCATAAAATGATTTCTTGACCCTGAAAACCCACACCTAGCACTCTGATTCATGTTGATATCTTTATCAGTTAGACAGTTATTGAGCAAAAACTATTGTTCGCTAATAGCGGTTATCTGGATCACCACCAAAATCTAATAATTTCTAAGTTGGGTCATTACCAACATCTCCTGAAAATTTCTGCAAAATCCGTCCAGTAGTTTTTGAGTAGTCTTGCAATCAAACAAAAAACAAACAGACACATGCCGGCAAAAACATGACCTCCTTGGCAGAGGTAGCAAACATGAGAGGAAATGTTGGGACAGTGAGACCTGAAAGGAAATCTAAAACACATTCACACTGGCACCAATAACTAGCTGAAATGTTATTTCAAACATTGATATCTGCCCTGAATGTGATGCATCTATTTTTGGTCCATATTGCCCTGCACTACTCCTGCAGAAAAACCATGACATCACATTTCTGTTTCATTCTCTCTCCCTTTCGCTCTTTAAACTTGTATTTCACAGAAAAACTGCCTTCTGCTGAGTCAAACTGGAAACCATCATCCCTGCTTTCACTTCCTGAACAAACAGACGACAGGGAGGAGATAAGGGGAGCAGATATGATGACCAGATCGAGGAGGAGGCTCTGGTTTTATCAGAGGACCCGCGTAATCCCGGAAGGCAGCAGATGGGCCCCGATAGGAAGCCTGTGAAATCAGCCTGCCCGCATGTTGGCTGCCGGGGCTTTTGTTGCCATGCCAATGTCAAAGTAGCCCCTAATTAGTCCACACACTTAAACACCTCGCAGACATGCTCGCCGGGCAATAAGGGGGACGCAGCAAGCACTCCAGCGGAAGCCAGATTGTGACAATTAAGCATGCAGCAGGTGCTATGCAAACACGCGCTGCGGAGGAGTGGCCAAAGTCCTGAGAGGAAGGATGCTGCCATTAGCATCGTCATGGCCACAGTTTCCTACCTGGGCTCGCTTTAATGAGGGCAAACAAACTTAGACGGAGGAGGGGTCGCGGAGGGAAACAGGAGTTAAACCTGCAGGCAGAGATAATTACAATGAAACAAACAAGCAGGATTGAAGCTGGGACATTTATTAAGTCTATCAAAACTATCAGTTTTATCTAGGGATGCACAATATGGTCACTTATAGGAGCAACAACTCTCTAACCTGTTGAATCTCTGCATGGCAAATGGCTGTATGCTGTATAAAGTTCTGCATGGGCTGGCACCTCCTCCACTGAACGAGTTTATTAATTCATGTATTACATTTATTTTAAGATCGCACACACACACACACACTTGTCCAAATACATTACATCAACCTGCCAGGGACGGCAGATAAGCCTGTGGCTGAAATCTTGCGCATTTACATGTCAATATTCATTCATGTGCACCGTCCTCCATTTGAAATAAATGAATAAATGACTAAGATTTTGGCAGATATCCAGTATGTTGATATTTCTAAACTATTCTTCTGTGATTACAGTCCGTTTGTGTTAAAAACTAATATGAATCAAGAAAAACGTTTTATTCTTTAATACTGTAATTTCTTGATTTTAACACGCACTTTTTGGCTTCTAAATAAGCTCTAATTTTCTGGGTGCGTATTATTCATGAGTACAAGCAAAATACCTAAAATATTTTGTCTCGCCAACATCACGATTGCAACACATTTGAAAGCTGAAATATTCTCTTTCTCTGCGAAAACACAGGCAAACACAGAGCGCTGCCATCTTGTGTGCAAGGGGACGCAAAATAGCTGCGCTGTGATTGGTCAATACACTACGACTAGGCATGCTTGGGAAGAAATCAAGTAATTGCGCATACATGAAGCAAAAGGTGTTTCCGCATCTGTGTATTTGTCATGAGAAGACTGAAATTTCATTGAATAAAAGTAATTTCCGAGTTGTTTGAGAGAGTAAGGTTTCGGCAAAATTTGGGTGCATGTTATATTCGAATACAGTGTTTTCAGGCAAAAATCATGAAATATGGGATTATAATCGAGAGCGTTTTAAAATTGAGAAATTATGGTAAATGACACTTTGATTAATAAAAGTGGACACTGCGTGATGATGAGGTACACAATCATGGTTCGTCATACATTTTGCCAATATTACGGCCAAGTATGGGATTTTTCATGGCCAATTCATATGGTCCAAACAGCGTCTGTAAACATCTACAAAAATCTTTGATACTAGGGCTGGGCGATACTACCTAATCTCAGTATCACGATTAATTGAAGCTCTTACCTCGGTTACGATTAATGAGCGATTATTTCATGCTATGCTGGAACAAATTGGTGGTGTTACCGACGGTCGTCGAAACAGTCTTCCTGCAGTATTTACACTTAACTTGTTTCTGCTTATTGTCCTCTGCACAGAATCCAAAATGTGCCCAAACAACGGAGACGGCATTTTTCTTGGCTACAAGGTCCTCTGATAGATTAGCGCTTGTCTCCTCCATGTTGGCAGCGTGTCCTTTGCTCTTGGCGAAAGCGAACGCAGGTATGGAGGGGGCGTGGTCACGTGACTTGCACAGGGAAAATAATCAAAATAATCGACATGAGTAAAATTACTTTGATGAGAAGGTTTAAATGTCAGTTTTGATTATTTTTTGATTAATTGCCCAGCCCTATTTGATACCAATGCATTCCTCATATTAACACTAATAAAATACAGAACAAGAAATACTGTTGACATTGTTTATTTTAACGTTAATGAAAAAGCACAAAGAGATCTGCACAGCAAAAAGGAGCTCCCTTCAGAGACCTGATATATGATCTATGTTTATATAAATATATGGACACTAAAATTCTCTCCACATTTAGTTCCTGGTCCTCTGCTGAGGATAATCTAAATTCCTCTGTCAGTATAAACATTTGTATTTTTAAGTAAGAGGAATACTTAGCTTATAGGGATCACACACATCTATTGTTTCTTCAGTCTAAACTGTTAAAATTCACTGATCAAACAGAATATCAAACAGCACAAATCATCAAAAAATAATTAACTACCAGGAAATATTCAGGGTATGTTTAGTCAGACAGAGGGACAATATCATTTCAGGGGATTGTTTTATTTTCAGAATTTAAAAGTGAAAACTACCAGGAAAAGCTTTTGTATATTTGTGTACTTGTTAAACTTTAGAGCTGTCTGAGTGATGAATTGAAACAATGTCCAAACATAGAGCCGTTTAAGAAAAAAATATAAAAACATGATTTTTAAAAGGAACAGGGAAGAGGCTGTACGAAGATCACGGACGGCTGACGTAGCTTCTTTTTTCTTTTCTTTCTTTTTTATTTTTCTCTGGGTTCTATTTGTGTTATTATATTATAACTATTCAGTTTATTTTGTTTGTGTGTGATTCATTTTATTATTATCATCATTAGTATTTTGAAGTGGGTTAATTTCAGACTACTTGTGTAAGGTGAAGGGGTGCCACAAAATAAGTTTGACTTCCTGCTATTCCTTTTAGAACATGCGAAAGACAAATTTATTTTGCACTTTGGTTGTTGTTTTCATTTTTGTTCTATGTTTAATTATTTTTTCTTGATATTAAATAAAAATCCTTGCAGGGAGCTCCTTCTAAGTGGCAGATACCTGTGATTTTTTATGACTTTTGTTTGGATCTAGTGAACACCTCAGGATGTGAGTGTCTACTTTATATTTATTATATTTTGATTATAAGAAATGAGTAAAGTCCAATTGTAGCAGTTTTGTTCTAACATGGCATCAAATTATCACACTAAGAGGGCTTGGTTTTTCTGAATGGGCCAAATTAACTCTGATTTGCATTTTAGGAAAGTTTGGTTGATATGGGATGATGTAAAAACTCACAAGAACTTTGGTGCTTTCACCTTACAGTGTAGTTGGATCCGCCTGATTTGACATCTGTAATCAGAATCACATTTCTTTACTAAATAAAAAATAGATAACAATGACGTTAAAATCCATATTGTGGCATAAATTAATAGAGGTGACATCTGAAAATAAGACTTGAGTTGATATTTTATGAGCTAAAAAGTCTAAAACACATGTGACACAGATCTGTGGAGATCCAGAGCAGACCCTGATTCTTTTCAAAGGCTGCAGAGACCTTAAAGCTGGAGTTGCTTGAGAAATAAAAGAGGAATAAAAATCACATGGAGAGTGTTAAAGCTGCTCTGTGAGTCTAATTAGCTGAGCGCAGAGGTGTAAAAAGAAAAAGAGAAGACAGTTCAGAGAGGGAGGGAGGGAGTGATGACGAGTAGGAAGGGCTACTGGAGGCAGAGACAGAGAAGAGCAGCAGAGAGGAGAAGAGAGGAGCGAGGGGGAGGCAGAGCAGCAGCGTCCGTGCAGCCTTTTTCCTGCACATCTCCACACTGTCAAGTCTCCATCCTGAGGGGAGTGAACGCAGCGGCGACAGATCACTGAATGATGGAGTATTATCACCCTGAAGGCTTTAACATTGGGACTGAAACTAAAAACTCCTGCGGCACTCGAACACACCTGAGGATGGTTGCTTTTTAACGAGGTAAACTATCACATCCATACACCAACACTGTTATCACAACTCTGATAGGGAGGCGGTGGTAGAGCTACAGGAGAGCCAGAGACAAACACGCTCTCGCTCACATGTCGTGGAGTCTGTGAGTCACCATTTTCAAGCAGTGATTATTTCCAGAGGAGAATAATTAGAGAAAATGAGTGGCTGTCAAACAGCGAGGAACACCGCGGAGACGACTACCTCCCAAAGAGAGTAAAGCTCGTAAAGTAATCAGACTGAACTTCTCTGAATTTGTCCTTACTCCAGGGTCAGCACGAGGGCAGCTGTTTAACAGAGGTGAAATCAAAAGGAGCGTCACAAAGAGGGACGATTAATTCATTAAACAGAAAGACATCGGGAGAAGTGAATCTGAAGGGAGAGGAGAAGCTTCTAGCAAAGTTTAGAGAGGATTATAGGAGCTGAGAGACAGCTCAGACTAATGAACTTACTTGATAAGGAGAAGAAAAGATTGGGCTGTGCAAAAACAAAGCAAATATCACATTAAAAGTTTCAGCTGGAAAAAAATAAATGAGATAAATGTTGAAATTTCATGGCAGGATGGGGATGTGGGATGAATATCTGGAGATGTAGTTGCAAGGCGATGCACAGTATATTAGGTACAACCTTTCAACTGCTGGTTAACACAAACAGCTGATCGGACAATCATGTGGCAACAATTCACTTCATTTAGGCATGTAGGCATGGAAGGTTATTTTAGAGACTTTGAAACAGAAACTGCTGATCGACTGCGATTTTCATGCACAAACATCTCTGGGTTAACTTTAGGTCACTTTCACACCTAAAGTTCGTCAGACTTCGGCAGACACATTGCCCTAACAAATGCTGCGTTAACATAGCCTCCTTCCACTAGTTGTAGCTGTAGCTGCGGTCTTTAATCCAGCCGTCCTGCCGACTGCTGCACTATGACCCCAGAAAACACAACCAGCCTCAAGTGATGACATCCGTACTTCTAGTTCTGGAGTATTCTGCGCCAAACGTTAAAGATAAAGCTGCATTAAGACTGCGTCAGGTTGACATTAATCTATTGAGAGAACTGAAGGATGGCAGTGCTAGCAATGCTAGCATTAGCAACACTCTGCTTGATGTCATCAGGGAACATGATGGCTTACTGTTGTTGTATTCGACCCAATTTAAGCCACAATTCACTGCTTTTTGGTTCTTGTTTGGTTCGGATGGCTTTCACACTCACCACAAACCAAACTCTGGTCCACTTTGAAGTGAAGCAAGACCCCCTGGTGTCAGGCAGCTCAGAGGTCAGTTCTTTGGTTCACACCGAAGTTTGTGTGAGCCTTCACATCAGATCACAGTAACCAAAGCGAACTGGAGTTTGTTTGGTCCAGACCAAATGTCTTAGGTGCTGCTTTGGCAGAGAGATCAGCAGCTATGCATGCAACATGTACGAAAGTTCTTACTTGGGTTCAGGTCCGTTTGAGGCACATCTGCCAAGTGTCTTCCCCTACTGTTTCTGCTCTATCAATAAAGGCCAAAAAATGCCCAAAAATAGCTTATAAAAGAAGAATGATACAAAAAATAGAAAATATCCAGCAAGCAGCAGGTCTCTGGGCCAAAATGCCTTGTTGATGTCAGGTGTCAGAGGAGAACAGTCAGAGTGGTTGGAGATGATAGAGAGACAACAGGAACTCAAATAACCATCCGTTAACACCAAGGTATGAGGAAGAGCACTTCTGACTGCACAACAATCTTAAAACAGCAGCAGCAGAACACACCTTGTGCCACTCCTGTTGGCTAAGAACAGGAAACTGAGGCTACAGTCCATACTAAGGCTGTCACGTTTCCTAAAAATGAAACTCGAGCGATTTTCGAACATACACCCAAATAACCAAAGATACTCGGTTATGACCACAGTGGACCATCTTCTGATGGAGACTTCCAGCAGCTCCATGTCTCGTCATGGAGGGCATGTTTGCATAGCACCTGCTGCATGCTTAATTGTCCATGGTTTCTTCAACATGACGATGATTTCACTGAACTCCAGTGGCCTCCACAGTCACCAGATCTCACTCCAATAGGATGAGCAGCCGACAAATCTATGGCAACTGTGTGATGTTACCATGGAGGTATGGACCAACATTTCTGAGGAAAGTTTCAGCACCTTGTTGAATCGATGCCACAGAGAATTAAGGTGCTCTGAAGAGGGTCCAACCTGGGACTAGCTAGGTTTATTTTTAACATATCCATCACTACAAGTAATCAACTCGTTGAGGTTATCTGCCAGTCTTAATATTGTTCTGGTGATGTTGTACATTCTTACTCCTGTCCTATTGTATGATATTGCACAGCATTGTGTTTTAATAACTTTTATTACATTGTATTGCATCAGTGTGTTACCTGCCTTGAGTCAACACCCTGGAGTAACACTTAAGAGGAAACTTGATTGTTTAATATTAACTCAACATACTTTCTCACTCAAGTTATATAAAATATTAAAATGTTTAGTCAAATTTTTAAAAAAATATTTACCTGATGTTCAAACTGTTGCTTCACACACAAGCTCTTTTGCAAAGCAGAAACTGAAGCTTGCATATTTTAGAGCAGCGAGTGTAAAAAGATTCCAGATGAAATGCCCAAGGTGAGGGACACGCTGACACATGTGGGCTCACTTTAACCTTAACCACACAAGCCCTGTACCCAAACACAACCATCCAATCACGTTTCATCTCAAGGAACACCTACTACTGTCAACACGCCCACCAATCTCTGGCCAAACGCCCGGGCGCTTGAGCCGCCTCGAGCTGCAGTTACATAAAATAATCTCTGCTGGGATGCTGGAGGAAGAGGAAGGTGTCACATTTAAAGGAGGAGAGATGAAGATACTGGCAGAGAATTTTAGGAATCGGTGAATAATTTGACATTTTCTAATACTGAAATGTTGATTGAACTCTCTGAAATGATAAAAAAGAAGTGGAACCTGATCCTAAATGTGAACGAGGTCACCTTGGTAACATGCGATGAGTGATATTTGATTTGTTTGTTTTTAAAAATCGAGATTTCTTCCTTGATTTACTTCAATTGGAAGTTATTGCAATCTTTGAAAATGTGAATACTGAAAATTAACAGTTTTTATGATGGTTGGCCCTGTCAGGTTTTTCACAAACACATGTTTAGGCTAATATTTGTTTTTAAAATTAGATTAAACATTGATCATTGTTTTTGTAGACAAATCTGCCTATGTTTGAAATGCATAATCAACATTTGATGACACACACTTTAACTTTAAGAGGGAAATTCTGTTTGGTTTGGAACATATTTTGATAACATAAAGGCAAAATTTCATTCATGATTTTTTTTTTGTTACAGTTTTTTGTTGTTGTCAAAAATCAATTAAAATCATAAATTGAGTGTTGTGGAAAAAAATTGGGGATTTTTGTTTTTAGGCCATATCGCCCAGCCCTATGTGGATCCCTACTTTAATACAATCACTAATTTTTAGAAGTTCTGACATTTGTTTTTGCACTAGAGTGCAGCCTCTAGGAGCTCTTCCTTCCTCTAACCCCATTCACACTGGCAGAAAAACCCTGAAACAATCCTAGTGAGCAGTATGTGTGAATGCAAACAGGAGGCTTCTGCATCCTGGAATTACCCTAAAATTGACCTGCTGTGCCCACATTGTTTCGTCCAATTCTTTCTACAGCCTGTGGCTTAAACAAGTGAATTTGGTGATTGTTGGGCTCCAGCAGAAAACACGTTGGCCGATACTGTCTCCCTCTTTTTCTCTTTTGCCATGCACACTCTGCCCTCTTTAATACAACCAAATAAACATTTACAAATAAGAACCAAAAAGCTTCTGACACCAAATGTTTCCCTCTGCATTCAGAGTCTGCATTCATACGCAGATGCAGAAACATGACACAGAATTAAACCAGACCTTCAGCACAAGCTTAGAGCTCTAGACAGCCCTCACTTTCATCATTCAGGCTGAAAATGTCTCCAAATTGAAACCATCAGGAGTCCTGACTCGACTCGAAGAACACCGAGCCAGTGTGTGTCCGCTGTTGTGACAGTCAGCCAGTGCATAATCTCAGACACTGAGAGCGTCTGCAGAGAACCAGCTCACAGTTTTCAGGCCTCGTTTGCTGGAAAGCACATGATGAGAACCATCAAAGACCCAAAGAGAGGCCGCAAAAACTGATTAAACACACATCAGGCACACATGCACAACAGCAACACAAACACTCACAAGGACAGACGTCCAATTAGACAGAAAGAGCAGCTTCTCTGTCAGGCTGTGATAAACGAGCTCAAATTACACGGTAGATGTTTGACGCAAAATGAAGACTCCGGAGGGAGATCTGAGCCTTCAGTGTGAGTGACTAGGGCTGGGCGATATGGACCAAAAATCAGATCCTGATATCATTTCAGCTGGATGATGATACATGGCACATTTCTGCATATTTTTCGAGAGAAGAACAAACAGAACCAGCTAATATGTCATAAGACCATGATGCTTTTTTTTATTACTTACATACTTGTTTATCAACCTTGTTAGTTCTTTTTTTAAATTCTATCGTTTCTCATCGTTTTAGTCCTGTTTTTACAATATTTTCATGTTTTAATTTACTACCTTTTTTTAATTCTTTTTATCCGTCCTCTATCTACCCTCTTCTTTCCCTCCTCCTGATGTGATGTCATCAACTGTCATCAATTTATCTATGTATATATAAATCTATCATCTATTTATTGTCTTACTGTCTCCTTATCATTACATATAAAACAAAATATCTTCTTTTCTAATGTTATTCAAACTGTATGTGCATGTTGCATTATAACCTGTACTTCTATAGTATATTCCTATAGTATTTCAGTCATCTCCAGTAGACCATCTTCTTTCCTTTTGTTGTTTATTTCAAATGATCCTCTGTGCCTTTTCATCTGACTCTTCTGGTCGTTGTTTGACCTGATTGTTGATTTACTGTCTCCAGAATTCTGCCTTTTTCTGCCTTTGTTTTTTCTGTTAGAAAACTTTGTAAACATCTATTTTCAAAGGTGCTATATAAGTAAAGTTAGCATTATAAAGACAGAAAATTAAAAATTACAGATGATTGAAATCAAGCCTGAAACTATATGAGATTTAAAGTACCGGTTTTGTTTATATGCCTAAAATAAGACTTGTGATGAACACACGCTCATGAGATTTTAATATCTAATGGGAAATAACAAATGCTTCATATGACAGTTGCTAAGGAACTGCTAATAAGTACTACAAAAATGGCCAGGCCACGTGCTCTTTTAGAGCTCCTGCCTCTTCATAGCCCCCCTTCCCCACACAGCCCCAGTGTGCTCTGATTCAGTGCTGCTTGGCGCGTGTTTCCAACAGCTCTGCATTTTTTTTAACAGTGAATCAGGGAATCAGCTGTACTAGTGCTGCTCATAGGATGAGGGAGAGGTCCTGATGCCATGGACCTTATCGTCTAGAGCAGGGGTCTGCAACCTTTCCAATCAAAAGAGCCATTTTCCCCACCACGCCAACCAAAAAAATCTGTCTGGAGCCACAAAATACATTTGAACCTTAAAATGACGACAGCAGCACCTGCTGACTCTCCATCATTATAATGACATCAGATCTAAAAGCAAACTGCTTTATCAACCAACATGACTGCTCTATAACAAGTCATGTACTTTTGTTGCTTTAACTTGGCATTATTGTTATACCATATTATATTGCAATAATTAATTTAGAGCTAAAATGACAACAATGGCATGTTTATCAGGCTTGTCAACAAAATAACAGTTAATTAATATTAGCCTGTGTTATCACTGTCATTATTATTTTTTCTATTGTTGTTACTCAGTTTTTTTTTTCCCACAGGAACAGGTTTTACCTGCAGTGGAGAAATCATAAATATCTATTTGACATCATCAGGTTAGATGGGGGTCATAGGGTCTTCCTCTGACATTTTTAAACTTAAATCATTTCTTTCCTGCATTCTGTTCATTTTTTATGCACAATTTTATAATAATCATGAGGTAGTCTTGTGATCTTTGAAAGCTCATCAGTGTTTTAGAAGCTTATCCCACATAATTCATCAATTTTTAGTATCATGTCAATCTTGATGTCTTATAAAAATATATGTCAGATGAACATATAGCACAGTAACTCAAACACCCGAGTTTGAAGTTACAGGGGGAGAGACTGACAGCTATCACATACAGCAGACATGGTAATAAAAAACATCCACCTGATATCTTTGTGTAAAAATCCCCCTCTTCAAAAACGAGGTCGCTGTTGCGCTGAATTTATCGTCTCCTTGTTTCTCTCATCTTAAACGGAGCTGTATCGCCGACACGCCTCCGTTTTAAAAGTTTGGATTCCTTCACAGCAGCAGCTGATGTTTTAAAAGTAAGAAAGTTAATCAGAACATCTGCATAATAACTTTAAGACAACATCACGGGTGAGCTCACAGCTAAAGATGCAGCAGCGTCCTGCTCTCC
Organism: Cetoscarus ocellatus; assembly: GCA_037902135.1. Taxonomy (NCBI): domain Eukaryota; kingdom Metazoa; phylum Chordata; class Actinopteri; order Labriformes; family Labridae; genus Cetoscarus; species Cetoscarus ocellatus. Next base: position 988,365 of record JBAMNC010000947.1, on the reverse strand, counting down.
CTCCAAGCTGCTGCAGGTCACACAGAGGTCACGAGAGGCGCACATATGACGCAAAGTTGACAATCATTTCATGAAAAAAACACACATTGATTGCAGATAGTGCTAAAACATCCCAAAGGTGTTGTATCAGGTTGAGGTCAGGACTCTGTGCAGGCCAGTCAAGTTAATCCACACCAGACTCTGTCATCCATGTCTTTATGGACCTTGCTTTGTGCACTGGTGCACAGTCATGTTGGGATCGGGCCAGCTCCAAACTGTTCCCACAAAGTTGGGAGCATGGAATTGTCCAAAATGTCTTGGTATGCTGAAGCATTCAGAGTTCCTTTCACTGGAACTAAGGGGCCAAGCCCAGCTCCTGAAAAACAACCCCATACCATAATCCCCCCTCCACCAAACTTTACACTTGGCACAATGCAGTCCGACAAGTATCGTTCCCCTGGTACCCGCAAACCCAGATTCGTCCATCAGATTGCCAGATGGAGAAGCGCGATTCGTCACTCCAGAGAACGCATCTCCACTGCTCTAGAGTCCAGTGGCGGCGTGCTTTACACCACTGCATCCAACGCTTTGTGGTTGTATGGCTTGGATGCAGCTGCTCGACCATGGAAACCCATTCCATGTAGCTCTCTGCGCACTGTTCTTGAGCTAATCTGAAGGCCACAAGAAGTTTAGAGATCTGTAGCGATTGACTCTGCAGAAAGTTGGCGACCTCTTGGCACTATGTGCCTCAGCATCCGCTGACCCCGCTCCATCAGTTTACGTGGCCTACCACTTCGTGGCTGAGTTGCTGTCGCTCCCAAACACTTTCACGTTCTTATAATACAGCTGACAGTTGACTGTGGAATATTTAGGAGCGGGGAAATTTCACCACTGGATTTGTTGCACAGTTGGCATCCTATCACAGTTCCACGCTGGAATTCACTGAGCTCCTGAGAGCGACCCATTCTTTCACAAATGTTTGTAAAAGCAGTCTGCATGCCTAGGTGCTTGATTTTCTACACCTGTGGCCATGGAAGTGATTGAAACACCTGATTCTGATTATTTGGATGGGTGAGCGAATACTTTTGGCAATATAGTGTATGTTGACAACCTAAATATGAAGAAATGATGCAGATGATTTTAAGTCATTAAGACAGAATTCAGAGTTTCTAGAAATATTTGGTGATTTAAAACAATGAATTACCCAATAGTTGGTGTTTAGGAGTTTTTTTTTTTATTGTAGTGATCTCAAATAGGTATTAATATGATTCGATTTTCACTAATAACAAAAATGCTCTTTGAATGATTATAGTAAACGTCAACATATCCGTATAAAAAGGTCTTACTTTATATCTCATTTTACAATCCAATTACACCTCTTAGAGACAAACTTTATCATACAGCTTTTCTCTTTCACTAAAATCTAACCAATCCTCTCTCTCCAGGATTCAGGATGACTGGAGAGGAACGCCGAGGAAGCCCGCGACAAAGATGGTGAAACAGGGAAAAATGCCATTTTCTGCTTCAGTCCCCACCTCCAAATCTCAGAAGGATAAAGTGAGAATGAGAAGGCACTGAAATGTCAAAGCGCCAATGGATCAGTCTCTCTAAACTGTCTCAAAGGACTTCACATGACCTCCGACCTTTGGATTTGACTGGATTTACTGGAGGTATAACACGACCTTTGTTCATTTCCATCTTGTGATCAACGTGACTCCATTTCCAGTTGGAAAATTATACGGCAAACTTGTCCCATATGACAAAAAGGACTGCAGACAACACTGGGACCTTTATGATTATAATGTCAAATGGACGAACGTGAAGGACGTAAAATACAGCGCCATCAGAAGGACCATCAGACAACACCAGGACCCTCACCATCCCTGTCATAATTAAGTTATGAGTGTGAAAAACACTACAAAATGATAGAGGGGCAAACAGACAACGGCAGGGTTTTTACCATCACCATAACAACAGAAGGTCAGGCGTGAGAGACAACAAATCCGCCACAGTGCAACTGAAGGCCAATGGAAGGTATTGGGATTTTACCATTATTAACTCCGCTGAAGAGGTTATGTTTTCCCCAGTGTATGTTTGTTTGTCTGTGTGTTAGCAAGACTACGCAAAAACTACTGGATGGATTTAAGTGGAAATTTTACCAGAGGGTTGTCCAAGGAAGAGGCCATTAAATTTTGGCGGAGATCCGCATATTTGTCTGCATGCAAAAAATTCCCACAATTTTCTAAAAACCCCATAAGTTAAAATTGGGCCGTATTTTAAAAAATCATATCTCTGCCATCACAAAATGGATTCGCTTCAAAATTTACAGGATAATAAATATAATATGTCTCTATCATCAAGATAAATTTCATGTGGATTTGATCCAGATTGACGTCACAAAAAGAAAACATTGAATTTTATAATGGGAAATCCCATTCATTTCTCCTCGGCTGCTGTGAGGGGTTTTGCCCCCTTTACGTCATTATGGGAATTGTAGTTTAGTTGCAGACTGACGCCAACGTTTTTCAAGCCTATGTGACTTCATGTCCCAGCTTCCCTTGCAATGCCGGCAGAGGAGCTCTCCAAATGGACAGACATGAGCAGAGACTTGGCCGTTCAATCGGAGCGAGTGGTGATCCAGAATTGTATGTTTTACAGGGGTTGTGGAAAAGCCACTGCTGTAACTGAGCTGCTTGGCCGAGGTCTGTGATCTCTGAGTGCTTTTCTAGATGTAAATATGATTATACACACGATTAGAGCTGGGCAATTCAACTATTTTTAATTTACAATACAAAACCCAAAACAAGTGAAGTTGGCACGTTGTGTAAATCGTAAATAAAAACAGAAAACAATGATTTGCAAATCCTTTTCAACTTATATTCAATTGAATACACTGCAAAGACAAGACATTTCATGTTCGAACTGAGAAACTTTATTTTCTTTTGCAAATAATCATCAACTTAGAATTTAATGGCAGCAACACACTGCAAAAAAGTTGGCACAGGGGCATTTTTACCAATGTGTTACATCGCCTTTCCTTTTAACAACACTCAGTAAACGTTTGGGAACTGAGGAGACCAATTTTTGAAGCTTTTCGGGTGGAATTCTTTCCCATTCTTGCTTGATGTACAGCTTAAGTTGTTCAACAGTCCGGGGTCTCCGTTGTTGTATTTTACGCTTCATAATGCACCACACATTTTCAATGGGGGACAGGTCTGGACTACAGGCAGGCCAGTCTAGTACCCGCACTCTTTTATTACGAAGCCACGCTGTTTTAACACATGCAGAATGTGGCTTGGCATTGTCTTGCTGAAATAAGCAGGGGCGTCCATGAAAAAGACGTTGCTTGGATGGCAACATATGTTGCTCCAAAACCTGTATGTACCTTTCAGCATTGATGGTGCCTTCACAGATGTGTAAGTTACCCATGCCTTGGGCACTAATGCACCCTCATACCATCATAGATTCTGGCTTTTGTACTTTGCGCCTATAACAGTCCGGCTGGTTCTTTTCCTCTTTGGTCCGGAGGACACGACGACCACACTTTCCAAAAACAATTTGAAATGTGGACTCATCAGACCACAGAACACTTATCCACTTTGCATCAGTCCATCATAGATGAGCTCGGGCCCAGCGAAGCCGGCGGCGTTTCTGGGTGTTGTTGATAAATGGCTCTCGCTTTGCATAGTAGAGTTTTAACTTGCACTTACAGATGTAGCGATAAACTGTAGTTACTGACAGTGGTTTTCTGAAGTGTTTCTGAGCCCATGTGGTGATATCCTTTACACAGTGATGCCGGTTTTTGATGCAGTACCGCCTGAGGGATCGAAGGTCACGGGCATTCAATGTTGGTTTTCGGCCTTGCCGCTTATGTGCAGTAATTTCTCCAGATTCTCTGAAACTTTTGATGATATTGCGGACCGTAGATGATGAAATCCCTAGATTCCTTGCAATAGCTTGTTGAGAAATGTTGTTCTTAAACTGTTCGACAATTTGCTCACGCATTTGTTCACAAAGTGGTGACCCTCACCCCATCCTTGTTTGTGAATGACTGACCATTTCAGGGAAGCTGCTTTTATACCCAATCATGGCACCCACCTGTTCTCAATTAGCCTGTTCACCTGTGGGACGTTCCAAATAAGTGTTTGATGAGCATTCCTCAACTTTCTCAGTCTTTTTTGTCACTTGTGCCAGCTTTTTTGAAACATGTTGCAGGCATCAAATTCAAAATGAGCTAATATTTGCAAAAAATAACACAGTTTACCAGTTCGAACGTTAAGTATCTTGTCTTTGCTGTGTATTCAATTGAATATAGGTTGAAAGGGATTTGCAAATCATTGTATTCTGTTTTTATTTACGATTTACACAACGTGCCAACTTCACTGGTTTTGGGTTTTGTATAACCACTGCATTCCACAATAATGAAATCTGAGTGATCCAGATTTAAGATGACCGTGTCACATCTTTGGCTCTTTCCATTACTATCAGCATTATTTTAAGGTATTGGCAATTTAACATGTATATCTTTATATGTACTGCCCTTTTTTAATGTTCAAAATGACAGAGTCAAAAGCACACATTTAATAATAGCATGTGGTGCATGTTTTAAAATCAGGGAGTCATCATGTTTATTAATTCTAATCTCAATATCTATTAAAATAATTAGATTTTTGCTATAATGAGCAGCCCTACATACTATAATACAATATATGCTACAATATGTAACATTGAGAGCTTTACATTAACCATAATGATACAGAGACCAGCCTTCAATACATAAAAAGGGATACAACAGAAAGGTCATGGGTCAATAAAGAAACCTTCATCCTCTTCATTTGGATCAAGGGTGAAGTGTAAAAGATACAATAAAACAGGACACAGTGCTTTGCCACAACAGACGCTAATGGAGCTGTACTTGTCATGGTGAAGGATGTAAAATATGATTCAACACAAAAGATGACCAACAGACAACACTGGGACCCTTAGACCAGTCAAAGCCAAAAAACAACCTGATATAAAGGGACCCAACAATTTCTGACAATTTCAATTGTTGTGAAGGGTGAAAAAATGTAAAATACATCATGGGACAAAAGGGCGAACGGAAAACACTGGGACCACTAGAATTATCTAAATAATTAAGAGGTGGGTGAGGAAGACATAAAAGGACGTGTTTCCACAGAAAAGCCAACAAATACTGTGACCTTACCATCATCTTTAAGGTACAGAACCAGGTGCAAAACACGAACAATACACCAGAGTGCAATATGCACATATGCACACCTGTGATGATCACGTCATCACAGGACAGGACATAAAGTGTGACATGGCAAAACAAATTACCCAACGGACAGTTTTGAGACTTTTGCCATCATCTTTTTTTTTAAATCGTTTTAAATTTATTTTACACAGTTAAAGTAACACAATGCACATAAAAACATAATTATAAAAGCATATGCATGGGACTGGTAGGAGCCTGCAAATGGCTTATATAAACCACACCCAAGAGACAATGGCAGGTAAATACTGAACCACCCAAAATAAATATCACACATCAAAAAAGTCCAACAATTTCATACAAAGAAAAAAAGACAAAAAAAGACTTGGACCAATAAAAAAAAGACATTTTTTAAGGGACGTTGTTACTGCTCTAGTTCGTGTTGAGGTGACATAAAGGTTGTCAGCTTGCCCAATTGAACAATACGAAATTTTGAATTATTGACAAAACAATTTTCGCAAACAAACTGGTAAATCTGAGTTTTGATATGAGACTTTAAATGCAAAAATACATGTGGACGATGTTAATATTAAAAATAGTTAAAAACTGGAGTTTTAGAAAAAGAGGTGCACTTGGTGCTAATGATTTGGAGAAGGTGGCAAATCTAACAAATTGATGACATAAAATTCCCTGTGTTATATGACAGAAGGCCAGCAAACTACATTGGGACCTACCCTGTTATCTTAATGATGAAGGAAAGGACGAGAATGAAATCAAATTTGCATCGGTATGTCAAAGGGACCTGCAGAGAGAGGGAGATCTTTGTCATTACTGTGATGTTAAGAAGATGAGTGTGAGGGACACAAAATTTGCTGAAATTAGATTAAAGGGTTGTAAAAAAAAGAGTGAAAGCAAGTAAATTGCAATGTCAGAAGAAGGACAAAAAGGGCCAACCAGCAGTTTTGGGACCCTTACCATCATCTTCATGATGAGGGAAAGGAGGTGAAAGTCATAAAATTATTTGTGTCATGACGAAAAGGCCATCAGATAACATTGGGATCCACATCACCCTCAAGCTGAAACAGTAGGGTTGTAAAGAAAAACATAAACTGCTCTGTGATGCCAAATGTTAAATTTGCTGCAATTAGAGAGGCCATTGGAAAATATTGGGACATTTTCCATCATTGCAAGACACAGAGTAGTACTTGGCACGTTAGAGAGCCAACAGACTGTTTTAGGACCTTAACATCATCTGAATGATATCAGGATGAGCCTGGAAGACATATAAGTCAGTGTGTTATGACAGAAGGCAAACAGGCAACATTGGGACCTTTACCATCATCTCTGTGGTAATGAAACAAGAGCCTGACAGGAAGACCAAGTGAGCACATCATTAAAACTGTATGGGACATCAAAGAAGAGCCAACAGGCATTAGTGGGATCTTTACCATCATCATATAAATATAATAAAAAGAGGGGCGTGAAAGTTGGGTGCCATACAGTACAACAGAAAGATCGGTAGACAATAATAGGACCATTCCATCATTGTCACAATAAAACATTTAGAGGTTAAGCAGTAAAATATGCCATTATCTAACAATACTGGGAACTGTTTCAATGCTGTAATGATAAAACTAAAGTAAAACCTTTAGACTTCAATACTCCACAAAACGACAATGGAACCAGTGGACAACAGGAGACCTCTATCATATCTTCATGCTTGTTGTAAAAAATACCTAAAGAGTGGACAGTAAATTAGAGAGAAGCCTTGTTTTGACACTGGCATCATTTTCAGGCAGGGATGAGACTGGAGGCAATGGTCCAAGCACAACGGAGGACAATGAAGAGACAGAGCCGTGCATGAATGAAAGCATTGATCTTAGAGCACTGCGCTGATGTTACAAACCACATGCCCTCCAATGAGGGGCGGGAGCGTGGTGCTTTCTGTGTTTCACAAACAGACTTTAACATTCAAATGAACCAGCTCATCCAAAACTGAAGGTCCCAGAGGACTTTTTCTCGTATGTCACATTTGCATTTAGCACCAGGAGTATGCAGCAAACACTGGATTATCCTCCATCTTGATTTGACCTGGTAAAGTTGGAATATGGGGGGGGGTTGGATGCTCCTACAAGTTACTTGAAGCCGCTTTGGTTGTTGCTGAGCTGCAGAGGACACTGCTGCGAGGGAGTGGTGAGTTTAAGCCCCTAATCCCACCTGCATTTGTTTTCTTTGACCCAAAACCACAGGAGAACCAGGCTCGTAAACAACATGACATGATGTTGAGTTTGGTGACCTTAGGCTTGCAGAGCAGGCCCCCAATGTGTTATCCTGCAAGGTTTATGCAAACAAATATAAGCTCCTGTCCCTGTAATTTTTGCTAAGTGTTTCAGCATGCTGCAGACGAGCTCCTACAACATTAATGCTAAAAAACAGTAGTTGCTGCAGAAATCTTTCTTATATTTAAACAGATGTAACTTACTGATCCCAGACTGGGAAATTATGGAAATATCTGCAAACCTGGTCATGCATTTTGAAGTTCAAGATGAAGAGAGCAGTAAGTTCTCTCTGCATGTGTGTACTATATGGGCAATAACAGCTCTTTAAGTATGTTATTTACCCTACAGAATACACCAAAGTGCTGCACATGCACAATTATCCTCCTGGCTCATTATAAAACTTTCCTCTGACTACTTCAGTCACAAGTCCTGTTACGCAGACCGGCTCCTGTCGACTTGGAAAAAAAATATAAACACCATGGAAAAATAAACAAAGGCTGTATTTTTCCAAAAGTTTTTGACCCCAAAAGTTAAGTTATCATGGAAAACTCCTCTTGAACTGCCTCACGGGTCTCTGTCTTTATCTCAAAACACTTGGAGCTAGATCTGCAAAGAATGGATTGGACTAGCTGATATCACCATGGTTCACGTACACAGAGCTCCTGCATTTTGCCCCCTTTAAGCACTTTATCCTGAAAATTATAGTATAGCATTTTTACAGGCAACAGCCTGCAATAACACTTTCACTTGGTAAATCAGTGGTTTGGCACAAAGACCACGGCAGACACGACAATCAGCACTGGTCCTGTTTGCACTGGGAGGAGGGAACTGTGTGATACGGTCTTCCTTGCACATGCTCAGTGGAGTGGTCATTTTGCAGCAGAGAATTATCTTTTGCCGATCTTGCCCTTGGCGTTTTCATGGCTGTATAAAGGCCTCTGAATGACTTCCTTCTGAAAGTCTACTCTGCCATCAGTGTCATGTCGTTCAATTTTCATGTTCAGGTGATGCTTTGAACATCTTTTTCAGGAAAACAACTTTATGCTGCATATGAGGATGAAATATAGGACTAATTAGTATGACAGACGAGTTAAGAAGACCTTTTAACATTGATTTATGGTTAACATAGTTCATAAAATTAAATACATGCGACTCAATCTTTTTGAAACTGTTACCTTCTAGTTTGGTGAATAACATTAAATTACTGTTGACCCAGGCTCACAAACCAATGTGGAACTGCTCAGACTTTGTCATATTTTTCAGAGGAATATGTCTCCAGGCCTAATGTGTCGCACTAAAATGCTGACTTTGTCATTGACAGATTCACAACATTACAGGAAGGATCTCTGCAGAGGAAGAGCTACACTTTGCCAAAAAAAAGTTTGGAAATGATAATTTGGTTGATTATTTCTCCCCTTTAATAAAACCAATTGGTACTCTATTTGATATCATTGGAAAGCCGCCTTTACAATGAGGTACAGCCTGTAAGGATTGTGCATTTGTGGAATGAGCAACACAGCTGGACGTGTGGGTAGCACCCCTCTTCCCGTGGAGGAAAGCCTACAGATCATCAGTGAAGCAAAGGCTGAGGAACCGGTCCTCTTGGGTTCCTGCATGGTCTGTCTTGACTGAATTTGGCCCAAAGTCTGTACATGGTGCCAGGGCTGACACAAAATATTCCTGCCACTCTTTGTACCAGAACACTAGCTTCCAGTTGGAGGAGATTTTGGCACTTTTTTTGTGCTTCCCACGTTTAGCTGTGCTGCTCATTCCACGAATGCATGATCCTTACAAGTTTGCCTAGTTGTAACTGTAACTTCTTTGAGGAGCTTATAAAACTTACTTAAGTCTCAACAAGACACTGAAATCCTTTTGTTAAATAAAAACCTCTGTAAATTAATCGTAGTGGTACGATGATCAGTTATGATCCTCTCTTCAGGTTGAAACTCCATTACCACAACTAAAAATCAGCATTTGCTTATATCTGGAGCCTGATGGCATGTGGTGCCAGCTTTAATCATCAAAGACCTAAAGAGCGGCGCCCACTTTTTCCACAATACAGCCGTTAGTTAAAAATGCACAAGCAGCAGTGGACTCAACCATTCAGAGACATCCTAAATGAACCATATTTTCTTGTTAGTAAAGGGATGGAAATCGATAACAACTCTCCCAAGAAATCGATATGGTAAGTGTTTTTGCTTGACAATGTCCTTACCAAATCCTTCCACTTTGTTCTGCATGCCTTGAAAATCAAGGATGTCGCCCTCTAATCAGAGGCAGTCAGCAGAAATGACAATTACCAGGTTTACATGAGAGCTCAAATTCCCCTTTAGTTCAGAGTAAAACTTAAATCCTCTTTAAAAAGATTAAAAATGACCTTGTAAACACCTAATTCCAACTGAAAATGATAATTCCTAATAAAACTTAAATCCCAAGTGAGTGGTTGGTTTATTCTTATTTTAAATCCGATTTAAATAATTCCTCAATCATGTATATGTTCATTCCGCTTTAAATCAATTCTGGTCATTTTGCTTATGCTCGTTCCCTTGTCCTGTCGTGATGACGCTCGGGACGCTGATGGCAACAGGATGGCCGCCAGAAGCAAGGGTTGGACTCGAGCCGAGACAATTTATTTAATTAGAGCCTTTGAAGATTTGGAAATAATGAAAAGAGTGGATGGACGTAAGCATAAAAATGTGGACCCTTTTAAAGTTGTAGCGTCCAAGTTGGACGAGGTTTCCCTGACAGAGATGCTGAACTGAGTTTGTTTTCTTCCGGTAGACGTAAATACGTCACTACGTCACATCCACCCCCTGTCCAATCAGAACCATTCCCAACCCCCAGACCTTAAGCGGAACTGAATAAAGGTGAATAGAAGTGTTTCCATGTAAACTTCAATTCGGAATTACTATTTCCATGTTAGCACGAAGGAGAATACTCTAACTCCAAATTATTTAACTGAATACTTAATTCCGAATTAAAAAACATCACATAACCGTGGCCAATGAAGAAACAGGATAGAGGCATCAGAATTAGTTTTCTGCAGACAGATACTTGCTGCACAACGTTTAGTGACTGGAAACTTCAGAGGCATTGAGCTACGCAGCATGGCGTTGAATATCAGGAGTGACATGTGTTTGACCTCACTGCCACTAAAAAACTGTGTTGGCCCACTTTTGCCCTGACAGAAAATCCAAAGGAATCGATGAGAGAAATGTTAGAGAAATTAAGTTGATAAGTACAATCGAAAATGGCAGTGGTATTAATAAAATCTGGTTAATAACATGCACACTTTCAGACTACCATAGAAGTAAGCATGCCGTCATGGTGTCCAAATGGATCAGAGACCTCTCTGTTGAACTGACTCTGGGCAGCGCAGTGCATTTATCTGAAATTGCCAATAAACCAGGCTTTTCCCTTAAATGGGCATTACAGAGTATGGCTCAATCCCAAACAGCACACACATGGACTCATGGTGGATTCACGCTGAGTGGCAGAGTGCAGGATGCTGTTCCACTGTGAAATCCTGAACTCCACATTTCTGATGGGCAAATTACACACTTTCTGAAAGTCTGCAGATCAGCAACTTCCCTGAGGATTAACCCAAAGTTCACTGCAAAAACTGATGACATGGAGGGCATGATGGTCTAGCTCCTCACTACAAACACACAGTTGGTCATTAATTAAAGCTGCATTCTTGTTAACATCTGTTAATGAACTCTGGAAATCTTTGTCAATCCAATGCTGAATGATAGAAAAGAAAACTATTCTGAAAGCCAGGAACAGGGAGACCTCCCCCAGCTCTGAGGCCCGGCTCATGGAGCTTTCTAGTGCTTTATATTTGAAGAAAATTTGATATGAGATGCTGGGAAAACATCCAGGTTCAAGCAGATGTGGCTCTGAAGGACCCTCGTGACACTTCAACACCTTTTTAAATTTTAGCTTAAGATTATTTTGTTGCGCCCTCCAAATGTGATCTATTTGTGTGAAAAGATGACCACAGACATTTGTCAACAAAAAATACAATACTCTTTCCTTTTTTATGTTACTTATTTATTAGTTTTTTACTATTAATATTACTCTTTTATATTTCTCATATGGCATGGGGTGGGAATGGGGAGGCAGGTGATGTTCTTGTTTATTAACCGCCTGTATGTTAGTCTTCCTCAAAAACTACAATTAAAGTTTTTAAAAATAAATGCTAATGCTTATTGCAGGGATAGACATGAAGGGAAAACAATGAATGAGAATAAAAAGCATGTAAATTCATTTAGGGGTTTGCTTTGGGGTCATTTCTAGTTGTCAGAATATTGTAAATACCTGAATATTTTAGCTGGGGAAACAAAAGCACACTAAGCTTTTTCCTCATTATTTAATCTTTTTTCAGGGGATGTGTGAAGTGAGGTTTTAGACTTTAGGGTCGACAATGGGATTGGGCATCTGTGCCTGTGTCTATAAACCTTTATTTACTGCAGTTAAATCCTGTGACGTAAATAAAAGACCAATAAATGTAGAGGAAGCAGCTCAATGCAGAAGTGAAACATAGGCTCCACTAATAAAATCATGGGTAATGTAGTTTGTTGGCTCTTGATCATGTTAAACTACACATTTCCTATAGTTGTTAAGGATTGTAGTTAATTCTGCGTTCCCCCTTTGATGAAGATAGTCTTAGGACAGAAGAGTCACGAGAAGAGACTCCACATTTATCAGCTTAATCTCTTTCAAAACCTATTTTATAGGGCCTTTATACCTGGAAGCCAAAGTCTTTGCCAGCTTCATGCTGCTCTGCTGGGGTGTTGTCACGATGGCAGATTTGTAAACTACACTGTGACGCCAGTACTTATCAAACAAAGGTGATACTTGTGGAACCACAGCTAAGAAAATACAAGCCAGAGGCAACCAGTACTGAATGACTGACTGCATTAATGTCCTTCTAAGATTTCAGTAAAAAAAAAAAACAACTAAACTTTGGGTTACGTGTCAGACAGTGTCCCTCTTTCTTTTGCTTCTTGCTATTTGGTTTGGAATATGACTGAATAAAGGCAGGCAAACATGAAGCAAAAATTACACCTCAATATTTTTGCTGACTGTTGATACAAGACACACATACACACACACACACACACATATATATATATATATATATATATATATATATATATATATATATATACACATATATATATATATATATATATATATATATATATATATATATATATACATACATATATATATAGATATATATATATACGCATTTATAACATCAAAGATTAGTGCCAGTTTAACACCATAGCAAGTAAACAGTCCCGAATTCTAAATATCAAACAATTTTTCATCTTTAATTCTTAAGAAACTGCACACAGTTTCAATTGTACAAAATAATTGCCTGTTTGGAAAAGTGGCTGAGATTATATTATTAGAAAATTATAAAATGATCCCATCGCCTTAAACCAGGGGTGTCTAAAATTTTTTCACCAAGCGCCAACATAAGGAAAATGTAAGGATGGGTGTGCAACTTTTGATAAATCCCAATTTTAGCATAGTAATGAGCCAACATCACAGCTCTTTAATCGTGGCTTGACGAGGCAAACAGACAATCATTGAAGAATTCAGGGCAGCAAATCAAATATCAGCTGCGTCTGTTCTTGCCTGGCTACTAGGGCTGAACAATTTTTGGAAAAGATCTAATTGCAATTTTTCTGGCAGATATTGTGATATCAATTCGATTCATGACTTTCTTGAAATCAAGCTTCAGTGCATTATTCACTATATTTACAGTATAGATAACAGTAAGGAAATCCATGATCAAAAGCACATAACACATTATTCATCATCTAATATTGATGATAAATATTCTGTTTGCGTTATTTAAGGGACACTACAACTTCTACTCCTAAACAGAGGCTTTGTTTTGTTGACGTACCTCCGTGGTGGTTTGCGCTAGAGATGTGACATTCGCAAACGAGTTGACTCTTTTGAACTGCTCTTTCAAGGGAACAATTAGAACCGATTTGTAGTTTTGAGTGAGCCACTCATTTGCAAGCTACTCTTAAATGCAAATTGCCTGCAAATTTGTAAAATTGTATGCGTAAAATAGTTGACACAACAGATCCTGGGTCAGTCAGGGGCGCTGCAAAAAATTGCAGCTTTGGCGATCACATGATTGAGTTGTCTGAAATTGCAATTTCGATCTGAAAACGAAAAATCTTTCAGCCCTACTGGCTACCACCGGATCAATTCCTCAATAGGGGAAATGTACACCCTGCAGTAGAGGGGACAGACACTTAGTCATTTCCACATTCAAACTCAAAACAAGGCCAAACTGCTAAAAGCCGATAAAGGTGGTAGTGCTGGTGCTGAAAGAATGATTGGGCAATATGATTAGTAAGTTGGATTTTGAGATGGACCAGATAGCAGAACAAATGAGCACAGTTCATGCTGCTATGCTTCATTTTTCTTCATTCATCAAGGCATTATTTTGTTTCCACTTTGGTTGTAAATATTTTGATCATTTACGATGTTCATCAATTTTAGACCAGTGATGTAATTAAGAAGTGAAAGAAAAGTCAAGCACAAACTTCATATCCTGATATGGGCCATATTTCATTTTATTTTTAGAATAAGTCAAGGGCCGATAAAGACAGACCACGAGCCACAGTTGACCCCGCGGCTGTAGTTTGACACCCCTGCCCTAAAACATTCATTACAGCTTGAAGAAGATTTAATATTTAAATATCATAGTTTCATATTTTGCCTTAAATCATATTTTTTCATTTCTGACAACAATCTCACAGATCTCTGAATTATCTGCTGAGATGATCTGTTCATAATAATCTGTTTAAAATGATCAGTTGGATAAAAATGCAGCTGAAATTGATTTAATGGTTTTTGCTTCTGCTGCTCTTTAGGCCTCTTCCTCTCATCAGGAGAATGCACACATCCCTCGTGCCGGTCTCTGCAGCCACCATGAGCAACATGACAGTGCTCGACACTGCTGACCCCTACGACCTCGACATGACCTCCTCTGAGGCCGTCTATCCAATCAGCTTCCAGGTAATACCACCCCTTCAAATGCACATCTACAGCAGCTGCTTTATCAAATCAGTGTGACAGATGCATGACATTTCCCTGCAGATAGGTCCTCACAGATCCATGGTAGTTTCAGAAAGATGTTCAGCCCATCAGATATGAATATTGTTTTTTTTCTTTAGATTTCTCTAACAGGCTTCCTGCTCCTGGAGATTGTTCTGGGCTTGAGCTCAAACCTCACCGTGCTTGTTCTTTACTGCATGAAGCAGAACCTCGTCAGCTCCGTCTCCAACATCATCACCATGAACCTGCACGTGGTGGACGTGCTGGTGAGTCCTGACCTTCAAACCAAGAGGCCTTTTTTATGCATTATCTCCAGGAAACTTCTTAAAAATGTTAGTGCAGTCGTCTTCTGAGCTGCTCTGTCACACATTCCTACTGCAGGAGATTTTCCTTTTTTGGACCAGGGAGATAAAACCAGGTGCAGAACTTAAAAAACAACGCATGGATCACAAAATATATCCAACATAGAGGATGAAGCAATGATATCAAATTTTGTTTTCATATGAATGCAGGGTGTAACTGGACATATTCACAGTATTAATACGCAGGTGATAATGAATAATGAATCTCATCCCATAGAAGGTACTATGAAGAGGGCAGAATCTTTCAAGGGCGACACAGTGGCGTAGCAGTACATTCTTTTAAAGAGAAATTGACACAAAGTGTGTTTCAATTTTCATCTACATTACATTCAAATTTCTTAATTTACGAATTCAACATCCTTTTCTTTATACAGAAGTGAAGGGAGGAGCTACTGTTATTTATAACTCTGTTATCACTAAACAATCTGTCTAACCTTGATTTTTGTAACCAAACAGACATAGTCAGGTTTTTATCTAAGTTTTATGTTGATCCTCTACAGCTTTATTATGGTGAAAACAGTAAAAGTTACATTAGAAATGAATTTACTTCTGGCTATAAGGATTTCTTTTTGGTGGAAAAATCATTTTTGCCTCTCTTTTAACAGAAAAATTTATATTTGTGTTTAAAGTGGAAAAACTAGTTTGTGTCACTTATGAATTAAGTTCTAATTGGTAGCAGAGTGTGCATCAGATCTCTCCTGGGTTTGGGAGCACAACAAGCTCAAATGAGCAACTGCACTTTTGGAACAAGCACAAAGAAACACAACCCACAACTGCCAATATTTACAAGCAAATTTTCAAAAGAAGAAGCCCGAAGTCGATTACAATAAGCAGACCTGGCAAAAATGGTTCGATCCCTGCCTCTGTTAGGGCCTCCTGTAAGGAGTTTGCTGTTCTCCCCATGCATGCCTGGGTTCTCTCCGGGCACTCCAGCTTCCTCCCACAGACCAAAGTGTGAGTGTGAGCTTGAATGGTCGTCCATCGTCTGTCAGCCTCCATTTCCATTACAGTATAAAGTATATCAGTTCCTCTTTAATGTGCACAGGACCTTCAAAACTACACATCCTCACAATATTTGGCTTTATCCCACCTGACAAAGTGCAATGTGAAAGAAAGCTAAATGAAATAAAGACATAACAGTGCTACAAATACACTTCCAAACCGAACAGAGTCCAATTGATTTCACATGCAAAAGCTACCCGGGACAAGGATTTCCGTTCAATATTCAGGATAACCAACAGTCTCTTTTTTTTGTTTAAAAAAAGAACCAAAATGTCCACCTCTATTTCTGTCATAACACATTCAGGATTCTATAACAGGAACGAGAGCTGCCCCCAAACCTTAATTATTTGACTCATCAGTCAAACTACATCTCATCAGCTGAGTGAATCACTCTCTTCTGATGCTGCTGCTCCATTTCCAAAATCACTAATGTCAACTATTTTAAATCAAAGCCTTGTGCAGTTTCCATGAGTGCAGTCAGATGGGATTATTCCAGCCTATGGCTCAAGCCCAATAGACCACCTGCCCCCATCCCTACATTTTGCACGTTCACATAAAGGGGTAGGTTGTCCTAATTCTTGTTTGAACAGAGCGGTAGGGTGAAATGCTAGGGGTATATGGCCCCTAAATGGATGCACACAAATTGAGAGATTATTCAGATGTCTTTTGCAAAAATGTTGGTTACTTTACCTTTAACAGGCATTCAACCAAAGTCATACATATAACGATTCTGTCCCACCACTGATCTAGAATCTAGTCCTCCAAGACAGAAATCTGGCCTGATCAAACGAGATCTAACAAAAACAAAAGAAGAAGAAACATAGCAACAACCGGAAAACACAACACACAACCTGGAACAGGACATATGAGAAGAGAGAATGATGGTGGTCTTCGGACTATTTTGAAGGAAAAATCCTGAACTTAAAAAAAGAAAAGACTGTGGAAAAAAACAGGAGACAGCGTGAACATGTGAGCTGGTCCTCCATTTCTGTGTTCCACAGAAATCTGTGGAACTTTATGTGTAAGGTCGGCTTTCTTTGTCTTTATTTAAACCTGCTTCCTTGTTCCTCAGTCAGCTCGCTTCTTGATTGGTTACACTCTGTTCCACGTCACAATTCACAGAGTCATGACTCAGGAGTCGTCGGCTTTCCCCACACATGATGATTTTTGGTCGTGAATACTGAACAAGTTTAGTATTTACGATTGTCAGCTCCGACCCATTTCAGAACCGATTATCGGGACAAATTCACTCTTAACACACCTCAGACCACAGGATAATCTTATAAGACATAAAATAATCTGGATTTGCCGTCCTTGGTCGGGAATGGGGAAAGTCAGGACAAAAACAGCCTGATATTCTTTATGTGTGTACCCCATTTTAGGTAGCGATACAGCTCCCGAGTCAAGATTACACGCTAACCTACAGAGCTCTGGAGCAGTCTTCTCATAATGTTTGTGATGAAACACAATGACCAAATCAAGAGCGTTTGTATTTTCTGTCTCTGCATCATGTTTAAATTCAAAAATGTTCTCCAGAAATGTGATATATGAACGACAAAACACACCTATCCCTTTTTCCTCCACCCAGGGACGGCTTTTGGGCAAGAAATGAGCAGCATCTTAAAGTGTTGTCCCATTTCGTAGGGGAACACTTTACCGATACCACTTTGAATTCTGTTCCAAGGGGCGAGGGAACACTCAAAATGAGGGCCAGGGGTAGAGATTAGAATGCCTCTCCTCATCAGTTTGTTATATATAATTTACAGGTTAAGCTGTTCAGACGCTAACACAAATCAACAAGTTGGACCTCCATTTTCACATCTGTCTAACTTTAGGCTTTGCCTTTACGCTCGTTGCTTCCTGCTTCAGCCAGCTTGCTCCCTGATTGGCTTTTCTCTGGTCCATGTGACAAACACAGAGGACATCCTTGGCTGGCCTTGGTGCTCCACACTCATCAGGACTTCTGGTCGTAAATACTGGACATGTTTAATACTTATGATTTCACCCCTTACACCACAGGATGATCAGGTAAGATCATCTTTAGACCTCCAGATAATCGGGCCTCTGCTAAGTTTGATCGGAGACGGAGATCCGAGCCGAAAGTACCTGATTGTCATGTTGTGTACTCCTCTTTAGTTTCACTTTTTGAGACCATCATCTCTGTTGTCTACAAAGTGTTTAGAGTAAGGTTTGTCACAACACTGACATTACCTGACGCCTGAATGATGTTTTTCTTGTTTTGTTTCTGAACAGTAAAGAAATCAAACAAATCCTCTGGTTAAGCGAGGGAACGCTCCAATCAACTTTGTCTTTTAATTTCTGATTATTAGGCTGTATTTCTAAATTATAGCCTGAATGTCCAGGACGTCTTCCCAAAAACATGTTGAAATCTTTTGTCCTTTTTCTCTCACTTTAGACTTTAAAGTTTGGTACTATTCTGAACAGTGCCGTCTCACTCTGAGGTAGATCCTCACAGATTCTCTTTCAGCCTTTTGGCAATTATAAAGATTTTATGAAGTGACAATGCACACCCCAATCTCTCACTCCATAATCACATTATCCTCACCCAAGAAGTAAACAACTTTGACGATATATTATTGTATAAATATGGTTTATTGAAAGGGCTGCACCTATCCCATGGTTCAGTGTGTACCTCTGTTTTTGGTTCAGTTTGGCTCTGGCAGGCTTAGCCTTGGGGGGGCTTTTTTCTTACTCCATTCTGAGGAATTTTAAGAGAACAACAAGGGTTATTGAGGACTACTTGTGTATTTTTTTTTACTTTTAAGCAAAAAAAAAAACCCTCCATAAAGATCCTTGATGGAGATTATAAACACAAAACACAACACAGAAAAAAAAACTAAGTGCTTTTAAAGCCTCACTAACAGCTGTAAAATCTATTTTATAATACTGTATAAACAAACAAATTTGGCCTGCAAACAGCTAATAATAACATTAATTACTTCACCTGTACAGCAGTTTTGAAAACAGGGATTTACAAAGTGCTTTGACAAGCAGACAGGAACATATAGACAGGAGTTAAAGCACAAAACGAGCTAATCAGAAACGAACAAACAAACAAACAGCAGAGTAAAACAAAAACAATAAGAACCTGTGATGGAGAGCAGGAGAACTTCTACTGTCTCTCAGACCAATAGTGCACATGAAAGTGCAACATTTAAGAAAGTGAGGAGAACCAAACACCCAAAAAGCATAAACAGTCCAGGTCCAGCACCGACAAAAAACACAAAGGGCCCCTAACCCACAGGGTCAGAAATGCCAAAAAAAACCAAACAAAAAAAAAAAAAAAACAACACACCATGGTGCGTCGGCCAAGGAAGATGCAAGCTGCCATACGCAGGAGCAGTCCCCAAGTCTTAGCTCCAAAATCAAAGTCCCCTCATATTCCCAAACCATACCAAGCGTCCAAGCCCAGATCCCCATGCCCCCTTGCAATAAGAACCTTTCACACAAAAGAACCAAGACAATACAAGAACCCAGCAACACAAGGCCAAAATAAGGGACAAAAGTATAAAATCAATAAGAAAAGAAAAGGCAACAAAAGGGGAAAAAGCAGAAGACTGGAGAATAAACAAAGAATGAGGTGATAAGCAATAAAAATAATTAAAAGCAATAAAAAAACATAACAAATAACTAAGATAAAACAAAATAAGAGCCTAAAAATTAATCCAATAAAAGAGTAAAAATGCTGAAATTATTCAAGTTATTAGAATAAATTTAATTTTCTTCTTCTTTATGTTTCCTGTTTTTCTATCTTGCTTCCAGGTGTGTGTCTGCTGCATCCCGATGACGGCCGTGGTAGTTCTTCTTCCTCTGGAGGCAGAGACTGCCATGATCTGCTGCTTCCATGAGGCCTGCGTCTCCTTTGCAAGCGTAGCTACTGCTGCTACCGTCCTCGCCATCACCGTGGACCGCTACGACATCTCGGTCCGCCCGGCTAACCGTGTGCTGACGATGGGACGAGCGGTGGCTTTACTGGGGTCCATCTGGGCTCTGTCTGTTTTCAGTTTCCTGGTTCCTTTCATGGAGGTTGGATTCTTCATTGGAACCGGTTCGGACCTCGTGAACCAGACTGCAGTGGTCACGGTGGCCCATACGAACGAGTACTACACCGAGCTGGGTTTGTACTATCACCTGCTGGCACAGATACCCATTTTCTTTTTTACCGCTGTGGTGATGTTGGTGACTTACTACAAGATCCTTCAGGCGCTCAACATCCGCATCGGGACGCGTTTTCAGCACAACTTACCCAAAAAGAAGCATAAGAGTAAAAACACAATCTCCTTAAGCACTGCGACACAAGCAGACTCCACGGATGCCTCGCAGAGCAGCACCGGCGCCCGGACCGGGAGCGCACCTTTGGGGATGCGTGCCTCGGTCTCTGTGATCATCGCGCTAAGACGAGCCATGAAGCGCCACAGAGAGAGACGGGAGCGGCAGAAACGTGTCTTCAAGATGTCACTCCTTATCATCTCTACCTTCTTACTCTGCTGGACTCCAATTACAGTCCTCAACACCATCATCCTCAGCACTGGGCCAAGCGATCTGACCGTTCGCCTCCGCCTGGGCTTCCTGGTGATGGCGTACGGCACCACCATTTTCCACCCGCTCCTCTACGCCTTCACGAGGCAGAAGTTCCAGAAGGTTTTGAAAAGTAAAATGAAGAAGAGGGTGGTGTCTGTGGTGGAGGCCGACCCCACGCCAAACAACGTGGTCATCCACAACTCGTGGATCGACCCCCGGAGGAACAAGAAGGTCACGTTTGAGGACACAGAGGCGCGGCAGAAGTGTCTAGGCTCGCAGGACGCAGAGTGATGGGAGGATGCACATACACAAACTAAACTGTGGATTATAGTCACAGGGCTGCACGGTGCTGCAGCGGTTAGCTGTTGCCACCCAGGAAGATGGTTGATTCAGTCCACCTTTGGCAGGAGCATTTCTGAGCAGAGTTTGCATGTTCTCCCCGTGCATGCATGGGTTCCCTCCTGTTACTCCAGCTTCATCTCAAACCAAAAACATGCTTATTAGGCTGATTGGTGACTTAAAGGCCATGTCCACATGGAGGTGGTTTGAGGGACAATCGTCCTCAAACCTGGAGATTTGAACATCCTCTTTGACCACATGAAAATGCACAAACACAGACTTAAACTGGGGTTCCTACATGCCTGAATTATGAACACTATGATTTAAATTCCAGAACAAATGGCAATAAAAACAGTTGGTATTTTAAAGTATTTCTAGATAAACCCTAAGGGACAGGACCAAGGTTCAACTTTCTGATTAATTACTTTTATGGGACATCAAATAATAAAACTGCCACTCTGAAGCATCCATGCTAATCTGTTCTGCCATTGTTTACCAGCTTATGGTCACTTCTCGTTGTCATAACATCCGTAGCATCCGCCTCTTTCTCCTCAAACATCCAGCTTAAAGTTCTGCAAGATAGATCTGCTTAAGCCAGGTTCACACAACACAACAGTCAGGCCAACTTTTGGCTTGGATCTCTGCTGTGATCAACTTGGTCAATGCTCGATTATCTGGAGGTCCTAAAGATGATCTTACTTGATTATCCTGTGGTCTGAGGTGTACTCAGAATCATTTACCCTTTTTGAAGAGGAAACGGCAAGAAGAGGCAAGCTGTCTGAAGCAGGAAGCAAACGTAGCCATGGAAACGAGAGTAAAGGTGAAGTATAAAGTTAGACATCAAAATGGAGGCCCAACTCTTTGATTTGTTTAAAAAAAAACAAGCATCGAAACAGTGTAACCTGTAAATTAAAACAAACTTATGAGGAGAGGTGCTGAAATCACAACCACCAAGGATGTTATAGGAAGCTCTTGCTGCATTTAGCCTCCTAGTGTTGTCCACCATGTTTGTTTGCACTGAAGTTGTGTTATCACGAGCTGTGAGAGCAGAGGCGCTGCCTTATTGGTAAATGACTCGTTGGTTTGTGGTGTCTTGTGTCTCTCTTTTGTGGATCACCACACACTACAGGAACAAACTGATAAATCTGACATTATCTGTCTCCATGTGAAGCTCTCTCACTGTGTGAGGATCAGAACTCAATGATACATATGAAATCTGGAGGGTCCAGCTGGTCTGCCAGTTATTGGCTGTAAGTATGAGCTAAAATGTTCCTCTCTGCTGATACTAATACTGCACGAATAATATCATGTATCCCCAAATGCAACCATAAACGTAGACAGCTTAAGGTTACCAGTGAACATGGTCACTTTTCAAACCATAACACCAGGTCACTAACACTTTTATATCGTCTGATACTGATACTATGCTAACAGCATTGTCCCTAACTGCAACCACAGACACAGGTAGCCGAGGATCACACATAAACATGATGACTTTTTAATCTATGTCTTTTCCTGCAAACGCCAAATGTTGTCAGGGTTTGTATAATCAGTGTGTTGTGTGAAGTAGCATCATAGTGAAAGATCAACCGTCAGCGCTTTTAGGCATGTAAATAATACGCTTAGCTGGCCGGCAAGTTCAGCACCGTCTGCCTTGGCACGGCTCTACATAAAGTGACACAATAACATTGACAGTAGCGTCACACAGAGCAGAATTAGGCGCACACAGGTGCGACATTATGTGCAAACAGAGCTTCTTCAACCTGGGAGGACTTCTTCGTGTCCGAGAGGTACATAAAAAGCTGTGTTCAAAAGTCCCTGCCTACATGTGGACATGGCCTGATGTGCGAGCATTAAAGGGTTCAGTCTCTAAATGTCTGCCCTGTGACTGACAGGGTAAGGTCCAGGGTATACTCTTTCTCTTGGCTAATGGAAGCTAGGACTGGCCCCAGCGACCCCTTGGATGGAACAAGCAGCACAGAATATAGACGAGGCATCAAGAAGGATTTCTCCATGCAAACAGAGAAACAGAGCATTCGGATGAATCCTAAATCTGATGAAAAACTTTGAGAGACACCTTTACAGATTTGAGAATCTTTGGCAGCTTCATCGAAAGACAAAGACCTGTTCCCTGAAACCAGAGGACTAAAAGCTTCCTTAAAACTGTCATACTGAAAAAAGGGACAAACTACCAGCACCTGAGTTTGTTTTGCATTTTAAGTCTAAAAAACAAAGATGTTTATTTATTACTAATTATTGTGGGATGTTGTCGAGTGTTTTCAAGGACGATTCAGTCATTATTGAATATCTAAGCAGCAGAATTGTTGTTGTTTTCTAGTAGGTTTAAGCTGAAATAGATATCCCTGTACAGCTTTAGGACAACTTGATGTTATTTGTCACCATTTGTAATAAACAAAGACACATCATGTGTGTGCAGACATCATGAGACTATCCTGCTCATTTTTTGATTTTAGGGCATAATACTTCAAACATACTGGGGACAGAAATGTGTTCATGTTTGTTTCTC
Source organism: Cetoscarus ocellatus (assembly GCA_037902135.1). Classification (NCBI taxonomy): domain Eukaryota; kingdom Metazoa; phylum Chordata; class Actinopteri; order Labriformes; family Labridae; genus Cetoscarus; species Cetoscarus ocellatus. The sequence goes on along the minus strand of JBAMNC010000947.1, from coordinate 965,025 downwards.
CCTCAGTCTCCAAAAAAAGATCCTCTCACTGTGTTCTGCCTTGTAGGGAAGAAATGAAACAGCTGCGAGCAAACTAGGGCCGATGTGTTTGGAGAACTTCAATGCAAGATAATGGTTTTCATCAAGTATAAAGAGGGAGGAGTGGCGATTACAACAGACAGCAGAAAGGCCCGCACAGTCAAATGTCTAAACCTCGCTGCAGTTACAGACAGCGCAATGACCATCAAACAAGACTGCCTCAAAACTAGGTCTGTGCAGAATGAGAAAAGATGTGATGTTTAATATGACAGCGGCAATAATTTACATGTGCCTGAGGTGGTATTCTTTAATAAATCCTATTTTTGATAGTTAGTAGTGGACAATCAGTGATGAAGGGGAACACTATCACAGTACATTAAGCCAACATTTCAGCCAATATATGGGATATTTATGACCAATTTTTATAGTCAAAATATCAGTTGTAAATACAGACAAAAAATGTTCATATTTGCCAATACCAATATTTAACCTTTTAGGCAAATAAGATGCCAAAACCAATGCTGATCCAATAATATTGAGCATCCCTAACACAAAGGTTTAAAACAGCAGAGCAAGGAAGTTCACATTCAGGGACAGATGGAGCTACAGGGCGGCCTCTCTCTCTGACGAGGGGATGCAGCTACAGATATGACTTGCAGCATAACTGTGCCATGAAAAGGTCTATCCTTCAGGTTTAGTTGCGAATGTTTTCTATTCACAGTATCAGAATCACTACCAGCTGTACCTTTCAGTTGATTTGGGGAAGTAATTCATTAAATAAATTAATATTCACACCAAGTCAACACAAAAATGATGTAAAGATTTGGAGAAGTCTGTTCAGAGTTACTATCTTTGTAACTTACAGTGGAGCATCTGACAGCATTAATCCCCTTCTTGGCCCTCTCTTGGTTTTCTCTCTGAGATTGATATCATAAGAATCTGTCCACAGGGAGACGAAAATGTTTTTGTATTGAAAATGTTCTCTGTAAAGACAGCATTGTTTCAGTTAAAGTGTCTGTCTACATAAAAAACACTGAAAACAGTATAGAGTATATATGCCAGGCCTGTAAGTGGCACTGTAACGCTACGGCAGACACACATTAAAACCAGAGAAGAAGACATGAAGCATGCTCAGACTTCTTGAGAAATGTACACAAGCATGGTGTCTGCTGTTCTCTGTGTCCTCTTGCTGCTCACAGTGGTTGTAGAGGAGCAGAAGTTTCTGTTGTTAAAGCCAAAACAAGCTCAGGAGCTTCTGTAGCACCAACGAGACGCTGTACCCACCGTTGCGAAAGGCGGGCTATGACTTCATAATTTCTGAAGCTGTCCTTATTCATTACACACACGAAAATGCTAGGTCGGGTTTTTTTCAGATTTATTTACTTTGCGCATTTTCAGGCACCCAAAACACTGTTTCCATGTGCACAAAACAGCTACACCTCGTGTGGATACGCCTGAATTCAGCTCCAAAGTTATTACTACTATTAATCTTTCTGGGTGCATTAAATCTCTCATCGAGCTGCAGGTTCTGCAACTTCTGAAACTGTTTATGAAACCTTCATGAAGGTGTCTTTTGCAGTTTATAATATCTTTTTAAAGTGTGGCTTGTCAAGTTTAAATGTGTTGTGATTAATATTTCAAATCTGAGCAGTCTCAAATGAATTTCTGTATATTTTTGGATAAATATTTCACAAATTCCAGGACTTCTGTCTGATTTTAAAAGACCTTAGATATGAATAAATTTGTAGAGACCACTACATTATTGTGACACATGCTAAAGGGGCAATTTTGCATTTTGCTGAATTTGGTGAGCCTTGATATCCAAGATTTATTTTAGGTCTGACTTAATCAACATACACTATATTGCCAAAAGCATTCGCTCACCCATCCAAATAATCAGAATCAGGTGTTCCAATCACTTCCATGGCCACAGGTGTAGAAAATCAAGCACCTAGGCATGCAGACTGCTTTTACAAACATTTGTGAAAGAATGGGTCGCTCTCAGGAGCTCAGTGAATTCCAGCGTGGAACTGTGATAGGATGCCACCTGTGCAACAAATCCAGTGGTGGAATTTCCTCGCTCCTAAATATTCCACAGTCAACTGTCAGCTGTATTATAAGAACGTGGAAGATTTTTGGGAACGACAGCAACTCAGCCACGAAGTGGTAGGCCATGTAAACTGACGGAGCGGGGTCAGCGGATGCTGAGGCACATAGTGCCAAGAGGTCGCCAACTTTCTGCAGAGTCAATCGCTACAGACCTCCAAACTTCATGTGGCCTTCAGATTAGCTCAAGAACAGTGCGCAGAGAGCTTCATGGAATGGGTTTCCATGGCCGAGCAGCTGCATCCAAGCCATACATCACCAAGTGCAATGCAAAGCGTTGGATGCAGTGGTGTAAAGCACGCCGCCACTGGACTCTAGAGCAGTGGAGACGCGTTCTCTGGAGTGATGAATCGCACTTCTCCATCTGGCAATCTGATGGACGAGTCTGGGTTGGCGGGTACCAGGAGAACGATACTTGTCGGACTGCATTGTGCCAAGTGTAAAGTTTGGTGGAGGGGGGATTATGGTGTGGGGTTGTTTTTCAGGAGCTGGGCTTGGCCCCTTAGTTCCAGTGAAAGGAACTCTGAATGCTTCAGCATACCAAGACATCTTGGACAATTCCATGCTCCCAACTTTGTGGGAACAGTTTGGAGCTGGCCCCTTCCTCTTCCAACATGACTGTGCTCCAGTGCACAAAGCAAGGTCCATAAAGACATGGATGACAGAGTCTGGTGTGGATTAACTTGACTGGCCTACACAGAGTCCTGACCTCAACCCGATAGAACACCTTTGGAATGAATAAGAGCGGAGACTGAGAGCCAGGCCTTCTCGTCCAACATCAGTGGGTGACCTCACAAATGCACTTCTGGAAGAATGGTCAAAAATTCCCATAAACACACTCCTAAACCTTGTGGACAGCCTTCCCAGAAGAGCTGAAGATGTTAGAACAGCAAAGGGTGGACCTAAGTCATATTGAACCCTATGGATTAGGAATGGGATGTCACTTAAGTTCATATGCGAGTCAAGGCAGGTGAGCGAATACTTTTGGCAAAATAGTGTATGTTTGAAAACCACTGCCTTAGAGGGACAATTTAGGCACATCCACTTATCAAGTTGTTCATAAGTTTATGGAATAACTTTAATTTGTAAAAATAAAAAGTAACCTGCTTCTGACACCAAACTTCCTCAGGTTATAAAGCAGAGAAAAGCGTTTCCTGACCACAAAGGGAGCGTGTTAAGAGTATGTGATGTCTATGAACCGAAGCACACCACTTCCAACTGTGCCAACAAAGCACTCAAACTGGTCTTGGGGATTGTACAGCGCTAAGCTTCAATACCACACAGCCATGCTATAGCATGGGGATCATCAATGACATTTGTACAAGGGTCAGTTTTTTCTTGGCATATGCTCTAGGGACCAGGTTTAATAAAGTGGTAATAATAATAATAATAATAATAATAATAATAATAATAATAATAATAATAATACAAAAACAAGAATTTTAAAATAGTCCAGTTAAACTACCATTTTACATTTCTAACTTTAAGCATCTGAAAGTGAGATCAGTCCCGTTCACCCATCTTGCAGACAGCCACATGGAGTTTCATAAGCTTTCCATAAAACCACTACATTTTTGGTAACATGGAAAAGGATTTGGGCCACAGAAAAAAAAAAAAAACTTTTAGAAACTGATCTTATTTTAAGTCCAGAGGAAAAGCCAGAATTCTGAGATATTAGTCTTTTTCAGAGAAAAAAGTCAGAACTCTTGAAATGAAGAGTTTCATTCAAGAGTTCAATCTTTAAATGTATTTGCAGAGGGCCTAATCCTCCTCTGTACAATAATAGTCAGGGGGCCGGATGGAAAGCTTTGGAGGGGTCTGATGTTGGTGATCACTGCTATGGCAGGAAGAATACACAGGACCAGAACTTCACTAACTAAGGTTAACTTAATTTTTTAAATTCAGTTATACAAAGGCTTTACAGTGTAAAAACAAGTTCAGGGAAGACACCAAAGTCTCTTAAGATGACCCTTTTTTAACCCTCTCATGTCCCGTTGGTATCAAATACAAGGAGCCAGAGCTCACTTGTTAAATTGTTGTCATTGCTGGACTATAACTGCCCGCACGCAGAGACCAGAGGTCGACACCATCACCTTTAAGAGCTTGTTGAGTTCGAGGACACTGAGCCCATTCAACCGCTCTCTACCACCAGTGGAATCTGTGTTTATGTGTGTGTGGTCTAAGAGGTGGTCTCACGCTACCAGGCACAGGTTTCTAAAAACACTTGTCCTTGTGAACCCTCCCCGTCACGCTTAATGCCTTGATAACCGAGGGTCTTATGAGAGACGGATAAGCCAAGGCAGCGGCAAGTGAAGCATCAATATCACTTTTCCTGCGCTGACAACAGAAGGTCACCCAGCCTCCTGGACCTCTGCAGCCATAGTTAGGCAATAACTCCGACCATGAGAGTGAGTGAGTATCAGAGTCTGACCTCATCAGGTAGATTACTTTAACCAATGAGATGGCTGTGATGAAAACAAGGATGCAGGACGTGCGAGGTGCTGCTGGGTTTTCTGAACATTTGGCCTGGTGTTTATATTGAAGTATGGTGCTATAATCCATACATTCTTTCCTTATACTTGTTTGAAAATGGAGTAAATATATTGCCCTGCAGCTCCATAGTTTCCTACACTTTAATGTTTAAATTTAGACCGACTGCATCACAGAAAATTAATAAGACATAAGAAATAAAGGATATAAAAGCATGTGAGTCCCTTGCAGATCCGTGCAGCATTTCCAAATAGTCCTAAATTGGCAAAGAGCTGTAATGATCTTTATCGGTGTTTATGTTTCAGTCCCGTTGAAGTCCTGGTTAGTGTTGAATCTGTCGAGCAGGATGCCGTGAACCCTGCAGCCGACACCGCTCTGATTTAACGGTCAACAGCTTGTTCAATCGTCCGCTCAGAAGCTGCTGTGAATTATCTCCTTCCTGAGACCCTACACACCAAAATACATCAGCGCTGCAGACCCCAGCGCAGTCTGCCAAGGTCGATTTATTGTAGTTACACATTTGGCCTCAAGTCTGGCTCTACTAAAAATGATCCACGGTCAACACCTCTGGGGTTTCCAATCTTATCTCAAACACCCCTTACAGCAAATCCAAGAGAGGACACTTGCTTTAAATGGAGGATTTGACTCATTATTACAAAAATATTAACTTTAAATAAGATCAATTCAATATGAAACACAGACATAAGATGACTTGTAAGATTTATTACGCACGCATGTGGCCGTGCCCACATCATAGGCTATACCTAAAAGACGGAGGGGGTCCTCAGTCTTGGCACCACTTTTTTGTGACTGTTTGGCTGAAAACTTTGGGAACTCCTGCTCTTGACGACTTTTGAATGAGTAAGAAATTGCAGCAAGACTCAAACAAGGCAACTGGGGCGTGCACAAGAATCAGTTTTAAGACTTTAAAGCACCTTTAAAGACCTTAGCTGAGCAAATTAATGAGCAACACAGGTGTGGTACTGATATTTTTGTACAAAAATTAAAGACAGATAAAATTCCCTGATGCTTGAATATGTCATAGGTCTTAAAAGTTAAACATCAGTATCAGGCAATGCTGAAATTTTTGTAGATATTTACTGGCCATACGTATTGGCTCTAATACTGGCAAAATACACAAATCTACCATATTGCTGCACTTTCTCATCACTGCATGGGTGCATTTAAAGATCAAGAATTCCTTTTTTCAAGACTAAATGTAGTTTTTCTTGTTTTACAACAGTATTGAAAGAAACAAGTCCATCATTGTAAAGTAAAGAGCCTGTGCTCTTGATCAAAAATAATGGTATTTGTATCAGTGAAAATGAGTTCAGAAATATCAGCATATCAAATATCTCCAAAAATCCAACATCATGCCTTACCGCACAGGTCTGTCACCATTTTATGATAAAACCCACTTAGGATTTTTGCATGAACTAAAGTCAAAGCACACAGAGGCCATCTCAGAGCATAGCCTTCATCACCATGCAAAACTGTGGATCCATTTCACAACAAATGAATAAATCAAGTAGGAGCGCTCCGAGAGCACGAGCCTCGGGGCAGCAGTAGCTCAGTCCATAAGAACTTGTGTTGGGGACCGAAGGGTGGCCGGTACAAGTCCTGACTGAACCATTTTTGGATGTTGGTTTGGTAGCTGGAGAGGTGCCAGCTGACCACCTGGGCACTGCCGAAGTGCCCTTGAGCAAGGCAGTTAACCCCAATACTGTTTGGTAGCGCTTCTTCAGGAGCAGCAAGCCATCACTCTGACACTCTGACCTGTTTGGATACGCATGTGTATTTCAGCCTGTATTTGTGTAGCACGTTTCAACAACAGTGTAAAGAACTGAATTTCACCATGAGGGACGAATAAATGATGTCTTTCTTTCTTTCTTTCTTTCTTTCTCCACCAAGGTATTTCCAACGCTGTCAGGCAAGTTATTGTCAAACATGTAAAAAAAATACTCTGTGCTTACAAACCTTTAAAAAATTCCTGGATTCACATCACCACCAAAATGTTCTTTCTTTCTTGTGCCATGAGCAACATTCCCTGAATTAAAAAAAAAAAAATCAGTCCATAACTTTTTTGAGCTAATTCAGCTCTTTCAGACCTTGCAAGTTCAAATAGCAAGTTCATGCTAGTGCAGGATGCCGAGTTAATACTGAATCATCTGAGCAGCTGAATGTCTCATGGTGTGAAGAATCTGATGTGAATGGTTAAATCTATAACGAATGCTCCTCACTGATATTCACACTTGACCACACAATCACTGGAAAGTATGTAAAATACAATAGATCACCCATGGAAACACATTTCCCTCAGTTCTTGTGAGATGATTTTGCCTTGACACCTGTCCTTGAAAACAGTTTTAAAGCGTGCAAATGTTTGTTTTAGCATTAAATTAAAGGATGACTTTGGTTAATGCAGTGTGAGAGGATCTAAATTTGTGGTTTTGAAGTAAATAAACAAATGTCCCCTCTGGGCAGACAGCAGCAGCAGCAGTCGGGTGTTGTACGAACAGTCACTTCATCTCACATCAGTGAACATTCATGTTCTTACCAAGCTCGTTGAGGCTCTGGGCAGCCTTGGTGATCTCCCGGCTGCCTCCCTGCAGCTGACCCTGCAGCCTCTTACTGAGGTACAAGATCCTGATGATCCTCCGCAGAAGGTCACAGGCCACCTGGAGACACAGCCAGGAACATGAATCATCTCAACAAGAACTCACCGAGATGGAAATGTTCAGGTGAGGTTTGAGCTTGGTATTGCTGGATGGATGGATGGATGGATGGATAGATGGATGGATAGATGGATGGAATTTTGGGGTTTTAATGGTACTGGATGGATGGATAAATCTTTGGGTGGAGTGATGGATGGAAAGGTAGGGTTTGAAAAAACTGGCAGGATAAATAAATAAACAGATGGATGCATGGATGGATTAATTAACAAATGGACTGATGGATGAATGGATGGATAGAATTTAATAAATTAATTGTGTCCATAAATAAATGGTTGGATGGATGGACGGATGGAGAGAATTTGGGGATTAAAATTGTACTGGATGGACGGATAAATCCATGGATAGATTGATGGATGGAAAGGTAAGGTTTGATAAAACTGATTGGACAAAAATATAAACAGATGGATGGATGGGTAGATGGATTACAACATGGATGGATGGATGATTAAAAAATAGATGAATGGATGAATAGTATTAGGATTTAATGAATTAACTGTGTAAATAAATAAACAATGGATGATATGATAGAGGGGTGGATAGAACTAATTGAACGATGGATAATTGGAGATATTGACAAATGGATGGATGGATAGAATTGGGATTTAATGTATCAATCGTGTCCATGAATAAATGGATGGATGAATGGATGGAGGGATGGAAATTTGGGTTTTTAATTCTACTGGATGGATGGATAAATCCATGGATAAAGTGATGGATCGAAAGGTAGGGTTTGATTAAATTGATTGGATGAATAAATGAACATATGGCTGGATGGATTACAAATGGATGCATGGAAGGATGGATGGAATTTGGGGGTTTTAATGGGGATGGATGGACAGATAAATCCATGGATGGAGTGATGGATTGAAAGGTAGTGTTTAGAAAAAAAAGATTGAATAAATAAATAAACAGATGGATGGTTGGATGGTTTACAAAATGGTAGATGAATGGATGTATCGATTAAAAATGGATGGATCGATGGATATAAAAAATGAACGGATGGATGAACGGATGGAGGGGTAGATAGAATTAAATGACTGATGGATAACAAGAGATATCGATGAATGGATGGATGGATAGAATTGGGATGTTTATGAATTAACTGTGTGGATGAAAAAAAAACAATGTTTAGACGTATGAATGATAAATAAATGCAGGGAGGAAGGGTAGGGAAAATAAATGAATAGACGAAAGCATAGACAGATTAAGGCAGAGAGGTGTTGATGGATGGATGGATGGATGGATAAATGGATAAATGGATGGAATGGGATGCCTGTAAAAGTACCATATATATTGCGCCCTCATTTATAACATGCACCCCATTTTTTCATGCTTTTTTCCAAGGAAAATGCTGTATTCATAAATAACACTGCACCCACATTTTGCCCAAACCTTACTCTCTTGGACAACTCAAAAATTAACTTTATTCTAAGTTTTAATCAATGAAATTTTAGTATTTTCACCATACACGATTTTCTCACTCAACCGGATGCAGAAATACCTTTTGCTTCACGCATGCGCACTTACCCGTTTTCTGCCAGAGCATGCGCAGTCGCAGTGTACCAGCCAATCAGAGAGCAGCTATCAACATGCCAATGTCTTCGACCAATCACAGCACAGCTCTTTCGGTCCCCTTGCTCACAAGATGGCAGAGCCCAGTGTGTTTACACGTGAGTGGTACCATAACGCTTGAGAATTACACGGTCATTACACAAAGGTAAACTAATGAAAACCCAAAATATTGGATTAGAACAGTTTAACAGTCAATTCAATAAGAATTTCAAAAGTTTGTTTTGCAGAGAGAGATAATATTTCGGCTTTTTTGTATCAGATGTGTTGTAATTGCGATGTTGGGAGACAAAATATTTTACATATTTTGCTTGTGCTTGTGTATAACACGCACCCAAAAATTAGACCTTATTTAAGAGCAAAAAAATGTTAAGTTTAGTTTATTGGTTTATACAGGACAGCGTGCAGTGACATAAATTATTCCAGAGAAATAAGATGATGGCTGCGCCAGATTTAGCTGGGAAGCCAAACATTTCTTTAGAGCTCGTCCTGATTCATGTCTGGAATAAATGTAATGTATGTTCACATCTGCCTGATTTGACTAAAGATGAGGGTAAAAACAAGAAACAGAGAGCTTCTGGTTCCCCTGAGGAGATGGATCAGCTGCTGCTTGAGTCACACCCACTCACAGAGAAGACTCGAGCTGAAGACCAGATTCACACACAAACACACAAAGAGCCATTGGCCCAAGAGAGAGACCTCCGAATCACGCTGACCTTTTCGTAGCCGCTGTTTCATTAATATTTCATCATGAGTCACCTCGGCTGCACAAACACTAAAAGTGAAGCTCTCTGCTGAGCACACGTTGATGGTTCCTCTGAGGGTTCTCAGAGAGCTCAGGCATCAAATGGAGGACAATGTTTGGTTGAGCAGACATGTCAGGGCTGTTCCTGAGGCTGAAACCAGAGCATGAGAACTTCATCATGAGGTGAGGTGTTCATTCATGACTTTGTCAGAGCTAACCAAAGATTAGGTCACCTGATTTTTCATCATGGTCATAGTTGCCAGGTCTGCTTATTTTAAGTGACTTTGGACTTCTCTTTTTGAAAAATCGCTTGTAAATATTGGCAGTTATGAGTTGCAGTTTTTTTGGCCTTGTTCCAAAAGTGCAGTTGCTCATTTGGGCTTGTTGTGCCCCCAAACCCAGGAGGGATCTGATGCTCACTCTACTACCAATATAAACTTAATTCAGAAGTTAAACAAACTATTTTCTCCAACTCCAAACACAAATGTAAATTTTACTGTGAAAAGAGGGGCAAAAATGATGTTTCCACCAAAAAGAAATCTTTATAGGCAGAATTAAATTTATTTCTAATGTAGCTGTGACTGTTTCACCATAATAAAGCTGTAGAGGAGCAACATAAAACTTAGATAAAAGCCTGAGTATGTCTGTTTGGTTACAAAAATCAAGGTTAGACAGATTGTTAAATGATAACAAAGTTATAAATAAGAGTAGGCCCTCCCCTCACTTCTGTATAAAGAAAAGGATGTTCCACCTACAAACAAATGGATGTTGAATTAGTAAATAAAGAAACAAATAGGAAAAAATGTCACTTTGAAATTGAAATGTAATGTGGATGAAAACTAAAACACGCCTTATGTTAAATTCTCTTTAAAAATAAAAAATGTGATATATCACATTAAATCAAAATAGCTAGAGGTTGCTTGTTTTGAGCTTGTTTTTGTTGACCTGGTTGCTTATTTCAGCAGAAAAGTCTGGCAACGCTGATCGCAATATGTTGGATCTGGATGGACTTATTCAACCTTCAGGGCATTTTTTTTAGACTGCATCAATGGATCTCCTGATTTGATTTTTAAGGTCCTGAGTCAAAGGTCAAGACCCAGAATCCTCCTGTTCATCCGACAGTTGGATGAGATGGATTCCCTTTGATTATTGCATAAATGTCCACTCTGATTCAAGGATAAACTGACTTTGGTGGCGCAAAGTTAAAGGTCACTGTTCAGCCTTAGCTTGTGAATGTGCAACCTCATAAACACTTTGAGGTATTTTCTTCAAACTTTGCTCAAATCACAGAGGAAGTTCGAATGTCGTGGTCTGAAGGATGTAAGTTTATCTCTTCCACGTGTCAGTGTGCATGTCATCCACAATTAACGCAACGCAGACGCGAGCTGCAGTCGACACGCCACCAGTAGGATCAGTGTAGGGAGCAAGGAGAGGTTGATCACAGGAGCAGAAACAAGGACAGACAAACTGATACATTTAGACCAGGATCATCAGCACCTTACACAAACATGACGCAAATCTTCCATTAAAAGGACGGGGGACGTGGTTTGCTAGCCATGGAGTAAGGTGTGTTTCGCGCGAGCTCCCGCTGAGCTTCTTTTTTCAATAGTCTTATACTGTGCATTTCTTTCAAAAAGACATGTATATATCTCTCTAACCTAATCCAAACGAAAGACAAGTCTGCTGGAGTGAAAAGATGGCATCTAAGCTGCGGAAACATAAATACACCGGATCCTCTAACACGAGGCCTAACGCCTCCTCGAGCCAGAGTGTTGCAAAGAGCCCTGATCAAGCGACCCCTCCCTCACCCAGCGCTGGAGAGATGGACTTTTCAGATCTAAAGTCAGAAATTCTGTTTTCCTTAAAAGCTGATATCTCGGTGGTGATAAAATCGGAGCTGAAACATGCCCTCACTGAAGATTTTGACTTTCTGAAGAAAGAATTACAAGCGGTGAAGACTGAAATAATTAACAACAGCACCGCGTTCAAGTCAGAGATCGACAACGTGAAAGCTAGCATTAAGGAGGTGGAGGGAGGACTGTCGTCTTGGTCGGACAAGGTGGTAAATTTACAGAAAACAGTAAGTGATCTGAAGGCAGAGATGAAAGTCATGAAAGAGAAATCTGAGGATATGGACGGCAGAATGAGGAGATGTAACGTACGAATCTTTGGGGTCCCTGAATCTCCCGGCTCCAGCTCTACTACTGCGGTGTCTAAATTGCTAATGGAGGTGCTTAAATTGGATGAAGAGCCGCTGATTGATCGATCACATCGGCGCCTTGGCCCTATGAAGCCCAGTGGGAGACCTCGTGCTATTGCTGCCAAACTACACTACCACCGGGACTGTGTGGAGATACTTCGGTGCACTCGCACCCGCGGTCCACTCTGCTTTAATGGGGACGCCGTCACCATCTTTCCTGACTTTACTGCGAGTGTTGCAAAAGCCCGGGCTGCTTTTACAGGTGTGAGGAAACTCCTTCGCGACAGACTGGGCGTCCAGTATGGAAATCTGTTTCCAGCCAGACTCCAAATCACTTACAAAGGAGAGGACAAGGAGTTTTTGGATCCACATAAGGCTATGGCTTATGTTATGAAGACCATCGTCCCATCCACGGATACTGGAGACTGATTGTGCAGCAGTTTCTTTCTCTTTCTGCTTGGTAAGGTTGTAGTTGCTGAGTTTTTTCTCATAGTGACATCCTTCTATGCGCCACTCTTAAGACTGAACTTTGGCTATGCTGTTCTAATTATGTACAAATCATTACAAATATATTGTTGACTAAATTATTCAGTTCACTTTTATTTCATGGTAAATATTTTGTTTGTTCTTTTTCTCGAATGGCTAATATGAAGCCTAAGTACTGCCTTGATTTATTGTTCAAATTTAGGGGTTTATATCTCTTGTACCTAGAGCGAGTTATCCTTAATTACATATTATTTTTGTGTTCTAAATCCTTTCAAATACAAAAAATGGAAGGTTTGCCTTATATCAGTAACTCTTAATCAGGAGGTTTATTATCAGTAACAACAGAGGCATAAGGCTTTATCATAATTTAAGTACTGTTTTTCCTTGTTTTGGAAAATTCTGGGTGGTCTATCTCTTTTTCCTGTTTCTAATATGAAGTACAGATTTATTGATGTTGTTTCCTGTTTGTTAAATTTGTGGCTCGGCAGGAGCCAAAGCAACAGCACAATTGTTCCCCACCACAAGCACCAAATGTGTGGATTTGTTTTACCTAAGGGACATTGTAATCACCCTGTTCAAATGGGTGTTGGGGGGTGGGACAATACAGGTCTTCTTTGCTTGCTTGATCTGTTCTACCAGACGTTTTTTCTTATGTTTGTTTTTCTTCTTATTTGTGACTATGTTTTAATGTATTGGGGTACATGTATGGTTTACAATCTTTCAATGTCATGCTATGACCAGTGCAAAACATACTAGAAGACATGACGGCTGCCAGGTAAATTTTGTGAGTTGGAATGTCAAGTCACTTAATCATCCAGTCAAATTTAGGAAGACTTTTTCACATTTAAAACGGTTAAAATCCGATATCGTGTTTCTTCAAGAGACACATATACGCCTTTCTGACAAATCTCGTCTTAGCAGGGGATGGACAGGTCAGGTATATCAGTCAAATTTTCATTCTAAATCAAGGGGTGTAGCTATCCTAATTAGTAGTCATATAACTTTCATAGTGTCTAATATACAAACAGATTCAGCTGAGCGTTATGTCATAGTGGTTGGAAAACTTTACACACTCCCTGTTATCATAGCTTGTGTTTATGCCCCAAACTGGGACGACCCAGCATTTTTCACTAGCTTCTTCTCTCGACTACCTGATTTAGCATCGCACCATCTCATACTTGGTGGTGACATCAATTGTGTTCTTTCTCCCCTCCTAGATCGGAGTATTTCAACAAGGGCATCCCTGTCCAAATCTGCGCATACCATTCAGAGCTTCCTTAAAACCTATGGTTTGACTGACTTATGGCGGTTTCGTAATCCCAATTCTAGAGCATATTCGTATTTTTCTCCAGTCCACCAGACTTATTCGCGAATAGACATTTTTTTTCTTGATAAAAGAATTTTAAATCTGGCTACCAGCTGCGATTATGGTGCTATAGTAATCTCAGATCATAGTCCCTTAGCTATGAATTTGGTCATCCCTAACATACAGTCTACCTGCCATCCATGGAGATTCAACTCTTTACATTTGTCTGATGACAATTTTGTCACGTTTTTATCATCTGAAATTAAACTGTTTTTGGAAATCAATCAAACTCCAGGCATGTCACCATCTACAATTTGGGAGTCACTGAAGGCTTACTTAAAAGGTCAGATAATTTCTTTTTGCGCAAACAAGAGAAAGGTAGATACTGAACACCTTACAAAACTAACAGACAAGATACTAGAATTAGATACGCTTCACAGCCACTCCCCATCTCCAAATACAATGAAAAAGAGAATGGAGCTACAGACAGAGTTTGATCTCCTGTCCACCCGTCAGACAGATTATCTTATCTCCAAATCGAGACATAACCATTTTGAACATGGAGAGAAGGCTGGCCGACTGCTTGCTCATCAGCTACACCAAAAAACTGCTAATTAAAATATTTCTGCAATCAACAATGAACATGGTGAAAAATGTATCGACAATGAGAAAATTAATGACTGTTTCAGAAATTTTTATGATTCACTGTACACTTCAGATCTGCCCAGTAACCCCATTGACATAGATGATTTTTTTTCTTCTTTGAATATCCCAACTGTAGATACAGAACTAGCTGCTGAATTAGAGAAAGACCTTATAACCACAGAGATAGTCTCTGCAATCAAGGCTATGCAAGGTGGCAAATCTCCCGGGCCGGATGGCTTCTCCACAGACTTTTTTTAAGAAGTTCTCATTTCAGCTTTCTCCTTTGTTACTATCAGAATTTGAGGAGTCATTATCCTCAAAGTCTTTACCTCCAACCATGCGACAAGCAATCATCTCTCTTCTTCTTAAAAAAGACAAAAACCCCCTTAGTTGTAGTTTATACCGTCCTGTTTCGCTTTTAAACACGGATGTTAAGATTCTTGCCAAAATTTTGGCTCTCCGGCTTGAACATGTTATTCCTACTATCATTTCACCTGATCAGACAGGTTTTATAAAAAAACGTTTTTCCTTTTCCAATGTCAGACGCTTATTTAACATTCTTTATAGTACCGTGCCAACCGATTTATCAACTGCTGAAACGATACTCTCATTAGACACTGAAAAAGCATTTGATCGGGTGGAGTGGGACTATCTTTTTGAGACCTTGAAACGATTTTGTTTTGGTCCTAAATTTATCTCCTGGATCAAGGTTCTATACACTCTTCCAATGTTAGCAGTCTGAACTAATAATAACCTGTCCACATTTTTTGAGCTGCACCAAGGCACAAGGCAGGGTTGTCCTCTTTCACCGCTACTATTTGCTGTTGCAATTGAACCACTTGCACTAGCCTTGAGACAAAGTCCCCTTATCAAGGGCATTCATCGAGGAGGCTTGGAGCAAAAAGTCTCACTTTATGCAGATGATATGCTGCTGTATGTATCAGACTCTCTTTCAACCCTGCCAGAAGTATTAACGTTACTTAGAAAATTTGGAACAATATCAGGACACAAGGTAAACTTTCAGAAAAGTGAACTTGTGCCCATCACCCCTGTAAATAAATCATACTATGCGTCGACTCCCTTTAGAATTAACTTTACTAAGTTTAAGTATCTGGGTGTATGGGTTACACGGGATTTTAAAGATCTGTATTAGGCCAATTTTCAACCTTTGTTATCAAGTCTGAAATAGGATCTTGGGTGTTGGGACCTCTTACCTCTCTCTTTAGGTGGAAGAATTAACGTGGTCAAGATGAATATACTTCCAAAGTTTTTATATTTGTTTCAGTGTTTGCCAGTCTTTTTAACTAAATCTTTTTTCTCTAATGTAAATAATCAAATCTTTTCCTTTATATGGAATAAAAAACAGCCCAGGATAAAGAAAAATATATTGCAGAAGCCTCGTACCCAGGGCAGTATGGCTCTTCCCAATTTTATGCACTATTATTGGGCAGCAAATATCAGAGCTTTGCTGTATTGGATGAAGTATAATACCTCAAGTCCCAGTTGGACAATTCTGGAAGCATCATCCATTACCTCTTCCTCCTTAGAGGCTTTACTGTGTTCCAAACTTCCATTTAGTAAGCCCATTTCAGCTTTGACCTCAAACCCTATCGTAGTTCATTCAGTTAAGATATGGAATCAATTCAGGCGTTCTTTTAAACTTACTGACCTCTCACTTGCTGCTCCCCTCGCAAATAATCATATGTTTGTCCCGTCATTAATGGATAAAATTTTTGTTACCTGGTCAAATATGTGTATATACAGCTTGTCAGTCCTTTATATTGAAAAATATATATATCTCTATATTATATATATATTGAAAATCTGTTTGCATCTTTTGAACAACTTTCCAAAAAATTTAATCTTAGTAATTCTAATTTTTACCAGTATCTGCAGCTCAGAAACTTTGTGTCATCCAACTCAGACTGTTTTCCTTGCTCTCCTCCAGCCTCTCTGCTAGATTTTATTTTTAAATGCAAAATGGATATGACACAAACAATAAGCAAAATTATAATTTACTCAGTTCACATAATACCCCTAGCTTGGATGGCTTAAGGGATAAATGGGAAAAAGACCTGGGGGATACCTTTTCAGATGCAATCTGGAATAAGATTATTCAGAGGACTTATTCCTCCTCCATATGTCTTTGACATACGGTAATCCAGTTTAAAGTTGTGCATCGCCTGCACTGGTCAAAAGAGAAACTGGCTAAGATTAAGACTGATCTTGACCCAACATTCGATCGTTGTAAGCAGGCTCCTGCTACACTATTACATATGTTCTGGACCTGCCCTAAACTTCATAGTTTCTGGTGTTCCATCTTTGAGACCTTTTCTAGAATATGTGGCACAACAATTGACCCCTATCCACTAGTTTCATTGTTTGGAGTTGCCCGAGCGAATGCTTCTTGTAATGGGTCTCATGCTAATATGATGGCTTTTTGTTCTCTTTTGGCCAGAAGGCTGATCCTATCCAAATGGAAGGACTCAAAACCGCCAGTACATGGCCAGTGGATAAGGGAGGTCATGTGCTTTGTCCACCTAGAAAAAATTAGGTACACCATTAGAGGTTGCACCAGAAAGTTTTTTGAAACTTGGCATCCTTTGATATCCTATGTTGAAGATATGGCAGCTACCAATATTATTCTGAAGGCCCTTTTTTTTTCCTTAGTTTAAATTTGTATTTGCGTTATCTGTGTACATGTGTAAGTATTTATATATATTTATATGTGTACATTCAATTTAATTTAATTCTATTATAATAATTATTTCTACTACTATTATATATAAAAAAAATTTATTCATTTATATTATTGTGACTGTATAGATTTTTGTTTGATGGTCTGGTTGTATGTTTGTTGAAGACCCAGTGTTCGGGGATTGGGGAATGGGACAGGGGCAGGTTTTTTTTGTTTTTTTTTTGTCCTTGGATGTTCTAAATTGTTATTGTTGTTCAATTGTGTTCCTCTGCTATCTAATTTGAAAAATAAAAAAGACTTTGATCAAAAAATCTTCCATTAAAAGGGAGTTCAGTGTATTGATTCAACTGGTGACTGTGTACATTGGTGACCTGGACTTGACTCCATGGTTGACTTTGTCTGTAGATGTTTGTGCTAGTTTGGTTTCTTCACATATAAACTAATGATCTTTAACACAATAATGAATAAAAGTGAAGCACTGAAGGGTTCACCCTCTGCTTTGACTTCATCTATCAGCACAGTCAGTGGCAAGTCATCCGTTAACATGGTAACTCATTACACCCAAACATCGAGACAGTTCAGACTATGCTGATGGTGAGGTCTGATCACTGCTAATCAGCTATCAACAAATATTAAAGATTATATCAATTATTGGTGTTGATTTTGTTACCTTAGTCTAAGAAATACTACCACGTTTGCCGTTTACTTCTAACACAACAGGTAGTTACAGCCTGAGACTTTTGGTGCCCTCTAGTGGAGTCCTCCACTAACATGCATCACATACAGACAAGTATAGAAACAAAAACGCGCATAAACGTAAACACAGGGACAAACTGCAGGTATGCTCCGGTTTCACTGTCCTATACTTCCATTTGCCACTGAGTTGCTGTTGTTGCTTTCTAGAATAAGAGTTTTGATGTCTAGGACTGCCATTTCTGTTTCTGCAGAATTGTTTGATTTCAACAAATATTACATCAAAGATGACCCCATGTTGAGACGTACCTGCAGTCTTGCCAGCTGAGTGATCCTCGCCACAATCTTGTTGTACGGGTCAACAATCTTCGTCCGTATCCTGAAAGACACACAGAGTCTGTTTGCACTCTCATAACAACCAAAGAACATGAAACAGATCTACAAAAATCCATGATGTTAAAGCACAAACTGCAAAAGGGATCGACTTCACATCCATCTGTGTGACACCCCATAGAGAGCGTTAAGGAAGTGGCAGAACCTTTGAAGAATGGGGGTGATGGGACTAAAGATTTCTGTCACATGCATGCCGGCAGTGAGTTAGACTCATGTCAAAGCTGATCCCAAGAGGAGCAAGCACTTCCTAGAAGGGCTGTCACCTTACACTCAGTGTTCGAATATCAGCACAAGCATGAGGGTAAAAATCTGTACTCGAACATGGAAATGCCTCGTGCCTTTGTGCAGCCGGGTCGGCGGGCGATCATCTTCGGATCTTAGCGTGTATGCTCAGAAACAAAACAAGACTGATTCCCTAATGCCCTAATGCAGCATCAATGCTTATCTCTTCACGCGCCGTTATCACTTACAAGCTTACATTGGCCTTTCAGCACGATGAAACTACACCCCTGAGCTACGACCTCTTTCTCCTCAAAAGAAGCTGATTGGTCCTGCCTATTCTCCGACCAGGGACGAGCAAATTGGCTCGAAGTTTTGCCTGATGGCAGACATGGAATCTGGAGAATCCAGCAGTTAAGGAGGGATGGCTGGGGTGCTGGTCTGTCAGAGCCATAAGCAACCAGTCTCAACCGTCATACAGGCCTGTGTTCGAATCCAGCCCGTGGCCAGTTTGAAGTGTCATCCCCTACTTTCTGTCACCCCCTTTATGATTAAAAAAAAAAAAAAAAGAGGGGCAGCTGATACCAGACTGGCTGAACTTCTCCCACGAATCAGAACACCAAACTTGTCACATAAAGGGACAAAATTTCTGTGAAAAATCTTTTCTCATGAAGTTCATTTCAAAGGAACAGTGATTAGGATGTGATTGGTTTTAGGGATGCAAAATATTGTCAGTATGATATCAGTATCAGTAGATAATTGCCTCCAAAGTTTAATATCAGTAATGGCAGATATTTCAGTGTCTGCAGCAGTACAGCCCCACAGATATTTTTATTTCATTTATTAATTTAACCTTTATTTAACCAAGAAAAGAAACTCACTGAGATTAAAATCCCTTTTCAAGAGTGTCCTAGCCAGATAGGCAGCAGCACAGTTAAAGTTACTAACAATAACAACAGCAACGCATCCAAATGCACAAGACATGTATTATACTTACAGCACTATGAAAAAATAATAGAGACAAGCTGGACTATTGAAGGAAAGAAGATCAGCTCTGAAAACATCTGCAGCCAGATGCAGGTTCAACTGATGAATGTCAGAAGGTCAGAAGGGAGTCGACCTATTTGAATTAAGCTTGTGTAGTTTTTGTTCATAGAATTTAAATTAAGAGCAAAAGCCTCAGGAATGAGAGCTGATGTTCAATCACCTGTTAAATGGGTTGAAGATTGATCGTACTGTCAAACATGCACTGTCTGTTGTCTCCTTATACTGGAACTGATATCACAGTGAGTTAAAATAAGCTTTTACACATCAGCATACCAGTTATTGTCAAAAAACACCATTATCCTGCATCCTTATTGGTTTTACGTTCCGTCCATCCATCCATTATCTATACCGCGGATCCCTGTCGGGGTCATGGGGGCTGGAGCCTATCACAGCTGGCACTGGGTAAGAGGCAGGGTACACCCTGAACAGCCTCCAGTCAATCCCAGGGCCACATAGAGAGACAGACAACCATTCACACTCACACCTAAGAGCAATGTGGAGTCACCAGTTAACCTAACAAGGATTTTTTGCTCAGTTGGAGGAAGCCAGAGTGCCCAAAGAGAGGCCAAGCATGCACAGGAAGCGCATGCAAACTCCATACAGAAAGGCCCTGACCGACACGGGGATTGAACCAGCTACCTCTTGTTGTGAGGCAAGTGCACTACCTGCTGCGCCACCAAATTCATATGTCTAAGTATCACACTCTGGTGTTTTGCAGGCTGACCTTTGGAGGGTCTGCTTCCTCAAACTGAACATAGAGACCTCCCTGATGATAAAATCACTATAAAAAAACAAAGAAACTGTAAAAAAGTTCAAAAATCTGATTTACCTGTCAACAGCAGCCTGCAGAGCACTGATCCTCGTCTGCATCATCTGGAGAACTCCTGAAAACACCAGCAGGATTATTTTCCTCTCAGCACATTTTTACTATCAGTTTGAGAACTCAACCAAAAGGATGATAAATCACCAGCTCCCTCTGGTGGGCAAAACCTCAAACTACAACAGAGGAGGCAAGTTTGACATGAGGATCATTGTTCCCGAAGGTTTGAATTTTAAGTTGAACCTTATTCATTTCTAATATATTCAAGAGAGAGTTACAAACAGAAAGAAGAAAAAATATAGTGTAGTCGTTACATACAAAATAGTCGAAAAGGAGTAGAAGGAAGTAAAGTTATCAAGTCCCACTCCTTCTCCAACGGTTAATTAAACATAAATGCATCCATATTTTACAAAAGAAAAAGTTTCTACACAAAAATTTAGTTATCTAACAAAACAAAAATAAAACAAAGGCAAAACAATAAAAAACAACCAACAAAATAAAGTAGTAATCCTTCAATTTAGTGCGATACCTCTTGTTTTATCCGCATATCTACTGAAAATTATAATTCTATACATTATTTTAAATTTCATCAGGTTTGAGCATTGCTTTAGATTCTGTTGTAACCCATTTCATAATTGAAATCCACATGATGAAACACACCCAATTTCAACAGCAAGGAGAAAAACTCATGACAAATCCATTTAAAGAAGTCTCACTGTGAGCATCTGTATGTTGGCAGAAGATTAACATTTGTAACATGAGAGGAGCGACAAAATCTCACACAAAATTATTCCAGGAACTTCTAAATCAGGGGTCTAGGCGGCCCCCCTTCTGTCTTAAAGAAGCACACCAGCAGGTCACAAACATCACAAATAAAATGTATGTACCTGAAGAAAACCTGACAAAATCTGCTAAAAATAAAGCTACAGTTTCTTAAGTGTTTCTGTGAAGCTCTATTTCATACATTTGTCAAAACAGAAATAAAAATGTCAGCAAAATACACATTTAATTCAACAAATGCTTCGGAACTTGCATCCAAAAGTAGCTGAAACAGACATGGGCAGACAAACAAATATTTTTATATCCGAAGTTGTTGGCTAACATTCTCTGTCATGTCCATCCTTTATCTTTATCGCTGCCATGGAGGTTATGTTTTTACCAGCGCATGTTTGTTTGCCTGTTTGTTTGCTCGTTTGTTTGTTTGTTTGTTAGTTGACAAGATTACACAAAAACTACAGGACCGATTTTGCTGAAATTTTCAGGAGATGTTTACATACAGTACTATGATTAAAAGAAGGATGTCTTTTATGTCTCTCTCCTTAAATACCAAATTTATCTTGGACTGTACAGGATAGGCAAAAATCAGCCCCAAGCTTCAGCCTGTACCCCTTTGGGTTATTGAGAAGTTTGTGTTAAATGACGGTATTCCATGTCTGTTCTTAACATTTATGTACTCAAAATAAAAACATTCATTCAAATATTTATTCAATACACCAGAGAAACTAGAGAAGAACTAGAGAAGTTGGCAGTTGTGGAGATTCTCTGTATATTTAAGGATCTTTACCTTCTAGGGACTCAATCCCGGTCGCCTGTGACAGCAGGTCTTCATGTCGGGCCACAACCTTAAAGAAACAAACCATCACAGTGATCATGTGTTTCTGCTTTATTAATGAAATAAACCAGCCAGAGCTGTGCTGGGATAGTGGGATACATGATAATGTTGGAAGAAAACTGCCTAAAACATTGATTATTGGTATCGGATTGTCTTCTGATATTTGCAGCGGATGTGTTGATCGTACACGTCGGCCTTTTCTGTCCCATGTATGAGCGGAGATGTTGGCAGAAGGAGCCACGATGGCTCAAATCATCACACCATGGAGAGGTCAGTTTCCAATGAGTTTGGAAATATCCTCCATCCATTATCTATACCCCTTATCCCTTTTTGGGGTCACGGGGGCCGGAGCCTATCCCAGCTGTCGCTGGGCGAGAGGCGGGGTACACCCTTGGCTCGTCCTCAGCCAATCAAAGGGCCACATAGAGAGACAGACAACTATTCAAATTCATACTCATACCTAAGAGCAATTTAGAGTCACCAATCAACCTAACAAGCTTGTTTTAGTCTGTGGGAGGAAGCCGGAGTGCCCGTTAAGAACCCACACATGCACAGGGAGAACATGCAAACTCCACACAGAAAGCATGCACTACCTTCTGCACCACTGTGCCACCCTTGGAAATCTCATCATATTGGAAATCGTCAAAAATCCAAAATCATGCATCCTTACTTATTTTACTGAAAAAATACTTTCAAGCGAAAGTCCAACATTTTTTCCTTTTCTTGTCTTGCCGCACTCCCAAGTCCATGGCAAGCAGACAGACACCATGGTGAGTGAGACTATCATTTACAAGCCATTCTTAAATTAGTAGGCAATTTGCATTTAAGAGTTACTTGCAAACAAACGGCTCACTCACAACTGCAAATAAGTTCTCATCGTTCACTTAAAAGAGCCGTTCAAAAGACTCCACTCATTTGTGAACGTCACATAAATAGCTCAAACCACCATGGAAATAGGTTAACAAAAACAAAGCCTCTGTTTAGGAGTAGAAGAAGATAATAAGATGATAGCAGAAGATAATGTAAAATCAGGCGGTAAAAATGAGTTACAACGAGCACACAGGACCGTTTAAGGTTGCTGAAGAGTTTATCTGATGACTGGAGGCAGAGGCAGGCTAACACTTCCCATTGAGTCCCAGTGTTTGAGCTAAGCTAATTAGTGGTGGGCGAGCTCTACCCACCTCTTCCTTGTTACTGCATGCAAAGTCAAAAGAATGGTGTCTATCTGCTTGTCATGGACTCAGGAGTGAGGCAAGATACGAAAAGAAAAAAAAAGCTGGACTATCTCTTTAATAAACATTTTATATCATCTGCCCTTATTTTTCAATAATAAGAATCAAAAGGAGGAAAAATCTATCATAGAGACTAAAATACGAGATTAAAAACAAACGGGTGTACCTGGCTGTGCAGCTCCTTATCCAGCTGGCTGATGCCCTGTGCCAGCTTGGCCAGCTGCTCGGCGATTACAGCATGGTGGATGGCCTGAGCCGTGTACGTCTTCACATCGAAATCTTCAGCCAAGAAGTCAGTGTAGCACTCTGCAGAACATCAGACCAACTTACTCTCACACCATTCACCAGTTTAAACAATTCATGTTATTACTGTGGACGGATGTTTTTTAAAATATCATCTATTAATGTGAGGTCTGCATGAGGAGCACCACAAGGATCTAGTCTCGGTCCCCTGATAATTGTTGTTTACATCATCTAATTGTTAAAAATCTCTGCAGATTAAACCAGTATATCTTTTTATATCTGACCACAGTGAATATAATCTCATTACAAAAAAAGAGCTGAAATTATTTTCATTCATTCATTCATTTATACCACTTATCCCTTTCGGGGTCACAGGGGGGCCGGAGCCTATCCCAGCTGTCACTGGGCGAGAAACGGGGTACACCCTGAAATGGTCGCCAGCCAATCACAGGGCCACATAGAGAGATGGACAACCATTCACCCTCACACTCATACCTAAGGGCAATATGGAGTCATCAGTTAATCTAAGGAGATTGTTTTTGGCCTGTGGAAGGAAGCTGGAGTGCCTGGTGAAAGCCCACGCATGCACGGGAAGAACATGCAAATTTCACACAGAAGAACCTTTTTGCTGTGCGGCATGTGCACTACCTGCTGCGCCACCATGCCGCCCCTGAAATTGTCATTAATTCAAAATACTTCTCATGCACAGTGCTTTTGAATGATCTATAATCATGTCCACTTTATTAGGCACACCCATCCAACTGCTCCTTAACAGAAATAGCTATTCAGACAATTGCATGGCAGTAACTCAACGCATTTAAAGGTCAAGATGACCTGCTGTTGTCCAAATGAGGAGGAAAAGGGAATTTTAATTACTCTGAATGCGGCATGGATGTTTCATATTTCAGAAACTGGGATTTTAAAGCACACCCATCTCTTGACTTTACAAAGAATGGTCCAAAAAAGAGAAAATATCCAGTGAGCAGAAGTTTTCTGGGCCAAAAGACCTCAATGACGCCAGAGGTCAGAGGAGAGGGGCCGACATAGTTAGACACATAGTTAAGATGCAATAGGCTTAGACTGCCGGGGGGATCTGGCACACTGGGCTCTATCCCTCTCTCTCTCTCTCACACTCTCTCTCCATATGTGCCTCTGCCCCTTTCTGTTTGCTCCTGTACTCGTCTCTGGCTCTTGTCTTTTAGGTGGCCTGGGATCCTTGGTGGAGACTGCCTGCTGCTGTGGAGTCACGAAGCCTCAATAACTACAATTACAGACATAACACGTATTTGGCCATGTCATTCCAGTTCATAATCATTATAGCTGTTAATGTAGATATTAGCATGATCTTTCTATCCATGGTTGATACATCTATAGTAACTATCTCTAGCTCCACATGGACATGAGATCCCTCTTGAAAATGAGGTGTCACATCTCAAGAGGTCTACCAATAATACATTTATACTTAACGGAGACAAATATGGTAGGGATGCACTTGTGGTCTGGGCACCCATGAGTTCGTCACTACCATAAATTCTTATTTTCAGTGAGACTTTCATTGATTATACCTCTATAAAATTATCACCACAACCATACAGACATGAGGACCCTCCTGAAAACAAGTTGTAGCATCTCAAGAGGCTAACCTCTAATAAATTTGTTTGCAGCAGAAACAAATTTGACGACGACAGGTCTATGATTGGTCCACTGATCTGTCACTAGCTTTAGTTCTTACTTTAGTCCACTTGTCTCCACTTACCTCCCTTCCTTTGCCCACACACCAAACACAGCATTGTGTGGATTTGCTGTTCATCATGAGACTGGGGTCCACATTCAAGATTTCCTGCTGCTTAACAGAAGGTTTTTTCTTGCCGCCATGATGGAGGGATTCATGATTGGCTATATGGATTCATGTTGGGTGTTGGATGTATATATTTGTATATATATGTATATGTGTATTTATATATGTATATATGTATCTATGCATATATGTGTATCCATAATATGAAGAGCTTTGTGCTCTATTGTAAAGTGTCTTGAGATAACACTTGTTATGAATTGGCGCTATACAAATAAAGATTGATTGATTGACATAAGAACTCGTTACAACAAAGGTCTACAGGAGACCATTTCTTAATTTGCTACACCTCCAGTCTTGTAGCAGAGGGGTCAATGCCACGCCAGGTGACACTCCTGTCAGCTAAGAACAGGACAGTGAGGCTACAGTTATACTAGTGAGGTGTACCTAACTAAGTGGCCGGGGAGTTTTAATTTAATGTTTTTTAACTACTCTCTGTCTCTGTCTGTATCCCGCTTTTCCAGTTTCCTGCTCCCTTTCACATGCGACACATTAGTCAGTGATGCACCTGAACACGTCACAACATAATAACCTATCAAACGGATACATTCAAGTATTTTTGTAGCTTTTACCCGCGGCAGAAACCCTGAAAATTAACAGCACGTGTGAATGAAGGTTGCAGAATTATTGTAAAACACGTAAAAATGCATTTTAAAGGGAAAAAAAGTCGTCATTAAATCAGTTTTTACCATCTTTCAGGAGTGATTTCGTGGAAGATTCTCTCCCGTCCTCCATGTTGGTACTTCCGCAATGTGACGTATAGACGTAAGCTGACGTTGCAAGATCCTGAAAGGGGCACGCGCACTGTGGTTTCTCCAAACGTCATGGTTGCCAGGTCTGCTTATTGTAAGCGACGTTTGAAAAGTTGCTTGTAAACATTACCGTTGTGGGTTGAGTTTTTTTGTTCCTGTTCCAGTTGTGCCCCCAAACCCAGGATGGATCGGATGCACACTCTACTATCAATATATACTAAAGAAGTTAAACAAACTATTTTGTCCCACTTTAAACACGAATATAAATTTGACTGCAAAAATGACCTTTACACTAAAAAGAAATCCTTATAGCCAGAATTACATTTATTTCTAATGTAGCTATTACTGTTTTCACTGTAATAAAGCTGTAGAGGATCAACATAAACTTCGATAAAAGCCTGACTATGTCTGTTTGGTTACATTCATTAGGACAAAAAAAGACACAAATAATGAACAATGTTCAGTTAAATATATATATAAACTGATCAGGCCAAACTGTATGACCACCTGCCCCCGACTGGTCTGCAGTCTCTCACAACACACTGAGCTGCTGTGTTTTGTGAGAAACAGTGACCCTGTCCTTCCTGCCTTGGACCACTTCAGATACTGACCCTTGCAGACCTGGAACACCCCACAAGAGCCACAGCTTTGGAGATTTGATCCTTGTCAAACTCAAATCCTCACACTGACGTCAAATTTCAGGACAAGCTGTTCACCTGCTGCCTGATATAACCCCCTACTAACAGGAGCCATGATGAGGAGATGATCAGAGTTATTCATTCACCTGTTTGTGGGCTGAGTAGTGGGAATATATATATCCAAACTGGACCATAGGTTTTCTTGACTTTGTTAAATTTTAAGTTGTTAAAAATATAAATACTGAACATTTACAGTTTTCATGATGGTCAGCCTTGTCAGGTTTTGTACAAGTACATTTTTAGGACTTAATTTGTTTTTTAAATTAGATTAAATATTGATCAGAGTTCCATGTTAATACAGTAATAATAGCTCAGCTTTCAGTGTTGTGTACACTGTATGTAGACAAATCTGTCTGCATTTGAACTATATTATCAACATTTTATGACATACACTTTAACTTTTAAAGGGAAATTCTGTTTGGTCTGGGAATATATTTTGCCAATATAAAGGCAAAACTTGATTCATGTATTTTTGTGTCAGTTTATTTTTTGAGAGAAAAAATAGATGAAAATCATAAATTGAGAGTTAAAATTAGGAATTTCATCTTTAGGCCAAATCGCCCAGCCCTAGTCAAAGGCAAAAGGTCTGAGCTGTTGAGCCTCAGGTTAAAGTATCTCTTGTTAATCATTTGCTTCGGCCTGAAAACTCTCAGAATGTTCATCTCTCGCTTAGGAATGCCATTACTCTTAAACACTTTTTGGTATTTTCTTCAAATTTGCTTTAATTTCTCTAAAACTCATGAACAAATTGATTTGGTATCACAGGAGTCAGGGGTCAAAGTCAGGGTTGAGGAGCCTCATGCATTGAAATGCAAAATCTCAAAAACATTTGATAAATTTTCTTGAAACTCCGTCCCAATTTTGTCTCTTTACTTGAGGATAAACTGATTGATTTGGGGATTCCAAGGTCAAAGATGAAGGTTATGGAGCTTCATGATCATTACTTTCTTGAGAAAGCAATAATCTACGAATACTTTAAAGAATTTCCTGCAAATTCTGCACAAATCCTTACTCTGATTAAAGATAAGATGATGAAATCTTTCAAAGCACACATCAAATGCATAGTTGCTAGGTCTGCTCATTATAAGCGACTTTGGACTTCTTTTTTTGAAAACTTGCTTGTAAATATTGGCAGTTGCAGGTTGCATTTTTTGGGCTTGTTTCAAAAGTGCAGTTGCTAATTTGGACTTGTTGTGCCCCCAAACCCTGGAGGGATCTGATGCACACTCTATTACCAATATAGACTTTATTCAGAAACTGTTTTGTCCCACTCCGAACACAAATGTAAATTTGACTGTAAAAAGAGAGGCAAAAATGACAAACAGAAATCCTTAAAGCCAGAATTAATTTTATTTCTAATGTAGCTGTTACTGTTTTCACCATAATAAAGCTTTAGAGGATCAACACAAAACTTAAATAAAAGCCTGACTATGTCTTTTTGGCTACAAAAATCAAGGTTAGACAGAGTGTTTAGTGATAACAGAGTTAAAAATAACAGTAGCCCCACCCTTCACATCATATAAAGAAAAGGATGCTCCACCTCCAAACAAAAGGATGTTGGATAAGTAAAGAGCCAAACAAGAAAAAAAAATACAGTGAAACTGAACTGTAATATAGATGAATATAAAACACACTTTATGTAGATTTCTCTTTAAAAAAAAATTGGGGGCTTATTTTAACGACCTGGTTGCTTATTTCAGTAGAAAAATCTGGCAACACTGGTCAAATGTCAAGATAACAGAGCCTCTTGTTCATCTCTTGCCTGAGAATGCAAAATCTCAAGACAGAAAGTGAATAAATCCCGTCAATGCTTCATATCATCAGAATAAATTTCTGACATGATTCAAAGATGCCTGTGTGGGCAGAGGAAGAATGATCAGAGGGGCCATGTTTGTGCCTTGACTAGCACTACAGGGACTGAAGTATGGGACGATCTCCTCTTCAAAGTTACAGTCAGTGAAGGAGAACATGAGAGCTTCTGTCTCTGCATCATAAAATGAAACCAGACCCTCCTCATAATCCACGAACACTCCCACTTTCTCAGGCTTTGACTTCAGGGACAGGAGGACACCAGGACCAGCGAGAGCTTTGTACTCCTCTGAGTTCCTCAACCACACCGTCCAGAAGCCGCTCTTTGGCGACAATCGTATTTTCCCCTTCCTGATGATGGACTCAGTTGCTACACCCAAATCCCAGTCGGTCTTCCCTTTGACGAGAACTTCATAGTAGAACTTTCCAGAGCAGAAACGCTGCTCGCCCAGAACACCGTTACAAATGTTGAATCTCTCTGGGTTGTCAGGCAGATTTTGTTGCGTCTCAGCAGATCTGACTTGTTTCAGGTCTTCGGACAGGATCAGGTACGGACTTGCTGTGTTGGGATCCAGAGTGACGTCCACAAAGCACTGCTGGACTTTCCAAAACTCAGGACACATCTCCATCCTCTCACTAAACATCTCCCGAAGCTGAGCCAGAGCTCTCTTCACAGTCCCCTTGTGCGATGAGTGAACCCTGATGTCTTTCCATTTGTCGACGGTTGGCGTTATACTCAGAGATGAGAAGCTTTGAAAGAACTGGAGGAGGTCTTCAGTGCATGAGAGCTTCTGTATCTCACTGCCTTTCTTCATCAGCTCTGATATTTCATGTTCTAGTGTTCTGATCAAGGCTTCAGCCTGCTCTTCTAACTTTTTTTGCTTTTGCTCGATAGAGTCAAGGAGCTGAGCCAGATGGCTTTGGATGTTCTGGATCAGAGCCGTGAAGGTCTCCACCCCTGCAGCCGTCTCCCGGTCTGCATCCTCCCTGCTGAGCTTCACGGATCGTCTGATCTGCTGGATCCTCAACTGTCTCTTCTCGATGTTCCTCTGGATTTCAGCACCAGATTTTATCAGCTCATCTCTCCTCACCTCGTATTCTTCTCCCATCGGAACAAAAACATGTTGCCTGTGACTCGACTCAGTGCAGAACCGACACACGCACGTCTGATCCGTCCTGCAGAACATCTCCAGGAGTCGATCGTGTTTCTTACAAATCCTCTCCTCCAGGTTCTCCACCGGATCGATCAGCTGGTGTCTCCTCAGGCCGGGGATCCTATGATGAGGCTCCAGGTGGGCCTCACAGTAGGAGGTCAGACAGGTCAGGCAAGACTTCAGGGCCTTGGCTTTGGCTTCAGAGCAGACGTCACATAAAACGTCTCCAGAAGACGCACTCTTCTGGATGGAGAGGATTCTGGTTGTCCTCACAGCTGAACATCTGAACTGAGCAGCCATCTCAGATATGAAGGTGTTGACGTGGAGCTCCGGTTTGGGGTTAAAAACTTTGGAGCATAACGGGCACTGACACGGGACATTGATGTCCCAGTGATGTGAGATGCAGCTCTTGCAGAAGTTGTGTCCACATGGTGTGGAGACAGGATCAGTGAAGATGTCCAGGCAGATGGAGCACAGGAAGTGCTCTTCAGAGAGGAGGCTGCAGACTGACGACATTTCTAGAAGACAAGATTTTAAAACATCAACATCTCAATCCTTAAATTTAAAGGGACATGCCAACTTTTGTTTTTCGTGTCTTGCCTCACTCCTGAGTCCATGACAAGCAGATAGACTCCATTCATTTGACTGTGTGTGCAGTAACAAGGAAGAGTTAACTAGCTTAGCTCAAACACTGGGAGTCAGTGGGAAGTGTTAGTCTGCCTCTGCCTACAGTCATCAGATAAACTCTTTAGCAACTCCTGTGTGCTTGTTGTGACTCCTTTTTTTACTGCGTTATATCATGTAATTTTCTGCTATCATCGTATTATCTTCTTCTACCCGTAAACAGAGGCTTTGTTTAGTTGACCTACTTCTGCGGTGGTTTGCACTAGAAGTGAAATTGGCAAACAAGTCGAGTCTTTTGAACAGCTCATTTAAGTGAACAATGAGAACTGATTCACAGTTGTGAGTGAGCCGTTCATTTGCGAGCCATTATTAAATTTGCATGCAATTTGCATTTAAGACTTTTTACTTAAAAGATCTGTTCAAAAAACTAGACTCGTTCAAAAAGTCACATCTCTAGTGCAAACCACCACAGAAGTAGGTTAACAAAACAAAGCCTCTGTTTACAGGTAGAAGAAGATATGGCGATAGTAGAAGATAACGTAACATAAAGGGGTAAAAAATGAGTCAAAACAAGCACACAGAATCGCTTAGAGGTGCTGAGAGTTTATCTGATGACTGGAGGCAGGGGCAGGCTAACACTTCCCATTGACCCCCAGTGTTTGAGCTAAGCTAATTAGCAGTAGGCGAGCTCTGCCCGTCTCTCCCTTGTTACTTCACACACAGTTGAATGAATGGTGTCTATCTGCTTGTCATGGACTCAGGAGTGAGGCAAAACACGAAAAGAAAAAAATGTTGGCATATCCCTTTAAAAAAGACAGCAGGGTGATGGAGCTGTTTTATATATCTGTAGGATCTACATCGACCAGCCACTTTATTAAGTACACCAGATAAACTGCTCACAAATGACTAATCACAAATCAGCAACTTAATGCTTTCAGGTTTCGATCTGAGCACCATAGTGGCGAAGAAGGGTGGCATGGTTGTCGGCTGCAGAAGTGCTGGTCTAATCTATAGGGCCCTATAAAATCTGCGGCTGGACATTAAAAGCAGAATTCAATAAACGCGGAATATCACAGAAATAAGTAAACATTTTTTAAAAAAATAAAAACAAACTTTTCTCTCTGGGAAATGCTCCGAGGGGGGTCACTAAGGCTGGGGACAATGTCACTGTCAGCTTTATTTATATAGCACATTTAAAACAGTCAGTGGTCTACCAAAGTGCTTTACAGTAAAATAAGGAGAAACAATAAAAACAATAAAAACTAAACAATACAGAGAAACACGACAAATAAAGACCCAGCAAAAGCACCCATACTCTGCCAAAGGCCAAAGTGAACAAGTGCGTCCGCAATGCACGTTTGAAGAGTTGAGGAGCTCTGAAGGAAAAATGGTCCAACCTGTTACAATCAAGGTGTACCTATTAAAATGGCCATTAGCGCACTGATGTATCAGCATTTTCTGAGCACTTTATCTAAGTTTAGTTTAGTTTATTGGTTTATAACAGGACAGCGTGCGGTGACATAAATTATTCCAGAGAAATAAAAAGATGGCTGCACCAGATTTAGCAGAGAAGCTAATTTCCATAAAAGGCTGAAGACTTCATGTTGAGGACAAATCTTTCATTATTGATTAAAATGCTCATGATGACAGACGGAGCAGGATTCAAGAATCTGATCATAATCAGAATAACAATGTGACGACGCCCCTATGAGTCTTTCACAGACGGTTTAATCATTGTGATCTGATGTACATAGAGGATCAGGACCACTGAGAAAATAATTACTGAAAATAACATTTTGTCTGAAGAAGTCAAAATGCACAAACTTCTGACTTGATTCTGTGAATCTGACTTTTTCTTTCAGCATTATTCTAATTCTTAATCTGAGAGTCCTGACTATTTTTCATTATGATGATAAAAATAATAATCTCAATATTCTGACTTTTTCTGAAAATTCTGACTTTTTTTTTTTAGAACTCTGACCTTTTTCTGAAACTTAAAAAAATAACCTTTATTCTTTTATAGTGGCCCTTATCCTCTGCACTTTGAAAAATATGAAGTTTTTGCTTTCTGAACTGTTCAATTATACTTTTTATTTCCAGTTCAATAAAATCTAAAGTAAACCAACCAGCTTTAAGCTTTTATGTTCCTCATAGAATAAACTTGTTTATTGACCGTAAATATATTGATGAAGGAAGACACCTGTCAGATCAGGACATCTCTGAGTTAAATCCATTATTTAAGCATGGTTAATCTGACAGGTTTTTTCAATTTAACCTCGGAGCCTCTGAAACTGTGGCTGCAGAGGCGCTGACATTCTGCGCATGCGTCTAAAACACAAGAAAAGGCAAAAATCTAAAAAAGCAGGATTTAAACTTTTCTGTTGTTTCGGGGTTTTTCTGTTTCAAATGTTTGTCCATGTAAACCTGAGCCTTGAAAATGAAGAAGAGTGCCCTTTTTGAAAAACCGCAAATCTGTGGCTCAGAATGAAAACACGAACTTAAATAATATGATCAAAACTTTTCATCATGAAATAAAACATAAAAATCATGTGATCATACCTAAAGATGCTCTTACCTTTGACCCTGTGGATTTTCAGTGGTCTAAACAGGAGCAAGGATGAAAGTCCTGATGGAGGATCAGATGTGAACTCTCTGAGGAAATTATTTACTTTAAGTTTCATTTCTCCAAAAACTGGCGGTTAAACGTTTCAATCTGGTTTTCCCGCCTGCCGCACAGATTTTCAGAATAAAAGCAGGAGGAAAAAACACAACGACAAACAAGTGATGAAAAATCATCAATTTAAGTCAAATTTGTTCCATGCAGTCAACATGTAAGATGCAAAATTCATATAAATTATACACACTGGCCACTTTATTAAGGACATTTAACTGTTCCCAGGTTGGTGGGTGTTTGTCTTAAAGGATTAAGAGGGGCACCGATCTGTGGTTTTCAAGTCTGAAAATATCCTCTGAACTCAGTTACTGAGCTTTTCAGTCTGTAGGTGTCCACATCTATCAGGCAGAGGTGCTGCCAGATAGTTTGGGGCCCATGGAAATCTATCAGATTGGACCCTGTCGCAGTTTCTCAAACTGAGCATCTGCAGAGCAAAACAATAAATAAATATGACGATATACATTTCTAAACATACCCTTTTTGGGAGAATGTGAATGATGCTGCAACATTTGAGGAAGTGCGGTGGAGCAAAGTCTAAGAAGAACCCACACCAGTGTTTATCACACCACCTTTTGTACATTTATTTTCAGTAAAGGCAAAAGTTATTCTTGGTGGATCACTGACAAAAACAAACATCTTCACAACTTACAGCAAAGACAGCAGAAGATAAAACTCTCCATCACAAATATTAAATTTGGTTGCTTTGTTTAATGAATTAAACAATACAAATCACAATATTTACACTAAATGTTAACACAAAGGGGAGGCACAATATTAGATTGTTTGCAGATCATACAAATGCCACAGTTTCCACACTTACAATAAAGCTGATACAAGTATTTATGTTACCAATGTGATTCATGAAAATTAAAGTCTGCTTCTATAATAAATGAAACTTGACTGAGTTTAAAATTCAGCTATATAAGGTATAAAATAAAGTGCAAGCGTCACTGATGAGCTGAGCGCATTCTCCCTGTCTATCTCTCTCTGTCTCTTTCTATGTATGCTTTGGCCCCTTTTTGTTTGCTCCTGTACTCGTCGACTGCCTGCTGCTGTGGACTTACGAAGCTTCAATAACTACAGTTATGTGGCCTTTCCTTTAGCCTCATTCCATTATCATTACAGTTCCTGATATTAACTTTAGAGAGATCAACAAAAGTAAATACATGGTAGTTACTGCAAACAGCACAAATATATTAGTATGATCTTGACAAACAATCATGGATGACCTGGTGCTGTGGACCTGCTCGACTCCATGTGCTCTATCCTGTATCAACCATCAACAGAAATAACACCATTTAACATAAATTCATACTTTTAGACCAGTTAAACCCAGTTTATGGCAGTTCAGCTAGATGCTGCTATATTTATCAACATAATTACTCTACAGATTATATTCATTATAGATATTAACTTTAATATTAGACTGATCTCTCTGTCCATGGTTGTATTGATTACACATCCATAGTAACTATCTTTACAATCACATAGACATGAGGTCCGTCTTGAAAATGAGATGCCACATCTCAAGGGCCTAACCCTTAATACATTTATATTCAGCAAATACTGTATGATGCTATATAAATAAAGACTGATTAATGAAGTCTATATTCAGCAGATACTAATATGATTTTAGTCCCTTTGTCTCTCTCTGGATGGATACATCTCTGGATGCATGCATGTGTGTATATACAAATATATTTATTATATGTATTTATGTATATATACATATATGTAGAAATGAAGATTATGGCTACAGCCTGCTCTATTTTAAAGTCTCTCAAGATAACACTTGTTATGAACTGGGGCTATACAAATAAAGATTTATTGATTGACTCCTCCATGCTCTTCTCTCATTGCCAACACCCACCCTCTACCTAGTTACTTCAGCTCTACTTCAGGACCCTCTTGCACTGTCCGCCTCATGTCTTCGACTAAACCTGCACTCATACAATCACCAACAGATCACCCTTTTAACTAGCTCTTATCCAGTCCTTCTGCCTGTGACTCAGTTCAGTCTGGAATCTTTCTCAAGTTAAAGTTTGGATAAAGGTAAGGCATAGTAAGTCTATCAGAATTATCGAATCCTCAATGGACAGAGTGCCAAACCTCTCAGAGAGAGGTGTGTAATTAGTTTCCTTCCTGAACAGTAAGAGCCACGGACCTGTCTCTAAGCATGGGGAGAGTCTGCGTGTCCTCTGAAATGATCCTGAGACCACTCCTAAAGTCCAGTTGGGTTTAAAGTTGACCTGAACCTCAAAGTAAAACTTTCTTGATGAAACACCCTCTTTACCCAAGACACAAGCGCTGCAGGAAAACCTGCTGACCACACCCAACCATATATATATATATTTTTTCATCATAACAAACGCTGCAACTGAAATGGGACAGTTAGGGATGGGTATGCTGAGTCGGGGTCCAGATTGACACATACTGCATACTGCTTCATGATCTTCAGCTCAGATTGACACTGCTTCTTCACCTCTCGACCAAACTTCTCCACCAGCTTCGTCACAGCACTCCTCACAGTCCCCTCATCCAGAGTGAACTTTGACGTTCATCTAGACTTTGGTTGTTGGAGCTGGGTTCATGGATAAGAAGTTCTGGAGGAACTGGAGGTGGTCCTCAAAGGTTGAGGAGTCCTCCACCTCAGTGCTTCTCTTGATCAACACATTTATTTTATCTTCAAGCTCTTGGATGAAGCCTTCAGACTCCTCTCAGTTTCTTGATGCTTCTCCTCAATTAGAGCAAGAAGCTGAGCCAGGCCTTTCTTTTATCCTCCTCTCATTTTTTAATATTTTTTTTCATTTATTCATTAATATCTGAATAATAGTTTTGACTTGTCTTCTAATTACTATACTGTGTGTAAATAATGTAAGTATTTGATATTTCTATTAATACTAGTTATTTGATTTCAACTTCTGTTTTCTGAAGGTTAAAATAAAAAAACAGCCTCTCCAATTCTTGCTCCTGGTTTACTGTCTTGCTTTGTCCTTCTTGGGATCTGCCCTCCCCTCTCCTTTTCTATCCAAGAAGGGGAATGGAGCAAAAGAAATAGGTTAGGCCCATCAGTTTTCATAGTTAATTTGTGGGACCTTAAAGCAGCCTTTTGGAAGAGCAGGTAGTACCAGAATCATCTCTACCTGCTCATTAGTCTCCAAAAATTAGGTTGGGGGGTTCAAGAGAGGCCTTGTGATAGGGTAGATAGCGTGATAACATTGGTTTTGTCACTGCACTGAACTTGCATGTACGGAGTCTGAGTCTGTTATAGTCATATATTTGATACATATTTGACCAAAGAGATTAAAAGTGAGCCTAAAAATCTGTAATTGCACTGATGTGGTTAGTGATATTCTGACTGAGACCAACCTTCCTGGAAAAACTGAAGGCTGGGTGTGGAGTAGTCTGCATGCAGGCCACTAAGGGATGAGCGCTAATGTTAGTGCAACCTTTTATGTTTTCCGTACAGTAGTCATGATGAGATGGTCATCATTATCTGCAGAAGTAAGATCTAAGAATGGGTACAGTGTCCCGGTGAACTTACAGCTGGTGAAGGAGTAGATGTGTTCTGCTGAATGTGCGTTGTAGAAGGAGACTCGACCCTCCTCATAATCAACAAACACTCCAATCTTCTCGGGATCTGACTCAAGGAACAGACTGGGAGACCACTGCCCGGGACATAAAAAATTTTGTTTACTCAACAAGACCCACGGGCCTGTCTCTGAGCATGGGGAAACTTTTTGACTCCTGTTCAATGATTCTGGGGCCACTCCTAAACTCCAGTTGGTGAAGTCTTTAACCAGAACCTCAAAATAAAACTTTCCTGATAAAAAGCCCTCATCACCCAAGACAGCAACACTAGAGGTGAACCTGTGAGTGTTGTTGTAAACAGTCCGTTCATCATCATCATATTCAACTTTTTTTCGATTACGGGACAGAGTGAGACATGGGTGTGCTGTGTAAGGATCCAGAGTGATATCTTCTGCATACTGCTTCATGATCTTCAGCTCAGATTGATGCTGCTTTGTCACCTCTTCATCAAACGTCTTCTTCATCTTCGTCATGGCTCTTCTGACAGTCCCTTGGTACGATGAGTGAACTCTGACATTCGTCCAGACTTTGGTTGTTGGAGCTGGGTTCATGGATAAGAAGTTCTGGAGGAACTGGAGGTGGTCCTCAAAGGTTGAGGAGTGCTCCACCTCAGTGCCTCTCTTGATCAGCACATTTATTTCATCTTCAAGCTCTTGGATGAAGCCTTCAGCCTTCCTCTCAGTTTCTTTATGCTTCTCCTCAATAAGATCAAGAAGCTGAGCCAGGCCTTCCTCCACAGACCTGATCAGAGCAGTGAAGACCTCCACGCTGTAAGATTTCTCTTTATCTGCATCTTCTCTGCTGAGCTTCACCGACTCCATTATCTCCTGAATCTTCAGGCGTCGCTCCTGGATCATCTTCTGGATTTCAGCCTCTGTCCTTTTCAGCTCAGCCTTCTTCTCTTCACATTGTTGCACCAGAGGAACGATACTGTGAAGCTTGTGGTTTGATTCAGCGCAGCTGGGACACACACACATCTGATCTGTTTTACAGAACATCTCCAGAGGTCTCCCATGACCTTCACACATTCTG
The DNA here is from genome assembly GCA_037902135.1 of Cetoscarus ocellatus. Classification (NCBI taxonomy): domain Eukaryota; kingdom Metazoa; phylum Chordata; class Actinopteri; order Labriformes; family Labridae; genus Cetoscarus; species Cetoscarus ocellatus. The sequence continues at coordinate 927,579 of JBAMNC010000947.1, read as the reverse complement.
TCTGCCAGGTTCACCACAGGGTCGATCAGCTCGTGTTTTGTTGGACCGATAATCCTCTGATGGAACTCCAGGTGGGCCTCACAGTAGGAGGTCAGGCACATCAGGCAGGACTTCACGGCCTTCATTTTGGCTTCAGAGCAGACGTCACACAGAACGTCTCCAGAGGAAGAACTGATCTGAAGTGACCATCTTTTGGCCTTCTTCACTGCAGAGTGTCTATACTGAGCAGCCATCTCAGATATGAAGGTGTTGATGTGGAGCTCCGGTCTTGTGGTGAAAACCTTCTTACACAGCGGACACTCACACCGCTCATTGATGTTCCAGTTCTCTGTGATGCAGCTCTTGCAGAAGTTGTGTCCACATGGTGTGGAGACTGGATCAGTGAAGACGTCCAGGCAGATGGAGCAGTGAAACTGCTCTTCAGATAACACACAGCTGGCAGCTGCCATCTCTGAGGATAGAGATAAACCAATGAACGGTGAAGAACATTTAAGACCTCAACCCTTTGGAAAGTCATTGTCCCCTTTCTGTATATATATGTATATATATATATATGTATATATATATATATGTATATATATATATATATATATAAACAACGTGAAAATGAAAAGTATGCTTCACTGTGTTCTATGGGTGTATATGGGTAAAAACCTGACGTGCAGTATGTCACAGGGCACAATAAGCAGGGGGTCTATCCGTTTTTGTTTTTTTAGTATGTCATCATGCAATTAAATAGGAAATAGAACAAGCATTAGTCTATCATTATTTGAATACTCAGTACTATTTAAGATTAATATTTTAATAATAGCATTCATGACAGCAACAAATTTGTTCCTTTTGCTTACTTTTCAGTATTTGTTGTTGCTTATTTGAGAAAATCCTTCAACAGGAAGATGGAGTCTGCCCCCACTATTAGGCTGAGAGGTGACTCCAGTGTGGGTCATACTTTTGATGATGCATTCACCTTTATTAATGATTTCATTATAGCTGTATAATTAACTCTGGTATCTAAATGCTGTATTTCTCCAAACCTGTGATGTCAGACCTGTAATGCTTTCGAGCAAATTTAGTGTCCCATTATTTATGAAACAAAACAGCTGCGTGGGTTTCACTCCTTTAAACAAAGTTTATACTCATTGGTGTAGAGACAACACGTCCTCTCATCATTAAACGATAAATTATATTTAAAGCCCTGAACCATCTCCTTATGGTCAGATAACTCAGTCTACAGAGCCTGTCTGAGATTATTAACAGCTCTGTCGCTCTAATTTTTAACAAACAGGTTAAATAAAAGCTGAACTCACCTGTACGTGTTCTGCTTACTGATATATTCCAGTCGATAAAAGTCAAAGTGTCCTTTTCTGTTAGAAAAACGAACCGACGTTCCTCAGGTTCAGACTGGTGTAAACCAATCCAGCTCCGACTCCCTAAATTTCATTTCCTTAAGTTTAGACCTGTGTTGCCAGATCTCACGACAAAAACAAGTAAGGAGGTCCATGAAAGCCAATATGTAGAACAAGAGAGGGACCAACGATGGACAACTAGTGGTCCAGGGGGGCACATGCGGCCATCCACCTCACGAATGTCATTTCTAAAAGTCATCTAATCGTTAAAATGAAGAAAATGACAGAAGAAAATCTATGCGGCCTGGGATATCAGCACAACACCATGCATGATCAGGGTATGTCACAGGAAAATTTAGTCTAGATCAGGGCTGGGCAAGATTGATGACCATGAGGGCCACGCAGAGCCTTTTTCTCACTTTAGGCACATTTTTACAAACTGTCAGACATCCAGGATATGAAAATTAAATCAACAAAAGTAAAAATGTAAAGCTTTCTTTAAAATTATTTCACCAACTTTCTTTAACAAAAAATGACATATTATTTAGTGATCTTGACTCAGAATTAAAGCTTCTTTTCAAATGTATTAAAAAAATGAGTGTTTCCCATTTTTTGAGGTAAAGTTATTTTACTGCTTACATTTTTCCCAAATATAGTATTAACCAAAGCTTCACGCTATATTCTAATACAGCGTTGAAGTAAATTAAGAGAAACAATCATTTAATCATATTCTTTAATCACATGTCCTAATTTGTGTTTAGTCTTACATTGGTGCTTCAGGTTGAATCACATTTGGCAGATTCTGTCATGTTTTCATGTTGACAGTTTGTTGATTTTTTTGGGAAATGTCCGGGTTGCATTGAGTGAGGTGTAGGTCCATGGCCCTCAGGCAGCAAATTGCCCACCCGTGGTCACAACTGGGGATGGGCAACACACACATGCATACATGTACACACACACACACATATATAATTATATATATGTTGCGGCAAGTCTTGAGGAAGTGTAGTGGGGTTTCACCCTCTCTTCTGAGGATGACTGTGCAGGAAATATACAAAGTTTTACGATCCACAATTTTAACATTTATTTTATTTTATTTAATTCACTCTGAGAGGAGCACAGGCATACACTTTTGATCCTTTACAAACTACAAAAAGGGTAGAAGAAAATACAACTCTCTCCTTTAAAATTAAGATTTACTTTTTGATTAAATAAACTAGAAAAATCACAATATTTGCATCACATATTTACAAGGATTTGAGATTTTTGTAAATAACCAATGTTTTCACACTTACTTCAGCCAGAGTCAAAACCAGCATATACACTTCTGGTGTAGAATTAACCTGTTCCTCTTATTATGACAGTCTTTTCTTTATAAATAGACGTGAAACAAGAAAAAACACAATCTGGCTCTCTGAAGAACGTTACTGGACTGATTGTTAAATGTAGATGTTCATCGATTTAAGGTGAAAATGTATGTTTCTTATATTCTGACTATCTTACAATTAATATCACATATTAGCAGCAAGCATTTACAGAAATGTTTATTTTAACCGTATTTACAAGATATCAAACAACCATCAGCGCAAAGGTTACTGCTGCCCACAGAGAGACAAGAGGCAGAGGAGAGCAAGCCTTTGCAATATCTTTTAAAAACTTCCTCCAAGACTTGTTACCAATTCATATATTCCCAAAAAAAATACATTTGTTTCAGGGGAAATCAAAGTCACTTGGTCACACAAGAAAAATATGATTTTTACTGAAAATGCTTTTGTCCCAGTGTGATCAGCCCCTGACTCTCTCCAACAATTAAAGTAAAAACAAATGCCAATTTGTGCTGCAGTCACCCCCTCTTAAAGGGATACATCAGATAAACTCTAAATGATCCTGTGCGCTTGTTGTGACTCGTTTTTTTAACCGTGTTATGTTACGTTATCTTCTACTATCATCGTATTATCTTCTTCTATCCATAAACAGAGGCTTTGTTTTGTTGACCTATTTCTGCGGTGGTTTGGCTAAAGGATGTGACGTTAGAGAATGAGTCAAGTTTTTTGAACAGCTTTTTTAAGTGAACGATGAGAACTGATTCACAGTTGTGAGTGAGCCATTAGTTTACAAGCCATTCTTAATTTGCAGACAATTTGCATTTAAAAATAGTTTTCATCATTCACAGGAGCTATTGAAAAGACTTGACTTGATCACAAATGTAACATCTCTAACTCTAACCACCACGGAAGCAGGTCAACAAAACGAAACCTCTGTGTTTTACTAGAAGATAATACAATGACAGTAGAAGATAACATAACATAATGCGGTAAAAAAACAGAACAGTCACAACAAACACACAGGACCATTTGGAATTGCTGAAGAGTTTATCTGATGACTGTAGGCAGAGGCAGGCTAACACTTCCCACTGACTCCCAGTGTTTGAGCTAAGCTAACTAGTGGCAAGGAAACTTTGTCCATCTCTTCCTTGTTACTGCACACACAGTCAAAAGAATGGTGTCTATCTGCTTGTCATGGACACGGGATTGAGGCAAGACACGAAAACAAAAACAAAAAACTTGCCGTATCTCTCTTAAGGAGGGAACATTGTTTTGTATTTATTCGTCATAAAAGCCTCTCCTACCAGTCCACCAAATTTAAAGCTGATCATAAGAAAACCACAAATTGAGTTTATCTAAAAATGACCCGGAGACCATCCAAACACTCCAGACGCTCTTCAAAATGGTGGATTTCATATGTGAGTAAGAGAATTGGGCACACTAACTCTTTGGTAGATCTCCCAGGGCTGCATCTTTGGATGCTATTGAGACAATTCTTATCTGGTGTTTTAGAAACAGAAAAATATGATTTTTGTGCAAGACCTGATTCACCAATAAGTTTTGTTACATTTAAGACAGTGTCAAGGCCTTTTAAAGCCCACTAAAAGACAATGAAACTATAAAATGATCCCAGCAATTCCAAACAGGTTCAGGACCCTCGCTGTTCAGGCCCTATTTGTACGTGGAGTCATTAACTGGTACACAGACAGTCCAAATGACTTGATGTAAGGATCTTGAGGTTTTGAATCAGGGTGCAGTGATAATTTGGGGAAGTGTCCTTTTACATTGGGTATGATTTGTGGGCTGAGAGACGCAGGGTCAGATCTGATATCACATCTACATTATATATTAATGCACATAATCATGATACACTCCACCACCCTTTCTAAAAAATATTAAAACAAACAATATCATAAAGAACAAAAAATGTCCAAAGTGTTAAAACAATCAGAGTTTGATGATTTTTTTTTTTTAAATATATGTTCTTCATTAGCATCATCACAACCTGAAGCTTGTATGTACATAGACTGGGTCTAATGAAGCTGATATTGTTTTGACTGTGATGGACATGAATAGTATAAACATAAGGAATTTGTGTTATATTTTTTTCTTTCATTTATTCATTATAATAACTATCACTTTGCCCTTCCGCCACTTACCATGTGACTTGAATATAAACAACAGATTTTAATAATATATTGGGATTAGGCACATAAACTTGCCACAAGAGGAACAGAATGGCTATCACAATTTCAACATTTTCCCTTTCCTTATTATTATTGTTTTTGTTTTTTTTTCATTATGACAATTATATTATTAATGCTATTATTATTACTATGCATTTTATTCTTATAAAAACTCTCATAGCATGAAATATTTTTTGACCCTACATACAATACCAAACACGGATATTTCTTCCTACAAACCTTCTTTTTCTTTTATCCTCTTGTCATTAATCTTTACTTCACTTTGTCATTAATATTTGAATAATAGTTTTGACTTGTCTTCTAATTACTATACTGTGTGTAAATAATGTAAGTACTTGATATTTCTATTACTACTAGTTATTTGATTTCAACTTTGGTTTTCTGAAGGTTAAAATAAGAAAACTGTCTCTCCAATTCTTGCTCCTGGTTTACTGTCTTTCTTTGTCCTTCTTGGGATCTGCCCTCCCCTCTCCTTTTCTATCCAAGAAGGGGAATGGAGCAAAAGAAATAGGTTAGGCCCATCAGTTTTCATAGTTAATTTGTGGGACCTTAAAGCAGCCTTTTGGAAGAGCAGGTAGTACCAGAATCATCTCTACCAACTCATCAGTCTCCAAAAATTAGGTTGGAGGGTTCAAGAGTCTGGGACTGTTGAAGCCATATATTTGAAGTAAAGTTGACCAAGGAGATTTAAAGTGAGCCTAAAAAGTGATATTCTGACTGAGACCAACCTTCCTGGAAAAACTGAAGGCTGGGTGTGGAGTAGTCTGCATGCAGGCCACTAAGGGATGAGCGCTAATGTTAGTGCAACCTTTTATGTTTTCCGTACAGTAGTCATGACAATATATTCACCACGACTTGCAGAAGTAAGATCTACGAATGGGTACAGTGTCCCGGTGAACTTACAGCTGGTGAAGGAGTAGATGTGTTCTGCTGAATATGCGTTGTAGAAGGAGACTCGACCCTTCTCATAATCAACAAACACTCCAATCTTCTCGGGATCTGACTCAAGGGACAGACTGGGAGACCACTGCCTGCGAGGGCTATAAGTTCCTTTACTCAACAAGACCCACGGGCCTGTCTCTGAGCATGGGGAAACTTTTTGACTCCTGTTCAATGATTCTGGGGCCACTCCTGAACTCCAGTTGGTGAAGTCTTTAACCAGAACCTCAAAATAAAACTTTCCTGATAAAAAGCCCTCATCACCCAAGACAGCAACACTAGAGGTGAACCTGTGAGTGTTGTTGTAAACAGTCCGTTCATCATCATCATATTCAACTTTTTTCCGATCACGGGACAGAGTGAGACGTGGGTGTGCTGTGTAAGGATCCAGAGTGATATCTTCTGCATACTGCTTCATGATCTTCAGCTCAGATTGACGCTGCTTTGTCACCTCTTTACAAAACTTCTCCTTCATCTCCGTCACGGCTCTTGTGACAGTCACGTGGTGCGATGAGTGAACTCTGACATTCGTCCAGACTTTGGTTGTTGGAGCTGGGTTCATGGATAAGAAGTTCTGGAGGAACTGGAGGTGGTCCTCAAAGGTTGAGGAGTGCTCCACCTCAGTGCCTCTCTTGATCAGCACAGATGTTTCACCTTCAAGCTCTTGGATGAAGCCTTCAGCCTTCCTCTCAGTTTCTTGATGCTTCTCCTCAATTAGATCAAGAAGCTGAGCCAGGCCTTCCTCCACAGACCTGATCAGAGCAGTGAAGACCTCCACGCTGTAAGATTTCTCTTTATCTGCATCTTCTCTGCTGAGCTTCACCGACTCCTTTAACTCCTGAATCTTCAGGCGTCGCTCCTGGATCATCTTCTGGATTTCACCCTCTGTCTTTTTCAGCTCAGCCTTCTTCTCTTCATATTGTTGCACCAGAGGAACGATACTGTGAAGCTTGTGGTTTGATTCAGCGCAGCTGAGACACACACACATCTGATCTGTTTTGCAGAACATCTCCAGAGGTCTCCCATGACCTTCACACATTCTGTCTGCCAGGTTCACCACAGGGTCGATCAGCTCGTGTTTTGTTGGACCGATAATCTTCTGATGGAACTCCAGGTGGGCCTCACAGTAGGAGGTCAGGCACATCAGGCAGGACTTCACGGCCTTCATTTTGGCTTCAGAGCAGACGTCACACAGAACGTCTCCAGAGGAAGAACTGATCTGAAGTGACCATCTTTTGGCCTTCTTCACTGCAGAGTGTCTGTACTGAGCAGCCATCTCAGATATGAAGGTGTTGATGTGGAGCTCCGGTCTTGTGGTGAAAACCTTCTTACACAGTGGACACTCACACCGCTCATTGATGTTCCAGTTCTCTGTGATGCAGCTCTTGCAGAAGTTGTGTCCACATGGTGTGGAGACTGGATCAGTGAAGACGTCCAGGCAGATGGAGCAGCGAAACTGCTCTTCAGATAACACACAGCTGGCAGCAGCCATCTCTGAGGATAGAGATAAACCAATAAACAGTGAGGAACATTTAAGACCAGAAGGTCCAACACGTCTCTGTTCAGTGAGGACTGAGTTCACTGGGTGTTCAGTAAAAAAGGAAAATCACATATTTCTTTATTCTACTGTCAGTGAAATAACTTCTTCACTCAGTGGAGGTCTTGTTCAGGTCTATGTGAGGAACTCTGGAAAGTCTGATGAACTCATGATGTTCCTCAACCCTTTGGAAACTCGTCCTCCCTCTGTACATCTGCTCCAGTGCATCAAAGTTTTACATCCAGGGTTCATTCTCTATCTTTTGATGATAACTTGAGATTAATCACATTTAATTCCCAACTAAGAAATGAATCACTTGTTTTTTTTAATTTTTTTTTATGTGGTGCTCTCATGAAACATGAATGAAATCTGAAATATTGACTCAGAAAATTTGATCCTGCTGTTGGTCGTTGGTCGGGATGTTCTGTAAACTGTTAATGAAATTTAAAAAAATAAATTATTATTATTATTATTATTATTATTATTATTATTATTATTATTAATTATAAATTAAATTATAAATTAAATTAAAATCAGAATACAACAAATTCTTTCTGACCTACATTCGCTTGAATACACCACAAAGACAAAATATTTAATGTTCAAACTGACAAAAGTCATTTTTTTTGTTGCAAATGTTCATTCATTTATTTCATGCCTACAACATGTTTCAAAAAAGCTGGGACAGGGCCAACAAAAGACAAGGAAAGTTGAGGGATGCCTCAAACACCTATTTGGAATATTCACAGGTGAACATGTTAATGAAAACAGGTGAGTGTCATGATTGGGTTGATACGAGGAATCCTGGAAAGTCATTCACAAGCTAGGAAGGTGCAAGTTTCACCACTTTGTGAACAACTGTGTGAGCAAATAGTCCAACAGTTTATTAACGTATGGATTTCACCATCTACAGTCAATAATATCATCAAAAGATTCAGAGAATCAGAGAAATCTCTGCATGTAAGCAGTAAGGCAGAAAAATCAACATTTAATGCCAGTGACCTATGATCCCCCAGCCATCTCTGCATTTTAAACCAACATCATTCTGTAGAGGATATCACCACGTGGGCTCAGGAACACTTCAGAAAACCATTGTCAGTTAACACAGTTCATCTCTACATCTACAAGGCCAAGGTCAAACTCTACCATGTAAAGACAAAGCCATAAATCCACAATGCACAGAAAATCCACCAACTTCCCTGGGCCCGAGCTCATCTGAGATGGGCTGAGGCAATGCGGAAAAGTCTGCTGTGGTCTGAGTCCACATTTCAGACTGTTGTTGGACATCATGGACATGGTGTCCTCTGGGTTAAAGAGGAAAAGGACCATCCAGACTGTTGTCAGGGCAAAGGTCTAAAGACAGCATCTGTGATGGTATGGGGGGGTGTTAGTGCCCATGGCATGGGTAACTTGCACATCTGTGAAGGCACCATTAATGCTGAAAGGTACATACAGGTTTTGGAAGAACAAGTTGCCATCCATCTTTTTCAGGGACGTCCCTGCTTATTTCAGTGACAATGAGGACATTCTGCTCGTGTTACCACAGCGTGGCTTCAGAGTAAAAGACTGCAGGTACTAGACTGACCTGCTGCAGTCCAGACCTGTCTCCCTCTGAAAATATGTGGAGCATTATGAAGGAGACCCTGGACTGTTGAGCAACTTAAGTCAAATATCAAGCAACAACGATAAATAATTCAATCTAAAAAGCTTCAACAGTTAGTGTCCTTACTGAGCGTGGTAAAAAGGAAAGGTGATGAAACACAACGGTAAACACACCTCTGTCCCAGCATTAATGGAACGTGTTGCAGTTATCAAATTCAAACTGAGTGAATATTTGCAAAATAACAATAATGTTCATCAGTTTGAACATCAAATATCTTGTCTCTGTAGTGTGTTCAGTTGAATTATAGTTGGCATTGTGGTTTGTAAGATATACATTAATAACCAGTGAAGGCTCTGTATTTTCTGTTCTGTCTTGCTCATCACTATTTCAGTGACGATAAACAAATATTAATATAAAAACATCTTATGACAGTTAAACGTGTTCATTTTGCTAAATTATAAAATCATTATTGTTCATTTGAGAATATTCTTCTTACTGAGACAGTCTAGCCCTCTGGTGATGAGGATGAAATTAATGTGGTCTTCTTTGTCTCTAAAGTTTCCCATCACTACTGCCATACAGGAAAATGGTGTCTGCCACAATCAATCCAACTTTATTTGTATGACACTTTTCATACAAGATCTTGTAGCACAAATTGCTTTACATAAAAACAAAGAAATAAAATAAAATAAAAATAAACTAAAAGTAGAAAATTGAATACCAATCATATGGTTATGAAAGGTTACTGCAGGTCATACTTTTAATGATGCATTAACTTTTATTCATCATTTCCTTAGTCTTTCATAAAACTCACCATATTGCTATTAGGTCAGTGAGGGTGGTATAATTAACTCTGGTATCTAAATACAGTATTTCTCAAAACCTGTCATGTCAGACTTGTAATGCTTTAAAGCAAATACACATTTAGTATCCCTTAGTAAAAAGTAGTTTATTCAAGTGTTCTATGAGTATACTTATCGTATACTAAAACTGAGGCCGTATACTTGAAGTTTATGCTTTATATACTATTTTTTTACACTTAAGACTAGTATAGTGAAGTATACTTGGCTTATACTTTAGAGTATAAATAAAAGTCTAAGAATAGAACTTCCACTTAAACTTTAATACTAAAATTTATACTTGTACTTTAGTATACTTTTACTTCTTTCTGCCACAAAGTACTAATACTTAGTACATCTTGATCCAAGCACATAATAAGGTCCAGTCATTGTGCTTACATTTAGCAGAATAATTTTTTTTCAAAGTTTTTGAAATGCACATCTTTAATGATTTAAGCACATAGTTTTAAATACACTGTATGGTATGTTTTAAAATGTCAAATATATCAAACTTGTTCTCATCATTCTGTTTTGTGATTTTGTAAATAAATTGTAGTCATGTGTACATACAGTACGAGTTCACTTTAAGAATACTTTAAGTTTATTTCAAGTACATAAATAGTATGCTACAAGTAATATGCTAAGAAAACAAGTATACTTAATGTATAACAAGTAAACAAGTAAAAAAAAAATATATTTTTAGTCCATCAGCATACCATAAGTATACTTCAGTAAACTAAAATGTGGACTAGAAGTATACACCTACTACACTAGTATTATATAGATAAGCGTACTTTATGTATTCTTGAAAATGTACTTCTGTAAACTTAAAATGACCTAATAAAGCATACTTTTTTAAACTTAAAAATGTTCCAATTTAGTCCGAGGAAGTATTAAATTAGTATACTTTCTAGTACACTACAAGTTCATGGTCCATAGAATACTTGCTATAATTATATTTATATTCAAGTATACTTAATAAAATGAACTTCAAATAGCCTACACTACTTTTTGCTAAGGGGTCCTATTATTGATTAAACAAGACATCTGCGCGGGTTTGACTCCTTTACACAAAGTTTACACTCATTGGTGGTGAGAAAACACGTCCTCTTATTGTTAAAACATGGATTATTAAAAGTTGGGACAAAGGTAAAGGACTGTCTCAACTATCTAACCTGCCGCTCCAAAACCTTGAATTAAAGTAAGCCTGAGGTTCATTAACAGCTGATCTCTCCTTTGTAAAGCACAGGTTAAATAAAAACTGAACTCACCTGTACGTGTGCTGCTCACTGATATATTCCAAGTAAAGTCAAAAAGTCCCTTTTCATTAGAAAAGCCAAGCGACGTTTCTGATCTTCAGCTCCGACTCCCGAAGTTTTATTTCCTGGCGTTTAGACCTGTGTTGCCAGATATCACGACAAAAGCAAGTAGGGATGTCCACAAAATCCAACAGAAAAGAGCAAACCGTTAAAAAGAAGAATATAAAAAATGTGATAATACAACATGAAACACTGTCAGCATCTCAAGTATCTGTTCTCTTTTCTTCAGATAACGTTAATGAGATTAATCCTAAAATCAATAGAAAAATGTTATCAAGGGGCACAAGTGACAGGGTTTTTACTGTTTATAGAAATAAGTGTTTATGCAGGAAAATTGCGTCTGCCACCATCTTATGGTTATGAGAGGTTAATGATCATACTATTAATGACGCATTCACTTTAATTATTTAATTTGTCTTTAGTAAAACTCGCACTGCTGCTATAAGGTCAGTAAGGTAGGTATAATTAACTCTGGTATCTAAATACAGTATTTCTCAAACCTGTGAAGTAAGACTTACAATGTTTTAGAGCAAATACATGTTTAGTGTCCCATTATTTATGAAACAGAACATCTGCGTGGGTTTGACTCCTTTAAAAAAAGGTTTATAGACAGCAGGTCCGCTGACTATTAAAACACAGATTAAATTAAGTAACGTTTTAGCTGGGACAAAGGTAAAGGACGCTCCACTGTTTCACTTACCTCTCTAAAACCTTTAATTACAATAAACCTGAGGTTCATTACCAGCTCTGTCCCTCTCCTTTTTAACGCACAGGTTAAATAAATAAACTCACCTGTACGTGTGCTGCTCACTGATATATTCCAGTAAATAAAAGTCAGAGTGTCCGTTTCTGTTCTAAAAACAAAGCGACGTTCCTGATCTTCAGCTCCGACTCCTGAAGTTTCATTTCCTGGAGTTTATACCTGTGTTGCCAAAGCGTTGCCAGATCCCACGACGGAATCAAGCAACCAGCTCTTTGTAAACAAGCCAAAAAAAAAAAGCTCAACAGGCAACCCAGCACATTGTGTGAAACAGAGGCCGCTTGCTAACGGTGTAATTATATACATTTATTATTGCATAATACATAAGGCAACAGCAAAATTATTCTTAACAGTAAACTAAAAAACTCTGAATAACTTAAATTCTTTGAATATCGTAATTTTTACAACTCTGATCAAAAGAAAAGACACATGAGCCATCTCAAACAGGCCTAGTGTAAAACCTTCTCCTGTCCTTGTCCTCCTTGCTTCCCCATCAGGTCTGTTCCTCTGTAACACAGAAATCACACATGTAAAAATGAGCATTAAGCCCGGCACAGATGAGAAAGATGTAAAAACAGCATTCACCTGAACTACAACCCATCATCACTGTTCTCACCTGCATCTGCCTGAATGAAATCTTTGCAGCATATAGCTTGTCTTTGGGCCATATTTTATGTGGAGTATTCTGCTGAGTGTGTCCTGTCCTATTCTGGTCCTCAGTTTGGACTTGACCAGGTACATTTGTGAGAACATTGATCAGCATTGCTTAAAGGCACTGCAAGCGAAGACAGAGCAAAGAGGGCGAGGTCTTTAAAGCCTGGTCTCCACTGCTGTCTTTGTAACTGAGCTCTTCAACCCAAAATGCCTCTGTGTTGTTTGTCCATGGATGGTACAGCAATGATACTGTGCATCAGGAGTCACAAGATGGCCAGAGTAAAGTTTAAGAAGTGACAGTGACATGTTGGTTTGTTTGTGACAGAATGACAGATAGACTGAACACAGTAATAGGTTTCCATATCTGGATGTTAGCTGGAAGTCTCTGTTGCACTTGTCTGCATGCTTCCACCAAGAAGTCTCGGCACCTGCTCTACATATTTCTCTCAATTTTTGTCTTGTTATGACCAACTCGTTTAGGTCACATTAAGGGAGGTCCACACAGTTCACTTGCATGTTTGCATGTCTGTTGGCTTTGCAGTCCGGAGGGGAGAAGAGACTGAGCAGACTGAGCCATCATGGATTTATGCCTTTTAGCCAGCTGCAGCTGCTCAGCAATCAGTTTGGGGGAGGTGTGTTTCAGGTAGGCCCGACCCGCTCTGGAACAAAGATGTCAGCAGTACCATGACGACATATTGCCACCAGATTGGACCAAACAAAAAGTCAATAATGGTTCAAACCCAAGCACTGTGGCAACTACTCAGGGCCATCACAGCTTCCCCCTGCTTTCTGTAACTGAACCAGATGTTAGCATGCCTAAACTGAAGACCTCATTAAACGAGTTTAGGCACTTACTAGGGACATAACCTGAACATAGGAAAACTCAGATTATGAACTGTAACTATGCAACTCAGAGAGACTTGCTACGGAGATCTAAATTCAAATAGAGATCTCTACAAATAAAATGCCTTCGTATACGAATACTTCAAGAATTATCAAAAAACTCTAACACAAATTATGACCTCATAAACAAAAGCCTTAAGTGTAATATAGACCGGTGATATGCACAACAGGATAGAGACAATAAAAACTAGAAAAGCACTCAGAAAGCTCACACGTCCGCCAAGCAGCTCAGTTCTGGCAGTGGCATTTCCACAACCCCTGTAAAAGATAGGATCCGGACCAAACTCAGCACATACATGGAGGTTGTTATCCTGTATAAACACAAGTTTTGGGAACGTCACTTAATGTTTTGATTTTATTTGAATTATTGAATGATGTCAATGGGATTTCCCATTATAGAGTTCAATGTTTTTTTGTGATGTCAGTCAAGATCAGATCCAGTTGAAATTTACCTTGGTGATAGAGACATGGACCCTATATTATCCTGTAAAATTGGAAGAGATTCTGTTGAAAAATGTCAGAGATGTGACTTTTCAAAATTCCGCCGAATGTTAACTTATGAGATTTTTTTAAAATTTTAGGGATTTTTTTTGCATCCAGACAAACATATGTATTACCACCAAAATTTATTGGCTTCTTCCTTGTACCAAATCACACCTCTGGTAAAAATTTTCATGTAAATCCATCAAACAGTTTTTCCGTAAAATTGCTTACAAAAACATACGATTGCAAAAACATAACCTCCTTGGTGGAGGTAATGACGTGGTCCCTCGACTGCTCTATCTGTTTCAATCCTTGCCAGTAGAAGTTCCCGCCAAACAATTTACTGAATGGGATAAGTGGCTTTTGAGGTTTATTTGGGGTGGTAAAAGGCCAAGAATTCAATAGAAAAACACTGCAACTACAAAAAGAAAAGGCCTAATAGACTATTACAAGGCAGCACAACTAAGAGCCTTGGCATGCTGTTGTAAACATAAGTACACCACTTAATGGAAGGACCTGGAAACCACACCATTAAGTATTCGGTTACAATTTTTACTTAAATACATTAAATTCCAAGGGGAATGATTTCTTCGTTGATAAAAAACTCAATGGTCTCTTCCTCCCAGTCTATCTCAATGGTCTACGGTTCCTGTCGAAACTTAGACAGCTGAGATGGATTGCATTCGATTCAGAATTTAAGCCAGCACAGATTGATGGGAGATTTAAGGACTGGTACGGACTTGGTCATACTTCTTTTTGCTCAGTTTTTCAGAAGGAGAACTTGAATGCTTTAAGAAAGTTTCAGAAAAGTATCAGCTGGGAAAAAAAGATTTTTAGGTAGTTGCAAACCAGATCTTACCTCAATAATGAAAATGCAAAAAAAACTGACTCCAACCTAGTTGATCTGTTAATGACGTACAAAAATACGGATACAAGGAAGCTTTTACCAGCCTTATACCAGAGAATCCAGTGTAGTAAAACCCACTCTACAAACTATATAAGAGTCAAACGGAAGAAAGAGTCCAGACTTGTCATCTCAGAGGAGGGCTGGTTTAATCTGTGCTCTGCGCAGTCCACCTCCACCAGCTCAGGTCACTGGAGGGGGTTTTGCTGGGGTAACTTAATGAGATATTTTATAAGACCTAAAATAAAATGTAAACAGACAAATGAAGTTGTAAGGGGTCTATGCTGGAGGAATTGTGGGGAACAAATGGCAGACCACTTTCACATATTGAAACTGTCCAGTAAAACAGAAAGAAGTTCAGGTCCTACAAAACATTTTTGGAGCTGATGATGATTGCTCCTTTTGACAATTTATTCTGACAACAATCTATCTCACTTTTCAGAACAAGGCAAATATTTAACAAAAATATAACTGGCTGTCAGCAAAAAAGCAGTAATACAAAATAGTTTCATCTCACTCCACCAACAAAGAAAGACTGCATAGAAATTGTAACAGACATACAAAGTATGGAGAGATTGATTTTTTACATCTTCAGAGAACAGAGAAGTTTTTGCAATACTGGGAGAAATGGATTGTGATTGTATCTTCGAAAGAGGTTAACTAAACTTTCATGAACTGACATGCTCTTTCACTAGTAAGAATGTTAAGAACAAATGTATGACCTCCCTCTGTAGACCGATGCTTTAAAATAAAATAAATAAAATACAATGAAACTGCTGACATCCTACCACTGTAACATCAGGAGACTGCAGAGTGACTGACCAATGTGACGCGTGTTACTGCAGGACACCACTAGAGGGCACAAAATACCTCCAGCTGTATGAAACTACCTGCTCTGTTGAAGTAAACAGCAAACATGGCAGCAATTCTGAGAGTAAATAAAACAAACACCAATAATCAATACCATCAAATATGTGTTTACAGCTGACGTGCAGTCATCAGCCCTCACCATCAGCATCATCCGAACTCTGTTTCTATGACATTTTCCTCTGTGCTCCATCAGAACTGTTCCAGTGTATGGGTGTAATGAGTTACCGTGTTAACTAATGACTTGCAGCCAACTGTGCAGCTAGATGTCGAAGTCAAAAGAAGGTGAACCCTTCAGTGCTTAACTGTTATTAATCAGTTTATATGTGAGAAAATACAGCCAAAGAAACCAAGCTAATACAAACAGCTATGGACAAAGTCAACCATGGCATCAACTCCAGCAACCAGCTGGTTCACCATGCCAAACTTACCTCCTTGTATCCTGACTTCTTTAAGGAGGGCTTCTCCTCATCAGCTGGATGATCCATCATGTTTGTGTCTGTTCAGTCTCATTACTCAGATTTTGATGATTGTGGTCTTGATTTATCAGTTTGTGTGATCATTCCGTTGTCTCTCCTCTGCCTCTGCACTGATCCCACTGGTGACGTGTGGACTGCAGCTCTGACTGCAGCCATCATGCATCTGGGTAGTTAACATCAACTACATCTCCAGCTGAACAGAGCCTCTTAGACAGAGTGAGAGTACAGGTGGATCCAGAGACTTTCCATTGACTGGTTGGATGGCATGTCAATGCCGTTGCCATATTGGAAGAGGCAAAACCGCTCCGTGAGCCATCTTAAGCTATGAGCTTTGGGAAACTGACAGTTTTCTAAAAAGAAGCACTTCAACTGACCTTGAGGTGTTTTTGATAAAATGCACTGGTTGTGTACACATCAGTAGCGAAAAGGGTGGCCTTCGCCAAAACTACAAAACTTATTTCAGCCTCCATCTGTACCACCTTCAACAATCACATCGGCACGAAGAATCAAACTCCTCAGCACGTTCACAACAATCAAAAGAAACTCTCTGATCTTTAACTGAACTCAGTGAAATTAAACATAATAATTAGATCGTCATTGACTGATTTTACAGATCAACATATGTTTTTATGCATTTCAGTTATATCTGTTGTATTCGTAACGGCTTTATTATAAATATATATTAAGGACAGATGATGTTGGATTTTTGCTGTTATCAAAAATGCTGAAATATCTGAACTCATTATTGCCGATACCAATATTTCTGTCAAGGGCACAAAGTTTTAACTTTATGATCATTGACTTGTTGCTTTCATTATGACCATCTTTCTCTGTAAGGGAGAGTTGTAAAACAAGAAAAGTAACATTTAACCCTCGAAAAAAATGGAACTTGTAAGTTTAAAAAGGGACCATGCAGTGATGATAAGGTGCAGCAGTATACTATATTTGTGTATTTTGCTGATATTATCAGACCAATATAGGCAGATCCAAACATTTTTGCCAATTTTTACAGCCGATATTTTGGTGAAATGCAACATGATGGTATACCTCATCGCACTCCACTTTTATTAGTCCAAAGTGTCTTTTACTAAAAAATTTAAAAAATTTCTTGGTTCACATCAGTTTCTAAAACAAATGAACTGTAATCATAGAAGAAACAGGTCAATTCCACTAAAGCTGAGATGTTGTGCTCTTGACACAAAATATCAGGATGTATTAGATATCAGATATTGACAACAGAGTGTACAATGTCCTGCATCCTTCATATATAAAGCCACTGCCTTAAAGTAAAGGCACAGCTTGCAGTGGAAACACAAACAAGATCAGCGTTTCCAACTCCTGTGCTGGATCAAACCAGACCACTTGGTGAAAATGAGGCTGAATTGAAAAGGATGACAAAACCAAACAAAAAAAATAGGACAGAGAAGATCGAGGCTCGTACCAAACTGTGGGCTACACCTGCTGCTGCATCCCTACTTCCTACTATGATTGAAATACGGGACAGATGACCAAAGGATCACGGTTGTCTGAAGAGTTGGTACATGGACTGAAGTATGGGTAGAGTTTTCCTTTAAATTCATAGCCGGTGAAGGAGAAGATGTGATCCGCTGTATCTGCGTTATAGAAGGAGACTCGACCCTCCCCATAGTCCACGAACACACCCACCTTCCTGAGCTTCAACTTGAAGGGGAGCGAGGCCGAGAGCTCAGAGAGAGCAAAGTAATCAACTCCATTCCTCAACAGTAAGATCCAAGGGCCTGTCTCTTTGCTCGGTGAGACTCTCTGTTTCCTGTTCACTGACCCCAGGGTCACCCCTAACTCCCACTTGGTTTTATTGCTGACCTGGACCTCATAGTAAAACTTCCCTGATGAAAAGCTCTGTTTACTTAAGACTATACAGCTCTGAGAGAACCTCTTTGGGTTATCTGGGTAGTTCTGGTATTTACCGTACTGAACATACTTCTCACCATGTGACAGGATAAGGTGTGGAAATGCTGTGTCAGGGTCCAGAGTGATATCTACTGCATACTGCTTGATGGTCTTCAGCTCCGATTTAAGCTGCTTCTTCACTTCTTCACCAAACTTCTCCTCAAACTGAGCTACAGCGCTCCTCACAGTCCCCTCGTATGATGAGTGAACTTTGACGTTTGTCCAGACTTTGGTTGTTGGAGCTGGGTTCATGGATAAGAAGTTCTGGAGGAACTGGAGGTGGTCCTCAAAGGTTGAGGAGTGCTCCACCTCAGTGCTTCTCTTGTTCAGCACAGATATTTCATCTTCAAGCTCTTGGATGAAGCCTTCAGCCTTCCTCTCAGTTTCTTTATGCTTCTCCTCAATTAAATCAAGAAGCTCGGCCAGGCCTTCCTCCACAGACCTGATCAGAGTGGTGAAGACCTCCACGCTGTCAGATTTCTCTTTATCTGCATCTTCTCTGCTGAGCTTCACTGACTCCTTTATCTCCTGAATCTTCTGACGTCGTTCCTGGATCATCTTCTGGATTTCAGCCTCTGTCTCCTTCAGATCAGCCTTCATCTCTTCATATTGTTGCACCAGAGGAACGATACTGTGAAGCTTGTGGTTTGATTCAGTGCAGCTGAGACACACACACATCTGATCTGTTTTGCAGAACATCTCCAGAGGTCTCCCATGACCTTCACACATTCTGTCTGCCAGGTTCACCACAGGGTCGATCAGCTCGTGTTTTGTTGGACCAATCATCTTCTGATGGAACTCCAGGTGGGCCTCACAGTAGGAGGTCAGGCACATCAGGCAGGACTTCACGGCCTTGACTTTGGCTTCAGAGCAGACGTCACACAGAACGTCTCCAGAGGAAGAACTTTTCTGAAGTGAGCGTCTTCTGGCCTTCTTCACTGCAGAGTGTCTGTACTGAGCAGCCATGTCAGAAATGAAGGTGTTGACGTGGAGCTCCGGTCTTGTGGTGAAAACCTTCTTACACAGTGGACACTCACACCGCTCATTGATGTTCCAGTTCTCTGTGATGCAGCTCTTGCAGAAGTTGTGTCCACATGGTGTGGAGACTGGATCAGTGAAGACATCCAGGCAGATGGAGCAGCGAAACTGCTCTTCAGATAACACACAGCTGGCAGCTGCCATCTCTGAGGATAGATAAAACAATGACAGTTAGGAACATTTAAGACCAGAAGGTCCATCGTGTTAGAATAAAGTTTAAGTCTGTATTTGGTAAAATATTGTCCTAAGGATTGTACTGTTATTATTTTATTTAGAAAAATTAACAGGTTTTATTTTTAAGGCACCTCAGCTGGGAGAGAAGCACTGACACAATGGACCTGGATGCTCCACTGTAGGTTTAGTATGGACTTCAGCATGCAGCCCCAATGTTATTTCATCTTTATTGCACTAAATTTGACTCACATGCTGTGCCTATTATTACAAGTCCAATCAGAAATTGAATATTTGAAAAAAATGGAAGGTTTTATTTTTAGGCTAATCGCTGACAATCATGAAAATATATATTTCTATACACTGATGATCTAACTGACAATACTGTTAGTGACTTTAACCAGGCGTTTAAAGGGTGATATGCAACTGATGTATGACTGATAAAAACATGAGTAGTAAAAAGTAACTTGGATAAAATAAAGCAAGAAACAAAGACTTTAATTAGCAGCTTAAATACAGACTGTAAATATCAACCAGAAGTTAAATTTATCCATCGATCCATCATCTATGGCTCATATCTAGTAGGGGAGTAATGATCTATCGGTCTGGATCAATCCATCGATTGGGTAAGCAACCATCCAATTAAATCGATGGAAACTCGAAATATCGATCAACATCTTTATCTTTAAGATACGCCTTTATTTTGAAATTCCAACCGGATATCCGTTTCACAGTTTCCGCCCAAGTGCTTAAAACTACTACTAACGTAGCTTAAACTATGTTAGCTTAAACTACGTTTTAGTCCTTAGACTATCGTCTCACATTAAATTATACCACACAGATGAATCATTTACCACTTATATGTGACATGAACCTCGTCAACAACAATCCCCACAAGGTTCTCCCAGTAAACTTCTGAGGAGAAGATATGTCACCAGGAACTGCTGAGTAACCATGACTACTATAGACTAACCGGCATCCCATCTCTTCCAGTTTTCCAGCAGTGATCCCGGGTTGGAGAAGAGCAAAAACATGATTTCCCATAAGAGAGGTTTAGGTGACGTTCCTTGCTCCACTTTTAAAGAAGAAACTAAGTCCATTTCTGACGAAATTGCAGATGTTGCCGCACCCACGGATACCACTTCAGAAGCTGCCATTGTTTTCAAACCTTCCCGCTGTTGTCATGTCTGCAGCTCCCGCCTCTTTTCTCTGATTGGGCCTTTAAGCATTTAGCCAGTGAAGTCATTGGACAATGGATGTTGGCAAGATGATCCTGCAGGATTTCATACAATTAATCTGGCAGGTCACTAAGGCTGGGGACAATGCAGGCTTCACTTCCCCTCCCCCTCCTCCTCCCCTCATTAACAATGAAAACATGTCAAAGCAGCCGCCTTAGACAGCGGCTAAGTCAGCAAAGAAGCTCTCAGATAACTCCAGAGTACAAGGCAGAGCCGTTTCCAAATGATTATTATCAAATGTTCTGCAAATTTTGTCAACATACTGTTGACTGGATCTGAAAAGATAAGTGAGGACCACCTGAAGAGTGAGTGATTATATTTCATTACTTTATACAGTGTCTTGGGGTTAAACTAAAACTGAAAAAGAATATGGGAAAAATTAAAACGGGATTTGGGAAAAAATAAAAAACATTTCATAGGCCTCTACATATCCATCCACATCATCTGTGGCTCAATCTAGAGTCAAAAAAGCTACTTTTAAGGCAGGTGGCAAAGAAGCTTAAAAGAGTGATATAAACTGCTCAAAACATCATCAGTACCCGTCGACCGAGCACTGATGATATCGGGGAGGTGAGGTGTGTACGCAGAACCCAGAGGATACTGAAAGACAAAACCCACCCCTGCCACAGCCTGTTCACCCTGCTGCCATCAGGCAGAGGGTACAGAAGTATCTGCTGTACCACCAGACTGCAGAACAGCTTCTTTTTTTTTTTTTTTTAGTATGTAATAATCACTTAGTAGGAAGCCAGAGTGCCCGGGGAGAACCCATGCAAGCAGAACATGCAAACTTCACACAGAAGTGTGTGTGACTCTTCTGTGTGAAGTGTCACACACAAAGAAGTGTGTCACACACACAGAAGTGTGTGTGCCCGGGTTGGGCCCTGATCGAAACAGTGAACTTCTTGCTGTGAAGCATGTGCACTACCTGCTGTGCCACTGTGCCGCCCTATTTGTTTTTATCAAAATGTAAAATGTACAATTTTTGTCTGGCACATTTGTTTGTAACAGCATTAAAATAGATTTAAAAAGCCAAGCTGAACATTCAGGCGGCCTGTGTTTTGTGGCCCTGACTGCGATGCTTCCTGCTGTTCTTTGTTGCTGATTCTGTGGCTATTGGAGTATCAAGTGCACATGGGTTTGGTGGCAGGTGGCCGGCATGTTTCTGAAGGGGGCACTGAAGTTATTGCCCAGGGGCACCGAGCTGTGTTAATCCAGCCCTGCTGTGACTAGTTTGTTCATCCATACAGCACTGTATTTATTGTCTAATGTGGACCAGCTATGTTTTTAGAACTTGCTGTGGCCGACTAATACTGGACAGCGGGTCGCAATTGGCCCCCAGGCCATGGTTTGGACAACCCTGCCATGAATCAACAAAATGGTGTCAGTCCCCATCAAAGGACCGTGAGATGTTACTGCAGTGCGGGTCATATTTACTGATTTACTGACCCTTATTATATTAATTTAATTATTTCAGGACTTCTCTCGTTACTTCATGAGCAAGTATAATATACTTAACAAACCTGCAGGTCTAAAGGTAACCATTAATCTGACGTAGCTCACATTTTTGTGCATTTTTTCTTCATCAAATTAAACAATTACAAGATTTTAACGTAGAAAAACTTTCAGTCAAACCTCCAGATAATAAAAAAGCCATTATATTAACATGTTCACATTAATTTCCTATCTAAATATTCATATCCGTTACTGCTTGGTCAAATGTTTGGAAATATAGTAAAGAGGAAAATGAACTTTTCTCGCTTTTCTCATTTAAAAAATAAGTTACATAGCACATAAACATCTCTGGCTGACGTTACTTTTTCGTATGTGAACGCACCAATTACCATGGACACTGAACTCACCTGTACCTGTTAGATGTGATGATGCATTCCAGGTTAAAACTGGTAAAATGGCCTTTTTCTGTGTCAAAAACAAACCGCCGTGCTTGAGCGTCAGCTTCTCTCTGGTTCATTTCCTGGAGTTTTGAACACGCGTTGCCAAATCTCGCGAGATAAACAACTAACGCGGTCCAGAAGGAACAACTTTCAATTTCAGGTAAAGAAATAGAAGTTCGGAGTAGAAGTTCTGATAATAGAGTTTGCTTATATTTGTAAATGATTACATATTTGTGTTTGGTGAAGGGAGAAGGGAGGGGACTTTAGTTAGAGCGGATAGACCCCTTTAGCGACTACCCCTCTCCAAGATGGCGCCCTCATTGACGTATCTAACAGCAGACACAAACTTCCCAAGTACCTCGGTTGTTCCCTTTACTTATAAAAGTTTGTCCCTTTTAATCTGTTAAATGCAGGAAAAACACGTTTCTGAGATCTTTACTCTTGAATAAATGTTTCTCTTTACGTTTGCCCCCTCTATCTCTAAGGCTAACTATTTAAAAAGAAGTGAACTTCAAAACAATGAACAAGATTGACCCCTGCAGAGAATTCATTCATTTTAAAATAAATGTTGATTTTAATGATCTGATCTGTTCCGGACAAAAGTTTCGTGATTGGATCTAAGAAATTATTTGTGTCTGTCTTCCCTAATTTATAGTAATATTAGATTTTTTTTTGTAGGACACAAAGATGGAATTTTTCTATAAAATTAACGCAAAACATTATATGAATACATGTAAATTAATTAATGATACTTATATTATTTTTTAAAATGAGCATTCCTTTTTTATCTCCGTAATAATAATAATAATAATAATAATAACAATACTACTACTACTATTACTGTTGTTAATAATAATAATAATAATAATAATAATAATAATAATAATAATAATAAATATAATAGTAATAATAATGTAGTATTCATAATTTTATTATGATAACACCTTTAAAAACAGAAGTTTATAAAGTGCTTAACATAGAAGACAAAACTAAATGCAAACTCAGGTTTAAGGAAATTAAAGCAGATAAAAGGAATAAGAGCAGTAAACTGTAAACTTTTGAAGTACAAAATATATACCTTATTATTATGATTAAAATGTCAGCATGTGAGCATTATTAAGCAAGAGTATTTTGAAAAATTATGATAATAAAAAGAAAACAACACCATAAATTTATTAATAGATGTTAGGAGCAAACCATTCCAGTACATGGATTGTTTCTGTGAGCGAGCATGAAGCTTCACCAAACAATGACATAATATCAGATAGAGAAGTTTTAAATAATTCATCGAGCACATTTTCATTCTAATTCCATCTTTACTTAATTTCTGCAGAGCTACTCAGATTCAGAAAACCTTATTTATCCCAATAATAATTCATTTTTGCAGTCAACCAGCCAATATATTCAGTTTTGCAAGAAATAGTAAAAAGGAGTATAAACGTAATAAAGCACAAAAACAGCATGAGGCCGAGGGTGCTCATGGCACTCTAGCGTCCCCTTGTGGCTTCTCCAAGTAATGAAGCACACAAGGGTCCAAAAAAACCTTTCACAGACAAAGCTAACAATCTGGACCAATACATACACATTTTCAGAATAATGATCACTTCAAATAAGAAAAATGCATAGAAAAATATGGTTAGAGAAAGTATGAACAGGCCACCAAAATAAAAAAAAAAAAAAAAAATTTCCAGTGGAGTTGGGACATTCTGTAAAATGTTAGAGGGAACACAATGCAATGATTTACAAATCCTTTTTGACCTGTGTTCAACTGAATACAA
Organism: Cetoscarus ocellatus; assembly: GCA_037902135.1. NCBI lineage: Eukaryota > Metazoa > Chordata > Actinopteri > Labriformes > Labridae > Cetoscarus > Cetoscarus ocellatus. Next base: position 903,368 of record JBAMNC010000947.1, on the reverse strand, counting down.
TACAAAGACAACATTTAATGTTAAAACTGTTAAACTTCATTGTTTTTTGAAAATATTCACTAATTTTGAATTTGACGCCTGCAGCACATTCCAAAAAAGCTGGGACGGGGCAACAAAGGACTGGGAAAGTTGAGGAATGCTCACAAACACCTGTTTGGAGCATTTCAGAGGTGAACAGGCGAATTGTTAACGGTGAGTGTCATGACTGGGTTGAAACAAAGCATCTCAGAAAGTCATTCATGAGCAAGGATGGGGTGAGGACCACTTTGTGAACAACTGTGTGAGCAAACAGTCCAACAGTTTAGGAACAATGTTTCTCAACAAGCAATTGAAAAGAATTACAGAATTTCATCATCTACAGTCCATAATATCATCAAAAGACTCAGAGAATCAGGAGAAATCTCTGCACATAAGCAGCTAGGCTGAAAATCAACATTTAATGCCAGTGACCTCTGATCCCTCAGGCAGCACTGCATTTTAAACCAACATCATATTGTAAAGGATATCACCACATGGGCTCAGGAACACTTCAGGAAATCATTGTCAGTTAGCACAGTTCATCTCTACATCTACAAGGTCAAGGTCAAACTCTACCATGTAAAGACAAAGACAAATATCAACAACACCCAGAAACACTGAGCTCATCTGAGATGGACTGAGGCAAAGTGGAAAAGTCTGCTGTGGTCTGAGTCCACATTTCAGACTGTTTTTGGACATCATGGACGTGGTGTCCTCCAGGCTGAAGAGGAAAAGGACCATCCAGACTGTTATCAGAGCAAAGGTCAAAAGACAGCATCTGTGACGGTATGGGGGGGTGTTAGTGCCCATGGCATGGGTAACCTAAACATCTGTGACGGCTCCATTAATTCTGAAAAGTACATACAGGTTTTGGAGCAACATGTCCTGCCATCCATCTTTTTTCAGTAACGTCTCTGCTTATTTCCGAAACAGTGAAGACACATTCAGCTCATGTTACAACAGCGTGGCTTCAGAGTACAAGAGTGCAGGTTCTAGACTGACCTGCTGCAGTCCAGACCTGTCTCCCATTGAAAATGTATGGAGCATTATGAAGCGCAGAGACACAGAACTGTTGAGCAGTTGAAGTCGAACATCAAGCAAGAATGTGAAAGAATTCCACCACCAAAGCTTCAACAATTAGTGTCCTCAGTTCTCATTGAGTGTTGTTAAAAGGAAAGGTAAAGTAACACAGAGGAAAACATGCACCTGTCCCAGCTTTTTGGAACTTGTTGCAGAAACCAAATTCAAATTGAGTGAATATTTTCAAGAGCAATATAGTTTATTATTTTGAACACTAAATATCTTGTCTTTTAAGGTTATTCAGTTGAATATAGGTTGATAGGGATTTGTAAATCCTTGTATTCTGTTTTTATTCATGTTCTATACAGCGTCCCAACTTCATTGGAATGGGTTTTGTAGCAGAAACAGACACTTTCTGGCAACCATAGGCTTTGAGTCAAGGGACCTGATGTGCTGCTAACTTCTGGGTTGGCCTACAAAAGTTAATCGTCCCTTCAGAACTCTACTGACAGCCCAGTTAAACTTTGGACTCTGTCACTGCGACAGTCGAGATGATCAGAGGGGCGACGTTTTTCCCATTGTCGAGATTACACGGGCGGAAGTACGGGTGGAGTTTTCCAACAAAGCAACATCCAGAGAAGGAGTAGATCAGAGCTGCTGTATCCACGTCATAGAAGAACACCGTGCCTTCTTCGTAATCCACAAACACCCCCACCTTCTCAGGCTTGGACATTAGTGAGAGCTGGACAGAAGAGCCGGCAATCGCCCAGAATCCATTCTTCGGGCTGGGTGTGATGTGCCCCTTCCTGTTTATCGACTCTCTCGCCACTCCGACTTCCCACTTAGTTTTATCTTTGACCTGGACCTCAAAATAAAACCTCCCCGCTGAAAAACTATCCTTCCCCAAGACACAGGCGCAAGTCGAGAACCTCTTCGGGCTTTCCGGGAGATTCTGCTTCAGGTTGCTGTAGCTCACTTGTTTCCCGTTGTTCTTCAGGATCAGTTTGGAATTTGCTGTCTCAGGATCGAGGGTGACATCCACGGCATACATCTGGGCCCTCTTCAGCTCTGATCTAAGCATGCTCTGCACCTCTTGACCGAGCTTCTTCTCGAGCTGTGCCACAGCTCTCCTCACAGTCCCCTCGAAAGACGAGTGGACTTGGACGTCCTTCCATGATTTGACAGGTGCCGGAGCATTTAAGGATGGAAGATCTTGGAGAAACTGAAGGGGATCCTTGGTGTGTGAGAGCATTGCCACCTCGCTGCTTATCGTCTCCAGCTCTGATATTTCATCTTCCAGCTCTGTGATGAAGCCCTCAGCCTGCTCTTCTGTTGCTTTTTGCTTCTCCTCGATGAAAACCAGAAGCCGAGCCAGGTCGTTCTCAACATTTTGGATCAGAGCAGAAAAGACCTGTACACTGTTCGTTTTCTCTTGGTCTGCGTTTTTTCTGCTGAGCTTCACCTTCTCTCCAATCTGCTGGATCTTCAGCTGCCTCTCCTCGATCAGCTTCTGGATTTCAACCTCCTTTGCTCCCACTCCGGTCTTCCTTCTCTCAAATTCCTCCTCTAGAGGAACAACCCGGTGAGGCTTGTGATCCAAGTTGATGCATTTTTGACACACGCACATCTGATCCGTCTCACAGAAAAACTCTAGCGGTTTGCCGTGACTCCTGCACATCTTCTCCTCCAGGCTCTCCACAGGATCGATCAGCTCGTGTCTCTTCAGGCCAGGGATCCTGTAATGAGGCTCCAAGTGGGCCTCGCAGTAGGTGGTCAGACACATCAGGCAGGACTTCAGGGCCTTGGCTTTGTCATGAGTGCAGACGTCACACAGAACCTCTCCAGAGTTGGAGAACGTCCTCACTGAGAGCCTCCTGGATGTCTGCGAAGTTGACCGTCTGAACTTAGCAGCCATCTCTGATATGAACGTGTTGACATGAAGCTCCGGACTTCTGATACTAACCGTCTTACACATGGGACACTCGGCACGGTCAATAATGTCCCATTGATGTGTGATGCATTTCTTGCAGAAGTTGTGTCCACACGGTATGGAGACAGGGTCGGTGAAGACATCCAGGCAGATGGAGCAGCGAAACTGCTCCTCAGTGAGGAAGGTGCAGGCAGAAGACATGATGATGGATCTGAGAGTAGAAGGAAAACATCACGTTAACGAGGAGATGGCAAAAATTTCAATTCCATGTGAAGTAAAACCTTTAAATCATCACCAAGACATCATTAAAGTTGAAATATTTAGAAAGAAACAGGAGAAAAGACTGATAACCAAGATTAATTCAGTCCTTAATCAGATCATCGTCTCCATCAGTACACCTCTACACAGACATGTTGATTCCATGTGGATGAGATATTTAAATTAATAAATCAATTAATCAATCAGACTATTTATAGAGCATATTTCATACAATAATGCAGCAAGAATTTCACACAAGCAAAAAATTCAAACCCCATTTCTGCTGAAGATGAGTCAGAATGCAATGATTTCGAAGTCCTTTTCGTCCTGATTGATTGATTGATTGATTTTGTCCTGTATTATATTAAATACGCTACAAAGACAAGGTATTTAATGTTCAGACTGATTTTTTGCAAATATTCACTCATTTTGAATTTGAAGCATGCAACACGTTTCAAAAAAGCTGGGACAGGGGCATCAAAAGACCGGGAAAGTTGAGGAATGCTGACAAACAGCTGTTCGGAACATTTAATAGGTGAACAGGTTTATTGGAAACAGGTGAGTGTCATAATTGGGTATAAAAGGAGCATCACTGAAAGGATGGGGTGCAGTTCACCACTTTGTGAACAATTGCATGAGCAAACAGTCCAACAGCTGAAGAAAATTTCTCAAAGTACAATTGAAAAGAATTTAGATATTTCATCATCTACAGTCCATAATATCATCAAAAGATTCAGAGAATTCAGAGAAAAATCTGCACTAAGCAGCCAGGCTGAAAACACTTCAGAAACCATTGTCAGATAGCACAGTTCATCTCTACATCTACAAGGTCAAGGTAAAACTCTACCATGTAAAGACAAAGCCATATATCAACAACACCCAGAAACACTGAACTCATCTGAGATGGACTGAGGCAAAGTGGAAAAGTCTGCTGCGGTCTGAGTCCACATTTCAGACTGTTTTTGGACATTATGGATGTGGAGTCCTCCGGGCTAAAGAGGAAAAGGACCATCCAGACTGTTATCAGAGCAAAGGTCAAAAGACAGCATCTGTGACGGTATGGGGGGGTGTTAGCGCCCATGGCATGGGTAACCTTAACATCTGTGACGGCTCCATTAATTCTGAAAAGTACATACAGGTTTTGGAGCAACATGCTGCCATCCAAGAGATGTCTTTTTCAGGGATAAACTTCTTACACTCTTACAAAATCAGACAGTTTCTCCCTCCCCTCAGATTACAAGTCATAGTGTCATCCTTGACAGCACTCCATCTTTGTGAGCTCATCTCAATAACGGTCTGCAAACTTCCACCAACATCAGCTGCCTTCATCCCTCCTTCACACCACAGCTGTCCTTGTTCACTCTTTGGTCACTTCCCAGATCAATCACTGCAACTCACTTCCTCTTGGTCTCCCTCAAAAATCCCTCCATAAACTTCAACTCATCCAAAATCCTGCAGCTCATCATCATCACCAGAACCCCCTCCATCAGCTCCATCACTCCTGTTCTTCAGCAGCTCCACTGACTCCCCAACATCTTGCTCCTCACCTTCAAGGCCGTCCCCAACCTAGCTCCTCTGTGTCTTTCTGAACTTCTACACATCTACACCTCTGCACACCCTCAGCCTTCAGCCTCTGGAACTCCCTCCCACGGGACGTCCAGATCGTCGACTCTCTTCTTCTTCAAATCCCGTTTAATAACCCATCATCTCAAACCGGCATATCCCATCTGATTGTTTATAAATCTGATCAAGTTATTTTATCTTTGATTATGTATTATTAACCCTTTTCTCATCTTGTTATATATTTTGTTTTAAACTTTGCCATGTATGGTGACCTTGAGTGCTTCAAGAGGCACCTGTAAATAAAATGTATAACTATCATTTTTATAATAAATGTTATCAGCTGTAATTCCTCCAGTAAAACTCTATGTAGGATCAGCGTATGCTTTAAATCAGTATAAAACAGCACAGAATCATATTCAGCAACTTGTAATTAATTTTAATTGAATAAAAAATGCTCAAACTTGCATTTCTTTTGTATTTAAAACAAATATTACTGTTTCTTTAAATTTAAAAATATAAATATTGATTTATCATGCACTAAAAAAGCTATAAATGTGACTTTTTATCAACTGTTAGGAACAATTTGGATCGAGAAAACAGGATATGTGTGGCCTTTTTTGTAATAAAAGTTTTCCATCCCTGATTTAGGTTGAAAGGATGTTGCTGCAAACATGAGAAAATCTGTTTTCTGGTGAATCTGATATCTGTTGATGTCATTTTGATTATTTCAATATTCTTTTATCATACAATGCCAACCGTGAGGAATAAAGTTTGACACAGGAAAATCAAGAATACACTCTTTTTTGTGATCTTTTGCAAATAAACACCAGAATTTCTGAAGTTTTGCTTTTTAAAATTCTCCTAAAAGCTCATCCTCACTCAGACATTTAATTTTAATCTGCATTTTCATAACTTCTGATTTTGGGACTCACATTTCGAGTACGAGCCCTAAAAATCAAAAACACAAGAACTTAGCTGTGACAGCACTTGCAGCTCGGTAAGTTTCATCCATGCTGTTGCAGATAATTAATTTAGTTATTCAGATGTTTTACTCACCACAGCTGGAGTCTCCAGAGAAGTCTGATGAAGTGAGTTTAATCTTCCTCTAAGACAAACTGAGAGCTCTGACCGGTTTTACTATGTTATTTAAAGCTGAGACTCTGAATGTCTCCGCCTCTCACTGCTGAGGTTCAGATTTAAGAGATTTGTTGTCAAATCAGTGAAAGCTGCATTTTAAATCTAGAAGCGAATACAACATTTTCCTGACAAACGAAGCATCCTAAAGTTAAATAAGTGTTTATTAAGTTTAATGGAACCATATATATATATATATATATATATATAAATATATATATATATATATATATATATATATATATATATATATATATATATATATATATATATATATATATATATATATATAAGGATAAGGATGACATTATTTTAAAAGTATCTTACATAACAGCAGTTCCCTCATTTTGTTGCGTAATCCTAAACTGAGATGTTAATCACTGTTATTTAGATTATGAGTTAGATGTCTAGTACTTGCAATGTTTTTAAGACATTTTAACCATGAATGATTAACTCTTGTTGTTTTAGATAATTTTAAACCAATGTTGGCAACACTTGAGTTAAAACATGCAAAAATAAATTTATAAATGACATCACTTATATTTCTATATGATTAAAATTAAAATAACTTAAAGAAAAAAACAGGCAACACCAAGTTGACACTAAATTAAAAAATATATATAAGTCATGATATAAGACATGAACCTGTGGTGAAGTTGACGTGATTATTTTTAGATTAATGCCGTGTCTCTTCTCTCCATCTGCTCCCTCATCTACCAGGAAAAGACGACTGACTGCTCAGTTCAACATGCAGGTTGATCCCTTATCTAAAGCATAACCTGCTCAAGATCCAGTCATGTGTGTTACCACGGTGATAAGATCAGACAAACCTCCGTCATAGTGCTGAAAGCATCGACTTAATCAGAAAACAACTCTCTGCAGGCTGCATGGTGGCGCAGCGGGTAGTGCCAGAGCCTCACAGTGAGAGGGTTCTGAATTGGCCTCTGCTGAGAGCGTGAGCAAGAATGTTTGTTGGTGTCTATGTGTCAGCAATGTGATTGGTGTGCGTTTTTTATTGAAGGGGAGAAACAATCAACCAAAATAATGTTTTCACAGTTTTCTGAGGAGTATATACAAAATTAGGGTGGCACGGTGGGGCAGCAGGTAGTGCCATTGCCCTCACAGTGAGAAGGTTGCTGGTTTGATCCCTGTGTCGGTAAGGGCCTTTCTGTGTGGAGGCTGGATGTTCTCCCCGTGTATTCATGGGTTCTCCCTGGGCTCTCCATCTTCCTCCCACATGCTCATTAGGTTGATTAGTGACTCTACATTGCCCTTATATGAGTGTTGAGTGTGAATGGTTGTGGCCCTGTGATTGGCTGGTGACCGGTTCAGGGTGTTCCCCGCCTCTCGCCTAATGTCCTCTGGGATGGGCTCCAGCCTGCATGACCCCCAAAAGGGAAAAAAAAATACATAAATGCACCATCAGCAGCATGCAACAGTGTCCCTGACATGCCAGCGTTTCCTTTCTGCGTGTCTTCTCCTGATCTCTCCCCGTGGTTTCTGACGCTAACCCCCGTCTTTCTCTCTGTTCAGTGGGAGGAGTTTATAAAATCTGTTGTGTTCTTTAGTATACCTGCATATGTGTGGACAAAGCTAAAGACTTTGACCTGATGACTGGACCACTTCCTGCTTTTGCATCCATAGATGTTTGCACCCTGATAAGATGCCTTACAGAGACTCATCATGGAGTTTAGGAGAAAATGTTCAAATGAAAAACTGCTAAACAAAAGATATGCTTGCATTTTTACTAAGTTCTGTCTCAAACCTTTTGACCATCAACAGAAATGACATCATTTAACATAAATTCATACTTTTAGACATAGCCGCGGGAACTTATTTTTTTTTTGCTGAGAACAAAAAAACGGAAGGGAGTGGGGTTGAGGTTAGCCAGGATTGACGCTGACTGTGCAAAGCCTATATAACTACAGTAGAGTAAAACACTGCCAAATTACTAGAATGCAAAATGAGTTGCTGCTAAGGGACAATACTACCCCCCCCCCCCCCCCCCCCCCCCACACACACACACACACACACACACACACACACACACACACAAGTGCCAGGCCTAACGTTATGAGATCTGCTTCTCTATTTTGAGTGCTCTTGTACTGACCATCAACAATATATTAAAATCACCACACAAATGCAGACTGCTCAGTGGCAGCATAAAAAAACATATGATAAACACACGTGCAGGCCTAACAGGATTATTGATGGCATAACATGATATACCAGTAGAATAAGTAAAACTGGTAGGCTATTTCAATACAATACAGCAGTTGATAAATCATCTTTATTGACTGCACGGCGGCAACATCATAGTTAACAGTGTTCTTCCCTTGTGCTGCAGTCATTACACTCCAACTGGTTTTTGCGCTCTGGGGTGGCACTGATAAAAGTTTTCATCATGGCTTTAATATCAAACTGGGCAACGATGTCTCCGTGGACATGGATCAGGGTCAGTTATGTCATTCTCTTTTGGGACATGCTGCTCCGCAGGGTTGAGAAAGTTCTCTCTGCGGAAGCAACAGAGATGGGTAGGCAAATCATCGGGCAGTTCCCACCAATATTCATTGCCGCGAGTGTGAGTGTGCATCAGCCATGGCAAAAATGCAGAATGCAGATTAATTTTATTCAAATGAATTTCTTTTGAAGTTGTCATCAAATTGCATTTCATGGGGAAACATAGCTAAATTAATTATTGTTTTAAAATAAATGTAGGCTATCTAGCTTTCAAATGGGAGTTTTGGCGACATTTCGCTAGGGGGTGCTGCAGCAACCTCCAGCCCTAGTTCCCGCGACCCTGCTTTTCGACCATTTAAACTTATTTTAATGGTAGTTCAGCTAGATGTTGCTATATTAATCATCATCATTCCTCTCCAGATTATCGTCATATTAATGTTAATATTAGATTGATCTCTCTATCCTTGGTTGTATTGATTATACATAGATAGACATGAGGTCCCACTTGAAAATGAGATGCCTCAGCCCATGGTGCTAATCTTTAATACATTTATATTCAACTAATATAGTGCTATACAGATGAAGATTGATTGATTGATTGAGTCTATATTCAGCAGAAACAAATGTGATTTTAGTCCCTTTGTCTCTGCCTGGATGGATACATCTCTGGATACATGTATGTGTATACAAATACACACACACAAACACACACACATATATATACATATATATATATATATTGATTGATTGATTGATTGATTGATAAAAAAGAAATCAGCCAAAGCATTTCCAACACTGTTGGGTGAGTTATCAGAAAATGTTGAAATCTCACAATGATTTAAAAAAAAAAATCCTTTAAAAAATCCTCAGATCACGCCCAACACCAAACACATTGGTCCTCTGTCCATTTCTGACCTGTCATGGAACTGTCACTAATTTCTTCTCATAGCTTTTTGAGCTGTCCTGTTAACAAACTAACAAACGTCAGCAAAAACAGAACATTTTTGGCAGAGGTAAAAATGAACATTAGGGAACAGAAAATGAGCGAGCAACCAAAAACAAAAAATAAAATCAAAAAACCATGAAAACACGGAAACTGAAGAAGGTTTAACCGTCACTAACACTGTTATCTGTTTTCAGCAGCAGATGGAGAACAAACAATCATCAGGATCAGGTTAAAGGAGGATAAAGAAATGTTCAACCTGTTTGACCACGTCTTGGAGCTCGAAACCTCCTGTCTAAAGGTGAAGAGGAAATCATAACAAGGTTCTTCTTATCCAAAACACAAGTCAGCCGACCTCATCAGGGCAAGGTTAACAATCTGCTCACTTCCTTCTTAGTTAAAAAAGACTTCAATCCAAAGGAAAGAAGCATGTTAAAGGTTACAGCACACATAAAGACACATCGAGTCCTCTGGAGAAAGTGCTGCCTTTTTTAAGGGGTCCTGTGGGAATACAGGGGTTCCTGTCTGACTCCAGTGGGGGCTGAGTCGGCTTTTTGAAAGGGCACCTGAAGCACCTCTTTGTTAATGCACGAGGAGCTCCTATGAAAAATGTTTCTATCAAATTTGAAACTTCTGATGGAAAAATAAGCAAAATCAGAACCCAAAAGCAGAGAGGAAGCTGGTCTGAGGGATTTTTAGCTCTTTGAACTAAAAACAGACTGAAATATATCAGCTAAGGTTTGGCAACATAAGTGGAAAAACCACCAAACAACCCCTGGCTCTCAGAGATGGAGGGAGTCCTCATGGAAAAATCTTCATAACACCTAAAATCAAAGGTTAATATCTGAACAAATTCATCCCATGTTGGAGAGACTGTGGTACAATAAATGTTAGTCATGACCATGTTTTTTGGGAATGTTCAAAAATCTTGACTTACTGGGAAAAATAAACACAGAAAAAACAAAAATGTTGGGGAATATTTTGCCTTTGAGGGCTTCCATACTTTACCTTGGTGACTTCTCAGAAAAAATGTGCAAGGGAAAGATAAATACTTAGTTAAATTTCTGACAATAACAAGGAAGTGGTATCAAGCCGGTCCCCCGACTGTAAATGAATGGATACAGATTATTAAAGAGATGTATCTGGTGGAAAAACTGACTCATATGATACGACTGCAACAAACCCAGATGAAGGACAAATGGGAAAAATGGATGGTGCACAGCAATTAGAACAGCAGCACTGGAAACTGAGACTTAATTATAAGAACACCGACAGATGAAGTATCTATGTATAGCTAATAAAGTGGAAGTATATTTTTCCCTGTGTTGTATTGACTGTTGTTTTCATGAAAAAATAAAATAAAAAGAAAGGAAAAAAATATATATATATTAAAAACAGACTGATGGAATGACTAATAATGATCACAGGGGGGCAGTGCAAGTCAAGGGCTGCACAGGAGATAAGCCAAGTCCTTTGGTGACTCAGGGGAATAACAGACTCTACCTTGAGAGTGTGTTTCGAGTGCACTGCAAACATGCAACCGCAAGTCACTGAAGGGCATACAGAGCTGAGTGTCAGGATATGTAACCCAAGTAAACAAAGAAAAAACAAAAAGAAAGACCCAAATGCAGATAAACCAGAAAGGCTTTATTTTAAACTAAAAATAAGGATTAAAAAAAAAAATCCCTACAAAAAGTCAAAGTACAAAACCAAAATCTCTTACAAAAGTAGCAAAGCACAACAGGATAAAGCAAAGAATGAAAACACTAGAGCCTAAACTAAAAGTACAAATCAAAATCACTATAAAAGGTTCAACTATGACAAACTACTAACACTGTAGACACTGGAAACGCTAGAGATGCTGTAGGCTTACGCAGGGAGTGAGACTTAGAAGACGAATGAGCAGATAAAGACAAGGGGGAACACAGAGACTAAATACAGTGGGGAATCATCATGCACAGGTGAGACAGTCACACAGGTGAAGGGAATCACAATCAGAGGCACACAGAAGGGAGGGCAGGAAACACCACATGAAACAGAGGGATTTCAAAATAAAACAGGAAGCACAAAAGACAAGAAGAACAAGAGGTCTAAACAAGGAAAACAAGGAAAAAACATACTAAATAAAACATAACTAGCCGTACCATGACACTAAGAATATGGACCAAAACCAAACACCCATCCATCCCTTATCGAAACTGCATAGCTCATTCAGGATCCAGAGGGGCTGGAGCCTATCCCAGCTGACATCACTCACCAGCCAATCATAGGGCAGAAAAATTCACTCTCAGGGTCACCAATCAATCTAATGAGCATGTTTTTGACTGTGGAAGGAAGCCAGAGTGCTGTGCATAGAAATCCCATGCATGTACAAGGAGAACATGCCAAGTTGCACCAAACTTGCAAAGGAGGGAGTTTGAAGTGGAACCAAAAAACAAAGAGCAACTTCTGAGCAAGGTGAACTTCTGCAACGAACAACAGGCTATGAGGGCTTTTAGACCCTGCTCCTCATCATGGGGACCCTGTAGTCCCCTAAGATCTTCTCCATTGGATGTGGTTGGTCTTCAACGAAGTTTGAGGTGTTGCTCGAAGTTTGGTCCTGTTTTGTTGTATTGCACAGCTCAGGCCTCTGCCAACGCATACAGGCCTGGGTTTATGCTTCACATGGGCTGATCTCAACATCTTCCTCTTCTTCACTGAGTCTCTGCATCCTGAGGTATTCACTTCGCTAAGGGGCAACCAATGTTGCCAAGTCCCCTTATTATAAGCGACTTGGAGCTTGTTTTTCTCTAAAGTCACTTATAAATCTCGTGAGTCACAGGTTGTTTATGTTGGGCTTGTTTTTTGACATGTAGTTGCCTCTTTGGGCTTGTTTATCTGTCAGCGTGAATCCCCCCTGATTATCTCCCCACAATAAAGCAGAACAGGAGTGCGGTAGGTAGTTTGTCCTTTCCACACCCCCGTTTCCTAATCATCATGCCCACCCATGTCGACTCGATACACACTCACGCACGTGGAGCATGCACAACTACACCAGAGCCAAGAGTGATAGAGAAACAAGTGACAACTTGGCAAAGTTGCCAGGTCTGCTTATTACAAGCAACTTCGCGCTTCTTTTTTTTGAAAACTTGCTTGTGAATATTGGCAGTTGCGGGTTGAGTTTCTTTGGCTTGTTTGCTCCCAAACCCAGGAGGGATCTGATGCACACTCTACTACCAATATAAATTAAATACAATATAAATTAAGTTAAACAAACTATTTTCTCCCACTCCAAACACAAATGTAAATTTTTCTGTAAAAATAGGGTCAAAAATGATGTTTCCACCAACAGAGATCCTTATAGTCAGAACTAAATTTATTTCTAATGTAGCTATGACTGTCTTCACCATAATAAAGCTGTAGAGATTGACATAAAACTTAGATAAAAGCCTGTCTATGTCTGTTTGGTTACAAAAATCAAGGTTGGACAGATTGTTTAGTGATAACAGTTATAAATAACAGTAGTCTCTCACTTCAAAAAGAAAAGGATGTTTCACCTCAAAACAGAAGGACTTTGAATAAGTAAATTAAGAGTGAAGTAAGAAAAAATGTCAGTGTGAGATTAAAATGTATTTGGATGAAAATCAAAACACGCTCTATGTAGATACAACCACCACCCCTAGTGTGAAATGCAAATTGCCAGCTAATTTAAGAATGGCTTGCAAACAAACAGCTCACTCACAACTGCCAATCGGTTCTCATCATTCACTTAAAAGAATCGTTCAAAAGACGACTCGTTCTCCAACGTCACATCTCTAGCACAAACCACCATGGAAGAAGGTCAACAAAACTAAGCCTCTGTTTATGAGTAGAAGAAGATAATACAATGATAGGGGAAGATAACGTGACATACCGTGGTAAAAAAAGCACTACACAACAAGCACACAGGACCATTTAGAGCTGATGAAGAGTTTATTTGAAGACTGTAGGCAGAGGCAGGCTAACATTACCCGCTGACTACCAGTGTTTGAGTTAAGCTAATTGGTGGTGGGCGAGCTTTGCCCATCTCTTCCTTGTTACTGCACACACAGTCGAAAGAATGGTGTTTATCTGCTTGTCATGGACTCGGGAGTGAGGCAAGACAAGAAAACAAAAAAATATTGGTGTATCCCTTTAAGGTCAGACTCCTGTGTTTCATACTTTTGATGGTAAAGGAAAAACAGGAACAGGATAAAGTTGCACAGCCTGCCTGCCATCCCCCTCTGGCTCAGCACAGAGCATTCACCATAAAGGTTCAAACACATAAGCACTTCAAATTTAGGAGTGGCTGATTTGACTGCTATCTCTCCCACACGCTGTCCCTTTCACAGACCCCTCTCCAGGCCCGGAGCTCTTCTGTTGTTGTTCTTTGTTTGCCTCTTATTGAACTGCATCAAGCTGTTGTAAGCCACCATACTCAATGCATGCTGGGATGTTGGCCTTTCTTGATATCAGTGGTCCCCTTTGGTAACCAAATGGCCGACATCACTCAGACTTTGTCCAAAATTTTCCACACACTTTGCCTGCAGCGAGCTTTGATGGGCCCACATCCTGCTGACTGTTGGAGGCACATCAGGCCAAGAATCAGGCCTTAAATGATAGTGTTCTGCAGCCTATATTAATTAGCATTAGAGCTCAAAGCATTAATGTCACTCGTAAATCTTGAGTGGATTAGTTAAACTTCTTGTTCACTTATTGAGGAGATATCAGTCTCACTTACAGATAACAAGCTTTACATCTCAGACGTGGCTTGTGCGAGTGTTGATTAATTCACACTTTGATTTCAGCACATGCCCTGCTTTACATTCAGGGTGATTAATCTTCGTTATCTGTCGCAGATTTAAGATCGTCCTTCTTCTCTTTACCAAGCAGAGTGAAGAAAAACTTCAAGCTTGTCATTCCTCCACATTCAGAGGAGGAGACGCAGAAGCAGGATGGAGGGATGGGAGGGGAGGAAGTATCTCCAACATGTCTCCATCTGGAGAAGCCCTCCCCATCTTTCAGGCTCGACTTTGATTAAAATTTCAGAGCAGGCTGATTAATGTTACACCATCTGGATAGTAGCCGAAGTGATTTAACAGCTCAGGAAAGTTCTCAAACTTCATTTTAAAGGTGCTTAATCACACGGCGTGATTATTCCTCCACTTTGAGGCGAAGCGTTCAGTCAGAGAGACGCACATGCTGCTGCGTTCTGAGAAAATCAATGTCAATTTACATAAAATTAAAAAGTCAGAACGTAGCATTTTAATGAGGGTGGCTGCTTCTTTTGATAACATCTGACAACATTCAACATTCACAGAATTCTGTGTCTGGTTTTGTACAAATTTTTCTCCCATATGGTGATTTTTTTATTAAGCTATAAAAAACCTGAAAACATGCAGAGCGAGGATTATGGGTACACAAATTGAGTGATTTGTCCTCACTTAGCAATGCTCCATGGAGTACTGGACCGCTGAAGTCCTCCATTAGAGCTCTTTTACTTTAGGCTACACACATAAAGATTATTGGGCTGTTTTTGTTTCGACTTTCCCCCTTCTGGACCAAGGACGACAAACGCCAGATAATCTTCTGTTTTATAAGATTATCTTATAAGATTATCCTGTGTTTTGAGGTGTGTTAAGAGTGAATTTGTCCTGATAATTGGCTCTGAAATGGGTCGGGGCCAACAATCGTAAATATTAAACCTGTACAATACTTACGACCAAAAATCTTCGTGTGTGGGGAATGCCGATGACTCCCAAGTCATGACTGTGAATTGTGACGTGAATGTAGCCAATCAAGAAGCGACCTGACTGAGGAACAAGGAAGCAGGCGTAAATAAAAACAAGCATGGCCGACCTGAAACATAAAGTTTGGTAGACCTTAGAAATGGAGGACCAGGTCACATGTTCATGCTGTCTCCAGGATTTTTTCCATTGTCTTTCCTTTTTTAAGTTCTGGATTTTTCCTTCAAACATAGCCCCAAGACCACCATCATTCCCCTCTTCTCGTATGTCCTCTTCCATGTTGCGTGTTGTGTTTTCCGGTTGTTGCTATCTTTTTCATTTTTGTAAGATCGTGTTTGATCACATGAGATTTCTGTCTTGGAGGACTAGATTCTAGATTGGAGGTGGGACAGAATGGTTATGTGTATGGTGTGCTGTGTTGAGATTATCAGAGCACACTACTCACAGTGCGATCAAAACTGTTCAATGCCTGATTTTTTTATCTTCATGTGTGGGGTCTCTAACAAATAAAAAACCTCTCAGATTTAGAAAATCCTCATATGTCTACCCCGCTTTAAAGTGCCGTAGTTCGATCAGGCCCACCCTTGAGTATTGATATTTGTGACTACTCCACAGCTGTGGCCAAGAAATGGGCAAGTTTTGGAGATTTTGAGCATCACCTACAAGCTCAGTGGTAAAATTCAGCCTTCTTTTCCAGACTGAGTCTATGAAATTATTCCATGTTCAGGTTTGATCTGGCTCTTGCAGATGTATTCCTCAACAAGAGCTTAAAAACACATCATGAGCCATCAAACAGGAAGTGATCGAGGTTAAGCTGAGCTCAGAAAGTGGTCACAAGCTCAGAAGGCAAAAGAAAGATGATTTAATGGATAAAAATTTCATGTCTACTGAAAACATGATAAAAATTGAATACAGAGTGAGTTGTGGTCAAATGCATATAAATCATCATGAGAGTCTTCCCAAGCAAAAGCTTTAATTCACAAAAGATTTCACAGACCATGAAGGCATCTCCTATATCTCCATTTAAATGCTGCAGAACATGATCCTGATTGGACTAAGTGCTGTGCCACACTGATCTGGATTATCTTCAGAGTAAATGGAGCAGATAAATCAGCACAGAGTGTGTGGAGCCTCTCCGCTGACATTTACTGCCGCTCTCCATCACAGCGACAAAAGACCAAACTGCTTTTATAGTCAGAGGACATCATGGAGACACGAGGCTGGAGACAAGCGGGGCCGGAGGTCAGTCATAAAACCAGGCCATAAAATCAGGGAGAGCGTTGTTATGGTCCTGATGTTGGTTTTAACTCAATTCAGTCCTTTAAATAACTGATGAAGAGCAGATGATTGGAGTGAACCAATCAGAATGCAGACGAAAAGACTCGTAGGCTCATAAAGCTGTTGTTTCCTTCAGTAACAAAGAGACACAATGGTTCTGTTGTACTTAGAGAACTGGAGACTCCCCCGCAGGACTCCTCTGATGGAGCAAACAGATACTGGATCTGTTTTTGTGTTAAAAAGCTTCCTCATAGTCCCGTCCTGCAGACTGGAGTTTAGTTTCTGAAGAAACTCAAACAAAAGGATCATGCAGGGCAGCGATCACGCCCAGCTCTGAGGAACAGGAGGGAAATCTCCCATGAGCTGGTCCTCTAACGCCATCAGTCCAGGAACTAAAAACCTTTTCAATTTACAAACCCTAATTCCAATGAAGTTGTGATGTTGTGAAAAACGGAAAAAAAACAATAATTTGAAAGTCCTCTAGGACGTATATTAAATTGAAAACACTACAAAGAAAAGACATTTTATGTTCTGCTCCGTGTGCAAACATTCATTCAATTTGAATTTGATGCCTGCAACATGTTCCAAAAAAGCTGGGACAGGGGCATACATCACCTTTCCTTATAACACTCAGTAAGAACACTTACTGTTGACACTTTGTAGGTGGAATTCTTTCACATTCTTTCTTGATGTTTGACTCAACAGTTCAGGGTCTCCTTCATAATGCTCCACACATTTTCGGTGGGAGACAGGTCTGGACTGCAGCAGGTCAGTCTCGTACTTGCAGTCTTTCACTCTGAGCCACGCTGTTATAACATGCGCAGGATGTGTCTTCATTGTCTCTAAAAAAAGGCCTTGTCTTTGCATGGTAGAGATTGACCTTGGCCTTGTAGATGTAGAGGTGACCTGTATAAACTGACAATGGTTTTCTGAAGTGTTCCTGAGCCCACGTGGTGATATCCTTTACAGAATGATTCTGGTTTATAATGCTGTGCTGCCTGAGGGATAAAAGGTCACAGGCATTCAATGTTGATTATTCAGCCTTGCTGCTTAAGTGCAGATATTTCTCTGGAGTCTCCATAAATTCTTTGCAATTGTTGAGAAATTTTCTTAAACTGTTGGACAATTTGCTCACACCATTGTTCTCAAAGTGGTGAACCTTGCCCTGTCCTTGCTTGTGAAAGACCTCCTGGGATGCTCCTTTAATACCCAATCATGACACTCTCCAGTTTCCAATTAATCTGCTCACCTGTGGAATGTTCCAAACAGTATCAAGCATCAAATTTCAATCAACAAATTCAAAATGAGTGACTATTCGTTAAAAAACAGTTTGAACATTAAATATCTTGTCTTTGTGGTGTATTTAATTGAATGTAGGTTGATAAGGATTTTTAAATCATTGTAGTCTGCTTTTACTTATGTTTTACACAACGTCCCAACTTCATTGGAATGTGGTTAGCAGAAGAGTCGTTTAGTCAGATTTTGCTGCAGAAAACTCAACAAAAACATGCTGTGAGCATTAAATAATAAAGATTCCAAACACAGTTTAATAAAACATAAACTTTAATTTTTAGATGCAATTTAATCATCGCACCGGTCATTTCATTTTCATCCCACGAAATAGTTCATTCACAATCAAATATACCATCAACAAACCACAATAAGCAACCAAAAACAGCGATCCTCAGAGATCAGAAGACACAGCTCCTCACACAGACACCAACAAGCTTTTTAAAGCGGGTCATCTCTTCGTCTGCGGCCATCTCTGAAAATGGAGGTCAGATGAAGAGTTTACATCCATAAAAGGAGAAAGGAGATGTTTATGACTTATTGAAACGTTCCAGATTTTGCTGTACCTTGTCTTGTTTGATATGCTGAGGGGGTTCAAACAAATATGGTGTTAAAACTTCCTCAATGTGATCAGACTTAAAGACTTACTTACGGGTTTTCATCAATTTGTTAAAGCTGCATTCTTGGAAAACAAAGATGACTGATGCTAGGGCTGCGCCATTCTGAGCAATCTCTCTGCCTATAGCAGGACAAACAACAGCCATGTTTATGTGGTAACAAATAATCAGGATAACGGCTTTATCAGAAAAAATTAGGGCATGTGAATGCATCAACTGGAAAATTCTGATCCAGAGGAGCTCATTTGGAAAGAAACTTTATTCTGAATGGTTTATGCCGGATCTGGACATTCACTCCAAACTCCCTGGTTCTCTCTCCTCTCTACTCATTCATCCATCTATACCGCTTATCCCTTTCTAGGTCACGGGGGCTGGAGTCTGTCCCAGCTGACATTGGGTGAGAGGTGGGGTACACCCTGAACTGGTCAAGCTGATCACAGGGCCACATAGAGAAACAGACAACCATTCGCTCTCACAGTGAGCATGTTTTTGGTCTGTGGGAGGAAGCCAGAGTGACTGGAGAGAACCCACACATGTACAGGGAGAACATGAAAACTCTACACAGAAAATGTCAGGGGGATCGAACCAGCAACCTTCTTACTGTGAGGCATGTGCACTATTTGCTGCGCCACCGTGCCACCCTCTACTCAACTGCAAACCTATAAAGCCAGTGATACACCTGCAGTTCGTGCGTTCGCGTCCGTTTTTGTTTATGTACTTTTCTTCATGTGACGTGTTACTGAAGGACACCACTAGAGGGCGAGAAAGAACTAAGGCTGTATGTAACTACCAGCTGTGTCAGAAGTAAACTGCAAACAGTAATTCTTAGAGTAAAAGTAACAAAGTCATCATCAAATACTTTGTTGACAGCTGATGTCCAGTAATCTGACCTCACCTTCAGCACCGTTTGAACTCTGTTTCTGTGATGTTTTCCTCTGTGTACTGACAGTACTGTCTCGGTGTATGGTTGTAATGAGTTACTGTGTTAACTAATGACTTGCAGCCGACTGTGCAGAAAGATGTCGTAGTCAAAGCAGAGGGTGAACCCTTCAGTGCTCACTCTTATTACCTCCACCATGGAGGTTATGTTTTTGGCCCGTTTGTTTGTTTGTTTGTTAGCAAGATTACACAAAAACTACTAGACAGATTATGCTGAAATTTTCAGGGCCTGTTGGTAATGGCCCAACTTAAAACTGATCATATTTTGGTGGTGATCTGGACTTTGTTCCCAAAGTTTAAAAAAAAAATATCCCACAGGTTAACATTGGGCCAAATTAAAAAAAAAAAATCATATTTCTGACATCACTCAATGGATTTGCTTCAAAATTTACAGGATAATATATATAAGGATAATATATATAATATCATCATCATGGTAAACTTCATGTGGATCTGATCCAGATTGACGTCACAAAAAAGCATTGAAGTTTATAATGGCAAATCCCATTCATTTCTCCTCGGCTGCTGTGAGGGTTTCGCCCCCTTTACGTCATTATGGGAATTGTAGTTTATTTGCAAACTGACGTCAACGTTTTTCAAGCCTCTGTGACTCCATTTCCCAGGTTCCCTTGCAATGCCGGTAAATGAGCTCTCCACATGGACAGACATGAGCGGTGACTCTCCCGTCCAATCGTGTGGTGATCCAGAATTGCATCTTTTAAAGGGATTGTGGAAAAGCCACTGCCATAACTGAGCTGCTCGGCAAAGGTCTGCGCTGTCTGAGTGCTTTTCTAGTTAATCATTGTATCAAAGATCATTAGTTTATATGTGGGGAAATACAGCCAAGCAAACCAAACTAACACAAACCTATCTACAGATAAAGTCAACCAAGGTGTCACTCCAGGTCACCTATTTACACGGTCACCAGTTGGATTACTACACCATTAATCGCACACACTCACACCTACAGGAGTCACCAGTTAACCTGATGAGCATGTTTTTGGTGTGTGGAAAGAAGCCTGAGTGCCCGGAAAGAACCCACAAAGGCACAGGGAGAACATACAAACGCACACAGTCTGTCCTGATGTCTGCAGCCCTAGCTTCAGCTGGTTGACCTAAATCTGGTTTTGCATCAGTATGGAACAATTACATGGGTTTTTAACCTCACGTCCAAATGCTAAGTGATGAAATGTCACTTTACTGTGATTCCTACATGTTTTTGCTATGATTGGCTGGAGGTTTAACCAATCACAGCTCAAGGAAGTTTGATCTCTGCCTGTTAAAAGGCCTCTTTAAGATAAACTGGACTGACTTGTCTTGATAATGGGTCGTAAATATAATTATTTCTTTGAATATAAATCTCCCAGAGATAATGTCTGCACCTCGACGCTGGCTCCCTTCATATTTACCACGTAATCCACACACTTTGACGGCACAAACATAAATACACGAGCAATTCTCGTGGGCAGAGCAGAGGGCTGAATAAAAATCTTTAAGTGCCTTAAAGTAAATATCTTTATGTGAACCTAATAATCATGAACCACCGAAGACAGCTGCCTGAGCAGATGTGCCTTTTGGAGTAAAGCTGATGCAGACGGAGTCCTGGCGTCCTCTTGGCTTCTCCATCCGGACCGATTTCTTTTTGACCCCCACCTCTTTACATTCCCATCGTCCTCTGCTCTCACAGGCAGCTCTCTCACGGTAACCAGGCACCAGCGGTCTGTCGGCTGGTCTTTGGGCTCCAGAGGGGGCCGAGCACAGGGGGGCCCTTTTCCTGGGAGGATGCAATAACCAGCGGGCAGTGGAGGTCAACTAAGCCCCTCCTGTCAGCTTCCTCTCCAGGCGGTCCAGCTTGGCGAGGTTCTCCTTCAGGAGTTTGGACCCGGGGCTCAGGAGCAGGGCACGCTGGTAGTACATCCTGGCTGCTGCGTAGTCTCCCTGAGAACACGAGCGCAACAACAAACACAGAAATAAGAGAAGATGCACAAAGGTTCAGACCTCTCACAGGTAAAAGAAAGACTTCTGCGCTCTCCATCCATCTCATGCTCTTATTTAATTTAAGATCGGGCAGAGTCTCATATGTCTAAAGCCTGGGGTTAGCTCAAGGGTGGGCAACTTCACCAAGAGGGTCACAAACATTTCTTTTCAGTGCCTGAGGGCCACACTGCTACATATTCTCGGACACTCTCAATGAGGAAAAAAGTAAACAAAAAAACTGCTAATATAAAGCTTCAAAAAAGGATTATACTAACATATATATATTTACTCAAACATAATTAAAAATTTACCAATAAACAAAAATGACATATAACTTAAGCCAATTCAAGTTTTTTTAATGGGATAAAAGAATGTTTACCAGTTTTTAAAGCCTAAATATATTACTTTTACCATTGTTCCCAAATATAGTTTTTACTAACACTGTATATTTTATTTTAATGCCTCATAAAATATATTGGAGATACAATCATAGCAAAGAAAGTTCTTTAATGACTTGTAAAAACAAACCATGTTCCAGCAATCAAAGGTTAGCAGAAATATGTTATCATCTATCCTAATTTGTGCATTATGTAGTACTGATGTCTCATGATAAACCAGATAGAGCAATTGTTATGTTTTCTTCATGTTTCCTTGTTTTTTTTAAATAATTGTTGGGCCGCATAGAGTGAGGTGAAAGACTGCATGTGGCCCCTGGGCCGCCAATTGCCCACCCCTGGGTTAGCTCCATATGTGACAGGAGCAGACAGGCTCCTGCCACTCTATCACACATTTTGGTCCTGTACAAAATTAACAACATTCTGGTCTTCAATATTTTCTACATACTCTGAGATCTTTGGGCAAACAGTTGGCCCATGGCATTTTATTTGTCTTTTTGGTGTACCATCAGGTGATCTTACTTTGACAAAAGCCCAACTAAGCAGCTTGGTTTGCTCATCACTTCTATCAAGACGTCTTATTCTCTTAAATTGAACAGTGACCGTCTGCCTTCTTTTGACAGATGGACCTGCAAGGTCATGCATTTTCTGAAAATAGAAAACATAAGGTATGTGCTGCAAGGGATCATTGGAGAGTTTAATGCAGTTTGGCAGCCTTTAATCTCTTATGTGAAAAATCTAACCATTAACATATGAGGAGGATGTTGCTTTGTATGCACACCTATGTATGAACTGGATTATTATTACTATTATTATAATAATAATAATTATTTTTGTCTTCTTTCTCCTCCCTTCTGTATAATTGTTTCTACATTATTTCCCACTGGACTTGTTAATTTTAGGTTTCCTTTTCTCTCACTCCCCATTTGAGTTTTTGGGATGTTTTTTTGTTGCATCTTGTTCTTGTAAGGGAAAAAATAGAATTAAAATACATTAAGGGAAAAAAGAAAGACTTTTGAAGACTCAAATTTAAGATCTTTTAAAAATTTTAAGGATCTGCAAAAACCCAGTTAGGTAGTATCACAACCGTCATCCTGGAGCGCAGGATACTATGACAGCAAGGATGAAAAATGATGAAACAACAGCTAAATGAAAGAAATGTTGCACCTTAATTGGTGCATTTTAAGGACGATGATCTAGCAGATGAATCTCTTGTGCACGTAGATGTTTATAAGCTACAATTTAGAAAATAATGGCGTGTAAATTCATTTGAGTAGCTGGAAATATACCCACCCAGGTATAGTCCAGGTACTCTAAACGCTGAGATACCCTGAGAATCAAAAAAAATCTAAATGCATCAATCACAACCTTGATGTGCTGAATTCCTCCCATGTTCATCCAGGCTTGTGATTGGTCGGGTTTGAGCTCCACTGCCAGCTTGTAGCTCTGCAAAGAGGAAACAAAGACAGACTGAGATCAGTGTGGAGTCTTCTCCGACCAGCAGACGGTCACCTCTTTGCATTAGAGGAAGAACAAAAGGGTTAATTCTGCAGTTTAAAAACTCCATCATCTAAAGTAGAGATGGGAATATCAAATCATTTTAGTGATCCGACTCATTTGGCTCAGCTCAGACATAGGAGTTGGTTCTTTTGGCTGCCTAACAGCCTAAAAAAGTGCAAAGGACCTCTTTCACAATACATGTAATTTTGCCCACAGCCCAATTTTTTGTTTATTGTGTGGTATTTGTAGTACACCCAGAGACTCCCAAGAATATACCTTTAGAAAATCCAAAAGTCATCCAGGGCCTGTACTATGACCTATTTTATGATCATTGCCATAGGTGTGAGCCAGGGTGCACACTTTACCCCAAAACTTACTCAAACACAAATAATAAATCATCAAATTGGGTCAAATCACCTTCACTGAAGTCTGGTGCATCTTTTGAAATCAAATGTAAAGCTAAGTATTACAATTGAAAGAAGTTATTGAATTTTAACTGGAAAAAAATTAGTTTTTTTTATGATTTTTTCAACAAATTCAATTCTTTGGAGATGTGTCTGACCAACTTACAGTTGCTGTACACCTAAAATACTTACAAATTATTTGGCCACATATATATTCTCAAAGTGGGAAAAAAATCATCAAATTCTGAGACCGGTAAAGTTGTTCAATTAACAGGTTGGGTTACTGTGGTAGAATCAGGATACTGTTCCATATCTTGTATATCAGGGAACCTTTAAAGATTTGTTCAGAATTCATCCTTTAAGTATGAAACATTGTATTTTGTAATCTGTTTATGGCCTTCGTGTCTTTTTGCATAGCAACGGCTTGGACAATTTTAATTTGTAGACTGGAACTATAGTGAGGGAAAGGGGATCTGAGAAATCCATAAGATGTATGATTGGCTGGTTATTTCATAGAATTGAGTCTTTGAATTTGCTTGTGTATGGTTGGAGGGGTTTCTGATTTTGAAAATGTTTATAATATCCCAAATAATAGATTACAGATGCAACATGTGCACACATGCCAGAGGTTCTCTTTCCAGGAGGACAGAGACAATAATATGCCTTCACAGGATCATCTGATGCATTCTTGTCAAATTGAATCCAAACATTGTATTTTATATATATATACCATCATTTTTTTTTTCAAAATATCTGCAATTGTATGAAAATATCTTGACAGTGTAGCTTGGGAAAGATTAGTAAGCATGGTCATTTGATTCCATGAAAGGTTTGAAAAATAAAAAACAAATATGTCACGTAGAGCTCGTAGTGAATGGCAGAAGCTTGAAGCATCTGATATCTCGTTCCCTCATGTGGATCTGGAATACCTTGAGACCATAACATGCGGTACATACCAAATCAAACAGTCCCCCGGCTACATTGCTGAGCATCAAAAAAAATGATGGTGACTATGAGATTTGGGTTTACCAGCATGATGCTGATCTCATTAGGTGACAGATTCATTCTCGTCACAGATCTCAAATAAAATACAATGTTTGGATTCAATTTGACAAGAATGCATCAGATGATCCTGTGAAGGCATATTATTGTCTCTGTCCTGCTGGAAAGAGAACCTCTGGCATGTGTGCACATGTTGCATCTGTAATCTATTATTTGGGATATTATAAACATTTTCAAAATCAGAAACCCCTCCAACCATACACAAGCAAATTCAAAGACTCCATTCTATGAAATAACCAGCCAATCATACATCTTATGGATTTCTCAGATCCCCTTTCCCTCACTATAGTTCCAGTCTACAAATTAAAATTGCCCAAGCCGTTGCTATGCAAAAAGACACGAAGGCCATAAAACAGATTACATGTATATATAAGTACTAGAAACAGAAATTGACAGAAGTAATGTTTATGTACTGCTGTCATTGTAGATATATACAATCTGATTACAACAATCCAAAACTGCATGGGTTTTTACTTGTATCAATGGCTCATTATTATCTCATCACAAAGGCATAATATACAGGCGCTTTGTGGCTGTTCAATATTAAAATGAATAACACTTCATGTGAAATGTTTGTTTTGAATCTAGCATTCAAATTCTAAAAGAAATCATACTTAAAGGATGAATTCTGAACAAATCTTTAAAGGTTCCCTGATATACAAGATATGGAACAGTATCCTGATTCTACCACAGTAACCCAACCTGTTAATTGAACAACTTTACCGGTCTCAGAATTTGATGATTTTTTTCCCACTTTGAGAATATATATGTGGCCAAATAATTTGTAAGTATTTTAGGTGTACAGCAACTGTAAGTTGGTCAGACACATCTCCAAAGAATTGAATTTGTTGAAAAAATCATAAAAAAAACTAATTTTTTTCCAGTTAAAATTCAATAACTTCTTTCAATTGTAATACTTAGCTTTACATTTGATTTCAAAAGATGCACCAGACTTCAGTGAAGGTGATTTGACCCAATTTGATGATTTATTATTTGTGTTTGAGTAAGTTTTGGGGTAAAGTGTGCACCCTGGCTCACACCTATGGCAATGATCATAAAATAGGTCATAGTACAGGCCCTGGATGACTTTTGGATTTTCTAAAGGTATATTCTTGGGAGTCTCTGGGTGTACTACAAATACCACACAATAAACAAAAAATTGGGCTGTGGGCAAAATTACATGTATTGTGAAAGAGGTCCTTTTAAAAAAATGGCTATCATAACCAAACTTAAACATGATTAACTAATTTCTAGAATGACACAATTTTAAGTTAAGCTAAATTCGTAACATTAACAGAAGGACAAAATTGCCAGTGAAGGAACAATTGATCAGTCAGACTTTTTTTAATATCATTTTTCATACAAAAAGGAAAGTGTTGAAAAGTGCTTTCTATGGACAGAAACAACAAAAGACAAACATAAACAAGGTCAATTAGAAAAAAAAAACTTATACTGAACAAAAAGAGTAAAGACAGTCAGTATCAATAATGCTAAGCACTTTCACTCTATCCTGAGCGAAGTCTACAAGTGAAATTCTGGTGTGGCTTTAGTTTTAAGGGGCCCAAGTCTGGCTCACCTGAGCACCACGGAGCACCATCTTTTGGCTTCAAAATGACCCCCCATTTGATCAGACAAGTAAGCAAATTTTCCGTGCGCATGTGTCTTACTCAACTCAGTCCTTATGAAGCAACTCAAAATGTCTGAACTGGTTTCAGTCAAAGCTTTTGGATCCATTTTACTCACAAAGCAGTGGGAATCCTATGAGCAATGCTTGTGTTTTTAGTTGTAACTGTCCTCAAAACTGTCACACTTCCACTGTCAACTGTTGATTTTTTTCATATTTATTGTTTGTAATTTATTACCTTAATCTTTTCTTGAATTTGTATTTATTATGACATGTGCTGCCGACCTCTTGGCCAGGTCGCCCTTGTGAATGAGATCCTGATCTCAATGGGACTTATCTGGTTAGATAAAGGTTAAATAAAATAAAATAAAACATGATCTCATGATCATTTTCTCTAAATGTTCCCACAATATACCACCGGCTGGATGCATAATGGTGACTACCTGGGCTGTTTGATGCTCCTGTTATAACCCAGTACCCTCATACCACCAGGCAGAAGTCCTATGTGAAAGATGTCCTCATGGTGGAGCCTTTGGAGACTCTTACTCATGACAGACTCATCACTTTACCTCCCGAAGTTAAAGGTTGATGCGCCGTGAACGTCTTGATCCATTTGCCTGACTATGCCTTTAAGACACAATGAGACTAGTTTTGAAGAACAGCAGCTGTTCATGCAGAAAAAATGCAGAGCAGAGGCCTTTTTCTGCTGCTGAGGTCCTGACTAAATGCTAACAGCTTATCAAGCGAAGGCAGCACCTCTGTAGCAGCTCCTTTTCTCCATCTGCTCCCATACAGGAGGTGTTCAATGACAACATTTGATGTAGGTTATCACACCTTGCAGTGCCTGACATCCCACTGGAATATGAGCATATGATGTTGTAAAATGGGCCTCAAACTTCAGCTCCTGGTTCTCCCGTGAGCAGAGTTGCCAGGTCTGCTTATTATGAGCAACTTTGGGCTTCTTTTCTTGAAAAGTTGCTTGTAAATATTGGCAGTTGCAGGTTGCGTTTTTTAGGGCTTGTTCCAAAAGTGCAGTTGTACATTGGGCTTGTTGTGCTCCCAAACCCAGGAGGGATCTGATGCAAGCTCTAATACCAATATAAACTCAATTCAGAAGTTACACAAACTATTTTGTCCCATTATAAACACAAATGTAAATTTTACTGTTTAAAAGAGAGGCAAAAATGATGTTTCCACCAAAAATAAATCCTTATAGCCAGAATTAAATTGTATTTCTAATGTAGCTGTTACTGTTTTCACCATAATAAAGCTGTAGAGGATCAACATAAAACTTAGATAAAAGCCTGACTATGTCTGTTTGGTTACAAAAATCAAGGTTAGACAGACTGTTTAGTGATAACAGAGTTATAAAGTTGTATAAAGAAAAGGATGCTCCACCTCCAAACAAAAGGATGTTGAATAAGTAAATTAAGAGCCAAATAAGAAAAAATGTCACTGTGAAATTGAAATGTTATGTGGATGAAAATCAAAACATGCTTTATGTTAATTTTTATTTAAAAAAACAAGTAATATATCACATTAGAAAAAACATAGCTGGTGGTCTCTTGTTTTGGGTTTGTTTTTATCGACCTGGTTGCTTATTTCAGTAGAAAAATATGGCAACATTGCTTGTGGACTGAGGAAACAGGTCTTGGCGCCCACAGGTGACCCGTGTTGTTCTGCAGCTTGTTGCTTCAGTCTCACCGTGCGTTCACAGGAGCTTCGAGCAGCTTTTGGAGTCACAGGATGAGTCGAAGAGCTGCTCTGTAAATCTGTGGAGCTGTCTCCATTAGTAGCTCGTGTTGCACGTCAGGCTGCAGAAGTTTAAATCCCTCCTAGAGATTATTTTAACGCTCATTATTATTCAGGTTATTAGCTGCGGCTGTGTTTACTCTGAGAAGCACTGACGGAGCAAAACAGACTGGAGTGATCTGTACTGGCTGGATCCAGGCCTCCAGAGCAGCAGAGACCTTTCTGATGAACACTCGTGCCGTGGTTTGAGAAGGAAGAATGTGTTTTTATCCCATCAATCCTCTGATATGCAGTTTCAATCCTCTTGATTAAATCTGCTTTTTAGAAAATACCGGTTTGGAACATCTAAGATCTGAACAACAAATCCGAGAGCCAATTTTGCTTTATGACTTTGGCAGAAAAATCAAATATCACTAATGAGTTTCTGTCTTTGGCTCCAAAATAAGTCACCGTCTCCTCATTAGAGGTCTGTAAATAAAGCCGAGAAGCTGGCAAAACAGGCAGAATAAACAGCAATGGAACAGTGTTAAAACTTTATTTATTTAGCCTCCTATCTGCAGGGATAAGGGCAGGACCGTGGATCTTTGAGTCTGAACACTTTACGCTCCGACACCCTCAGAGATGAAAAACAGACCCAAAAAGTCCCAAAATAAACTGCTTTAAAATCACACTTCAAACACGCCGAGAGTGTTTACTCTGCTGCTCGGAGATGATAGCACACCATTATCCACGTGAGCTAATAAAGCAGCTCCCTGCACAAACATGGCTCCCCTAAGAGCCAAGGTGACCTCAGATGGCCTCGAACCCTCGCCCTGTATCGTTTCCACTCCACCAGAGTTTCCCACAAAGCGCTCGCACTCTCCTCTCTTTGGTTTGTTTCATTTCTGGCCCCTCAGGAAGTCAATCAGAGCTTCCTTCCTGGGAAAAAGAACGCCTTCCAGGAACTTTCCCTGCAGATTAAACCGGAATCACGGGTCCTCGGGAAAGTCATTGAGAGCGTGCCAAGAGATCTGTTTGAGAGGGAGAGCAGAGGCCAAAGCAGGACTGAAGTTATGAATGTGATAAGGCGAATATTTCCAGGATATTTTCAGACTAACATGGGAAGGAAAGCCTAATAAAATCACATGGGACATTCAGTTTTATAAGAAACAGCTTCAGGGTTCATGATTTCATCCAGGAAAATCTGAGGTGTTAATTTAAACATCTTTAGACTTTTTTAAGACCCCATCATGGATTATCCGATTGTCTGAGACACCTTTGAAAGCTTGGCCAAATGCCTAACATCTCGAGTGTTTAAAGGGACAGCTCTGGTTTTTAAGAAGAAACCGTGAAGTTGATGGTACCTTGCATTGCATTGCAAAATTCTGGTCCTATGGCCCTCATGGTCAGCAAAGTTGCCCACGCTATATGTTGGCAAAGAAACTGTCGGTAATACGCAAGAGCAAGGGCTGGGCAATATATTGGTTAAATTGATTAATTCAAATCACTTTCTGCAGAAGATTTAAAAATTAAAAATCAAGTTTTTTTTTCTTCACTTACATCAATTGTAATTTGTTGCAATGCTTGACGGTATAAATACTGAAAATTTACAGTTTTTACAATGGTCGGCCCTGTCAGGTTTTGCATAAGCACATGTTTAGGCTTGTATTTGTTTTTGGTTTTCTTTTTAAATCAGATTAAATCCTGTTTAGAGAGTTTAATGTTAATACAGTGAAAATAGCTCAGCTTTCAGTGTTTATGTAGACAAACCTGCCGACTACATGATCAACATTTTATAACATGCACTTTAACTATAAGAGGGCAATTCTGTTTAGTTTTGTAATATATTTTGATAACATAAAGGCAAAACTTGACTGATGCACAGTCACTTTTGAGACACTTGGAGTTTTTGTTCTGAGAGAAAAAATGGATTAAAATTGTAAATCAAGTGTTGTGCAAAAAAAAATCTGGGATTTTATTTGTAGGCCATACCACCCAGCCCTAGTTTGAGCTTTAAAAAGAGGATGTTTAAGGTTGTTTTTACACTATGATCATTTGCATAAATAACAGCGCCAAGCTCACCTTAAAGCCTTAAAGAGGTGGTCTCTGCTTGTTTCCAGTCGGCCCCTGCAGCAGTTAATTTGCAATGAGGA
Organism: Cetoscarus ocellatus; assembly: GCA_037902135.1. Lineage (NCBI taxonomy): Eukaryota > Metazoa > Chordata > Actinopteri > Labriformes > Labridae > Cetoscarus > Cetoscarus ocellatus. The sequence continues at coordinate 873,325 of JBAMNC010000947.1, read as the reverse complement.
CACAATCGACCCAGCAGCCGACACAAACAGGGTGACTAGTAAATGCCTATCAATAAAGGCATCAGGACCCACATTTTTAAGTGGTCTCTGTAGGGTTGTTTTGATCCACAGCGAGTTTTGATTGACAGCTTAAAGACTGGCACAAACGAACGAGCACTGGCTAAGCAAAGGGACTCCAGCCTTGTCATCTGGTTTGGTGCTCACTAACAAAGGTGATGATGTTTAACAGCTCCATCGTCTTTCCCAGTTCAAATAAAACACAAGAATTCCCCCTCAGAAACATTTCTGGATGTTTGGTCAAAGGCTTTACAGTAGGTAAACCAACCAGATACTGTTACCCCATCATCGATAACAGAGCTGACTGGTCCATCCAGCAATATAGGCAAATGCTAAAGGCTATGGCCTCCAGGGGGCGCCACACAATCGGGATATAATTCGCCTTCAATATAATTTATTAAAACTACTTATTACTATTAACTCTTAAAATGGAAAAACTCACATTGATTTAAATGTAAAGAAATGCCCAATTGATATAACTACAAATGACAATACCAAATAAGTAATTATTATTGATTCACTTATTTACAGGATTTTAATTTTGTGGGTATTGAGGGGGTATTTTCATTGTATGTCAGATTTTTTTGTATTTATTTGTAATTTGTTAATCATGTGAATTGGGTAACATGTTATCTTATAAATTAAAGACAATAGTAAAAACAATGCTATTCGATTTCTTTTGTAAGCGTATGAAAATCACTGTTGGAGGGACGCCACACTGGGTAGGGCCGGCTCTGATTGATAAACACATCTCCAGTCAATCCTGAACCAACTCGAGTCTGAAGCAGAGTCAACAGAGGACAGGGAGACAGAGACAGGGGTAAATACCTCGAAGGCTCGGTCCAGCTGGTTCATCTCTCTCAGCTGGTTTCCTTTGGAGAAATACAGCTCTGCTCGGACTGTCAGATCACTGGGATTCTGCTGCAGGGCTCGGTCCAGAGCGTCCAGGGCCTGCCAGCAACACACACAAAAACACACAGGCTTTAGAAAACACCCCCCTCGCAGGCAGACACTTTGAACCATGAAGACCTCAGAGGGAGGAGAGGACTTTAAAGACGGAGTTTTCATGTCTCTGGAAGAAAGAGAGCCGCCGAGGAGGCGAATGAGGAAAGGAGAGACTGAAGAGATCCGGGAGTGTTTGTGTAAATTCAGCTGGTTCATGTCTCAAGCAAACCTAAGACATACCTTTATAGTCTGGCTTTTAGCTAATTATATAAATATATATTTTTTATTTTATTTTGTATTTTTATTTTAATCCTCTTAATTATTTCTCCATTTCAGTTTAGATTAATTGTTTCAGAATTTTATTCTCTGTTAATGGATTTTCTTTTCATTATCCTACTTGAGCAGATTTTACTATGGATTTGGTGTTTGGCTATCTCATTTTACCATTATTATTTTAAATGTTATTCATTTATTTATTCATTCATTATTCCCGATAGTATTTTTATCCCATTTCTTACCATGATTTTATTTTACTTATTTGTTTAATTTATTTTATTTTATTGTTATGTCATTTTAGTCTTAGCTCCTGTGTTTCCTCTTTTTCAATTTGAGATCGCGTTTCCACAGTCCTCTAATTCTGTTTTCTGTCAGAATCTCCTCTTTATGTCTTTGTGCGTGTGCTGTATGTGGATCGTGAGTGTGGGTAGGGCCTTGTATTTTCATTGTATTTAAGCTTCTTCTTTTTATTTTATTTATTTTTTTATATTGTATTTTCATTGTTTATTTCATTGTTATGTAAAGCCCTTTGAGCTTCAAGATTTTGTATGAAAAGCGCTATACAAAAAAAGTATGATTGATTGATTGATGTGGATCATTAACCCTCTGAGGGACACGAGAGACACCAACCATCCAGAAATATTGATGTTTGAAGGACACCACGGGCTTGGACACCTTCTCGATGCAGTCACGTGGACATCATACCAGACTTGTGGTCGGGAAGAAAGTACATTGCAGAAACTCAGATCTTGGCAAGTGTGTTTAATTTCAGGTCAAAAATATCTAACTTCTTTTAATTCATATTCACTTGACAAGCCCAGATAAATATGTTACTACAGGGAATAAAAGGCAAAAAATAAGGTATTGAATTGCTTGTAATGATAAGAAAATATTTGCTAGTGAAAGAAGTAAAGTTTGACGGAGTGAGGGTCTTAAATTCAACTTTAATAACTACTCTGGATAAAAGATTTCATTTTAAGACACCCTTCAAGGTAAATTTGTCTAATTGGCAGATAATTTTACTTATTACAGCAGCTCAGGCCTTAGTTTTAGTTTTTATTTCTTCAAATAACATCTTAATCCAGACATGTCAGAAAATGTGCCCTAGAATAAGTCTACTGAGATTTTTTGGACTTGAAACTGGACAAAGACTCTCACCTACATCTGAGTTTTTGCAGTGAAAGTGATGGCAACGCAGAGCAGAGTGGGAGGATGAGGAGCAGCGAGGTGATTTGTTTCCACGGTAACTGTGGGAGCAGCTTCTTGCTGAGTTTATCATTCTTGGATGTGATTTTCTGACCGTTGTGTGTGCCATGGCTTTGACGTAGTTTGCGCTCACCTCAGTGTAGTTCCCTCTCTTGCTGTAGATGGCAGACAGGAGGCGGTAACACTCTATGCAGCTGCCCTCTCTGGATATGATGTCCTGTGTCATCTTCTCGGCCTCTTTGGTTCGACCGGCCATGGCTAAGACCTGAGCCTGGGACACAAATACAGAGCGTGGGTCATTAAAGGCACCATTTTTAAAGACAGCCATCAACTGGCGGCTCGGGGGCCACATCAGGTAACAATTATCAGCAACTAACATTTCATTCAACGTCATGTTACTAACTGAAATCCTGTCCCCTAAACACAAACTGTTGTTTGTTGTGATCTTCGGTGTCGCTTCTCCTCCTTCCATCATTACATCAGTCGCTACATGCAGTCAAATTCAGTTGTGCAGTCCGAACTCGGCATTATCTAACAGGATATTAGGATGCAGGCATACTTCTCAGCTAGTCATTTGTTTATTATTAAAGGGATACGCCAACCTATCCCTTTAAGAAATACCTTAGAGAGAGTGTTAATTTATTTGTTGTTTTGCTAGCTTGGTCTTGTTTTTGTCCCACTTATTCTCTAATTTTGATTTTATGTTTATTTCACACTACACAAAATGGACAAAATCAGCATCCACACCAAGGCTACAGGTCTCAGTCAGTGTTGCCAGATTTTTCTACTGAAATAAGCAACCAAGTCGATAAAACAAGCCCAAAACAAGCACCCTGCAGCTATTCCTTTATAATGTGATATATCGCTTTTATTCTTTTTAAAGAGAAATCCACATAAAGCGTGTTCTGATTTTCATTTACCTTACATTTCAATTTCACGGTTTTCCTTATTTGGCTCTTAATTTGCTTATGTAACCTCCTTTTGTTTGGAGGTGGAGCATCATTTTCTTTATACAGATGTGAAGGGAGGGGCTACTGTTATTTATAACTCTGTTATCCCTATACAGTCTTTCTAACCTTGATTTTTTAACCAAACAGACACAGACAGGCTTTTATCTAAGTTTTATGTCGATTCTCTACAGCTTTAATATAGTGAAAACAGTAACAGGTACATTAAAAATCAATTGAATTCTGGCTATGAGGATTTTTTGGGGGAAAACATCATTTTTGCCCCTCTTTTAACAGTAAAATTTACATTTGTGTTTGGAGTGGGACAAAATAAAATAGTTTGTGTAACTTCTGAATTGAGTTTATATTGGTAGTAGAGTCTGCATCAGATCCCTCCTGAGTTTGGAGGCACAACAAGCCCAAATGAGCAACTGTACTTTTGAAACAAGCCCAAAAAAACACAATCTGCAACCGCCAATATTTACAAGCAACTTTTAAAAAAAAAAAAAAAGAAGCCCCCTTATAATAAATAAGCAGACCTGGCAACTATCATCTCAGTCTTAAATCCAGAACAGCACCTCCTCGTGTTGGACATCAGGAGACATCATCCACACATTTCCTGAAACATGTCATAACACCCGGCTGAAAGAGTGTCAGCGCTCACCAGGGCCAGCCAGATGTCGGCGCTGTTCGGCTGCAGGGCGGCGGCCTCTCTGTAAACCTGCAGCGCCTCCTCGTAGCGTCCCGTGTTGTAGTACAGAGCGCCGAGCGGGGTCAGGATGTCCACCTTCCTCGTCACCTGCAGCGCCCTGTGGACATCAAACATGATTCTCCATGACTCTCTGAATGAAGCTCATAAACTCACTAATCATTCAGTAATATTTTTGACTGTTAAATCTGAACCAATCCAGGTTTTGTTTGGTATAAAAGAAAGTGTTACAGCTTTCCTTCAAACCTGCATCCTCTAAACATGAGCTAAACTAAAGCTGAAGACTGCTGCCACAAACAAAAGAAAGCTGAAGGTCGATGCTTTAACTCTTCTGTCTGTGTTCAAGTCTGATTTATACAACTGTATCGAGAGCTGCATGGTCACATAACCCTCTACCTAAATGAAAGATTAACACATAGCCAGACACACTCAGCCATGAAAAGTGGTTTATGATTGTGCATCAAACATCGCTGGAGCAGAACCTCATTGTCATATTAATTTATTATTATTACTTCATTTTATTTATTTATTTATTTGTTTTAATCCTCTTAATCTGTTTTATTTCTCCATTTCAGTTTATATTCATTGTTTAGGAATTTCATCCTCTGTTAATCCATTTTCTTTTCATCATCCTACTTCAGCAGATTTTATTAAGCATTTATTGATATTTATCATATCAATATTTTAGATTTTGTTTTGTTTATTTATATAATTTTCCCTATAGTATTGATGACAATAATAAGGTTTGTTGTGCACTCCGTGCTGGCGTGTTATCCAGCTTCAAAAACACTACGTCAAATTTGGAATTTTAAATCACAGCACGGGGCACTCAAGCTTACAGAGAAAGTTCCACCAGGTGGTGCGAAGCAGAGAGCTCTAACTAATGCAGGAGGTCGTCCAACACCCAAACAACAAAAGCTGGACTTCAACGCAAAACCAGGAAGTGGGGGAGAGTTGAAGAAGTTTGTCGAGCAGTGTGTTGTAGAGGACATGCTGCCCTTATTGAATGTAACTAATTAAGTAACTTGTAATCTAACTTGCTTAATTTTAAAATCAAGCAATCAGTAAAGTAACTAAGTTCCTTTTTAAAGGAGTAATAAGTAATCAGATTACTTTTTCAAGGTAACTGTGGCAACACTGCTCTGGGCTACACAAACCATCAAAGTACATTTGATGCAGAATAAAACAGATGTCACATTCCCTTAAACGAGCTGCTACTTATTCAGCAGCCGTACACTCATCTCGTTGCCCTCTCTTTCTTCAAGTTTGATTTCGTAAGAGTATAATCAACTTAATCAGCTCAGACTCCATCTTTATAGGTTCAGTTTTAGTTGCCTTGAATTCCTGAGGAGTAAAAGATGGAGAAGAAATTGCTGCGAGCAGTCAAACTAAATATTGCAGAAAAACACAGACAAACAAGTGCAGTGCTCTGTCTGTGCTCTCATGGAAGTCTCGACTCACTGACGTCAGCATTAAACTGAAAAAAAGGAGCCGTCAGAGTTGATGTCACTGATTGTTTCTCTAAATTTAAGACGTTTTCTGGATTAAACACAATGTTAACCTTCGCAAACAGAAGAGCCTGCTGCTGCTTCTCCATCACCTCCTCCATCAGTCATCACTCACCTTTTGTACCAGGACTCTGCTTCTTTGTTCTCATTGGACGACCGCAGCAGGCGCCCCAGGTTCACCATGGCAACGTAGTGTGCAGGTTTGAGCCTCACAGCCTGCTGGTAATGAGCAGCTGCTAGCTCGCCCTCTCCTGGAGGTAAACAAGGAAAGGAAAGAGAGCAAGGAGAGGGGGAAGGGAAGGAGACAAGGAGAGTAGAGGAGGGGAAGAATTTAGCAGATCCTCAGTGACAAACACACAAAAAAATCTAAATAAGCGTCGAGATTCTGATGCAGTTTCTTCGTTAATTCATCTGAATGAAAACTTTGGTCCACGATGGTCATTTAAAATCAAGACCAGCATGACCTTCATTAGATCAGACAGTAAAGAAACAAGGCCAAAGTTCAACCCAAAGTTGCAACAAGAGCTACAGCATCCCTTCATGGCCCCCCAGAGAACAGCGTTCTTATGTGTTTACCCATCATCCTCTGGGGTAGGAGAGTTGCTGACTCACCCGTATCCACCAGGAACACCCCGTAGTTGTTGTGGAGGTCGGAGCTGTCCGGGCAGTTCTCGATCCCTTTCAGATACACCTCATTGGCCTCGGCGAAGCGTTTCTGAGGAAGGAGACCATGACCGGGACATGAAGAGTTAACAAAGAGAGACACTTAAGGGCTGTGGACGATATTTAACCTTCTGGGAATAACTTCATCTGATTTATTGAGCTTGTTTTAATAAATCTAAAGTAGTGATTGGCGATATCAGACTGTTTCAAATCGATAATATGCAGATATTGTTCCAGTTCCAATCATCTATATTTCACCTACTCTTAAGTCTTTCCACTGGTCGCCTGTTATCACTCTGATGTTAAAATTCTTTCACTGGTTCATAAAGCTCTACATGGCCTGACAGAGATGGTTTTAGTTTTTTAACCAGGACGTCAGATCACAACCTCTGAATCCTCTCTTCCAGCTGATCCACAAAGCTGGACCAGAACCTCTGGAGATGCTGCTACGCCCCAAAACTGTGTCGCAAACTTCAGAGGAACTGAGACAAGCTGCAAAATAAATAAAAATATATATATACATCTACAAAATAATTTATTCAGCCTGGCTTTTACGCAAAACTTTATCAATTTAATGACTATTATTAGTATTTATTTATTTGTGAGTATTACTTTTTACCTTATTTATCGTTAAATTTAAGTTTTAAATCGTCTGATGTTTTATTACAAATTTTCAAAATTTGTTTATTTTTCTTATCACGATGATTTTTTATCTTTTACGTTTAATAATTTTATATTTCCTTTTAATCTTTTTAACATTTTTTTTTAGCATTTTATTTATTTTTGTCTGTTGATTCTTGGTTTTAGTGCTTTGCAGTTTCTCTTGTCTCTTTTCTTTTTTATTTGAACAGTCATCTTGATTTTAATCTTACCGATTATCATTACAATTACAGTGGAATATATTATTATCATAATATATACATATATATCTTTTGTCAATAATTTTTCTGCCTCTATGTAAAGCACTTTGAACTGCAATTGAATTTGTATGAAATGTGCCATATCAATAAACTTTATATCAATAAACTTTATATTGATTGGTTGATTGATTGGGAGTGCAGACAAAATGTTTATGATTTTTGATGTTTTTTTATTGACCAAACAAAAAAACATAAAGGAGAAATGTAGAGCAGACTCTGGACCATCAGATCTTAAGATGAGTTTAATTTTAAGTCTAAGTCAAAAGAAAATACATGTAGGAGATATTCCACCATAAAAGACATAAATGATGTGTCTTTTTATGGATGACTTGATGTTAAATCCATAAACATAATAAAACTGAGACAATCCTACTGATGTAGGCCTATTTGCCATGTTTAATAACTCTTTTAAACTAAACATAATCAACTCCACAATATCTAAAATGTGACTTTCAGATATTTTTTGTCATTTCAAAATTGTGTTTTCTTTTCATCAGTCCTACATTTTAATTTGTCACTAAATTATATTATGTTTCTCTGTGTGTGTGTGTACAGCTGAGAGCTGTTTGCTCTCAGCTGATTGGTCTCCACGGTCACATGACACAGAAAGTGGCGCCGTCTTGGCGTGACAAAAGAGAGGAAGACTTTACAGATAAACATTTTGTTGGAGAACTCATTTGGTATCAATACTCTGGGGGGTCATTGATACCAGAGAGTGCTGGCGAAAGTTCCCTCCCTGATCTGAAGTTTGTTTTTATTGTATTTTGTTAAGACATGATTGTGAATGTGTTAATCATTATTTGTTGTTTTTATCTTAAAGTGCCAAAACTCCATCTGCACAACTAATTTACAAGCTGATAAGGATACCTCGGCCATTTAAATTCAGGATCTTTGAGTCCTGATGGATAAAATAAACACGCCTGCAGGTAAAGAGCTATGGGAAGCCATTTGGGCATAAAATTGTTATCCATGATATCAACCATAGCTCAGCTCTGCTAGTACTCAAATTTGGAGTACATGTACTCAATTTTGGTCAACTAGTGCACAAGTAGACTTTACTAGTGAAGCAAAAAGTGTCACTAGTACAACTAGTAGAATGTTTTGGGTCTACTAGTACTACTAGTACTACTAGTAGACTTAAAAATGTTCACTAGTACTACTAGTAAGCCTTATATGCTAATAAGGGGACAGGGAAAAGCAAATTCAGGCTTCCCATTGGCTTTTGAAAATATTACAACCGATCAGGGTGCTGGATTTGGTTAAAAATCCCTTCTACTTCATTTGCATTAAGTCTACTAGTACTACTAGTGAATCTTTTGGTTAATATCACCAGTATCAATTTTATGCCCAAACGGCTTCCTGTATAGAGTCCAACATGCAGCGATGACCCTGCATATGAATACCTGAATGTGAGGGTTTGATATGTTTCCTGGATGTCTCACCTGCTCGGCGTAGAGAGACGCCAGGCTGGAGTAGGCATCGGCGAAATGTGGACCAAAGCGGATTGATTCCCTCAGCAGAGTCTCCGCCTCTTTCTCTTTACTCTGGGACCTGAAACACGTCAGATTTAGTCATATTTAGTCGTATTTATTTCCACATTTGTGAATGTCATCTCCAGTTATACCAACATCATGACTGCTGCAGTCAAGTTGGCATAAATACTCTGCCACGAGACCAGCGGCGTCATTGATGTCATTGTCAGCATTAGCATCATCAAACTGCATCATACTGGATTACCATTAATTTCATATTGTACTAATATTTATGTCAAGGCCACTTGGAGCCTCAAGATGAAGCACCAATAAAAGCTGTCACAGTCAGTGATTCCATGTGCCTGATGTAATTTATCTCTTGTGAATCATGGGATCCTTTTTTGAGCTATATACGTTCTCTAGTTTTCTCCTCAGAGTTTGAGGATTGATATGTGAGTTATTTATTTACTCTTGGCTATTGATCTTATTTAATACTATTTATTTTATTTTATTTTATTTATTTATTTTTTTCCTTTTTATATTTATTTATTTAAAATATTATTTCATTACTATTATATATATATTTTTTTTTCCAGTTGAATGGCCTTGTAATGGGTGGTGGGCAGTGGATGTTGAAGGAAGTTGACGTTCAGATGTACCAATTGATGTTTTTGTCAGTTATTTAATATTATTTATTTTATTTTATTTTGTGCCTTTTTCTAGTTATCTATTTATATTATAATTATATTTTTATTTATATATTTTTTTAATGTTATTTTTTTTAGTTGAATGGCCTTGTAATGGGCGATGGGTGGTGAAGGAAGTTGACATCCAGATATGTCAACTGATGTTTATTCTATATTTTCAAACCTTATGTCGTGTATCACACTGTCTCTCTAAAAGGTCTAAAACGTTCTAAAATAAAGTTGAAAAAAAGTAATCTATTCAGCGGTTTGACTCTTTGGGTGCTAAATCAAGCAGCAAAACTCTAATCATTTCAGCATCATTACATTATGTGCTCATCTTCATTTGATTTATTTGCTGGTGTCCACAAACAAACAGGGATGTAAATACAGACTGTACTCGCAGCAGATCGATGTTTCTGTTTGTTCTACACTGATGACACAGAGATGATAATAAACCTCAGTCATGATAACAGACTCCATTTCAGCTTGGCTCTCTGATAGGATTTTCTACTCGAGCTGGAGGAAGTTTCTGGACCACAAAACTAATAAACAGAACCTCACTGGCCGAGTGAAGAGCTGCTCAGGGTACAGCGATGACGCCCCCGGTTTCATTTAGCGAGTTGACAAATGAGCCTTCAGTCTGACTGATGGATCTACGACCTCGGCTGACCAATCATTTCCATCTGAACACAGAGGAAAGGTCTGACAGGTCTCTCAGTTCTGTTTGACCACAGAGATGCATCAGGGCTCTGCATCAATACTGAGAAAATCAGTTAAACCACGGTCTTCATGAGGGAAACACTAGTTTAATAACAGATCACAGGGGACTACGGCCCTATTCAAAGGACAACGAAACAAACGAAAATGGCGAGTTTTCGTTACATTTCTGTTTACATGAGAACAGTGCCCGGAGTGCCTGAACCCGCAAACTTTTGAAACTGAGGTCCAGAGTGAAAAGTTTTGAAAACGTTTTCGTTGTTGTCTCTGTGTAAACAGGAATCGGCTTTGTCAGGGAAAACAGGAACGTGCGACGCATGCACAGTACTCTTTCACACGCACTCCTAGGAACAACAACAGCTATGGCCGACTACCGAGCAACATGTGTGCTGCTAACTGTGCTCGGTTTGTTATCGCTCCTTAACAAATGTGTCTCTGCTGCATCAACACTCTGACCAGCAGAGACATGTTTGTTATATTTGCCAAGGACAGAACAAACTTACATTGCCAACTACTGGCCTGGCATACACACTACCACGTTTTCAATCCTTCTGGGGGATTCGTGTGAATGCGGAGCGCTTTTGAAAACATAGAAGAAAACATTTTCTGTTTCTGGTGACAAAGTTGCATGTAAATGGACCATCACATTAAAATGGAGACATCTTGATCAGTTTAAACACATAAGAGACAAACTCTACAGCAGGGGTCCCCAACCATTTTAAGCCTGAGACCTACTCTAAAGACAAACAGTATTATGGAGGGCTACTTGTTAGGGTCCTCGCCCTAAGGGAAAGGACCCCTCTAGCTGAAGCCCTTCGGGTAAGGACCCTATTGTTCCTGGTTTGATTTAATGTTCATAAGTTATATTAATTTTATAGTTTACCTTAAAATAATAAATATTATGCAATGGGCCGTGGAGCGGACTCTCATCTGCTTTCTGTGCTACCTGTTTTTTTTTATGTTGTTTCATTTTTGTTTTGTTTTGTCCTTAATTGTTGAGGTTGTTTATTGCTGTTGTTTATGTATTAAAAGGCCCAAACAGAAGATGAATTAAAGAAAGTGAAACCATATGCAAGTTTAAAAGAATATTCAAAACACAAATTTCAAATAAATAAGGCTGAAGAGTAGCAATTTAACCCAGGATGGGAATGGCATAGTCTAGAAAAATATGGATATATTGTCTTTTTTCTGTGTGTACGTACGGTGTATTCTATGTATAGAAATTGGGAATTATATGCAGGTGAAATATTATGTGTACATTTGTTTATAAGTAGCTTATATTATATTATAATCAATTCATTATAAGGACCATTGGTTTAATACTATAAATACGGAGAAATTAAATACTTGACTGAAGTACATGGTAATAAAAGGGGAAGAATTAAATAAGTTTATACTTATTCCTACTCCTTTTTGAGCATGTAAACTTGCTGCATGTGCAGGATATTGTCAAGATATTGCTCTTTGTTTTTGGAATATGCATGTATTTGTTTATGGTGACTACCCATGTTTATTTGCTTTTTTTTTTTAAATGGGCTTTGCAAAACAACTGTTGTGTGCTGTAACTTTTTTTTCCACAAATGGTATTATTGGACGAAAAAATGTATTATAATAAGTTAAATTTAACTTTTTTCACTCTCATTATCTTTTGTTTTTATCAGCAGCTCTCCTGTGATGTTTGACATGATAAATACTATTCAAACTCACAGAATGTTAGACTAACCTAAAAACTGAACATTTCTCCTCACAGTCGATCACAGAAATACACGTTTACAGAGTAAATACCGAGCTGCAGCTCTGCAGCATCAGACAGCACAGGAGGTGTGATTGGATTTGTCACACAGATTTACATCGAGGTGAGTGCACGCTGCTCTTGTTCTCCTTTTTAATCACTGAGACGGTAAACGAGCTGTGAAATCAGGTGTGAATTTATCATCTGAACAGGTGATTTTCTCTCCGTCTGTCACAGCAATAAAGATTAAACAAAGACTTATTATGTTCTCAAAAGCCTGCAGATAATTCAGTTGAACAGAATGAGATCTGGATGACGGCCTTTCGTACACACACACACACACACACACACACACATCCATCGGATGGGATTACTATTTCAGGTTGTTTTTAGGTGACAGAGGCCCTTATTTTCTTATAGTTGTTCTCGTAATACAAAGTTAAGAAATGGTCACATAACCTTTAAGTCTGAGAAGAAAATGTGGAAGATTTTTTATAACATTAAGCACAAAAAGAAGTAAATGAGTGTTTGGTAGATGATTTCTTTGCTCCTTGGTATGAAATCCTGTCCTGTATTAAAGCCTCTTTATTTCTCTTTTAAGTGGAGCCACATTTATAAGGAACATGCAGCAGAGCTCAGTATGTGGGCTGTACCCATGAAAAAATGCCAAAATCCTCTCTACCAATGCCAAACAGCTTACTGGGACCCCCAGGTACTGACCACCTTTGAGCATGGGCCTTGCTACAGCGGTCTGCTCCAAGTATAGGCATGCTGACTGATCTGGGTAGGGTTTGTACAATGGGGCAAATTCATGGTGGTGTTCCTCAAAACCAAGCTGCTGAATTATTTATAGACAGTCCTCTCCAAACTGAAGTTAATCTTCAGCTCCATATAACAGGTGACAAGTTGCAAAGTGGGCGTTACAAGAAGATGACACCCCAAAGAGACGTCCCCTCACCCTGTCAGCACTTAGGAACCGTAGGCAGTCTTCACCTCATTTGCAGTCAAGGTTTGCAGGACGATAAAGCCGACAACTCTCCGCCCAGCACCCAGTCAATCTCTGGTCTTCTGGGGCTGCCATGACTGCCCTTCACCATCAGGCCCCCTGTTTTTTTAACCTTTATTTAACCAAGAATGTTCCCACTGAGATACAAAGATCTCTTTTGCAGTGGAGTCCTGCAGCGTTAATTTTGTCGACTAATTATTTTCATCATAGTTTTTGTCCCTTTTTCCCCTGACGAAAACTAGACAGTAACTAATAAAAACAAGTGCACATGGACAAAAACTAAAACTAAATTAACTGACATTTTCATCAAAAAAAAAAAAAAAAACTAGACTAAAATGTTTGACAGAGACTTAATCCAATCAGACCTAATTTCATCATGTAGAAGGTAGACAAGTTAGGAATATATCCATCACAGCTACTTTGGTTGTTTTGGAAAGGTTGGATGAGTTAAGAGGGACATCCATTCACAACTGTCGTAGCTTCATGGTGGCCTAAATAAAGGTGATTGCATTTAACACAAAAGTTAAATTTGTTTCTGGTAATTTATACATTCAAACTTTACTAGCATTCAATAAAGGGTTATTAGATGTTTCATTTTATTCAAGTGTAAAACATGACTTCAGAAATTCAAGGAAACATAAAAAATGCCTTACCCTTTACACTTCATACTTTAGTTGACTAAATTTACAGTAGATTTCATCGACTAAAATGTTGTGAAATTTCATCAACTAAAACTAGACTACAATTAATACAATTTAGATAACTAAATTATAACTAAAACTAAAAGATATTTGAGGCAAAAGACTATAACTAAAACTAAATTAAAAGTGGTGTCAAAATTAACACTGGAGTCCTGGCTGAGACAGCAGCTCAAAGTTTCACACAAATAAAGACATTACAACACAAAGATTTCATCAAACAGTAAAACAAGTGCACACTCTGATCAGATGATCTAAATTCTGATTTTAAAGCTTCTAAACTAAAACAACTCTCTAGTTTAAGGTGACTCAGTGAGTCAGACCAAGATGATGGAGCAAAAAGCTCTATTTCCAAAGACAGAGCAAGCTCAAGGTACAACCTCTATGGTGGATCCATGAGACTGAAGCCTCTGACAGTCTATGGTGTCAGTCAGGAACAGAAAAGAGGGCAGATCATGAAGTCTAGAGGAGGACATACCAAAGTTCATCCTTCTGTTGGATAAAGAGGGCCGGTCAACCCTTTCATACAGACACGATGATGTGATTAAACCTAGACCAAAGACAAGGCAGCCTGACGCACAGAGTCTCTGGTGGAGGCTTTGTGATGGTGAGGGGAAACATCTCCCTCACTGGAAAAACAAGGCTTGTCATCATCAGGGGAAACCTCAGTGCAGAGAGAGTCTGCAACCAGAGGCAACCCCATATCTCCACAGTCTGGGACCAAACTCTGCCCTCCGAGACGACGACGCTCAACCTCAAAAAGCGGGTTTATCAATGACCACCTCCAGACTTTGGAGAGAATGTCCACAATCCAGACCTCAACCCCAATGAAAACACTTGTGGGATCAGCTTGGGCGTACTGTTCGTGCCAGAGTGACCAACACAACCACGCTGGCTGATTTGGGTGCAGCTGACATACTCTGCTCTGCTGCATGATCTTACAAATGTGGCATCAAGATTTATTGCCAGGAAGCGTTGTTACAAAAAACAATTAATCCACCAAACACTATTTTTCTTAGTTTTTGTGTTACATTTGTATCTTAAAACCAAAAGGAGTTTAAAAAAATGAACAAAGGACGACTCAAAACAAGCTGGAATGATGTCAGATTAGGGTGTAGTCATAGTTGCCAGGTCTGCCCATTATAAGCGATTTTGGGCTCCTTTTTTTGAAAAGTTGATGGCTGTAGCTGCAGGTTGTGTTTTTTTGGGGCTTGTTCCAAAAGTGCAGTTTTTCATTTAGGCTTGTTGTGCTCCCAAACCCAGGAGGGATCTGATGCACACTCTACTACCAATATAAACTCAATTCAGAAGTCACACAAACTATTTTGTCCCACTCTAAACACAAATGTAAATTTGACTGTAAAAAGAGGGGCAAAATGATGTTTCCACCTAAAAGAAATCATTATAACAAGAATTAAATTGATTTCTAATGTAGCTGTTACTGTTTTCACCATAACAAAGCTGTAGAGGATCAACATAAAATGTTGATAAAAGTCTGACTATGTCTGTTTGGCTACAAAAATCAAGGTTAGAAAGACTGTATAGTGATAACAGAGTTATAAATAACAGTAGCTCCTTCCTTCACTTCTGTATAAAGAAAAGGATGTTCCACCTCCAAACAAAAGGATGTTGAGTAAGTAAATTAAGAGCCAAATAAGAAAAATTTGACTGTGAAATTGAAATGTCATGTAGATGAAAACGAAAACACACTTAATGTAGATTTCTATTTAAAAAACAAACAAACTAATATTTCACATTAGAAAAAAACATAGCTGGAGGTTGCTTGTTTTGGGCTTGTTTTTGTCAACCTGGTTGCTTATTTCAGTAGAAAAATCTGGCAACACTGCGTGAGGTGCCCAATGCCGTGTCCAAAATTTGGTAGGTGGGTGAAATATCTAAAGAATGCTAAGAATTAAAAAGTGAATGAAAGAAGCTTGTATGTGAGGAGCATCCACGCTGAGTGACACCTGTGGGCTCTCTGCATCAGCTGTGCGCTTTGCCAGCTGGTCCTAAGTGTTTTAAAAAGCATCAGTCATGCGTAAAGGAACCATTTTGTTGAAAACTGTACCCAGGTGTAGGTGGAAAATAAAAACTTTTACAGTAGGGTGCACGATTGTGTCTTACTTGAGGAGGTTGCCCAGGTTGAACAGCGCTCTGTTATGCTGAGGGTTGATGTCCAGAGCTTTCCTGTAGTATTGCTCTGCCTCCTCTGGGCAGCGAGTCAGCGTGCCGAGGTTGTTCATGGCGCTGGCATGACGAGGGTACAACCTGAGGGAGGGAAGCAGAAATACAAGAGTAGGGAGGTGAGAAAAATCAGGACTTTTTTGCTGGTGTACGACTTCGGGTTTGGCCCAAAAATCAGCCTGGTTGCCTGTTTCCTCAAATCAAACCCTCCATAAGGGTTTTTTCTCTCCTCCAGCAGTTCAGGAGGATCATCAGCTCCCATCTGAGAAAAGGTCCGATTCATCCGGACCACCAGCTGAGTGTCTATCACATCACGCACATCTTAAAAAGCTCTGATGGCCGCACACGTCTACAGGGGGACCCAGCAGATTGAGATCCTGATTGGACTAAGGGTGGTGTCCAATTTGACTTTGTTTAATTTGGTGT
Source organism: Cetoscarus ocellatus (assembly GCA_037902135.1). Taxonomy (NCBI): domain Eukaryota; kingdom Metazoa; phylum Chordata; class Actinopteri; order Labriformes; family Labridae; genus Cetoscarus; species Cetoscarus ocellatus. Next base: position 857,173 of record JBAMNC010000947.1, on the reverse strand, counting down.
TATGTTAAATTTATGATGTAAAATCCTTTGGTTTAGCAAGGCCCATTCTTAGTCAAAGTTGCTCACAGAGTTTAAAAACACAGGAGCAGCCCTCCAATAACATTTTGAACTGGAAAAGCACTCCAAGAAGCTCAGTTACAGCAGTGGCTTTTCCACAACCCCTGTAAAAGATACAATTCTGGATCACCACACGCTCCAATTGGACAGCCGAGACTCTGCTCATGTCTGTCCATTTGGAGAGCTCCTCTTCTGGCATTGCAAGGGAAGCTGGGAAACAAAGTCACATAGGCTTGAAAAACGTTAATGTCAGTTTGCAAATAAACCATCATTCCCATAATGGCATAAAGAGGGCGAAACCCTCACAGCAGCGGAGAAATAAATGGGATTTCCCATTATAAACTTCAATGTTTTTTTGTGACGTCAGTCTGGATCGGATCCACATGAAATTTACCTTGATGATAGAGACATATTATATATATTATCCTGTACATTTTGAAGCGAATCCATTAAGTGATGACAGAGATATGTTTTTTTTAAATATGGCCCAATGTTAACCATTGAGATTTTCAGAAAATTTGGGGAGTTTTTTGCATCAACATAAATATGGAGATCAACACCAAAATTTAATGACCTCTTCCTTGAACCAAAGCACACCTCTGATAAAATGTTCATGTAAATCCATTTGGTAGTTTTTGAGTAATCTTGCTAACAGACAAACAAACAAACAAAAACATACGCCGGCGAAAACATAACCTCCTTGGCAGAGGTAACATTATTTTAAAGAATTTAACGAGTAAAGTCAGTCAAAACAACCGCTGAATGAGGCTAAAAATACACTAAAATACAAAGTGAGACATTGTAGTGAGGGCAATCTAAAAATGTTTTCTTTAGTTTGGAAATTGTTACAAAAAAAAAAACAAAAACATAAAAAATTACACAACATGAACCTTAAAGGACACATAACTACAGGTACAGCTCAGTTCCCTACATACATTTTTAGTAATTATCATTCATGGTTTCAGACTTATTAATGAATACATTCAAGTTTCCTGCTCAACAACATTTTTGTGGCTTTTTTTTTGGCAAAACTGAAAAGATGGCCTTCAGAATACCAAAATACACCAACCAGATCTCACCTGCTACATTGATTCCTAAATTTTCAGGTGGAGATTAAATATGACAACATAAAAAATGTACAGATGGGGGTCTGGGAGGTCCCCCATTTAGTTTAGATTTGGCACAGACAACATCTCTGAGGGATGTTCCAACATCCTGAAGAGTCAAGGAGGTCACCAGGTACTGAGGAGGGTTCCTTATAAAGTATCTCCACACCAAAGCCTGCTGACATCTGATTGGTCTACATTTCTTAGACCACAAATGTACAAAACAAGCCTTAAAAGTGTGATTACTGAAATAATCAGAGTGAGGGAGCGAGAGGAGGCTGCAGCGAGGACTCTCTGCTGACTAATGGATCCTCTTTTATTCCAGCAGCTTTGACGGATGAGCGGAGCACCGAGTGGAGCTAAAACAAGACCAGAACACGACAAGGGCATGCTTCTGAAGACGTGTGGTCCATGTTCTTTACACCATCTGAGCACGTGATTCTGATCAAGGGTTAATCTGAGGGGAGAGACATCAATCGGACGTCTTTGACATCAGACCGAAGCTTCACCGTTTTCAGCCTCTGACGGAGTCGCTCTTCAAAAAGGTTTAATCCCACCGGAGCTGCTTGCTATAAATAAACAGAGCACAGCATGAGAATGAGCAGGAGAGAGTGTGAAGGATAAAAATCAGTAAATAGAGCATGTGGTCCTCCTAAAGGTCACATGAAATAAAAATGACTGACTCTTCATGCAGGGACGTCAGATAACTGGAGATCCATTATGAGAAGAAAAAGTGTTTCAGGTTTATCTATTTTTACAACACAGGGCATATGGGGAAATACTTTAAAGACAGGTTTAGGAAAAATTTAAAAAATAGATTATGAAATATTGAAAGCACTGCCTTAAAAATATCCTTACTTATTGTATATTTTTAAATATTAGCTCCTAATAAAGCTCTTAATGTGTAGTGTAATTACATCTTTTTTTGGTGCATCTTTAAGGATCGTTCTATTGTGTTTTTGGGGAATTAGGACATGTTTTATTATGTAGTTGACCAAAAATAATGTAAATAAGGCTTCAATAAATGCATTTTAAAATCATTGTAGCTGTTAGGGCCATGGCAATATATCAATAAAATAGATTAATTCAAATTATTTCTGCAGAAGATTTAAAAAATAAAAATCAAGATTTTTTTCTTGACTTAACTCAATTTTAAGTTGTTGCAATGTTTAAAAATATAAATACTGACAATTAACTGTTTTCATAATGGTTTGCCCTGTCAGCTTTTGCACAAGCACATGTTTAGGCTTGTATTTTTTTTATTAAATGAGATTAAATACTGATCAGAAAGTTCAATGTTAATATTCTGTGCAAATAGCTAAGCTTTCTGGGCTCTAATTTCGTAGACCAGGCGCAGGTGCGCCCCGCCTCCGCCGCGCCAGCGGGGCGTGTCCAGGGAATTTTGCAAGTTTCCTGCACGGCGCAGTCCGGCGCACCCATGCCTCCGTCCCTCCCACCGGCACAAGTGGCAACGAGGGAAGAGAGAAGGCGTGAGTGGGTTTAACCCAGCCAAGTCTTCACCAATCACATGAACGCCTCTCCTCGCCTTTGAATGAGCTGCAGATGAGGCGCAGTGACAGTTTCACCGCATCATGGAGCTCCAGGCGGCCAAACTTCTACCTGGAGGAAACTGATCTGCTGGTCCGAGAGGTCCAAGCGCGCAGTACCAGAATATTTGGTAAGGCGAACAGACCTCTACAGGCTGATAATGCAAAAACAGCCCGGGAGGAAGTTACTAATATTGTCAATCAAGTTTGCCCACATATTCTGAGAACCGCTGCCAAATGTAAAAAATGGTTCAATGATGTAAGGAGAAGGGCCAAACAAAAGCTCTCGGATCAAAGAAGGCACACAGTGGCCCCTACACCAGCCTCACTTTGAGCTCAGCGGAGGAGATCGCGCCCTTCACACTCTCCGTGATAAGTATTGAGGGCTTTAGTGGGAAAGAAGTTGGGATTATAGGTAAGGCAAAAATATTGTTCTACTAATGAAGACACTCACATTTAGTAACAAACCCTGCATAATAAAGATGAGTGGTGTGGACAGATCACAACATGAATCAGAAGTACCTCTGCTCAAATGACACATCTTCATTGTTTGCATGTGAAATTAACTTGTTTTACCCGATTGAATCATGATCGTTTTGGCATATAACTCCTGATTACACAAAACCAAAGATGTAAGTACATTTGATTAACTGTTTTTTGGCAACAAAACCAGCTTCGTTTCCAGCTGTCTGTCAGGTGTTGATGGAAAAATTATGTGTGCATTTGCATGTCAGACTAGACTAGAGGTCACTGCATGTATGGCCGAACCAACAGCAGTGTGACTGATCCCCACCACCGTGGACACGGTGTGCTAGAAAGACCTGGTGGCGAAGAAGGTCAGAGTCGCTGTCACTTTTACAGCAACTGAGAGAGCGCAGGGGCCACCGGGCTGCGCATCGGAGGCCACGATGCGCGTCACTGTGTGGACCACCTCACTGGACAGATGTAATCTGTTCCTGTGTCATGAATGGGAGTACAAAATTAAGTGACAATTACATGTAAACACAGCAGCAGGCTAATCCATTCATCATGCTTGTGATCCACCTGCATTCCTGGTCTGTCATCGCCAAATAGCAGCGCCTTAGGTGAAATACTCTCTCGGTACCTTCTCTTCATCCTCCTTGCAATAATGTACTCCATCTTTTTAGATCCCGTTAAGAATAAAGATTAAAACAGAGAAATATGGGCAATCACAGGTAAATCCTTAAGACACTGAGTGACTTACTTTTATTCAGCGAGCGTCTCTCTCTTTTTTCTCTCTCTTTTCTTTTGAATTTCATGAGATGAGAGAAGCTGTAGCTGTTTGTGGTTGGCTGAGAGATGTGAACTCGTTAGTTTGCGTCACTCTTCCAGCTGCCGTCAGGTTGAGTTTCCATTATGACAAACGTCTCTGATCTGACATCAGATGTGACGGGACAATTAATATAGATGCAAATGTATATGCTGGTTCAGACGGTTACATTAAATAGTGGTTGCTGTGATTGTTTATTGCATTGAAATGTGCCTGACACTCTGGATACCTGCCTGTGAGGTTTTGGTGACGTGTGCGTATTGTGTGCCTGTCAGCCAAATTACCACTGCACCGGGTGCCCTTTGCCTGCACCAAGAATAGACCAGGTTGGAGCTGGCGAGCTTTCAGCGCACCCTTTGCGCAGTGTTTTGGCTCGACATTGTCAGTGCGCCAAGCTGAATCTGTTGACACCTCCCTCTGGTGCGCCGCCACACCCATCTCGGCTCAGCCGGTCTGAGAAAGGGCTGCGCACGGTGATGCGCCAGATGAAATAACCACTACGCGGGTGCGCCACCCTGCACTGTGCCAGGAAATTAGGGCCCTCAGTGTTTATGTAGACAGGCCTGCCTTCGTTCAAACTACATAATCAACATTTTATGGCAAAATTACAGCATGAACTCAAACTTTAAGACGAGAATTCTGTTTAGTTTGGGAAGATATTTTGATAACATAAAGGCAGAACTTGATTAACATAATTTATTTGTCAATGAGTGAGTTTTTGTTTTTTTTAGAGGGAAAAAATCAATTAAAATAATAAATTGAATGTTGTGGAAAAAACAGGGATTTTAGTTTTAGGCCTTACTACCCAGTCCTAGTAGCCGTTGCATCTTTATGTATTATAAAATATATGACTCAAGTCAAAATATTTCAAAGATAACAGCCCTGACTGATCAGGCTGGTGCAGATTTTGGTGCAGGAATCCTCTTACAGCAGCTCCCAGGTGTGATTCATTAAACATGCTTATTTGGCAAAATGACTGTGCTGATAACTGCAGCAGCTGAAAACAACTGTTATTTATTAACATGCCACTAAAAATTGACGGCTGATCCCATAGTATGTGACACAGAAGGCCAAAATGCAGTAAAAAGAAGACATTTCTGTGAGCTAAAGGCTGACACAGTCACGTGAAGAGGAAAATAATAATATATAGTTATTTGCATGTCTGAAAAGTGAGATTAATGAGAGTGCACATGGATACTGGAAAACAGTTTTTGTTAGGGAAACATTTTAAAATGAGAGCGATCAGAAACGGCAGCCCAAATATAAATATGGACAGAAAAGAGAAACCAAAACCTCACAGTGACAGACGTGGTCTATAGTTGAACCTCATCAGAAGCACTAAAGACACACTGTGGCTGTTTAACAGAAATAATCTGTTAACAGGCTGAAATAAAAGACTGTAGAGCTGATCAATAAACTGAGTTACATTACTGCAGATAAATGACTCAAGTATTTTCAACTCCGTGTGTGAGCGCTCCCTCACTCTTGATCGCCCTTAATTCGTCCTCCTCCCTCTGTGTTCATGGGCTGCAGCCATATTTTATCAAGGTTTTGCCTCCTTGTAAAAAAGGTACACTACAAAGTGAATTTCCCCATCAAGTTTTCCATCAAATTACAGCTCAGATATTTCACAATACCTGCTGCAGAGGTTTTTCTCTTCAGAAAGAAAAGAAAAGACGGCTTTGAACTTCTTTTCATGGCAACGTCCTCCATCCATATTTAGGAAGAATGGGTTGCAGACACGGGGAGGACATTGCAGAAGTACTATGGGCAGAAGCGTTAGAGAAAATTAAATCTTGTTCCATTAATGCAAGGCTGCAACTAATCCAGCTCAAGGTCATCCAACAAATACACTTTTCTGAAACTAAATTGAACAGGACGTTTCCTTCACTCTCTCCTACCTGTGACAGGTGCAAGTCAAGTGATGGGACTCTTGTTAATCTTTTCTGATGCTGTCCCAAGCTTAGGAGCTTTTGGGGTGACATATGTAGTACAAACAGCAATATATGCAATAGACAATTAGATCCTGACTGTCTTCTGGTCTGATTTCTCATTGACACTCACAGCAGAATAACAGCAGGCCCTCTCATTCTGCATGGTTATAGCAAAATGGTTAATTCTGAGAGACTGGAAATCTGTTCCTCCTCCCTGCTTCAAAAAGTGGTTGAATGACATGGTTTCCATTTTCTACCTTGAAGAAACATGGTGCACTATGTCCAACACATATCCAAAGATTCTTAAGGTCTGGGGACCATTTATTGATTACATTAGGACTGATAGAAGATCATCTGTAATTAGGAAGTACAGGCCTATATTTCATTTTCTTATTTTCCTTCCCAATGCTTTCAAGCAACAAACTATTGATTTTTGTGTTGTGTTGTTGAATGTGGATTCAATCATGACGTCTTTGACCTCATCTGGTACCTCTGAACACTGCACCGTTTTGTATGACTCTTTTTTTTCCCTGACTCTTGTGCGTCCTGTGAACTGGCAGTGTTTTTTTATTAAAATTTTATTTAATTTTCTTTTTTTTTGTATTTTGTTTGTTCTTGTCTTCCTCTTTTCTTTTGGAAACAAATCTGAAAAGTAACAAATAAAGTTTATCAAGTTTAAGTTTTTAAAAAAAGAAAGAAAAGAAAGCAGTTTTTCCAGTTTTTAAAAATACATTAATAAAGAAAACATGCGATAATTGACCTTGAGCTGTGCAATGGAAAAGAGCCTGAGAGGGGGTGCACACAGCCTCAATCTGTGCCCAACAGGGCGTCATCCAATTCAAGATTTTGCATCGGCTTCACTTTCTTAAGTTAGATCCTAAAGAATGTTCCACAGATGTGGACCCATTATATGACAGATGTGAGCTCTCAGCTGGTACACTCATTCTGCCTTTGTCCTGATTTAAACACCTATTGGAGCTCGATTTTTAACACAATATCAGACATTTTCAAAATAGTGGTCCAGCCAGACCCCGTGATAGCCATTTTTGCTGCAGTGGGAGAGAGCAATAAAAATCTTTCTGGAACCAACCTGAAAATTAGGAAATTTTTCACTCTGTTAAGCATGAAAACTTACTCTTCTTAAATGGAAAACCCCTCAGCCACTGAGCTGGACTCAGTGGCTGAGGGTGATTATACAGCTCCTTAAACTTAAAGTTGAGATTCACAGTACGTGGCTCCTCTGTGGCAGCAGCCGTGTGGACAATCTCAGACCTGACGTGGGAGTGGAGCATATCCTGCACCGAGGGTCGGCCATTAAGTTCGGCCTCGGGACAAATTTCCCAAAGTCCCCTTATAGCCACAACATAACCAGAGGCTTATATATAGAGATGATTATTAATAAATGCTAGTATTGTTTTCCTAAAATAAAGGGTTTTAGTTAATTTTGCCTCTACAAGCATTAAATAAGGTCTAAAGGAGAGAGAGAGAGAGAGAGAGTGCTGGGGTGATCAGTACTTAGTGTCTGCATTACCCACAGGATAAGAAACAAAAAACCATGAATCATACGTCTTTACCCTGCTTTTTTATATCTGATAAATTTAGTTTATTAACACTTCACCAACATCTTTAATGGATTTATCAGGTGGAGATAACAGTTTTTATGATGCAGAGTCATTTGTTTTTATTAATTTATTGCAGCATTGAGGAAAATTCATACTGAAAGCAGCTTTTAACAGCTCTCCATAAACAGACACTTCACAGTGAAGGTTCATACAGACGTGTTCCTGAGCGTTTTATAAAGAACAGATCACTGATGATCCACTGCTGAACATCTCAACACCGTATGTTTCTATGAGACAGCGTCAGTGAGTGAACAGTCTGCTCCTGTCTGATCTGCTCTCAAATAAACTAAGAAACATCATTACAGTCGAGAAAACAAAGTTTTGTCTCTTTTTTCACCTGTTCTGCTCTGTGGCTCAGTCCATGTGTTATGGCTTTGTGCTGTTTTATTTCTGCAGCGATCTGTAACCTCTCCAGCTTTGAGCAGTGGTTTCTTTGTGTTTGTTACCCTTCATGACATCTGCTTTCAAACTCTCACCACAGGAGCACTTTGCTGAATCAGATGATCAGACTCAAAACTTAAAAAATTATCCTTAATCTGAAATACAAGTCTCTGTCTCGCTTGGTGACATTATTTTGGAGTGGAGGCTGCAGCAGAGGAGGAGTCAGCTGAGGTGTTTACGTTTGTCTGTTACTGATTGTCAAAGTTTTGTTTGTTAAGAAAAATGAGTAAATGCATGTATAAAAGTTATTTTCCAGATTGGGGAGAGAAGTTATTACTAGGAGACCAGGTTTGGCCTGGGGTAGCTATTTGCTGACCCTCGTCCTACACCCACATTCAAATCAGGTTAACCTTAGAAAATAGGGATGCACAATATTGTCAGTTTAATATCGATATCAGCTGCTACTGAAATTTTTGCAGATATTCACAGCCAATATATGGGCCACTGATATCATCCATATATCGGCTGGAATATCAGCCTGTTACACAAATGTTCAATATTGATGCACCTTCTCATCACTGCATTGGTATATTTAAAAAATCAATGGTTTCATTTTTGCAAGAGTTAAATGCTGTTTTCCTTATTTTACATCTGTTCCTCACACAAATATACGTTAACACAGAAAGAAACAACTTCATTTTTGTTAAGGACAGAGCTTGTGCTCTTGCCCAGAAATATGATATCGGTACCTGCGATAATGAATTAAAAATATCAGCATATCAGATATCTGCAAAAATCCAATACTGTGCATCCCTATTAAAAACTATCCATCTGAGCAAGGAAATTCACTATTTCTTTGTGGAAGATAAACGAGGGCCCCCAAGGACCATGAGGAGGTGAGAAATCAGACATTTTAAGAAGAGAGATGGACCTGAGGGCGGTGGTGTAGTGGTGGATGGCCTCCTGGTGTCGCCTGCTGTCCTTCAGGAAGTTGGCGTAGTTATAGTGGACTTTGGCGTTATGGGGCAGAGTCTGGATACCAGAGCTGGACCAGAGAAGAAGAAGAAGAGGGCATGAAAATAGTCTCCAAAGGTCTAACACTTTCCATCCAGTGGTTCAGCTGAGGAACAACATCAGTAAAAATCAAACAGCACTGATGTTTGTTTCGGTTTTCTTACCGAAAGAGCGCCTCCCTGGAGAGCCACACGTGATTCTGCTGGACGGTTTTCCAGGAGAAGAGGACGAGCAGCAGCAGCGTGGAGACGCTGAGGACCGTGGTGCCCCAACGACCGACCACCGAGCACAGCCGGCCCAGACCGTGAGCCACCAGGATGCAATACCCCATACTGCAGAGACAGGAGGTCAGAAGAGGACTGAAGTTATTATTTATGAGCTCAGTGAGTCTTAGAAGCAGTTTTAACCCTGTGGGACAGAAAATGCTCCCCCCTGATGCTTCTCCCCTCCACCGGGCGCTCATGTTTCCACCGTGGACGAATTTTTGTGGCTTCTGGTAAAAAAAACGGCATTTTAACACTTTCACCAAAATCTCTGACCTGGATCATATTTTAGGGTTTGAATATCGTTTCCATGCTGCTGATCCCTTGAAGGATGTCTCAGTCATTTATTCATCAGAAGAAAGGGCTTATGGATGTGTGCCAGCTCTTTCATGAGATGGGTCTGCATTTTAGGACAACCTTTGACAGAAAACCAGGGGTACTTGTTTTTTTTTTTAAAAAAAAAAGAATCACATGAGCCAATTACGTGGCCTTTCCTTTAGCCCCATTATCATTACAGACCCTGATATTAACTTTAGAGAGGTCAACAAAATTAATGACATGGTAGTTCCTGCTAACAGCACACATATATTAGTGTGACCTTGACAAACAATCATGGATGACCTGCTGCTAAGGACCTGCTCGGCCCCATGTGCTCTTTCCTGCATCAACCATTGACAGAAATGACATCAATTAACATAAATTCATACTTTTAGACCAGTTAAACCCATTTTAATGACAGTTCAGCTAGATGCTGCTATATTAATCAACATCATTTCTCTCCAAATTATATACATTACAGGTATTAATGCTAATAATAGACTGATCTCTCTATCCATGGTTGTATTGATTATACATCCATAGTAACTATCTTTACGACCGTACAGATATACAGATGATGCTGATGGTGAGGTCTGACCTCCTGGTCAACAGTTGCCAACAAGTATTTGGTAATGATATTGATAATTGGTGTTTTTGTTACTTTTACTCTCAGAATAACCACCATGTTTGCAGTTTACTTCAAACACAAAAGGTAGATACATACAGCCTGTGGTCTTCTGCACCCTCTAGTGGTGTCCTCCAGTATCACATTACATACAGGCAAGAATATAGACAAAAGCCAAAGGTAAACACACAGACAAACAGTGAGTGTTTCTCCAGTCTTAGGTTTCACACGCGTCAATATGATAATTCCAGTCTCAGATATTAAAGAATCCAGATCAGTCTGTCTCTGACTGATGACCCCATGATACCTGGGGGTCCTCTAGTGTTTCACAGGCCTAAAAAGTCAGACAGAACCTCATCATCAAATCTGACTGTAGATATAGGACATGTAGAAAAGCACAGAGGTTAAGTGAAAGAGAAAAGAGCAGCCTAATGTCCTATTCTCTCTTTCTTCTGTCCTCCACACCATTCGTCCTCATCACCATCACTGCTCTGATTGGCAGGGAGATGCTAACAGACCCCGACACCTTCAGACCTCCTGCTGCTCCTCACTCAGGGAGCTAGACCGCCGCAGTGTGTGTGTGTGTGTGTGTGCAGCCATCAGTCTCTCTGACATCCACTTTCTGACACGATAGAGTGGTGATGACTCTGTTTATACTGAACTCTCTGAGGCAGGCAAATCAACAAACAAACAAAGAAGCAAACTAGAAAAACACTCAGAGAGTGAAGACCTTGGCCAAGCAGCTCGGTTACGGCTGTGGTTTTTCCAAAACCCCTGTAAAAGATATAATTCTGGAACACCACTCGCTCCGATTGGACGGCCAAGTCTCCATTCATGCCCGTCCATGTGGAGAGCTCCTCCACCGGCATTGCAAGGGGAGTTGGGAAATGGAGTCACATAGACTTGAAAAACGTTGACATTAGTTTGCAAATAAACTACAATTACCATGATGACGAAACAGGGGCAAAACCCTCACAGTAGCCAAGGAGAAATTAATGGGATTTTCCATTATAAACTGCAATGTTTTTTGTGACGTCAATCTGAATTGGATCCTTGTGAAATTTACCTTGATGATAGAGACATATATATATTGTCCTCTAAAATTGGACGCAAATCTGTTAAGAAATGGCAGAGATATGATTTTTCAAAATTCGGCCCAATGTTAACCAATGGGGATTTTTTGCATCCAGGCAAATATACGTATCATCACCAAAATTTGATGGCTTCTGCCTTGGACCAAACCACACCTCTGGTAAAATTTTCATGTAAATTCATCCAGTAGTTTTTCCGCAAAGATGCTAAAAAACAGACAAACAAACAAACAAACAAACAAACAAACATACGTCAGCAAAAACCTAACCTCCTTGGCAAAGGTAACAAACAACTAGGCAAACAGATGAAAGTTCAACATGCTTTCTGAGCTCTTACACTGACACTGTGTACTGCTGTTTGGTTGATACACAAGATACAAGAAAGTTTATTTGTCATTGTGCAACAGGTTACACAATGAAATTAAATTGCGGCTCCAATACAAAACAAAAACAAAAACAAAAACACCATTTGCTGATGTATGGAGTCACTGATGATGTGCATTCCTCCAGGTTGATATGGTTTTTCCTTGTTAGCAGCATCTCTGATCATCTGCCAGTCTGTGCACTCAAAACAGTACTGTAGAGCTGCTGTAGCTTCATCTGTCCACACTTTAACTGTTTTTACAGTTAGTTTGACCCTTTCTGTCAGCTGAATGTAAGTAGGCACGAGAAGCAGGGAGATGTGGTCCGACTGGCCAAAATGAGGACTAGGGAGGGCTCTGTAGCTGCCAGGAACATTGCTGTAGACAAGTGTGTTTTTTCCTCTGGTGGAGATGTGGACGTGCTGATGGAATCCATGCAAAACACTTTTGAGGCCCGTTTGATTAAAATCCCCGGCAATAATCATAACAGCATTTGGCTGGTTTGCCATGTGACTGCTGATGGCCTCACACAAATCCTGGAGTGCATCACTAATGTGCACACAGTCTCCTCCTCTCATCTTACCGGAGTCTTGTGTTCTGTCAGGCCAGACTATTTATTGTCTTTCAACCGGACTTTAGCCAGGAGTGGCTGGGTAGTGGAACAGCCTTGGGTCTAAGCCTTCTTAGCTTAAAGGAACACACCAACATTTTTGCTGTTTTTGTGTCTTGCCTCACTCCTGAGTCCGTGACAAACAGATAGACACCATTTGCCGTTGTGTTGAGTAACAAGGAAGAGACAGACAAAGCTCACCCACCGCTAATTAGCTTAGCTCAAACACTGGGAGTCAACTGGTAGTGTTAGCCTGCCTCTGCCTACAGTCATCAGATAAATTCTTCCACAACTCTAAACAGTCCTGTGTGCTTGTTGTGACTTGTTTTTTACCCTTTTATGTTACATTATCTTCTACTATCATCGTATTATCTTCTACTCCTAAACAGAGGCTTTGCTTTGTTGACCTACTTACACAGTGGTTTGTGCTAGAGATATCTCTTTGGCGAACGAGTCGAGTCTTTTGGACAGCTCTTTTATGTGAACGATGAGAACCAATTTGCAGTTGTGAGTGAGCTGTTCATTTCTTAAATATGCAGGCAATTTGCATTTAATAATGGCTTGCAAATGAACTGCTCACTCAGAATTGCTAATCTGTTCTCATCGTTCACTTCAAAGAGCTGTTCTAAAGACTCGACTCGTTCCCGAACATCACATCTCTCACGCAGTGATGTCTATCTGCTTGTCATGGACTCAGGAATGAGGCAATACACGAAAAAACAACAAAAATGTTGGAGTGTTCCTTTAACTCTTATCCCAGCTTGTTTCCCCCTCTTCCTGGGTTGACCACACCGCTTGCAATGACATCTGGTGCGGATGTTTTGACTGTCAGATCTGGAGATACCAAGAGGAGAGATCGTCTCAAGGTCCTCTGCACTTAATTCAATCACTTTACTTCCTTTTCTAATGTTGGTGAGTGTATTACTGTGATAAGTAATACAATTCTCAGCAATAAAAAGTGACAGGATCACTCCTTTTTGTTTTGGTTTGCTGAAGTTGAGGGAGCAACCAGCTGCTGCATGTAGATGCGCTGCCAGTGCCGTTGATATATTGTGTCAAACATCATTTGTGCAGATGAAGACAGCCATCGTTTAGGTCTCTTCAGTCATTTCATCCTGTTTTTTGTTAGATTTGGTCTTTGTGTCCAAATGTCTATAACCTCTAAAACAGACTGCACATAAAACAGACGAGGTAAACAAAATGACTGTTTTGTTGCAGCAGCTTCAGGGACATAAACTCAGAGGAATTCTGAGCCAAAGCCCCCTCCTCCGTTCTGCCTGGAGCTGTAATTTTGACCTCAAAGGACCCTCTAAGTCTCATCAAGGTCGTGAAACATTCACTCTGCATACCAGAAAAACCCAGAGGAGAAAAGCCCAAAGGTAGCAGAGAGAAACAAGAGGACACAGCGATGCAGTCTGCAGAAAAAAAACCTGAGGGGATGGAGAAGGAGATGGCACGGAGAGCAAATGAAGGGGTGGAAAGATGAGGAGACGGGGCTGCATGAAGGAAAAGATGGAGATGATGGAGATTAGAGGTGGACGGAGGGAATGATGGACAGTTTAAGAGAGAATAACAGAGCACAGACTCTTCAGTCAAGAGAGAATGACATGAGCACCGTTACAGAGCTTTTAACATCAGATCTCAAACTCAAACACTGCAGAAACTCAGATCTTGGCAAGTGTGTTTGTCTAATTTCAAATCAAAAATATCTAAAGAACTTATTTTGATTCATCTTTACTCAACAAGTCCAGATGAATATCTTACTAGAGAAAATAAAAGGCAAAAAATAAGGTATTAAATTGCTTGTAATGATAAGAAAATATCTGCCGATGAAACAAGTAAAGTTTTACTGAGTGAGGGTCTCAAATTCAGCTTTAAACCTGCTCATTTCATTAAAAGAAACCCTTCAATTTAATTTTTCTTGTCTCATTGGCAGATAATTTTACTTATTACCAGCAGCTTAGGCTTTATTTTCAGTTCTGATATCTTCCAAAAAGATGTTAATCCAGATATTTCAGGGAATTGTGCCTTAGAGTAAGTCTACTGTGATTTTTGGACTTGTAACTGGACAAACACGCTCACCAAGATCTGAGTGTTTGCAGTGAAGGTTTTGTATTAGTGTTTTAAAGTCATGAGCTACTGAGCAGGAGAGTAGAATTATTTTTAAAATTTTGTTTGTCTTTGAGGCATTAAATGGGCTGGCACCTCAGTACATCTCGGACCTCTTACTTCTTTAGTTTTAGCTATAGTCTTTTGCCTCAAATATCTTTTAGTTTTAGTGTTAATTTAGTCATCTAAATTGTTTTAATTTTAGTCTAGTTTTAGTTGCTGAAATTTCACAACATTTTGGTCGATGAAATCTACTGTAAATTTAGTCGACTGAAATATGAAATGTAGAGTGTAAGGCATTTTTTATGTTTCCTTTAATTTCTGAAGTTATGTTTACACTTGGATAAAATGAAACATCTAATAACCTTTTATTGAATGCTAGTAAAGTTTGAATGTATAAATTACCAAAAACAAATTTAACTTTTGTGTTAAATGCAATCACCTTTATTTAGGCTACCTGGCAGAGCATCTCAGTTACAATATCAGAACTGACAACAAACAGTGAACCTGCTCTACATGAATATATCAATTCATAAAGAGAGGAGCTCTGATTGGATAACTCCCCAGATTATCCCACCAGGTAGTTGTGACTGAATGTCCCTGTTAACTCATCCAACCTTTCCACACAACCAAAGTAGCTGTGACTGGATATATTCATAACTTGTCTCTACTTTCTACTTGACGAAATTACATCTGATTGGATTAAGTCTCTGTCAGTCTGCGAAATGTGAGTTAATTTAGTTTTAGTTTTTGTCCATGTGCACTTGTTTCAATTATTTACTACCTAGTTTTCGTCAAGGGGAAAAAGTTGTTGACAAAAACTATGACGAAAATAATTAGTCAACAAAATTAACACTGCAACCCTCTGTACATTTTTCTAAATGTCTTTTTCTCTCATGAAATACAGTCTTGCGTCAAATCTTCCAGATTTATAAAAGTCAGTCAGTAAGAAGGTAAAAAATCAAAACCAAGGTCATCTGTGGTCTCTGAAGAAGTAAGATCCACTCTCTGGTTGAGTGGGAGTGTGAAAAGCCTCAGTAAAGTAAAATAACTGGAGGACCACACAGAGCTCTCGCTCACGCGCTGTGACTCACCTGGGCATGTAGAGGACCCTCTCGGCCACGACGAAGCCCACCCTGAAGAAAAGATTACTGGCAGGAATGAAGGGAAAGACGAGGAACAGCAGGCCCACCAGCACCTCCCTGCTCTCCTGTTTCTGCAGAGAAGACCACAAACACAGAGACGCATGAATCACAAACCATCTTCTGATTTCAAACAAACGCTCCGAGCACACGCCAACACGCCGAGCAGACACACTTAACCATCATCTGCTCCACGGAGAGGCGATTAAAGCCATCACGTTATCAAATTACAGCTAATTCCTTTTTCCATATCTGAGCACATTTATATTTCATCACCCGCTCAGCCTCCTCTCCTCCCATGTAATCCCATCATGCCTCTGTTTATTTGAACAAACAGGCCTCTAATTGGCTGAAGCAGCGGACCCTCGCTGGGTTCAGAGGGTCGGCTCATTAGCAGGAGAAGAGAGAGAGGGGGGCGAAGAGGCGATTAGTGTTGCTGCACTCAGATGCTGACCAGAGGGGATGAGCTGAGATAACTAGGGATGAGAAGATTAACCGATACGTACCGATACGCGGTCATGTGTGTGCACGATGCGAGTGCACCGGTAGAGCAGCTACGAATTAATGCAATTTTGGAAGCATATTGAGATGCATGGGTTATTAAATATTTTTATTGATACAATCCGATCCATTTAATACATCATTTGTATTTCTACATTTATTAATAAGTGTTACCAACCCATTTTGGGTGCATTATTTATCCAACCCACATAATGTAAGCAATGGACTTGAAAGACAGCTACCAGTGTGGGTCCTTGGGCAAGACCCTTAGCGCTATTGCCCTCCTCATTACATGAGTGCGTTAAAACAGAAAGTCACACCGGCTCAGACGTCGCCCGGGTTAACAAGGTCTGCGTCACATGCTGAGGAACCAGGGCATTGTGATGACAAGAGGGCTTCTGGAACAACACAGAGAAGACAATGGACACGAGATGAGAACAAGGCTCTGTTGGAATGCTACTACTCCAGTAACCCTAGCCAGCGGGGTTACATGAACAGACTGTGGGAGAAATGGTTACTTCGATACCCACAGTCAATATTAATGCCGAAACAACTAGTAGCTCAGTGTTCCAACATCCACAAACAGCAGCTGCTATCACGACAAGAGATTGAGGAGATACAACATGTTAATGCTACGGCAAGGGGGAGCCAGGACGATAGGTCAGATGGGGGAGTTAACATTGACTCCCCCCCAGAGACTGGGTACCAAGCCCCAGAGTTGAGCGAAAAGTTGACTGACCTGAGAGATAAGATCATGGCTAAGATGAGCGCCTGTCAACCCCGACACCGATTAGCGAAGATTAGTGAAGTACCTCCAGAAATCCTAGCCAATGTAAATGCAGTGATAGAAACAATTCCCACTGCAAACATCACTGAGACCAATGAGCTGATATACAGTACAGCAGCAGTGATCCTCGAGATGCTTGGACACAAGACGGGTAACATGAACAAGAACAAAGGGCAGTGCCCACCATGGAGGAGAAGGCTAGAGGCTAAAATCAAGGCGACACGGAGAGAGGTCAGCCAATCGTCAGAGCTCCAGAATTGTGCAACCAGGAAAGACATACCCAAGAGGTACAGGCAGATGCCCATACCTGAGGCCTTGGAAACTTCCAAACAAAGACTCCAAGCCTTGGCCACCCGACTGAAGAGGTACACAAGAGAGACTGAGGCCAGGCGAATAAACCGGCTGTTCTCCACTGAACCAGCCAAAGTGTACTCTCAGTGGCAAGGGAATAACTCACGAGCTAACCCACCAAGGCTGGAGACTGAGCAATACTGGAAAGGCATATGGGAGAAAGAAGCGTCACATAACAACAATGCACAGTGGCTAATCAATCTAAGAGCAGACCACACCAATCTCCCTGAACAAGATGCCGTGACCATCACAGTAGCAGACATCCAAGAAAAAGTCTCAGCCAATTGCACAAGTCTCCATCAAATGTGGCATATACCAAGGTGATGCTCTGTCCCCACTGCTGTTCTGCATAGGACTGAACCCCCTCAGCCAAATAATCAACAACACTGGCTACGGATACAGACTCCGAAATGGGACCACCATCAGTCACCTCCTCTACATGGATGACAACAAGCTGTACGCTAAGAGTGAGTGAGACATCGACACACTGATCCACACCACCGGGATCTACAGCAGTGACATCGGAATGTCATTCGGACTGGAGAAGTGTGGCCGAATGGTGACAAAAAGAGGGAAGGTAGTCCATATAGAAGGCATTACACTCCCAGAAGGCAGAATAGCAGATGTGGAGGAGAGCTACAAATACCTTGGCATACCACAGGCAAATGGCAACCACGAAGAGGCCACTAGGAAAGCAGCAACGACCAAGTACCTGAAGCGAGTAAGGCAAGTCCTAAAGACTCAGCTCAATGGCAGAAACAAGGTTCGGGAAATTAACAGCTATGCCCTGCCAGTGATCAGATACCCAGCTGGAATAATAAGCTGGCCAAAGGAGGAAATTCAGGCCACAGACGTTAGAACTCGGAAATTGCTCACCATGCACGGGGGGTCTCACCCCAAGTCCAGTATCCAGAGGCTATACACTAACTGCAAAGAAGGAGGCAGAGGGTTAGTGAGCATCAGAGCCACTATCCAAGATGAAACATCCAAGCTCCATGACTACGTCAGGAAGATGGCCCCAAGAGATCAAGTGCTTAGTGAGTGTCTCAGACAGTGGAAACTGACAGGGACGGAGGAACTAGAGGAACCATCATGGGAGGAGAAACCCCTGCATGGGATGTACCACCAACAGATAGCTGAAGAGGCTGATATGAACAAATCCTACCAATGGCTAGAGAGGGCTGGACTGAAGGACAGCACAGAGGCACTAATCATGGCTGCACAGGAACAGGCCTTGAGCACCAGAGCAATAGAGGCCCGGACCTACCACACCAGGCAAGATCCCAGGTGCAGGCTGTGCAAAGAGAGCCCTGAAACAGTCCAGCACCTAACAGCAGGGTGTAAGATGCTGGCAGGAAAAGCATACATGGAGCGCCATAACCAAGTAGCCGGTATAGTGTACAGGACCATCTGTGCAGAATATGGACTGGAGCCCCCAAGGTCAAAATGGGAAGCACCTCCCAAGGTGATTGAGAATGGACGAGCAAAGATCCTGTGGGACTTCCAGATACAGACCGACAAAATGGCAATGGCCAACCAGCCGGACATTGTAATCGTGGATAAGCAGCAGAGGAAAGCCGTTGTGATTGATGTAGCCATCCCAAGTGATAGCAACATCAGGAAAAAGGAACACGAGAAACTAGAGAAATACCAAGGGCTCAAAGAAGAGCTAGAGAAAGCCTGGAAGGTGAAGGCAACAGTAGTGCCTGTGGTCATCGGGGCACTCGAGGCAGTGACCCCAACACTGGAGAAGTGGCTCCAACAGATCCCTGGAGAAACATCAGACATCTCACTCCAGAAGAGTGCAGTCCTAGGAACAGCTAAGATACTGCGCAGAACCCTCAAGCTCCCAGGCCTCTGGTAGAGGAACCGAGCTGAAGAGGATGAACAGCCACCCACCCCACCGGGAAAAGGGGGGAGCGTGAGGAGTAAGATAAACAAACATGGTCAGACGCAGAGTGAATTTATCCTCCGCTGAGTTTTAAATCGAAAGTTTGGCAACACTACGGATTTTACAAGAGAGACGGACGACTTGACAAGACAGATGCAATTTTGCACAATGTGCCACGCTGCTGTAAAAAACATGGGCAATACGACTTATCTGACAACTCAAGAGATTTTTTATCTGTTAGAGACCCTGCACATGAAGATAAAAAAATCAGGCATTGAACAGTTTTGATCGTACTGTGTGTGGTCTGCTCCGATAATCTCAACACAACACACCACACACATAACATTCTGTCCCACCACCGATCTAGGATCTATTCCTCCAAGATAGAAATCTCGCGTGATCAAACGTGATCTAACAAAAACGAAGAAGAAGAAGCATAGCAACGACCATTAACATTGTCTATTGCAAAAAACACAACACGCAACATGGGACATACAAGAAGAGGGAATGATGGTGGTCTTTGGACTATTTTTGACGGAAAAACGGGAATTGAATAAAAGAAAAGACTGTGGAAAAAATCCTGGAGACAGCGTGAACATGTGAGCTGGTCCTCCATTTCTTAGGTCCACCGAACTTCATGTTTATGGTTCAGGTCGGCCGTGCTTGCTTTTAATTTACGCCTGCTTCCTTGTTCCCCTGTCAGCTCGCTTCTTGATTGGCTACATTCTGTTCCACGTCACAATTCACGGAGTCATGACTCAGGAGTCGTCGGCTTTCCTCACACACGCGAAGATTTTAGGTCGTAAATATTGAACAAGTTTAATATTCACAATTGTCTGCCCTGACCTGTTTCAGAGCCGATTATTGGGACAAATTCACTCTTAACACACCTCAGACCACAGGATAATCTTATAGGACAATCTTATAAGACAGAAGATAATCTGGCATTTGCTGTCCTTGGTCGGGAAGGGGGAAAGTCGGGACAAAAACAGCCCGATAATCTTGATGTGTGTACCCCGCTTTAGATGCTTCAGGAATACTAAAGAGTGGCCTCATTGTCTTGATGATCCTGAAATTATCCAGATTTTACATGTCCCATTTGTGTTCGGTACCAAATCCTGATTGTTCTACAAGGAGGGTTTTGATGGAAATTAACATCCTGCTGCAAGTTTGACTTCCTACTACATATGTCTGCAAGTGCTTGAGATGCAACACACTTAGCCCAAGGTTCAGGATGTAGCATAGTTTTTGGTTCACTTTTGGTTTGTTCCTGGTTGACGAACTGGCTTTTAAAATATGTATATTCCATTCTTTTTGGGTGTTTTTTTTAGATTATTTTTTGGGCATTTGTGCCTTTATTGATAGGAGAGACAGTGGATAGGCTTGTGAAAGGGGGTGAGAGAGAATAGGGGGGGACACTCTGCAAACTGGCCACAGGCTGCATTTGAATCCAGGCCAACAGAAGCATGTATATGGGATGTGCCTGGTTAGTTACCACTCCACCAAACCAGCACCCGTATATTCCATTCTATGGTGTTAAAAGCAAATTCCACTTGAGCAGAGAGACGTTACTGAGGATAAAAGCAATATTTTTATTCCTAAGCCATCTCCTTATTTTACTAAGTGCATGTCAACAGACGTCCTTGGAGCAGTTTATGATGTAAAATAAAGAAATAAACATGAATAAAATAACTGTTATTCTTGTTTTGTAATTCTACACTAAATACAAGTTTGACCCCCTAGCAGTCGTGGTTATTCATGCTATTGAACAAATCTAAATTTTCTTTTTCTTTAAACAACATTTGTTGATGTCATTTTCTGTACAATTCTGATCGTCATTTTCTGAGCTGTCATTGAACACATCAAGTCCAGTCAAAGTTTATCCAGCACATTAAAAAACAACATTTGTCAACCAAAAATGCTGTAAGACTATGTAAGAGACAAACAAGATAGAAAACAGTGATGGGAACCACCATGAGGCATAAAACACACAAGCTAAAATGGCCAAATGAGACGAGAAGGCACAAAGGCACAAAACCAAAACCATGAAACCAACATGATGATAAATAATAACAATTACCTAAAATATGTCAAAATATAGTATAACTGAGGGCTGGAGTTAGTATGTCTGATGGCCATAGTTGCCAGGTCTGCTTATTATAAGCGACTTTGGGCTTCTTTTTTTGAAAAGTTGCTTGTTAATATTGGCTGTTGCAGGTTGCGTTTTAAAGAAATCCTTATAGCCAGAATTAAATTTATTTCTAATGTAGCTATAACTGTTTTCTCCATAATAAAGCTGTAGAGAATCAACATAAAACTTAGATAAAAGCCTGACTATGTCTGTTTGGTTACAAAAATCAAGGTTAGACAGACTGTTTAGTGATAACAGAGTTATAAATAACAGTAGCCCCTCTATTCACTTCAGTATAAAGAAATGGATGTTGCACCTACAAACTAAAGGATGTTGAATCAGTCAATAAGAGCTAAATAAGAAAAAATGTCACTGTGAAATTGAAATGTAATGTAGATGAAAATCAAAACATGCTTTATGTAGATTTCTCTTTCTTTTTAATAAAAGGTAATATATCGCATTAGAAACAAAAACAGCTGGAGGTCGCTTGTTTGGGCTTGTTTTTATTGACCTGGTTGCTTATTTGGGTAGAAAAATCTGGCAACACAGAGAAGTAATAGCTTGATGGCAGAAGCTTTAAAACGCTGACTCACTTAAGGTTTCTTTCACATTTGTTTTGCAGCATTGTTGTATTTTTTCTATCATCACATTCATGATAAGAATCTCCTGCTCCACCACGTCCCAAAAGTGCTCTACTGGACTGAGATCTGGTGACAGTGGAGGCCACGGCAGTACAGTGAAGAAACCAGTTTGAGATGATCTGAGCTTTGAGACATGGAGCTGCTGGAGTCTCCATTCGAAGACGGTCCTCTGTGGTCATAAAGGGATGGACATGGTCAGCAGCAATCCTCAGGTAGGCTGTGAGGTTTTAATTATGCTCAGGTGTACTTCAGGTTAAAGCTGGCCAAATGATGGGCGTTGTCTTAGAGCTTGCCCCTCCCCTTGATCATATTTATTGGCTAGAGCTCGATTCAAACCCAACAATTTTCAACATTTTAGCGTCAATAATTACAGCTTTTAGTGCAATTTCTCACTTATTTGTTGCAGGAATCCATTCCAGGGAGGCCCGAATGAACATCTCAGGAAGGAAGATATAATATAGCCAAACTTAGATGGTGGCTATAGGTGCATTAATTTGCTCTAATGCAAAAGTTATTGGGCCTGATTTTCAAGAAAAAAAACTTGATTTGAGAAGGACTAAAATAAAGTTAAATTATCTACAAGTGCAGTAAGATAATTTAACTTGGAAAGATTTCTTGAAATAAGAAAAAATGTCTAAGCTTTTGACAAGTGAGAAATGTCTTAAAATAAGTGTCCAGACACTTATTGCAAGCACTTAATTAAGTCAAATAAACTCAAAACTAGCCTGTGGATGCCTTTTTTTACAGTTTCTTTCCTCCTCAATTCGAGTGAAAAGATCTTAAAACTAAAGAAAAATGAACAAAATTATTCTTCTGAATCCAAGAATACTTATCTATAGTTAATTTGTCTTTAAAAAAAGAGTAAGCATTTACTCTAAATAGGAAGCACCAAGAATACTGCACACAAACCTTTATTTAGAGAAAACATAAATAAAATTAAATGAAATAAACTAAAATAGCAACAGCTGCTTTAATCACTGTACACATACAATGGCTTTTACTTAAAAAAATCAGTCCGTGATTGTGCAGTTTCTTTCTTTAATAATAACATGTTTTCAGACATAGAATGTTTTAACCGTTTAATTTGAGCTCAGTTTATCGAACAGAGATTTTCTCATAATGACTGTCATGTCAAAACTTAAACAAAGGCATGAAAGTCTTCACGGCTAGTTTAAACAATCTACCTCTCAATAAGATCCACTCTGCCATGGCTTTTTTTGTATTTTTTGTGTCTCCGTCATGGAGACTGTGCTTCAAGACCTCTGTCTGTGTCAAATAGAACAAATTACATCCCAATTAAGACTCCAAACAAGACCTCTCACAACAAGATGGAGACTTGTACTGGCTTTACTAATGCGATAGAGTTATGTTTAATTCGGGCACAGACCAACATCATGCACCATTTTCCCTGGGGTTGAATTCATACCTGTACTTTATCTCATGATATCTTTGAATGGATTGGAATTTATTTCTTTATGATTACAACTTTTATTTATGACTTTCATTTCCTCTTCACCTTTATGAACATTTATTTATGTACTTTGTTTGTCCATGTGTATTATTATGTTATGTATATTCTTTGGAGTGGACATTTTGGTTTGTATCTTACTTTTGTGATCTATTTCTGCGGGCTTAATATCCGAATGTAACGATACAACCGGAAAAAGAAAAAAAAAGAAATATTTCTCATAATGTATTGTTGTTGTTGATGAGAAAAATGAATAAAAACTGAGTTCCGAAAATAAAAGGCTTCTGTCTGAATGACAGACAGAAGAGTTGCAATGTGATTGGCTGATTTGGACCTAGAAGACGTCATATTCTACAGTCAGTTTCCTCCTCACAGTGATGATTTGAGACACTCTTGGCTGTTATAAACTAAATAAATGATTCAACCATGAGATTCTGCGTCAGCCCAGACAATGAGGCAGAATTCCTGTTCCCACTTCGGACGTTTTCACTCCAACAGCCAATAAACTGTCTGTCTGAGGATTTCAAACAGCTCATTTGAATTTCCCCTGACGGCGTTTCCTCCAGACGGCGCCCAGCTGGACCATCCAGGAAAAGAAACAGAGGCTGAGTGAAGACCTGCGGCCCACCCCGGAGAGGCCAGCCAGAGCCCCAGATGGCTCACATTCACACTCACTGACCATTGGCTCTGAAACATCCTCACAGTCCCAAACAAGCCGAGGAGGAGCACCCACTGACGATCCTGGCCTCTGAAACTGAAACTGCTGCCAAATTCATCCACAGCCCCCCCCCTCCTCACCAGTTTCCTAATTTAAATATGTGCTTTGAGTGAAATGGTGCAGGTCGAGGTCTTCTTCTCTGCAGAGCTAGTTCTGTGTTCTCTGGTGGGTGTTTGGGGAAAAAGCAGATTTAAATTCAAACCTCGCCCTTTCTCAAAAACAGGAAGGAGGTGAAGTCAGAACCCACTGAGGCACCATGGGTCATTAACACCAGTTTAAGCTCACGGGGAGGTCATACTGCAATGCAAATTACTTCCTGAGGTCAGAGAGGGGTCGGTGTTGCATTTAAATCAAGGCTGCAGAGGGGCATATCCCGAGGGTGAGAGAACATGTTCATGCCAACAGCTGAGGAGTGTGGGACGGATTTTAATGCATGAATCACATCAACAGAGCAGCAGGGTGACAGGAGTGGGCATAACAGGGAAGTCCAGGATCTTAAATTGATTTATTTTTACTTCTTTTTGAGTTAAAATGACTAGAAAGTAACACAGGAGACTTTTCAATATACTGCCTTTTGCTGCCAGAAAGAGCATTTTACTCTTCTGGATCAAAAATGCTGCTCCAACAAAAAAATCATGGCACAAAATTGTTATGGACTGCATTACTAGTGAATACATCACATGCATGCTCCAAAATAGATGTTTTCTATAAGGTCTGGGACCCTTACGTGCAGCATACTGGGCCCAAGCTGTCATCCTCCTTGCTTTGTGGATTTCCCAGATCAGCCTAGCCCGTCTTTGTGAGTTTGTTTAAAGTGCTTGCTATCTAACAAGCACCTTGTAGCCTTGCTATGTTTGTATGCTCTGTATTAATTCTCATCTGGATACTGCCTTGTCTTGCTGCAGGAGACTGAAAGGGAGGGGGCTGGATGGGAAACTTTCCCACAGTTATTTATTTTTATTTCATCATTATTTTCATTTACCGTACCCACATGCCCAAATTCAGCTTTGTTTTTTCCTCCTTTTCTGTCGTGTCTGAGCAGTTCTATGTTTTGCTTTTTTTTGAGAAAATGTAATAAATAATTTTTCAAAATAAAAAAATGACTAGAAGGTACTTAGATATTTTTAAAACACTGAACCAGTTAACTGCTTCAGCCTGCAGCAATGAATCATTCGGTGTGAGCAGAACCATCTACCATCAGGGAAGAGGATCTGAGGAGGACAAAGCCACCTGGCTCCCGTTTCCATCCAGGGGGTCAGCGAGGACATCGTTGAGGACCGTGACATTGTTGAGACCAGAGAGGCGGTCTATTTTAGAGTCTATGGTGAGCAGAACTATCCTGTATGCAGTATGGCTCAGGGTAGTGGACTCCAGCAGACTTATTAAACTGATCCACAAGGCTGTGAAGCTGTGGGGGTGCAGCTGGAATTCCTGGCAGCAGAGGAGGACGCTGTCTAAGCTGCAGAATATTTCGGACAACGCCTCACACCCCCTCCACCACACATAATTCTGACTTAATGTTGTATCTTGTTTTCTTCTACACTGTGCAAAAAAACACTAAACAACCTTATTTGTTGAAATGGTCTTATTTTATGTTGCTGGGTACTTGTATACAGTAGTTTGGGGAAGATGGTGGGCCTTTGATTGTGTAGCTGGAGACTTTGGGGTCTGCGTCTGTGTATGGCTTCCTTAGAGTGCCCTGGGGGGCGCTGGCTGACGCTCGATGGTGTGCTTTTTGGCTCCATGGGTTGGGGGGCCCTAGTGTTTTTTGGACTGTCTCGGTTGCCTGGACCTGGATTATTTGTGCTTTTTGGGTGTTTGGTTCTCCTCTCGTTCCTTGAAGTGTTTCACTTTCAGAGATTTATGGTCCCCAGAGGATCAAATGGGACATGCTGGAGCGTCTTCATACAGGGTCACGTTAAAACAGGAAAACAGGCGAAGCTTCAAACAAAGACTCGTCCAGAGCAGGGAGGGAAAGCAGCCTTGAATATCCAATGTTACTGCTTAAAAAATCACTTTTATTTTTAAAGAGCATCCTCTTTAGTCTCAGGCTGTCTATTAAAGAAAAAACTGTTTCACTCAGGCCTGAAACTTTTCGGTCCTTGAAAACAGGCTAAAATATATTTATATTTTTTTAAGAATAAGAAGTTGATAGAAGGAAGCATTTCCATGTACATAATGTTTTATGCAGATAAAACCATGCTGCTTGTTCATTCAGATGCCCTCTCTGCTGCACCGCTGAGGCTCTGATGGATGAAAAGAAAATTAGTCTGAATATTTTGACTTTTACAGGGAAACTCACATCCAAAGACTCAGAGCTTCATACCTACTAAAAATGAGCCTCTAAATCTAAGAAAGAGCCTCCAAATGAGATAGAAACCTGCGAGAGGGGACTAAGAAAGAGCCTCTAAATGTAATAAAACCTGCAAGCACAGGACCAGAAAGAGCCTTTAAATCTAAGAAAGAGCCTCTTAATGAGATGAAACCTACAAGCAGAAGACTAAGAAAGAGCCTCTAAGTCTAAGAAAGAGCCTCAAAATGTGATAAGGACCTTCAGAAAAAACTAAGAATAAAGGACTAAGAAAGAGCCTCTAAATGTGGTTAAAAAACAGCAAACAAAGGACTAATAAAAATTCCTTTTCACCCCAGAAAGAGCCTCTTAATTTTAGAAAGAAGAGCCTCTTAATGTGATAAAACCTGCGAGTAGAGGACTAAGAAAGAGCCTATAATGTTATTACAACTTGTGAACAGTGGACTAAGAAAGAGCCTCTTAATCTAAGAAAGAGCCTCTAGTTGTGATAAAACCTGTGAGTAGAGAGCCTCTAAACTTAAGAAGGAGCCTCTAGATCTAAAAAAGAGCCTTTAAACCTAAGAGAGAGCCTTGAAACTTAAGAAAGAGCCTCTAAACCTAAGATAGAGCCTCTTAAAGAGATAAAATCCGCAAGTAGAGGACTAAGAAAGAGCCTCTAAACCTAAGATAGAGCCTCTTAATGAGATAAAATCTGTGAGTAGAGGACTAAGAAAGAGCCTCTAAACCTAAGATAGAGCCTCTTAAAGAGATAAAATCTGTGAGTAGAGGACTAAGAAAGAGCTTCTAAATCTCAGAAAGAGCCTCTAATGTTATAAAAACTTGTGAACAGTAGACTAAGAAAGAGCCTCTTAATCAAAAAGGGAGCCTACAAATGTGATAAAACCTGCGAGTAGAGAGCCTCGTAACTTAAGAAGGAGTCTCTAGATCTAAAAAAGAGCCTCTAAACCTAAGAGAGAGCCTCTAAATGTGAATAAAGGAACAGAAAACACCTCCAGCCTCCTGTCAGTCTAAAAGACATTTTCTGAACATTTGCTTTGAGAAATGTTTTTCTTTCCTGAACCGCCGCGACACTCAATGAAGACTCCCTGAACCCAATATGATCTGAGGTTTAAGATGGAGATAAGCAGAGCGGCATTATGGGAAAATAAGAAAAGGTAGAGGGGGTTAGGAGGAGGGGGGCTGTCTCCACAGTAACAGGTGAATGAACAGTCACATGAGGTTTGTACCTTCAGCAGCTGTAAACCTCAGCGAGAGCATATCCATGAAACATCCAGAGAAGTCCAGTAGAGTGTGGACGTGCTCTGTAACATGTTATTTCTAATTAAACAGCAGTGATTCGATCGTTAAAGAGAGCCTCTTCGTGTTTTCACACCCACAGACATGCCTGCTCTGACCTTTTCAGCACATTCATCTCTAATGAAGCTCTAATTAAAAGCTCGTGGGGATGATTAACGTCTCCTTAAATTGACACCGGGCTCCTTAGTGGGACATTTAAACAGACCCATTATGTTTAATAAAGGCGGGACCAGCTGATATTACTTTAACAATCATCGACTCACTTCTAGGAACTGCCATGAAGAGATAACTGGGCTGCAGGCAGCTGAAGGCTGAATGACAAAGGGGAATGTTCGGCAGACGCTCAGTGTGACACCCTGGAAGTTTGAGAAACACAACCTCACAAGGTGATTTCAGGTATTTTAGTCAGTGTAATATAAAGCCCATTGGTTTCTGAATAGATGGTGAATGTTGTAACTATTGTAAATATGGAAATATTAAAAAACTTTACTGTAGTACAAGGTAACAAAAGGGGTAGGATAAATAAGTTTATACTTCTTCCTACTCCTTTTCGAGCATGTAAACTTGCTGTACATGCAAGATATCATCAACAGTTTACCTTCTTTGTTTTTTTGTTTTGTTTTGGTTTACTTTATATGCATGAATTTTTTATGGTGACCACCCACGTTTGTTTTTTACATGTTCGAAAAAAGCATTCAGTTCAATTCAGTTTAAGAGATAACCAGAAGAGCATCGATGTTATTGTGTCCAAGGAGGTTGTGTTTTTGCCAGTGTTCAATGTTAGCAAGATAGCTTGAAAATCCAAGATTCTGATGAATTTTTCAGGGAGTGTTGGTCATGCCTCGATTTTGGTGGTGATCCAAATCCTGAGGCAGATCCAGGAATATTTTAGATGATTTCTTGACATTGCAAGATAGAGCAGTTTTTCACATTTCTGCTAATTATTCAAAAAATTTCCAATGGATTTCGATGCTTTTCAAGAATCGTTGAAGATTTTATTGATATCAATTTCATTAACTATTCTGCTGATTTATCATATTTCCTCAATGATTCCTGGTGATTTCTATGTGGGCAAAAGTTGGCCTACACAGGTTTTGAGTTGCAACAATGTCAACCGCATGTCACACCTGATATTCAATGCCCTGCTGCACAGATGAAAGTGTGAAAGTTGCTGGTATCTCCGCTTACTGAAAATTGTGGAAGGAATTGATAAGGGAAGTGATAATTTATAAGACTAATGGTATAAGTTCCTTAAGGGAGTTGTTATTTCTCAACTTGGATTGTTTTTTTCTGATTCCCATCCTTAGTCATTGCATAAGGGAGAAGTCATTGGATTTAGGTGTTGATCTGCATCCGGATGTGGATCCAGTAATTTTTTTCAAGGATCTGTTAACAGTTCAACAAAGTCCAATCACATCCAAACCAGTTTATTTATTCATCATATTCTAAAAAAGAATCAAGTTTACCAAAGTGCTGCACAGTGACGTAGTGCAGTTTTCTACATTTCAGTCAAGACCAAGAAAACACACTACAGTAGTTATTAGAGTCCAGTTTTATTTGTAGATGTTTATCAGCAGATATTTGAATTGGGCACATGGCTCTGATGGGGCCTGCCTTTCCACATGCAGCCCACCTTCCTGTCTTCCTTATGCCTGCGAGGAAAGCATAAGGCAGGCATAAAATCCCCCCAAAGTGAGCATCAATGCAGTGTTAATTTTGACATCACTTTTTAATTTAGTTTCAGTTTTACTCTTTTGCCTAAAATTTCTTTTAGTTTCAGACATAATTTAGTCATCTAAATAGTTTTAGTTTTAGTCTAGTTTAAGTTGACAAAATTTCACAACATTTTAGTCGACGAGATATACTGCAAATTTAGTCAACTAAAATATGAAGTGTAAAGTGTAAGGCATTTTTTATGTTTCTTTGAACTTCTGAAGTCATGTTTTACACTTGGATAAAATTAACCTGCTCTACATGAATATATCAATTTATAAAGAGAGCAGCTCTGATTGGATCTCCAACTTATCCTGTAACCATGAAGCTAAGACAGTTTTGATTGGATGTCCCTCTTAACTCATCCAGCCTTTCTACACAACCAAAGCAGCCGATTGGATATATTCCTAACTTGTCCCTACTTTCTACATGATGAAATTAG
The DNA here is from genome assembly GCA_037902135.1 of Cetoscarus ocellatus. Lineage (NCBI taxonomy): Eukaryota > Metazoa > Chordata > Actinopteri > Labriformes > Labridae > Cetoscarus > Cetoscarus ocellatus. The sequence goes on along the minus strand of JBAMNC010000947.1, from coordinate 827,451 downwards.
GTCTGATTGGATTAAGTCAAACATTTTAGTCTAGTTTTTTTATTTGTTGATGAAAATGTCAGTTAATTAAGTTTTAGTTTTTGTCCATGTGCACTTGTTTTTATGAGTTACTGTCTAGTTTTCTTCGGAGAAAAAAGGTTGTTGACGAAAACTATGACGAAAATAATTAGTCATCAAAATTAACACTGCATCAATGTCAGTTGATAAGTCTGAAAACAGCATAAAGGAGGAGCTGGGGTGGTGGAGGGTTGCAAAGCAACTTGCAGAGGGAGCAGTGAAGAGTAGGCAGGCTCAAGGTAAAGGCAAAGTTATCTTTCTTCATACTGTCCCTATACAAATAATCTTTTAATAGCAAAAATAAATAATGTAATGGCTAAAACTTGACCCTTTTTTTAGGCAAATCAACACAGGAGCTGGGAATCAAATCACATCCCAGTTAAAGGTGCTCCAGTTCTGAGCAGGTAAAGTTCAAGTACCTGAAGATCGCCGACCTCCCAGTAGAAAGTCCGACTAAAGAGGGCGTTCCTAGCGATCTATCTAATTTACAACTCTGACTCCCATCTTTCCAGATCAAATGGAATGCACCTTGTTTTTGGCCCTGTTCATTGGGCTTGCAGTGCAGCTGAATCTGCCTGATTCCATGTCTGTAATCAAGAACATACATCCTTTAAATCTAGAGACCTCGGCTCAGTCTGTTAACCAGTGTCCTTTGACAAGAGAGAGGTGTAAGCTGTAGAAAAAGTCTGCTTGTACAAAGATTAGCATCGATGCTGCCTGCTTTAGAGGCATTTTTAACAGAAGAGGACATTTCCACATTAAATGAAGCACAAAGAGCAACACTGAGAACATTTCCACACTGAAAAGATATTGTATGTGCACTGCTTAAGATAAAATGTTCATTCTTGTCTTTGGAGGCTGCAGCTTTCCTGATGTAACCAGAAGGTTTTATTTGAAACATGCTCCCCCTGGATCTTACACTCATCTTCTAAGTTTAAACTAGGTGATGCATGATGTAATAAGGAGATAGGCCCATCAGGAGGCCGAGGGGAAGCTGGTGAGATGCAGATGAACTTACCTGCAGAGAGAAGACGCAGTGCAGGCAGAGAGCGAGCATCACCACGGCCAGCAGCACCGTCGCCACGTTCCGCACATCGCCCAGCGACTCCACCAGAGGTATGCTCCCCACCTGCCAATCATAGCAGAGCATGACGGGGGCGAGCAGCAGCCAAGCGTTAAAGGAGAGCAGGTAGGAGTAGGTCAGGATCCTGGAGAAAAAAGAGGAAGTCCGGTCAAGCTTCATCAGAGCATGAATCCATCGTTATTATCATCTGCAGACTAAAGTGTTTGGGTGTGAGCACAGGAGGCTGTATATTGATTGGGAGTAATTTTCTCACTTGACATTTAGAGCCTAATAAAATAAACCTGAGCAAAGTCAAATGGTGCACTGAATGCTAAAACAGTCGCTCTGATGCTTTTGCTGTCGTTGTCTTTTTCCTCTCTCTAATGTCTCTACATTTCTCTCAGTGGGTTTAGAGAGCTGCGAGGCTGTCTCAGGTATTGATCTGTCCACGGCACAGCAGCTTTCAGCCTTAGTTAAAACAGCTGATGTAAGGTCAGAGAAGCAAACACTTGGTCTTCTTTTTACAAACAGAAAGAAGAACAGTAAGAGCGGTGAGAAGAAGCATTTTTGAGGAGTGAAATTCTCCACAAAATGGAGGATTTAACATCCATCAGCTCTGAAATGGGAGTGGGGATAGAAACGGTAAAATACAAAAACAAAAGGTGACAAAGAAAATGGTCATGCTGGGTTTACAAAAAGTGTATAGCTGATTAACTGCTGCAGGAAATCGCAAATGACTAAAACCAACTGAATGCACAACATCTGATGCACAGCTTCAGCTCATGACCAGTGTTGCCAGGTTTTTTTTACTGAAATAAGCAACCAGGTCATTAAAAAAAGCTCAAAACAAGTGACCTCAAGCTAGCTCTTTTTCTAATGCGCCATTATCTTTTTCTTTTTTTTTCTTTTCTTTAAAAAGAGAAGTCTACATAAAGCATGTTTTGATTGTCATCTGCATAACATTTCAATTTTACAGTGACATTTTTTCTTATTTGTCTCTTAATTTACTTATTACTTAATTTACTTATTATTTACTTAAACAGTCTGTCTAACTTTGATTTTTGTAACCAAACAGACATAGTCAGACTTTTATCTAAGTTTTATGTTGATCCTCTACAGCTTTATTATGGTGAAAACAGTAACAGCTACATTAGAAATACAATTTAATTCTGGCTATAAGGATTTCTTTTTGGTGGAAACATCATTTTTGCCCCTCTTTTTACAGTCAAATTTACATTTGTGTTTAGAGTGGGACAAAATATTTTGTGTAACTTCTGAATTGAGTTTATATTGGTAGTAGAGTCTGCATCAGATCCTTCCTGGGTTTGGGGGCACAACAAGCTCAAAAGAGCAACTGCACTTTTGCAACAAGTCCAAAAAATGCAACCTGCAACTGCCAATATTTACAAGCAACTTTTCTGAAGAAGCAGCCCAAATCCGCTTATAATAAACTGACCTGGCAACTATGGTTAGAAGGCTGTACACACGGACTATGTGGAAATGGTAGCTAGGCTAGCTTATTCCAAAACTAAGAGACTATACAACTAGAGTGGGTCTGATGCGGGAACATGGACATGTCAGATGCTGTTTAAAAAAATTAATCAATAAACAGAATCATGTGAATTCACTGGTGAAAAGCAGATAAACATGTCAAACAACATCTCAGCCATTATCTATTATTCCTTGCTATCTGATTTATGCGATACTTTGTCCATTTTTTGGACAAGCACCTTTGTAAACCTGTTTTATTTTCATTGTAAAAATGACTTAATTTCAATATGACACTTAGTTAGCATTATTCGTCTGCAGTAAGCTTTTGGTAGACACCGTAGATCTAAACTTTTAGGGACTTCTTGACTGATTATAATTCTTAAAGGAAAAGCTGACTATTTTCCCATCCTCATTCATATAGTCATAAATGACTCATGATAAATCTGAGCCTCGCTCCAGGTCGACTCTCCCCGCTGAATCCTTCAGAGCAAGCCTCAAAAATGCACAAAGACACCGAGCTAACATCCTCATCGATTCTGACAGAGGGCACGTCGGACAGAATCCTGAACAGGTCCACTGCGGGGTACGGAGTATTGATTTCCTCCAGGACACTCTGACAGAGGAGGCACATCCTGGCTTCAGCTGATGGGACAGGAGGAGCGAAGAGGAGGGGAGGCGGGGGTGTAGGGGTTAAATCCCCTCTGAACGGGACAATAAAAGCATGTCAGGGAGACGAGGGAGGTTCAGGAGGTTCTTTCCTCTTCACCATCAAAAGCCTGTCTCCTTTTTGTTCCTTGATCTGATTTTGAAGATGAGGATGACAAAGACTAGCAGAGATTGCATTTACACACACGTTAGGGCTGGGTAAGGTAATAATAATAATAATAACAAATTTTATTTGTATTGCACTTTACATTTTCACAATCTCAAAGTGTTAAGGGGAAGGATAAAAGCAATTAAAATGAATGCAATTAAAAAACAATTACAAAAAAGAGTCAAGATAAATACATACTTAACAAGCAGAACCTATAAAAGATGTTTGGCAAAATGCTTTTTAAAAGGTAGGTTTTAAGGTTTTGTTTAAAAGTATTTGTAGACTGTGGGTACTTAGTTTTAGAGAAATATCAAGTACTTCCAAAGAAGCACTGCCTGTATTCAAATATGTTGTTGACATACAAAAAGTAAGTGAATATAGTCTGGACTTCTACTTTTCAAAGTATCTCCGAGGTTATCAAGATTTTCACACAATAATTTAGACCTCTTACAGACTAGAGCAGAATCAAAACACAATGCAAAATGTCACCTTTCCCAATGACAAATCAAATCAGGAAGGGGCAGGACCTCTGTTGTCTTCTTAGTAAGCAATCATGGCGGAAGAAAAAAGCTAACAGGCGTTAATCTCCTGAATTCATGAAAGAGAGGACACCTGAGTTGCAGGAGGGATGGATAACATCAATTCAGCAATTTTATTTACAACTACTGAGCAGATGATTTTGGAACATTAAAACATCAAAATAGGGACAACAGGAATGATGGGAGTAAAAGCTACAAGGCCTCCATGATTGTTTAGGCGGCCATTTTGGCTTGAAGTCATTCAGTTTCCCTACAACAGTCATTATTCTGAAAAAATAAACCAGTAAGTCATCTGCATCAAGAAGTAACACTAACCAGCCATGTTATAAAGAACGCCTGATCAACTGCTTATTAATGACAATAGCCAATCACAGGGCAGCAACTCAATGCATTTAGGCATATATGAATAGTAAAGACGACCTGCTAAAGTTCAAATCAAACATCAGAACGGAGAAGAAAGGGGATTTAAGAGACTCTAAACATGGCACGGCTGTTGGAGTGACCAAGGTATGCAGAAGATCATTTCTGAGCACACATGTCCAATCTTGAAGCAGATGGGCTACAGCAGCAGAAAACCACACCAGGTATGACTCCTGTCAGCTAAGAAAAGGAAACTGAGGCAACAGTTCACACAGGCTCAACAAAACTGGACAACAGAAGATTGCAAAAATAAGTCTGGATTTCTGCTCCACATTCAGATGTAGGGTCAGAATTTGGTGTGAACATCATGAAAGAATGGATCCATCCAACTTCTTGGCACACTTTTGGCCCCTTAGTCCCACCTGAGCATAATTAAAACCCCACAGTCTACCTGAGTATTGTTGCTGACCATGTCCATCCCTTTATGACCACAGCGGACCATCTTCTGATTGAGATTTCCAGCAGCTCCATGTCTCAAAGCTCAGATCACCTCAATGAGTTCGGTGTACTCCAGTGGCCCTCACAGTCACCAGGAGATCCACCTCATGGATGTTCAGCCAACAAATCTGCAGCAACTGTGTGATGCTATCATGGAGATCCAGACTAACATCACTGAGGGATGTTTCAGCAGCTTGTTGAATCTATGACACATAGAATTAGGAGCTCTGAAGGTGAAAAGAGGTCCATCCTGGCACTGCGGAGGAGTACCTAATAAAGTGGGCCTATCACACACCTCTGAGGTGTCACTGACAGGCAGTTTAACATTCTGCTGATCGTTCTCCCTCTGCCATCACCTGACGAGCTATAAATTCAATTCCCTTTTCCACACTCTGCCAGGCCGTCAAACCACAAATTATCACACATTCGCTCGCTCACATCCTCGTTTTAGGAAGAGAAGAAACAGAGAGGAGGGCGGAAAAGAAGCGAAGGATCAGGGAGAGAAAATGAGTCATTCGTCAGGCGGTGATTGGGCGTTCTGCTCCCCTGAGTCTCGTCTGTAAGGAAGAGGATCTCAGCTGAAGGTGTGGAGCAGCGGCTGATTTACGCCGTCTCACACACACACTGACATCCAGCAAACTCTGACAGGAGCAGAATAAGTGAACTGACGACTACATCTAGACGACCTGAGGGCCATGAGAGCAATTTTCTATCAGTGAGCTGTTTTCATTGCAGTTACAAACTATGATTTTGTGACATAAAACGAGACTCTAGTCATATTTTTAATGTCTAATTAACAGAAGGCTCATGCAGGCGTAAACTGCAAACTAGATCCACAACATGGTGGTTTTATGCGTCCATTAGGTCATCATCAGCAGAGAGTGAAAGTACAAGCTGTCACCTTATACCTCCTAAATTTAATCAGGCCATTGTCAAATTAGAAGGACCTCTATGCAAAGTTCATGAAAATACCATACAGCAGAGGGCCCCAACCACTAGCGTGTGGACCAGTTTCAGGCCATAGTATTTGATACTGGGGCTGTGGAGAAACAAAATGGCAGGGGGGCCTTGGATCACATGGACCTCAGGCTTGGGCAGCATCAGGGTGAAGTGAGTCTATTTCAGTGCCATTTTTTAACAACAGAGACAGGCAAAGCCACTGCCATCAAACAGCAAAATAAACAACGAAGACCAGACTGGGTATCAAGTACATGCAAAGCAGCTGGCCCACTCCTCATCCATGACAAATCTGATGGCCCATTTGCCTGCTGGCCTTCCACGCTGCTGATACTGATGTCATTTCCAAAAATATGAAATTCTAATTTCATTGATATACTGCAATTTAAAATGTTCAAATGATAATTCAGCTGCTACCAATGCCAGTACATATGTTTAAAATGAAATGGGGATGCACGATATTATTGGTATGATATTGTAATCTGGAGATATTGGCCTAAAATATTACACAAATACACCATGATACTTCACTTTTCATTACTGCATGGGTACATTTAGAAAATCAGGAGTTTCATTTTTTCAACAATTAAATGTTGTTTTTCTTATTTTGTATCGGTTCCTCACAAAAATAGAGTCATATTGAAAGTGACAAGTCAATTATCAAAGGCAAAGACTTCATGCTCTTGATGAAAAACATCAGTAGTGGCGACAATTAATTAAAAAATATCAGCATATGGGATATCTGCAAAAATCCAATATGATGCATCCCTAAAATGATAATTTAGTCACTTTGTTAAGTGTTCAGCCCCATAAGACTGCACCCTCCTTGGCAGGCCCCCCGCCAAAGGCACTGAAAAACCCCATCACGGGCAAGATTGCAAGATTTCTATGCAAGGACATGTAGCCCACTGGTGAGGCCTTGGAAGAGGTTAATAGTAAAATGATCTGATGGAAATCCCTCATGTCTGTGTTACAGCTAAGGTTGCAGCCAATGTTGCCAAATTTTTCCACTGAAATAAGCAACCAGGTCGATAAAAACAAGCTCAAAACAAGTGAGCTCAAGCTAGTTTTTTTTCTTATGTGATACATTACTTTTTTATGTTTTTACAGAGAAGGCTACACATGTTGTGTTTTAATTTTCATCTACATTACATTTCAATCTCACTGACATTTTTACTTATATGGCTCTCAATTTACTTATTCAACATCCTTTTCTTTATACAGAAGTGAAGGGAGGGGCTACTCTTATGAATAACTCTGTTATCACTAAACAGTCTGTCTAATCTTGATTTTTGTAACCAAACAGACATAGTCAGGCCTTTATTTAAGTTTAATGTTGATCCTACCCAAGTAACAGTAATAGCTACAAAAGAAATACATTTAATTCTGGCTATAAGGATCTTTTTGGTGGAAACATCATTTTTTCCCTCTTTTTAAAGAAAATTTACATTTGTGTTAAGAGTTGGAGAATATAGTTTGTGTAACTTCTGAATTGAGTTTATATTGGAGGTAGAGTGCATCAGACCCCTCTTGGATTTGGGGGCACATGGCGTGTATGTGGAAAAACTGTTCGACAAAGCTTTTATTCCAACTTTAGGCCCAATCATTTTAAGAAACTTATTGGAGAAGAGGCCAAAAGTCATCAAAAATCCAAAACAAGTCAAGTGACCTTTTTAGGAGTAACTTGAATGCCATGACCTGGATTATAGGCAAAGACGATCACGTATCACTGCAGCCCTCATTCACTTATTCACCACAGAGCATAGAAGCCGATATCATGAATAAAATTACGCTCTGAAAAGCTCATTTATATTTCTGCCACCTCACTGTAAATGTCAAACAGCTGGATGAAGGAGCGAGGACACACTGATGGACACATTGGCGGACAGAGCCTTCTACTGCGAGCTGACGAGGGACACTGAAGGCTCCCGCGATCAGAAATAATGAGGGGAGAAAATGAGCGAGTCGGATGGACAGGGAGAGAGCGAGGGATGTAAGGATCCAGGGTAAATTTCCCATGAGGCAGAGAGAGAGGAGCTGTGCCAAAGACAGTTTATACGGGCCGTCTTGTTGATGACAACAAACTGACATGACTGAGAGGACATAACATCCTTCAAACTGACTCAGTATTATCACCTGACTGCCTGCCTACTGACTCATGAGTAGATCATATCTCAAAAAAGAGCCTTTCACGCCTTAAAAACAAGAAAATTTCATAAATTCATGACTTTTGAAGACTTTCCCCATTTGTCCAATTCTTCCTTTCTGTGGGAGATTTCATAATCCTTTATTTTTATCCTATATGAGGCAATGGGATACTGCTGGAGCCTATCCCAGCTGTCATCGGGTATGGGGCAGAATTACATCCTGGCCAATCACAGGACTGACATGTTGAGACAAACAACCGGGCACACTCAAAGTCCAGAGCACGTATCTGGTCTGTCGAGGCAGCTGGAGTTTAAATGTGAGTGATATTTACCTGGTGAGCAGGCGAGGAGAGAAGGAGGCAGGGTTATCCTGTTCAGAGAAGAGCGGCATGGATCCTCCCATCAGCAGCAGCCTGATCGACATGATGAGCACCACCTACAGGACGGAGGACGAACAGCACCCTGCGGTTTAATCCCATCTGTGTTTGACTTCTTAACAATCTGGTGTTACAGCTCTGGCCATATATTGTGATACTATATTGTGTTTATGATTATTTGTATCTGGGGAGATGCTCTTTTCTGCATCTCGGCACAGACGGCGTCCTCCGACAGTAGCAGCTTGTGTTATTCTCGGCCTCCAAAAGACTTTGTATAACTTTGTGAACTGTATAATTGTTAGTGTTTTTTTTTTTGTATAAGTTGTTTTTTTTGGGTAAACCCTTATTTTGCGTGTAGGCTCTTGCTACCTTTTGTTTTTGTACCCATTTTTTTTTTTATACTCCCTTTTCAGTTTGTTTCTGAAAATACCGCTTGCTGTTAGAGCCAATTTACGTGTGCCACATGACCAACTCATTAATTATTTAAAAACTAGGGATTCACAAAAACATTGGAACAACATTGGGAGTGGAAGATACGAAGAGTATTGTCAATATTTACAGATAATTTTTCTGGATGCACAAATATTCCATTTTTCCATTTTTATAAATCAGCACACCTGCTTCACATCTGTTTCTGACAAAAATAAACTTTCACCATGAGAGGAACAGGTCAGTTTCAGAAAGTGGAGGTTTTGTGCTCTTGACAGAAAATATCAGTAGATAACAGTCCCCAAAGTTAAAACAAAAACCTACGGTGATGTATCTTTTTAATACCACGGCCCCTGTCTATAGAACAGCCTGAAGACCTGAGGGCTGGACCTAATGTTAATGTTTTTAAAAGCAAACTCAAGACCTAACTCTTCGGTCTGACTTCTACCTGAATTTAATGTACTCATCTTAATCTGTTTTATTAATTTAGGTTTTATCTTATTCTGTTTTAACTTCAGAGTTATCTTTTAGCAGTTCATCCTCTTGTTTTATTGTTTTCCCCAAGTTCTTCTTAAGTGGTTATTTCCCCTGTTTGAACATACTGATGTTACCTTTGAGTGTTTTTAATCTCATTACAGCACCCTTTTATTATTTGTTTATTTTTTACTTCATTTTAATTTATTTTTGTTCTTTTTGATTATATGTTTAATTTCACACTTTAACCTAACCTCCAGTGTTTACTCATTTGAAACATTCAACATTGCGTTTTCTAGGTGCGTACTGGTACATCTTTTATTTATGATGCATTTTGCTGATACTGTGTATGGATTCGAGGTGGGTAGGTTAGGGAGTTGGGCGGAGTGGGTTTGGCTCATACTTCCTGTTACCTTCTTTTAATGTATCCATCCGCTTGTAAAGAACGTTGTGCTACATTTTCTTGTGTTAAAAGTGCTACATGAAGTTTAATTGATCGATTGATAAAGTTTAGAAACATCATAAAAAATCCAGTATGGTGCATCCTTATCAAAAACATACTCACATATGCAGAGATGACAGCAGCTCGTTTGATGAAGGGTCTGCAGATGTGGAGCAGGTCTCTGAGTCTGAAGCCCGAGAGATGACTAAAGAAGGAAACAGAGAAAGACGCTCTGTTAGATGTTAAGTGGACTTAGATCAGCATTCAAAAAACAGTGTTTGCTTGATAAACAAAGTCTTCCCTCAGTTTTTATTGTCAAACAATCAATGTGCTGCTGAAAGACAGATTCACTTCCAGCAAGAATCCAGGATATTGAAAGGTTTGTTCACCCAATCACTTCATTATTTAAGATATAAATCTGAACACTGCCACAAACCTGCCACTTAGACCCTGATAAACACATCATCTCTATTTTAGTACTAGAGCTGTCACTTTATAACCGATTTTTCGAGCATGGGGGAAAAAAATCTGCAAACAGAGATTTTAGAAACAAATTGCGCAAGACATGGATGTGGGTATGGGACCAGAGACCACAACTTTTATTTATTTTTTTTTTGCTGTGTTGTGTTGGTGTCATTCAGAAGACTTTACATGTGGCAGTTATGTTTGTTATGTTATTTATAAATTGCATGTAAAGTTTTCTTTTAGTCTTGGGTATTAACGTGATTTTGCGCTTTTGTAATTTAAAACAAAAGATTTCTGGATTGAATCATCATACTGGTGTTGTTGGGCCAGGAGGGCCTCCATGGTCCCTCTTGCCTGGGGCCCCAAGGGTATCCAAAAATGCCCCTGGGTGGAGGGTTGGGTAGCTAATAACTGAATATCTTTGGTTACTGCCGTGGATGCTCAAAAACTGATTGGTTTTGATTTTTGAGAAAAACAGCCCTATTTAGCACAACTTTGTATAGAGCTTTTGGTGGAGAGCATTGAATGTGCAATTAGGGTTGCAAAGGGATGGAAACTTCCTGGTAAATTTCCAACACTTTTAAGAAACTTTCTAATTAAGCTTAAGCTGGGGGGAGTTTGGCAATTGGACATTATTCATGGGAGTTTCTCGTCTGTTTTTAATTGAAGGAAAATGTTGTTTTCAGCATTTTAAATATGGCGGCCCCCTCAGACCACTCATAAGACCACTTAAGTCACCAAATATCACTCAGACTCCATCCAGCGCCTTTCATTAACCTTTGCCCATAAAGCAGACTCATCACTCTGTTGGTGATGTCCACATTAGAGTGTGAGGAAGACCTCTGTCTTTCCCAAGGTCAAATTTAAAAGCATTTGTGTGTCCGCTCTCCTGCAGTTTAAGGAAACAAACTCAACAAGGTCACCATCCGTTCACTCATTTATTTATTGATCCAACCCTCCAGCCAAGGATGTTTTTAAACTCTCCCTGAGGAGCATGCTCTGTTTCAGCCTGAGGTGGAAACCAAACACGAGCTCTGAGTGCAGAAAAGAGGCGGAAGGAGAATGAGAAGCGAGCGAGGAGGATGAGAGAGAGAGTAAAGCGTGGAGAATCGCTGGAGCGGCCTGTCACTTTGAGACATTCCCTGTGTGCAGAGCTTTCAAAGCATCACACAGAGACGAGATCTCGCAGGAGTCCTACAAACATCCTGTCGGTCCCACGCTCCCCTCTCTAATGTTTCATCCCCCTCTCTCTTCTGTGTTTGTCTTTTAAAAGTCTTCGCTCCTCTGAACTGCTGAGGTTGGCAGCAGGAGACGGAACGACAAAGAGGCTGCAGACGCTGCGCTCACCGCTTCAAGAGTTTGGACCAAGACAGCAAGGATGTTTTCCCTGATGACTGACTGGGATAAGCCTCTGCATGTAAGATTTTAATGGGCTCAACACCAAAAGAAGGGGGGGTAGTCACTGAAGAGAAAAAGTCATTTAATCTTTTCAACTTGAAGAATTACAACACCAGCTCCAATGAAGTTGGGACGCATTGTTAAACCTGTCTGACGTACTGTATATTCAAATAAATATGCTACAAAGATATTTAATGATCCAACTGATAAACTTCACTGTTTTCTGTATTTTGGCAACGCGTACAATGTGTCTTCATTGTCTCTGAAATAAACGGACTGTTTATTGAAAAAGATGGATGGCAGCATGTTGCTCCAAAACCTGTAATACCTTTAAGCAGTCATGGTGCCTTCACAGATGTGCAGGCTACCCATGCCATGGGCACTAACACCCCCCCCCCCCCGCTGTGTGAATGTTAAAAACAAAGTTCATCAGTTTGAACTTTATCTTGTCTTTGCAGTGTATTCAATTGAAAATAGGTCTGAAAGGATTTGCAAATCAATGTTTTCTGTTATAATTATGCTCACAAAATGTCCCAACATCATTGGAATTGGGTTTGTAAACATCAGGAGTGCAATGTGTATGATCAACTCTATTTAATAGTAAAATCCACAGTATTTAATATGAAAAAAAAAATCAAATCAACAGGCAGAATTGATGATGGTGTTAGTATCTATAAAATCATATCTATGCCTAAATTCCCAACTGGGATATCATGTTCACAAGTAATAGGAAACCACAAGCTCTGTAACTTTGACCTCTGACCTCAAAACCTAATAAGTCCACCCTTCAGTTGAGGTGGACATTTGTGCAAAGTTGAAGGAAACCCCATCAACCATCTTAATATATTGAAATACTGCATTCACTGACGAGATCGCACTACAAGACCTTTGACCTTTGACCCAAAATCTACATAGTTTCTCCTGTGATGCAGTTGAACACAGGGTCAAAGTCTGAAGAGAAGTAGTTGAGACATCGCTTCTCAAGGCCTAGACTGAAGTACCTACAGATAATAATAATAATAATAACAATAATAATAATGATAAGAATAAGAATAAGAATAAGAATAAGAAGAATTTTACTTAGTATTTTACTTAGTATAAAAAATAAAATAAAAAGCACAACATCAATAAAATCAACAATAAAATCAGCAAAAACACAAGCAAAAATAATAGTAACAATAATTATACTAATAAAATAATGAAACAGATGTAGGGATGTAAAAGTGCAGGTTCTTTGGAGTGTGCAGTCCTGAACAGGTGGGTTTTGAGTCTGGATTTGGGGAAGGTAAGAGAGTTAAAATTTCAGGAGAACAGACAGCCTGAAAAGCCTGGTGCCTGCAGCCTCATCAGTGGGTACCATGGGGTGATAAAAACTGGTGCCAGACCCTCACCCTTTATTGCTTTATTTGGTGTTCCCTCCCCAGCCTTACAATTAACCAGACCGAAGAAGACAGATTTAATAGCCTTTGTCACTTTGTTAGCAAGACAACTTATTTTGCTCAGATGGAAATCCCCTGCTCCTCCTTTGTATGAAAATTGGATTCATTCTGTATTAAGTTGTAAAAAGCTGGAGAAAATGAGATACACTCACAGAGGATCTCTAAACAGACTCAATGCAATGTGGTCCCTCTTCTTCTCTTCTGTTAGGCGCCTACATTTCCCTGCAGTTCCAGAGCGATGCTAATGCACGGGTATTTGTCTATTAGACTATGCTGTATGTATATTAATATATATTTGCACACTTTTTTATGAAGTGTCAGCCCTATAGATGTAGGAGGCAGGATTTAGGGTGCGTGTGTGGCAATCAAAGTCTTAAAGACTGTTATACAATGGGTTTTTATATTTCTCCTAAATTGAGATGACCTGTAAGTGATCACGTATATTTATGACTTTTTTTTAGATTATCATAACTATTATTATTATCTATATATTACTTTATTTATTTTAATTAGTCATTTATTCTATTTTATTTATTTGATTTTTTCTTTTCTTATATTTTTTTTGTCTTCTTTTTGTTTTAAATGTCTTTTGCTTTCAACGTATATAATGTTTCCTACATAAAAATCCACTAGTGCAATTATTGTTACTATTATGCTTGCTGAAAATCTCGATTAAAAAAAAAAAAAAAAAGGTCCCCAACAAAGACACAAATGGCGGCGTTACATGCTTGGGGTCACATGACTGGTCCACACTCTGCGGAGTGACGGCTGTGTATGTGCACACCGCTGTTGTTGATAATAAGCTTTGTTGGAAGCCTCATATAAACAATTTCTAAACTAAAATGTCAAAATCCATCGCTATAGTTTAAAAAGCAAAGGATGTCCTCAACAAGCAGTCATTATACACACTTTATTGTTCTCTGTTACTCCCGTATATTTCTTATTTTGCGTGGAGATATGAGGAACAACATACAACAAACACTCTTCCTATTTTAAAGTTGCAGAAAAGAGCTATAAGAATTATTAATCAATCAACATTCATAGAACTAACTAACACTTTGTTTAATAATTGAAATACCCTTAAATGTTACGATTTACTTGAATTTAAAATATCAGATACAATGTACAAAGCACAAATAATTTACCTTTCTGCAGTACTAAGAAAATGTTTGAAATCCAAGAGTTCATCTGATTTGAGGGGAACAGTTTTAAAAAAAAAAAAAAAAAAAACTAAGATAAGAACAAATATAAAGGAGAGACGTGTTTCTGTTAGAGGTGTTCACGTCTGGAATAGCTGTGACAATGAATTAAAAAGGTGCATTTCACTTTCCTCATTTAAAAACATGTTTAAAACTAAAGCACTACAAAAATATATATCAGGTCTGAAGAAGAAGAAGAATGAAATTACTGAAACTTTGGTTGGATCATTGTTATGAACTTTATGTATTTATTTATTTACTTCTCTAAGATATTTGAAAGTTTGTTTGTTCCTTGCTGAAGATGTTTTTGTAAAAAGCACAAGCCTCAGCCTACACCTTTTTGATCAGCTTCGTCCCTTGTCACATTATGTGGTTGAAGTCACGTACTTTTGTTTTCTTTGTATTTCACTGGGATGGGATTTTGAATGCTAATCAAATAAAAATCAATCAATCTCGAATATAAACAACATCAGCCTCTGCAGCCCCTCAGGCTCCTGCAGGACTCCCTCTCTCTGAATGAATGTTTGCAGCCTCACTGATGCATCTGCAGTGTTTTCAATAAAAAGCAGATATTTAATCACAGTTATATCTCCCTCTAACAGGTGTACAGACGCTTTAATAATGTGCGGCGGAGCTCAAGCGGATGAACGCAGCATGCTGCCTGACAGATGCTCTCACACTACCTTCTCTTCTTCTAGGATGGATGATTAAAAATCTCCCCGAGGCTGAAAATGCAAAGCAACACCCAGCAAACGCAGAGGGCCGGGGAAAGGCTGAGGAGATTGGTTTCACGCTGAAGAGTCAAAGAATGAGATGCCCCACACTCACACTCTCAGGGACAGACAGATGTGGTTGGCGTCTTCATACTCGGGCCTCAACTTCTCTCAAAGGATCATGGGAAAGACGACTCTGAGGATCTGCACAACAGGCTTCTAATTCAATGTGACAACTGTGACTGCAGCTACAGCGAGGATGAATGGAGGGGCGGAGGTGTGAGTTTGACGGGGAGGGAGGAAGTTACAGGGAAGATTGAGTTTGGCCGATTGTTTTGGAGGGAGGTCGGGGGATCAGCGTCCTCACTCAGCAAAGTAGAAGAAGAAAACACAAAAACGCACCAATCCACAGCAAACAAGGAGGGTCATTGTGCTTGAAGCTTGTTTGAAGCCCTCGATGTTCCTCCAGCAGCACAAATTCTTCACATTCTTCCTCTGATGGCATTTCCTGTCCTCCTCCTCCTCGGCATCGTCCTCGTCCTCACCGGGTGCCACATTTGTTTACACTCACATGTCCAGTCACAGAGGCTGGAAGAGGACAGAGCCGCCGCACCACTCCAGGCTAAAAGCGACTCTCTGAAAGGACTCGAGAAGCTCTGTGTCTTTGTATGAAACCAACACTAAATTTAATAATATACTCAAACTTTGATAAAACCAGGACATGCTGAGGTATGCCTCAGCTCTTTAAAATGTATAAATATAATCCTAAATCCTGAAATAATTCCAATAATACAATGTTCCTTTTTTAAGATTCTGAAACATTAAAATTCAAAATAAAACTCGAAGTTCTGTGAGATAAAGAAAATAAGATCTATTCCACAGTATTTGGGATACTTTTATTAAATATCTCAGGGATATTCTTTCGCCTCCTGAATAACTTCATAAAACATGGGTACAGGGCTGGGCGATATGGCAAAAGATAAAATTCCTGATTTTTTTATATAACACTTGATTTTAATTCATTTTTTCTCTCTCTCTCAAAAAATTAAACTGTGACACAAAAATGACATAAATTACATTTTGCCTTTATGTTGTCAAAATATCTTCCCAAACCAAACAGAATTTCCCTCTTAAGTTAAAGTGCATGTCATAAAACGTTGACAATGTAGTTTTTATTTTCACAGTATATTAACATGAAACTCTCTGATCAGTGTTCAGTCTCATTTAAAAAACAAATACAAGCCTAAAGCTGCTTGTGAAAAAGCTGACAGGGCCGACCATCATAAAAACTGTTAATTTTCGGTATTCATATTTTCAAACATTGCAACAACTTACAATTGAAGTCAAGAAAAAAATCACGATTTTTGATTTTCAAATCTTCCGCAGAAAATAATTTGAATTAATTGATTCAAACGATATATTGCAAAGCCCTACATGGATATCTGCTATATTTCAATGCAACTGAATATAATAATTGAACTGAGGACATGCAAAAGTTCCCCATGTCTAAGGGTGTCCTCAAACCCAAACTGTATTTCTACAATGCCATTGTTTTCATCAACATTCTTAGTTTATTTTGAATTTATTCATTTCTTTCTTTTTCTCATATATTCTGTTTTAACTTTGTAAATATTACAAAACTCAATAAACACATTGTTTAAAAAAAAGAAGTGCCCTGAGAGCACAAACCTAACCTAACCTTCAACATATCATTTCTAAATGTGGAAAACTGCCTGATATTGTTAAGTTAAAGGGCTAGTTCAGTATTTAGTTTAGCTGTATCAGGTACTCAACAACAGTCAGTGAAGAGCCTGAAAGAGCTCATAGAAGCTCTGTAACTTTAAGAAGAACGAGCTGAGACCACCGGTAAGGTGCACTGCTGTTGGTGGTTATTTTCCCATAACTGTGTTAGTTTAACATGAAAATGAGCCCCAATACAATTTGGGTGGTATGTATGATTGATTTATTTTTCCTCAAGGAAGTCTCTCTGTTTGGCACTATTTTACGACGCAGTAGATGGTTCTGTGTCCTTCCGCCCGTGGTCATTGATCTAAATCTGAACAATATCTTCTTCTGCACTTCGGCTCATAAAGGTGCATCCACAGTTGAAGGAACGTCATCTTCACTTTGAGCCAAAATCACTCAGATTTAATTCAGTATTAGTTCCCTCTGCCACTGTCTTCCTGAGTCCACAAAGCGAAACAGCAGATCTCCAGAACGTATCTGTAATCAGGCTGATCCATCCTGCCAAGCTACAATCTACGATTTTGAGTGGCCCAATCAGAGTCCTTTAGAGCAGAAGGAGTTGGAGCTACGAGCAAGACGACAGCAGGGAGTTACTGCTCGTACAGAGATTAGCATAGATGCTAACAGCTTCATGTGCAGTTTTGTCAGATTCGGACCACATTTCTTTATTAAATGAAAAACATCAACACTACAAACTTCTCCACAGAGAGGATATTACTGCTCCACTTCTGACATGTTTTGATTAGAGTTTGTTTGTTATGTTTGTTTGTTTTGTTTTACAAAGTGTCTCACGTTCTGTAGTGCAGTAGCACCCTCCTACTACATTCACTGATTGGCCCGTAATGAATGTGACTGACAGCACGATCATCCAATTACCTGCTGGATATGCTTCTGAAAGGCTCCGCCCTCCCAAAACTCTTTCTATGGGCTCTTTCCCAGATGGACTAGTGAGATCGATCTATCCGGTATGTCAAGTTAGAATTAACATGCACAGGTGGAAGAACAAAAGGCTGTTTTTGCTCAATCAAACGTTCAACCTAACATATTTTTGTGGCTCATTTTGTTGTTAAATTACACAAAATGACTGCACACCCCAAACAGCAGTGTAGCTTACCAGTCGCCTCAGCCTGCTCTCTTAAAGATGCAGAGCTGCTTGGAGCTCATTTCTGTTTTTCTGCAGTTCTGGATACAAACATGGCTGACTTTAGAGAGACAAAAACTCCATCAACAGGATCATGTTTTAGTGTTTGATGGGAGTTTTCTGTTTACGTCAGACGGAGCTCAGACTGCTTCAGACGGGAACATCGCAGCTGTTCTCTCTCTTCCTGTCTGTGGCTCTGAGTTGATGTTAGGCGGTGCAACGTCTGAAGTGTGATGTGGTGTGAAGGGACGCTCAGGGGCCTACACAGAGCCGAGATTCTTCACAGGCTTCTGACACTGACGACACATGCACACTCCTTTGACTTTGAGGGATGCACTGCAGACTTGGACCAGCTAAATTGGGACGGCTTGTGCAATATCAGAGCAATAGTCCCGGCACGAGTTGGTGAAAGCTGATGTTGAAAGTTAGGCTCTAAAGGATGATTGCAAGACTGTGAAGCTTCTGAAATATCTCTTCTTATGTCAGAGAATCTTACCAAACACGCAGAGCGACCTGGAACACGTCAGACCCGGAGCAAGTGTTTAGTCGTCGCTCTTTATGTAAGCGAGTAAAACTGAGACAGAGGAGTCACCACAGAATGACTAAGAGAGACACTGACCTAACAGAGTGCTGGAAACACTTCAACTAGACCACATCTTCAAGGCAAAGGTCTCATGAGTTAGTGTAAAATGTTTTCAGTGGATAAAATAATGACCAGCCAACGTCTGAGTAAATAGCAAGAGAGGGGACGAAGGAAAAGCGCTCAACTGCTTTGTAAGTCACCTGGATAACTGAGGAACTGGCCTAAAATAAAATTTCAAAAAAAGAACCATGTAAAAACTCAGTCAGACCTTTAAACAAAACAGAAGGAGCTTAGAATTTATGGAATCAGATTTGTGTGAATATTATCAAACAACACTTTTCATTAAGCAAGCAACACTCTATGAATTGAGCAAACAAAAACTAACCATTAAAATCTAAATTGTGAACAAAACACCAATTTAATCCCTCAAAATTTTTGTATTTTATTTGTTTAACAATGCACTTTTTGTTTGTAATGATCAGAATTTGTTTGTTCTGAATTTTTGTGGGTTTGCATTCAGGGACTCCAAGACCATGACTACTTCCGGCCCATTAAGCTTTTGCTCCAAAACTCAGTAGCCAATTTTGTAGACAGCAACTTTAAAAAGGATAAACTCCCCTGTTTGGACTAAACTCTGTGAACAAATCCTGTTTTCTGATCAGTCCTTGTTGTTGAGTCCTGTGATGATCTGCTGTACAGATGGTCATTAATGTGCTTAGTGTGATGAGTTAACTTGTCACCCAGTTTATGTCGGACCCTGGGCCGGCTGTGTCATCACTGACAAACCAACCGCTCCAGGGAATCGACTGGAAAAGAGCTTAAACCACCGTTTGTACTGACACAGGGATTGATTGCTTTGCCCTTACAGATGCAGATGCTTCAATTTTAACCTTCCATTCAAATACCTGCAGTTCTAGTCAGTTAACAGCCAACATCCAGCCAATGGGAGTGCCCAAATTCACATCCAATCCAAACACATCCAATGGACTTATCCTTATTGGAGTATTATTAGCGTTAAGCAGTCACAATGTTCCTGTCATGTCAGGAACGGGGATCGAATGTTCCAGTCAAAACTCAGTCATGGGAAATGGGGAAAATTAAAGTGGCTCCATTTGTATAAATTAAACAAAGCGAGTCAAACAGGGAGCGCCCACTTGTATCGAAACAACTCTCCCAAACAATGTAAGTGTGAAAATAACCAAAGTTAATATTAGTCAAGTCTCCCTGTTATCCCTTGTTAACACAAGAATGAAGTAATATCTAACCTATATCTTGCTTAAACACACCAATAAATCTTAATTTTTTAACACTTATGTTTGATAGATTTAGTATTAAGCGTAGTTAACTTCATTTTGGCATAATAGTAAACTGGTAAAAGTTCAAAACGGGACCATGTCATCTTTAAAATCTAATCTAAAGACTGAAATGTCTTAAAAAAAGGCTGTCAAAGTAAAAAAAAAAAAAAAAAAAGCTTTGTTGTTGCTCAAGCTTAAAATGCACTTACAATATATTCAATGGTCCATCCTTTAATTCTCATTTTTGTACCACATTCAGGCTTGTGAGCAGAGCATTAAACAGCCTCCAAAATAAAACCCTTATCTTCCATCCAGCTGCCAGATTTGGTCAAATGTGCATAAACCCAGGAGAGGATTACCACCGGGCACGGTTACGCTTACAGTCTCAGCACCCCAAACACTGCTCCATATTATACCGGGAGGGGGTCTTTATGCTGTTCATGTGTGTTCTACCCTGAAAGATCCGACCTGAAGAGCCTGAAGAACCATCTCATTAATCACAGAGACTCAGAGATGTTCACCCTCAAACACACCAGCACTGGATTTCTACGGGGAGAGCTCCGGAGGCGTTCCTCAGGGTGAGGAAGAGCAGCGGCCGTATATTAAAGCCATCCATCTTCACTAACCCAGGTTTTATTGAGGATCTTTACGGTGGAACATGTTGTTCTTCTGTTTGTAATCTCCTGGATCCATAAAAGAGGGGATGCCTGAGCTGCCGGAGGAATTCACACTGACAGACAAACAATTCAGCAACATTATTCACAACTGCTGTTCAGATGATTGATTTTGATTGATCCTTGAACATTAAAAGATCAAAATAGAGACAACAGGAATGACGGGAGTAAAAGCTAAAAGGCCTCCATGAGTGTTTCGGTGGTCATTCAGTTTCCCTAAAACAGTCATTATTCTGAAAAATAAACCAGTGAGTCATCTGCATAAAGAAGTTACACTCACCAGCCATGTTACTGGGAGCACCTGTTCAACTGCTTGCTAACACAAAAAGCTTATCAACCAATCACATGGCTGCAACTCGCTGCCTTTTTGCATGTAAGTATGGTCAAGACGACCTGTTTAAGTTCAAACCGAGCATCAGAATGGAGAAGAAAGGTGATTTACATGTCTTTGAATGTGGCATGATTGTTTAGCACTTCAAAAACTGCTGATCTACTGGGATTTTCACCCACAAACATCTCTAATGGTCCAAATAAGAGAAAATATCCAGTGAGCAGGAGTTCTCTGAGTTAAGGTGCCTTGTTGAGGCCAGAGGTCAGAGAAGAGTGGTTACCATAACCACTCATTACCGCCAAGATATGCAGGAGACCATTTCTAAAAGTACAGCACTTGAAGCAGATGGACTACAACAGCGGATGACCACACCAGGTGCCACTACTGTCAGCTAAGAACAGGAAACTGAAACCACAATTCAGGCTCACCAAACTGGACCATAGAAGACCGTAAAAAGGTCTGCTGGTGGTGTAAGCATGGTTTAAACCCCACAGCCTTCCTGAGTATTGCTGCTGACCATGGCCATCCCTTTATGGCCACAGTGGACTATTCACTGATGGAGACTTCCAGCAGCTCCATGCCTCAAAGCTCAGGTCACCTCAAACTGGATTCTTCAACAGGACAATGACTTCAATCTACAGTCATCAGATCTCACTCCAATCAAGCACCTTTGGGATGTTTCCAGCACCCTGTTGAATCCACGCAATAAAGAATTAAGGCAGGTAATCTTTGTATCTTCAAACTACAAACTGGGGCTAAGGTCCACACACTCGTCCCATCCTGCATCTGTCTATGGAAAGCCGTTGGGCATAAAATTGATATCTGTCATATCAACTGTAGTTCAGCTCTACTAGTACTCAAATTTGGAGTACATGTACTCAATCTTGGTCAACTAGAGCGCGAATACACTTTACTAGTGAAGCAAAAGACGTCACAAGTACTACTAGTAGACTGTTTTGGGTCTACAGTTACTACTAGTTGACTTAAAAATGTTCACTAGTACTACTAGTAAGCCTTATATGCTAATAAGGGGGCGGGGAAATGCAAATTCAGGCTTCCCATTGGCTTTTGAAAATATAACAACCAATCAGAGTGCTGGATTTGTGTATAATCCCTCCAACTTCTTTTGCATTAGGACAACTAGTACTATTAAATCTTGTGGCTTTACTAGTGGTACCAGTTAAACATTTTGTTTTACTAGTTAAGGTTTTTGGTGTACCAGTGTGCGAGTAGACCTTACCAGTAAAGCAAAACAGTGGACAATTTTGTTATTAGTAGAATTAGCAAAGCTTCAGTTTTCATTAGTAACATTTTTAAGTCTACTAGAGCTACTAGTACAGCAAAATTGTCTACAAGTAGACAGTTTTGCTTTACTAGTTTAATATTTCAAAAGACAACTGGAAGCCTGAATTTGCTTTTCCTTGCCCCTTTATTAGCATACTGTATAAGAATTACTAGTAGTACTAGTGAACATTTTTTGATCTGCTAGTAGTACTGATGACACTTTTTGCATCACTTGTAAAGTCTACTCTTGCACTAGTTGACCGAAATTGAGCACATGTACTGAACTACAGTTGATATCACAGATATCGATTTTATGCCCAAATGGCTTTCCATACCTGTCCATCATATGTCTTTGTGGACAGAATATCAGGTCACCTGTCAGCAGCTCTGCCTCCCATCGCTCCACACTCACCGAGCCGATATTTCGAGCTCCTCTCTCTTCAAGACCTCCAGCCTCCCTGCTGACATCTGTCTGTTTAAATCAGCCATCAGGATCAGTTTGAGACGTCACTTTGAGTCTATTTTGGGGTTTTATGTGTCTAAACAGTTGATACAGAAGGAGTCAAAAACTAGAGGGATCATCCTCGACTCTGAGGGATATACGACCAACAAGTCTTATTTTACTGAATTTAAAACCTGTAACACATTTTTCCATGTCTTAAATAATTCTGTTGTAGCTTTTTAAACCGTAAGATTCATTATGTTTGTGAGTCTCATCTGTGAGCACTCAAGTATATTATCTCCAAAAACAGGAAGCTTTTTAAAGTGCGCGTCTTCATCACTTCATGAGTAATGATTCGACTTTGCCAAAACCATCGGTGTGTTCCCTGAAGATGAATAGGATCTTTGAAGAGTGGGGGAGCGCTCGCCGAGGAGACGCTGAGTGGGTGAGACGAGAAATATTCAAACTTTAGAGGAGCCTCCAAACTGCACATTAGTGTTTGCTCTGAGTGGGCTGTTTTTATACAACAGACTGAACAGGATCCAAGGTAAATCTTTTGCTTTTATGATGCTGTGCTTAAAAAAGGACCTGGTATGGAAGAAATTTAATTCGAAACATTTTAATGAGCAGTTTTGACAATTTATTTTGAACACATGTTTCTTAGGTTGGGCTGCTGCTTCCAGAGCAATTAGGAGGTGGATGATTTGAGTTCTCTGTAAAAATCAGAAAGCCAAGAACAAAAATCACAGCAGTGATGAAAATGTCAGAAATCCACATATCTAACTAAATTGTCACAGCGTGCTCTTAAAGTTAACAAAGATCTAAAGGCAGATGCTTCATGGTTAAACCTTGTCACATATTTTCATGATAATGCAGCTGTTACACTTTCATCATTACCTCAAGTTTTTGTTGTGCATTAGTAATGGCCTTAGACCAGGGGTATCCAAACTATGATGGCTTTTGGTCCACATTTAATTGGCCCGCAGCAAGCTCCAAAACAATACTGGAAATCTGGTGAATAGTGGTTAGACAAGCAGGGATGTCCAAACTATGGCATGGGGCCAATGTCAGCCAACTGTCCACTTTTAATTGTCCAGTATATTCTAATAAATAACTGATAATTGACCTTTAACATTGGGCCATACTTTGGACACCCCTGTTTTATATTTTTGTATGTTTAAGCTTCTATTTTTTGGACCTTGCTTCGGCCAAATAAAGAGGACAGTGGGTCGCCTTAAGTCCAGGGATGTGCAAAATTTTCCATTATTTATTTATTTTTTTAACATACTGCGTGCCATTCAAAAGTAGACCCTGGGCCGCCATTCGCTGTTGGCCATAGTTTGGACAAGGCCTGTGCTCAAAATATCGATACAGCGACATACTGTCACATACTCCTTGGGGATACATCTATACGGATTCTCCAGAATCGATATGGCCTCAATGTTTTGACAGATGTTGTCAATACACTTTGGCTAATGTTAACTATGCCACAATCCAAATTTAAACTTAGGTCTATCATCTTTGAGGACCTGAATTTAAGTTTCTTAAGTTGCAGAATCACTTAAAACTCTTCCTCGTTCTTTTTCTTCTTGAATTAAAAAAGAAAATTGTCGGGAATTCTGTTTAAAGTGTAGTCAATGTTCACAATTTATGTGTATCGGGATACATATCGCACCATGGCCTCAGTATCGGGATACTTATCATATCGCGAGGTTGCTGGAAATACCCAGCCCTAGCTTGGACACCCCTGTTTTATATTCTAGCATGTTCTAAACTTATTATTTTTTTAACTTGCTTTAGGGCAACCAAAAGTTGGCTTTGGGCTGCAGTAAAGCCTCGGGCCATACTGCTTTTTAGTCTAGCATGTGCCAAATTTTAATTATCCTCTTTAAGAGCAAAACTGGGCAAAAACATCACTAAGTTAGAGACGGTAAATCTGCAAACATGGGCTGTAAAACATATTTTACAGATTGACTGAAGAGTGTTCTTACTAACTGATGATTAATCTGAGTAACAACTGATCATTAAAATGTCCAAGAGAGAGGACATTTATCTAGATGGAGAAACAGAGAGGAGTCAAATGATGAAGAATAGACGGAGGAGGATGAGGAGTGCGGTGTTCCTCCTCTCCTCTAATACAAACACCTCTGATGCCTCCCTCATGTCCTCATTATGACCGCCGGCTCGGAGCCAGCAGGAGGCTCCTGGTGTTTCGGCTCTCTGTCGAGGCAGTTATGCAGGAGGTGGAGAAGGAGCAAGAGGAATGAGAGGAATGCAGGAGGAAAGACGGCTGCACGATGACGGCCGAAGAGTAAGGAGATCTTCACGGGGGTAAATCTGAAACATGCTTGATGACACTCAGCTGCTGGATCTGTCTTAGGGGAAATCTTCAGTGTCATTTTAAGTTTATGGATGTGGTCCTCACCAACAGAGGTTTTCAGAGTTAACACAAGGACAGAGAAGAAATCTGAGCAGAGCAGCGTGAAGATTTGACAGGGTTTGTCAGTGTATTTGGCAGTTATGAGTTTAAACTTTTACAATATATCAGGAGCTTGTAGACAAAAAACAAACAGCACTACTAACTTCTCCATAGAGAGGATGTTTGAGCTCCCCTTGTCACATGTTTTAGGGAGAGTTTGTTCTACAAAGTGGCTCACGTTCTGTCCTTGATCTGATTGGCCTGTAATGGATGTGATTGACAGAACGATTGTCCAATCACCTGCTGGATATGCTTTTGAAAGGTTCTGCTCTTTCCCGAACACTTTCTTTGGGCTCTCAATGGACTAGTGAGATATAAGAGTCCATCTGGCATGTTAGGTGACCAATCAAAGGCTTGTGGTAAATTCACAGCAAACAAATCGAAGGCACCACCCTTTTTCTCCATGACGGACACTGACTGGCTCGGTCCTTTTCTCTCTCAGGCTTCCTGAGATGAATCCATGATAACCTGAGACTGTCATTGATTGCTGAAGAGCAGGTATCTGCTCATGGTCCAAAATGCGCTAAAGCAAGAAACAACTCTTCCAGCTGTGAAGTGTTCCGATTTGACCTTTGCTCTCACCGCATGCTGATTTGTGTAATAGAGAGTCTTGATTACTTTGATCGTCTCGTCCCACATTGAGTCACTCCCTGCAGGATAAACCCCTCAGGAGGGGGTCTACACATTCTGATGACGAAGTTATTTCAGCAGCTGCTAATTAGGACTCCAAACGTCCTCGTAATAAGCGCTCGCCGTCATTTCACATTAAACTCGTTTATGTGAGGAGAGAGACACAATTAAAGGTTGAAGGCTGAGGCCTCCTGCCGACTCTGTTAGCATACTGATGCTGCATCAGGCTATTATGGCTGTGACCGAGTCATTAACTCAGACGGGGGTCTCTGAGGGCCACAGGGCCGCGACATGAATACATTAAACACACAAACATGCAGACATAACCAGAACAACATGTCCATGCAGAGGAATAACAGAGAAAACAGGTGTGACGGCACCAAGCAGAGGCACATTTTCAGTGGTGGCTTCATATTTTTATTTGCAGACAGGGTAAAGCCGCATCATCAGGATCAGAATAATTTGGTCTTCCTCTCTGTCTTTATCAAACTTTTTAATCTGTGAGTTCTGATATTCACATTTGTCCTCTGGGTGTGGTTGTTACACACAACATTTCAGGTTTCTTCCTCACCAACACTTGCTCAAAATCTCTCATAACATGCTTCATATTTTGCATTGACGAGAGACTGATATCCAAAGTTGTGTCTCGGTGGCTTTGTGTCTGCATAGTTCAGTTTTTTGTGATTTTTAAATTGTCATTTTCTGCTGCTTTCACTGCTCCAGGCTGTGTGATTATCTCCACTGGGATCCAACATCTTCTTCGATGAGACATTTTCCCCAAAAAAAGATAATGAGCAAAATCACGCTCTCGTCTGAGGTTATCCAAAGGTGCAGCCAACTCTGCTATAGCTCTGTGAAATGACTTGTTTTGTCTTTAAGGATGTGATGAGTGATGTCTGTCCTCATGCAGATTGAAGAATAAATGTTGTTTATTTAGCCATATAGTCCGAGCGATACTTGAATTTTCAGTTTGGTGTGAAACACATTAAAGGGCTCATAATTTTTCCCTTATTCTGGCTCATATTAGGGCTAATTTTTTATGTGCAATATAAAAACATGCTTCAAATTTTATATAATTTGATCAAATTTCAATCAAACAGTTGAACCATTCTTTCTTGGGTCTCTTTGATTTCTAAACTCTGTCCCTAATACGTGGACGGCTTATTAATTTGAAGCCTCAAATGTTTTCTCATATGCTCTGTTGTTACGAAATTATAACTAGGGATGGAAATTGATAAAATTCTATGACAGCAACTCAATTAGCAATTCTGCTTGGTGTAGACCGCCTGCTCCTGTGGACTCACAAAGCTTCAATAACTACAATCATTTGGCCTTTCTTTTAATCCCATGCCATTATCATTACAGACCCTGATATTAACTTCAGAGAGATCAACATCATCAAATTCATGGTAGTTCCTGCAAACAGCACACACATATTAAGAGTGACCTTGACAAACAATCATGGATGACCTGCTGACATGGACCTGTTCGACTCCATGTGCTCTATCCTCCATCAACCATCAACCAAAAATGACATCATTTAACATAAATTCATACTTTTAGACCAGTTAAACCTATTTTAATGGCAGTTCAGCTAGATGCTGCAATATTAATCAACATCAGTCCTCTCCAGATGATATTCATTATATATATATTAATGTTAATATTAGATTGATCTCTCTATCCATGGTTGTTTTGATTATACATCCATAGAACCTTACCTTTAATACAACTACATTCAACAAATATGATGCTATATAAATAAAGATTGATTGATTGAGTCTATATTCAGCAGAGACAAATGTGATTTTAGTCCCTTTGTTCCTGCCTGGATGGATACATCTCTGGATGTATGTATGTGTATATACAAATATATTTATTATATGTATTTGTATATATGCAGATATGTGTATCTATAAAATGATTCTTGTAAAGTGTCTTGAGATGAACTGGTGCTATACAAATAAAGACTGATTGATTCATTGATTGATTGAATGAATGAATGAATGAATGAATGAATGATTCATGATTGATTATCAATTCATTTCTTTAACAACTCCCTTATCAATTCTTGTGTTTTTCAGAGTGGGCAAAAGTTGGCCTTCACAGGTTTTCAGTCTCAACAGTATCGCTCTTGATATTTTATGTCATGTAGCCAATCAATCAATCAATCTTTATTTGTATAGCACCAATTCATCACAAGTGTTTTCTCAAGACACTTTACAATAGAGCAAGCTGAAGACAAACTCTTAATTTTATGGATACACATAAAATACACATATACATATATACTGTATATACAAATACATACATCCAACACCCAACATGAATCCATATAGGCAATCATGAATCCCTCCATCATGGCGGCAAGAAAAAATCTGTTTAGCAGCCACTCACCAACTGTGCACTAAACGTCTGTTTTTAAAAATGTACACACAGTTTTGACCACTCCTGCCTGCACAATGATTTTACTGCATTTTACTGCAGTGAATGAATGTTTTAACTGAGTATTCTTTCTTTGCCTTCTTTTAATCGAGCCTTTTCTGTAACTCTCTGTAAATAAAAGAAAACTCATTGACTTTAGAGACTTAAATACATCAATAAATAAAAACTGAAACTCTTTCTACCTCTTTGTTGAAGCTTTTAGATTTCTAGTTGATCACTGGAGGTTGTTGCTCGATTAAAATGATGAACAACATGTTTTGAAGCCCAAGAGTTCATCATTAAACCCTTTTTTGTGTGCAACCCAAAGATTTTCAGAGGGGTCATGTGAGGAAGTGCCTCCAAATCAAGAAGCAGCAGT
The DNA here is from genome assembly GCA_037902135.1 of Cetoscarus ocellatus. Taxonomy (NCBI): domain Eukaryota; kingdom Metazoa; phylum Chordata; class Actinopteri; order Labriformes; family Labridae; genus Cetoscarus; species Cetoscarus ocellatus. The sequence goes on along the minus strand of JBAMNC010000947.1, from coordinate 799,181 downwards.
CAGACCATTTCAAGGGTTTATTCTAAACAAATACTAAACTGAATGACTGCTGATCAATGCAGTTAATTAGCTCATTAAATGGTTGACTACCACTAAATTAATTTGGTTATTGTTGCAGCTTTAATAGTAACCACATCGTAAGGTTTAATCCTTTTCTTTATTCTTTGCTTTTACGTCTTGACAGCCTTTAGTGTTTGCTGCAGGTCAGAGAATCAGAGTCGAGCTCTCTCACAGGATTAAAATGGTAAAAAAGGGTCTAAAGGATGGGATTAAACGATGTCAGGGTATCTCTCTCTCTTCTTAATGACTTAACGAGCTCCAAGGCCTCTGAACAGCAGTGTTTGTTAAAGAGTGTTTAAAGGAGAACATTAATTTTAAGGACCTGAGCTGCAGAGATGGATTATTCAGGGAGCCGGCAGGGCGAGGACTCGACAGATGAGTACAGTAAGAGCAGAGTAAAGAGAGTGTGACAGGATGGAGCTAAATCCTGAATGTCAGCGTGAACACCTCACATTCGGCCATAATTAGACGTCTCTGAGAGGAACATGAGCAGATGTTCATGCCAGGAGAACGCCGCCTTCTTCTGCAGGTTCACCTCCAATTTAATCACTATCCAAATGATCACACATGCGACAAACACAGAGAGAAAAGCCGTGAATAAAGAGACGACAAACAGAGGAAGGGCGATGAAGATTTAATGAGGTTGGAGCTTCGGTCTGAACAGGTGTTTGGAGGTAGAGTCACAGCACATTTATGTAATATTGATGGACGTAACGGGAGATGGAGCTGCTTCTGACTGTGGTGTCATCCATCAACCTGCTCAAACTCCTGATTAGACCACATTCATACATCAGGGTTTTTTTGCTGCTGTGCTCTCGGCCTTTAGTGTTTTCTGATGCCACATACTGGAGGGACTTTGTGTTGACTGGCTCAGCAGAAACAAAAAAGCAGATGAACAAACATTTTCTGAAAGCGTAATGTTTTTTTTAATGACTTTTGGACTATGTTTATTTCTGCTGTAAAAAATGACTATTTTAGCGACCTGGCACAGTTGTTGCAGTTAGAGAAAATTAAATATACCCTCAGGGGGTCCAGGGACAAATTCTTCTCTGTCTGGGATCTGGTGTTATTGTATCTCAACAAACTTAAACTTTGCCCACTTAATAGTTACTTAGCAGGCATTGTGCATTTATGTTTTTGCTTAAATCCATGTGAACAACATCTTCTATAGTGCACAGCTTTAGTATTGACGAACCTGTTTTTTTTCTTGTTTTTGTCTACTGTGTTATATGTATGAGTATGTATTTATGTATTTATTTATACATTATTATTATTATACATTCTTATTAACAATATATGTGTATATTTTTCATTTAAACACTTACTCTCATCGGATTGGTGTCCAACAAGTTCTGGGGTTGTGGAAGGGGGTTAAAATTAAAACATGAGAATTGTGATACCTTTATACGTTTATCTATGTACTATACCATTGATGCTCAATAAAACAACACTGTTTGCCGCTGCAGACTGCCTCTAGTGGGCACTCAAGGAACTCTAGTTTTCAACACTTGACGCTTGCTAGTACCTGCTTGGACCCTCCTTACGCCTCAGAGCTGCTTTAATTCTTTATGTCACTGATACAAGAGGTGCTGAAACGTCCCTCAGAGAGAGATTTTGGTTCGACATGAAAGCATCACAGAGCTGCTGCAGATCTGAGCTTTGAGACATGGAGCTGCTGGAAGTCTCCATCAGAAGATGATCCACTGTGGACATGATCAGCAACAATATTCAGGTAGGCTGTGGGGTTCAAACCATGCTCAGGTGGGACTAAGGGGCCCAAAGAGTGCCAAGAAAATGTCCCCCACACCACCAACACCAACCTGAAATGCTAATCCAAGGCAGGATGGATCTATGCTTTCATGATGTTCACACCAAACTCTGAGCCTACATCTGAATGTGGCAGCACTGTGGTCATGCATGTTTTTGGCACAGTAACTCAGTGATCCTGAAATATCTGCATCATAGCGGGAAGGTGATGCGTTCACTGGCCTCCCATCAGACCATAGCTTCCCTGTGCTCATCCATGACGTGCTGAGGGCTGCTTTAGGGGGCCTGTTGTTTGGATTGTTGCTTCTCCTCTGAGCGTGGCTGCACGCCAGTCAGCCTAGGTGTTTCTAATGGCCGACGCACGCCATCTGAGCAACCAAACCGAGGTAATTGGATTTGGATTTAACCATGCGAGCGTTTTAATCCAGCAGGGAAAAAGTGATTCCGGTGCATCTGCAGCTGGAGGACATGTCCGCCGTTTGTTCATTGTCTCACACGGATTTAGTTTGAGCTCATCCGCTCCTGAGTGCACCGTGTAGGACGAGGTTTTAGTGCTTTACTGTTTTTGTCCTCGCAGCACTTCATCCTTAATCGGCTTGTGAATGAGTCAAATATTTGACCTGCTGCTGATGACCTCTATTTTAGAGCAAATCTCAGAGGACCAGCGCACACAAACAGCACGTGAATCCAACGCTCTCGGGGGTGAAAATATGCAAATGGAGGTGAGCTGATTTCACATCAAATTTACATCCAGCAGCAGGAATGAAAACAACAAGCATCTTGTTATTTCTGCAGTGAATGTTCACACAGACAAGTTTAGTGTCACAAGATCACATCAGGAGGGACTGACAGTGACGACAAGCAGAGAAGATGTTAAATAAAACATGTCTTTTGTCAACTTTGCAGGGAAGGAGAAAAATTCCAATGTTTGAATTTTTATTTTGCTTATTGATTATTATGGAAAAGATTCTACTACAACGTCTGTTCTAGTTGTGTGGTATCGAAGGTCATTTGGAAGAGTTGCTTCAACACATGCAGGCGCTCCACGTTTGGTACAGTTTGTTTGAATACACATGAACGCAGCAATCGATCCCTGTTCCAGTACAAACAGAGGAGAGGTGGTCTCTGCTCACTTCAATCAACACCTGAACATTGCTGCCAGATTCTTCTACTGAAATAAACAACCAGTTCAACAAAAACAAACCCAAAACAAGCAACCTCCAGCTATTTTTTTTTCCTCTAATGCAATGTCTTCCTTTTGTAACCAAACAGACATAGTCAGGCTTTTATCTAAGTTTTATGTTGATCCTCTGCAGCTTTATTATGGTGAAAACAGTAACAGCTATATTAGAAATAAATTTAATTCTGGCTATAAGGATTTCTTTTTGCTGGAAACATCATTTTTGACCCTCTTTTTACAATAAAATTCAAATTTGTGTTTGGAGTGGGACAAAGTTGTTTGTGTAATTTCTAAATTAAGTTTATATTGGTAGTAGTGTGTGCATCAGATCCCTCGTGGGTTTGGAGGCACAACAAGCCCAAATGAGCAACTACACTTTTGGAAGAAGTCCAAAAAAAGCAACCACAACTGCAATATTTACAAGCAACTTTCAAAAAAGAAGTACAAAGTCGCTTATAACAAGCAGACCTGGCAACTATGCTCCTGAAACAGTTCTTTTGCAGTGACGACACAATCAACCCCGGAGCTGACGCAAACAGGGTGACCAGTTAACTCATCACACCGCTGTAGTGGTCAGAGCCGGCCCTGGCCAATGTGGCGCACTAGGCAAGATTTTATATGGCGTCGCCCTCAATCTGAGGTTTACATACAACTACAAAAGAAATCGAATAGCACTGTTTTACCATTGTCTTTAATTTACTTACCCAATTTACTTATTTGGTATTATAATCTGTAGAAATATTAATTGGGCATTGCTTTACATTTGAATCAGGGTGAGCTTTTCCATTTTAAGAGTTAATAATACTAATGACTAGTTTTACTGAAGGTGAATTTTTTCCAGATTTTGTGGCGCCCCCTGGAGGCTACAGCACCCTTAGCATTTGCCTATATTGCCAAATGGGCCAGCCGGCTCTGGTATAAGCAGCAGCAGCAGTAATAATAACTGTATTACAGCGAACAGCAACATAATAATGTTCTTATCCCACAGTCACTTTCTGTGCTCATGAAAATATCAACAGGTGAACATGACTCAGCATCTCTGCAGCAGATCATCACAGGACTCAACAACATGGACTGACTCACAAACTGGTTCAGTTTGGAGTTTAGTCCAAACAGGAGGATTGATCCTTTTTAAAGCTGCTCTCTGCTTTAACACTTCACTGACAGTTTCTCTGCAGACTCTTTTGCAGGTGTTACGCTGTTACAAGTCGCCATGCTATCTGGTGTCCCCTATGATCCTCCAGCGAGCTGAAGTTTTATCTGTTACAGACCGCACACATGAAGATAAAAACTCAGGCATTGAACAGCTTTGATCGTACTGTGTGTGTGGTCTGCTCGGATAATCTCAACACTGCACACCACACACATAACCATTCTGTCCCACCACTGACCTAGAATCTAGTCAGAAACCCTGCGTGATCAAACATGACCTAACAAGCGAAGAAGAAGAAACAGCAACAACTAAAAACATAACACGCAACATGAAAGAAGACATACGAGAAGAGGGAATGATGGTGGTCTTGGGACTACTTCTGATGGAAAAATCCTGAACGAAAAAAAAGAATAGACTGAGGAAAAAATCCTGGAGACAGCGTGAACATGTGTGCTGATCCTCCATTTCTGAGGCTCACCAAACTTCATGTATAGGTCTGCCATGCTTTTTTTATTGACACCTTCTTCCTTGTTCCACAGTCAGCTCGCTTCTTGATTGGCTACATCCATGTCACAGAGTCATGACTTGGGAGTCGTCGGCTTTGCCCACACACATGAAGATTTTTGGTCGTAAATATTGAACAAGTTAAATATTTACGATTGTCGGCCCCGACCTTTCTCAAAGCCGATCATCAGGACCAGTTCACTCTTAACACCTCAAACCACAGGATAGTTTTATAGGATGATCTTATAAGACATAAGATAATCCAGTGTTTGCTGTCCTTGGGTTTGGAAGCGTGACAAAAACAGCCCAATAATCTTTATGTGTGTTCTTCACTTAACGTCCCCGCAGGGGTCACAGCGAGCTCCACACACTCTCCTGAGCCCGAGTCTCCGTGTTGGGTAGACTGCAGTCTGAACAAACAGGGCCTTCAAAGTCTGTTTTATCTGCCAGCTCACAGCCCTGCACAGATCTCACTCTTCAGTGGCTGCTTTGATGCACTCTGCCTTGCTGTCACCATCTTCTCCATCTTCTCCTGTTATAATCATGTTTCCCCTCTCTATCTCCATCCATGAGAACAGGCCCCCTCTCCCCCTGATCTTTATTTAAATTCAGCCATAGTAACTCAGGGAGTGTCTTTGTGAGAGCCTGAGTGTGTTTCTTGCCAATTAGGACTTTTTTTGTGGAGCAAGCCAGCCAGGGCCGACAGCCCAGCTTGTTACAACAGCTATGGAGAGCCGGAGAGGTCACGCAGAACTCCTCGGGGCTGCTTTTTGGTCCCACTTCAAAGGGATGAAGAGCCCTTAAGTGAATGGAAACCAGCAGGCTGTCCACAGTTTGGACCAGATTCTGTATGAGTCCACGTTATTTAAAACATCTCTGCAGATTCAGTCTGTCTGTTGAGGCTCTTTGGACAAAAACAGAGAGGGTCTGAGCAGAAGTTTGGGTGATTATACAAAGAAATGGCTTCATTTAGAGCAGTGGTCCCTGATCTTTAGTCTGCCATGCCGTTGCAGTTTCACCAAAGAAGAGTCGGGCCCATATTTGCCAGGTCTGCTTATTATAAGCGATGTTGAGCATCTTCTTTTGAAAAGTTGCTTGTAAATATTGGCAGTTGTGGGTTGCGTTTTTTTGGGCTTGCTCCAAAAGTGCAGTTGTTCATTTGGGTTTGTTGTGCCCCAAAACCCAGGAGGGATCTGCTGCACACTCAATTCAGAAGTTACACAAACTATTTTGTCCCACTCCAAACACAAATGTAAATTTGACTGTAAATAGAGGGGCAAAAATGATATTTCCAGCAAAAAGAAGTCCTTATAGCCAGAATTAAATTTATTTCTAATGTAGCTATAACTGTTTTCACCGTAATAAAGCTGTAGAGGATCACCACAAAACTTAGATAAAAGCCTGACTATGTCTGTTTGGTTACAAAAATCAAGGTTAGACTGACTTTTTTGAGATAACAGAGTTATAAATAACAGTAGCCCCTCCCTTCACTTCTGTATAAAGAAAAGGATGTTGCACCTCCAAACAAAAGGATGTTGAATAAGTAAATTAAGAAACAAATAAGAAAAAAATGTCACTGTGAAACTGAAATGTAATGTAGATGAAAATTAAAACACACTTCATGTAGATTTCTCTTTAAAAAAGTAAGATATCAAATTAGAGAAAAAAGTAGCTTGAAGTTGCTTGTTTGGGCTTGTTTTTAACAGCTTAGTTACTTATTTCAGGAGAAAAATCTGGCAACACTGGTCGGGTCCCCTTGGTCCTATAGGAAAGTGATTGATACAACTTTGTTAGGGGTACATGTTATCATCAGACCGATATCTGTATTAGCAGATATAATACTACAATGTCCTCCAGCAGATGCTTGGAATCTACACCAGAGGGAGCAACGTTAGCAAGAGCAACATCAGTGCTGAGTTGTTCACAGAGATCTTGGCTTTAAACCTTCTGACTTGTTCTCCCGGAGGGGAAGAGTCAGACTAAGTGCTTAAGTGTCCCCTGAACAGTTGAGTCTTCAACTTTCTCTTTTAAGCAAACAGAGACTCTGCAGACTGAATGGAGTTTGGTAATTCATCCAACGAACTGGGAACAACAGAGGAGAAGAGTCTGGCTCGTGACTTTGAGTCCTGCTGAGAAGGGAGCACCAGGCACCGAGACAGGCGAGAGGGAGTGTAGACCTGGATGAGGGGTTCAGGTAAGCAGGAGCCATTCTCATTACTGTTTTTTAAGCAGAAGTGGAGCTTTGGATCTGATTCAAGCTGCAAATGGAAGCTGATGAAGAGAGATTAACAGAGGAGTGACGTGCTGTTCTGGGCTGGTTAAAGATCAGATGTGCTGCTGCATTCTGGATCATCTGCAGAGGTTTAAATGTACATGCAGGGAGGCCTGCTGGATGTTCTGACCATACAAACTGGCCATAAACATATATTGGCTGAAATATTGGCAGTGTAAAATACCATGTTGGTTTACCTCATCATCACTGAATGTTCATTTTTATAAATCTAAAGTGCATTTTATCAAAGAATTAAATGTTGTTTTTATTTGCTTCATATCTGTTTCTAACATAAATGGACAATAACAATGAAAGAAACAGGTCAGTTTTCGTAAAGTGAAGACTTTGTCAGGCAAAAATTCCAGGATCCCTAAATTTTGTGTAATTAAATTTTAATTCTAATTGTTTTTATGGATAAAGAAAAATAAAATGGGCTTGCAAACACATTTTTGTGCAAATATTATGGGGATTATGCCCCTAGCATGATCTGAAAAATTCAAATTTGTTGCAGATGATTTAAAAAATTAAAAATTTAGATTTTTTTCTTCCTTGACTTGCTCTGCCAATTTATTCACCCCCAAACATGTGGAGACAAAACCCTCCCCCACGTTTCCTTCTAACAGAGACATAAATACAATATAAATGTAGAGGCAAAATTTGAAGACAGAACTACTGAAAATTTTATCTATTTTAATAATGTGATTTTTGTGCACAGGTCTGTGTTTCTTTGTCAGGGTTAAATATTGAATATATTGAACGTTTTATGTTGATTCATTGTAAAAATGGTGCAGCTTCTTTTACCCAGGCTCAGGTTTTTCCATTATTGGTAATTTACTGGATAAATTGTTGTAAAGAAAAAGTCCAATAGTAAGCTCTTGTGTGTAAGTAGGGTGCAGAATGGTAGACAAGCGTGCCTACAGCCAAACAACATAATGTACCTTTGATTAAAAAAATTAAATCTGCACTTGAATTCTGAAAGGCACGATCAGTTTGGATTCGGGACATATTTGGTAAAATTATGGCAAAACTTACTTTGTGTCATTGAGAGTAAAAAAAAAACTGAATCGAGTTTTGGTGAAAGATGCCATCGCCCAGCCCTATCCTCTAGTGTACTATCATTGTTTTAATACATGCAAACTAAATTCTGATTAATGAAAAGCCCTTTGGCCCCCAAAGACCATCTGGTTTCTCCTGGAGGGGCTTTAGAGCCCTGGTTGGGAACCATCAAACCTACAAGACCGGTGCAAAATCTGTCAATCAGAAGCATGAATATTGACCAAAAACACACAAATGTTGGAATTTTTAAAGCTTAAGGGAATAAAGTCTTAAGTAAAGTTATATTTGATGGACCTCCTCCGTCAGTCTCCCTCTGTAAACACACCATGAGGAAGCAGCAGTGTTTGGCCTGAGCTTAACCACAGCAAACAGAGGAAGAGGAGGTCATGCCGCTCTGCAGCTGAAGAAAAACAACCATCACCACGCTCTCAAACAACAATCTGGAGGGGCGGGAGCTAGGCTGATATCAACTGCTCATGTGCATATGTGTCAAGAGGCAAGACTGCAGGTACAATGACAGAAAACTGTGCTGCAGTGATCCAGTCATGAAACAACAAGCAGCAAAATGAGACGCAGTGCAACTTTCAGAAAACATGAAAATCCCAAATCAAATGCATCAAAGCAGACGTGATGCTAAAGAAAAATCATGATGCAAACACCAAAATATGAGCACCAACAGGAAACATGCTGCATGTAAAAACACCAAAAAACATCCAATCTAAAGCTTAAGACATTCACTGCAGCAAAATAAAAAGTCTGCAGCTGGAAATCCTTTCAAAGCGTTCCCTGTGACCTTCAAGCATGAAAATTTAATCAGCTCATTCTTAAATTCATGAGAAAGTTGGCGAAGTTTCTCCTGCAGGATCCCCTTGGATAACTTTAAACTTTATCTTTACAGATAAGGACAAAAAATCTTTGATGCTTGTTTTTCTCATTCAGAAAAACCAACTCTGCAGACATTCTTCCATAACTAAAAAAACATCTTACTGTTTTATCTACTCTCTGAAAACACTGAGTTTGACAAAGTTCAAGTTCAGAGCAGTAAGTGTAAATGTTTTTCCTGAAGGTTTTTAACATTTTGACCTCGAGCTCTTTTAACAGAAGATGGCACAATCATGTGAATTCCTGTCATTCCTGTTTCTGCAGAAGCTGAAGAGCTTCACTAAAGCTTATCAGCCTCCAGGCTCCTACAAGTCCTGAGGTTCAACCATCAAAACTCCTGTTTCATTTAACGTATGATGAATCTTTCAGATGTTTACTTACCCTCTGTCTGACAGAAATGTCCATTTTATCACAGGGTTATTCCTCTGAGTCTTTGACCTTTTTTAATAGGGATGCACAATATTGGATTTTTCTGAACTCATTATCACTGATACTTATATTTTTATCAAGAGCACAAAGTCTTTGCTTGATGGAAACTCACTTGTTTCTTCCAGAGTCTATTTGCCAGAGGATCAGATGCAAAACAAAAAATCCTTTAAATTTTTAAACACTGAAACTTGAATTTTAAGTACCCATGCAGTGATGATGAGGTGAATAAGCATGCTGAAGATTCAAAAGCAAGGCAACTGGACTGTGTAGTAGACTCTACACAGTCCAGTTGCCTTGCTTTTGAATCTTCAGAATGACCATGACCTGGATGAATGAGAATCTACACAGACGTATTGAATAAGCATGGTACGTTCGTGCATTTTGCCGATATTACTGACGACAAGATTTTTATAATCTTAACTGATGTTGAAACAGTGAGAGAGCCACACATGAAGACAGATAATGTCAGATTGATCAGTTTGTTCCTGTAGTGTGTGGTGATCCACAAAGAGAGAGACACAGGACAACACAAACCAACAGATTAATTTACCAAGATGAATTTTAAAAGCATTTATCATTATTATTTCATCTTATTTATTTATTTATTTTAATTATCTTAATCTGTTTTACTTCTCCATTTTAGTTCAGATTTATTGTTTTCTTTATTTAAGAATTTTATTCTCTGTAAATTGATTTTCTTTTCATTATCCTGCATTAGCGGATTTTATTACACATTTGGTGTTTGGCCATCTATTCTATCAAATTATTTTTAAAAAGTCCTTTCGTATTTTTATCTTATTTCTTATCTTTTTCTTCTTTTTTATCGCTATATCATTTTACTCTTAGCTCCCTTGTTTCCCCAGTCCTCTAATTCTGTTTTCTGTTAGAATCTACTCTTAATGTCTTTGTGTGTGGACTGTATATGGATCAGTGTGTAGGGTCTTATATTTTCCATTGTATTTGATTTTCGACTTTTTACTTTTATTTTTTTTTCCATTTTTTATTTTTTTTATAAGCATTTTGTGCTACAAGATTTTGTATGAAAAGTGCTATGCACATAAAATTTGATTGATTGATTTACCATGAAGGCAGCGCCTCTGCTCTCAAAGCTCATGATCTCAGGTGACTTCAATGCAAACAAACATGGTGGACAACGTCAGGAGGCTAAATGTGGCTAGTGATTAGCTTCCCATAACATCCTTGGTGGTTGTCATTTCAGCTCCTCTCCTCATCAGTCAGTTAAATTTAATTTACAGGTTATTCTATTTAGACGATCGTGTTTTTGAAACAAATCAATGAGTTGGACCTCCATTTTGACGTCCGTCTAACTTTATGCTTGCCATGGATACGTTGGCTTCCTGGTTCAGCCAGCTTGCTGAACCAGGAAGCTCTGGTCCATGTGACAAACGCAGTGGACGTGCTCGGCTGTCCTCGGTGCTCCAAACACATCAGGACTTCTGCTCATAAATACTGACGTTTAATATTCAGGATTTCAAGTTTGGGATAAAATGACTCTGAACACACCACAGAATCATCAGGTGAGATCATCTTTAGGACCTCCAGATAATCAGGCCTCTGCTGAGTTTGATCAGAAGCAGGGATCCGAGGCAAAAGTCAGCCCGACTGTCGGGTTGTGTGTACCCTGCTTAGGTTTCAGTCATGTACTCTGCTGTGTGGACCCTGCAGTCTGAGTTGACTTAACTCTGGCTCAGTTGTGCCTGGAGCAGTGTGAGTGCTTATACCTCACAAACAGATTGCTCGTGCTCTTCCAGCCTCTTCCCGTCTCCCGTCTCACTTGTGACCTCTTTCTCCGCCACACAAACACTTTCTCTCTGCGTCTGTCACCCTGTTAGCCTTTTCGAAGGATCCACGGTGGCTGTCGAGCTTTAATTGAGGATTAAATTAAATCAGCAGCGGTTTAATCTGCTCTGGATCCTGAACTGGGGAGACAAGGACGGGGACGGCTGTCTGCCATGCTGCCAGCATCCCATAATGCCTCCTTGTAGCAAATCCCATTAAGCACTGAGACATAGTGTATGAGTAACCTTCTCACACTGACGACTTTAACTTTACTCCAGGATTTAGACATGTTCACGGAGTCTGTGAGTCTTCATGTGTCACAGAGAAGAGAGGAGTGTTTGTGCAAAGTAGAAACCACAAACATTCATGCAATGTCTCATCAGAGGCTTCCTGGTGAATAAAGTTGCACCAGAGCTGCAATGAAAGCAGAGGATGTTCAGCTGCACGGCTGCATGAATTGTAGATTTGCTGCTTATTTGCCTCGCAGATTTTGGATGCTCTGGGTCCAGCTAAAGTTTCAGTTTCTCCAAAGTTTTGTTGGAGGAGTCTGCAGCCCTGGGAGAGCCTGATCAGTAATGAGGAGTCTGGGAGGAGTGTGTGCAGAGTTCAGGAGGTTAATCTGGTTTTAATGGAATGATTAACTTGAATGTAAACACACAAACAGGCTGAATCTGCTCAAGAGACGAGGTCAGTGAAGAGTAACCTGCACGTAAACAAGCCCTGGCAGGAATATGAATCAGGAATACATCAACTGCCCTCTCAAACATTTCAATCCAGAAAACGCAAGCTGTTCTCACAAGAGCACACTAGAATCTCAAAGCAAAGATATCGACCATATGCTAATTTAAAAATCCAACATAAGCCATGAAATCCACGAGTCAATAATGTGTTCAGAAATATCAGTTAATCTATGGACTCTTTTTCACTTTAATCTTCAAATGCCTGCGTCAATGTGAACAAGACAAACTGCCGAGAAATGTTGAGGACAAAGTTCGAATTCTGGCCAAATACCTAAATTTGCAAAGTCAACTAAAGTGGAGCATTTAATAAATAATTAACATTATAACAGCAAAGATGCTCCTTAATTCTTCATGTGATAGATTCAACAATGCTCAAACATCCTCAGAGGTGTGGGTCCATACCTCCATGAGTTGCTGAACACCAAAGGTGCTCTATTGAACTGAGATCTGGTGACTGTAGAGTGAACTCATCCTCATGTTGAAGAAACCAGTTTGAGATGGCCTGAGATTTGAGACATGGAGCTGCTGGAAGTCTCCAACTGAAGATGGTCCACTGTGGTCATAAAGGGATGGACATGGCCAGCAACAATGCTCAGGTAAGTTGTGGGGTCTAAACCACGCTCACATCACCAGCAGCAGCCTGAACCGCTGATCCACGGCAGGATGGATCCATGCTTTCATGACTTTCACACCAGATTCTGAGCCTACATCTGAATGAGGAGCAGAAATCTAGACTCACCAGACCAGGAGACATTTTTACAACCTCCTCCTGAGCCTGTGTGAACTGTTGATTCAGTTTCCTGTTCTCAGCTGACAGGAGTGGCACCTGGTGTGGCCCTCTGCTGCTGTAGCCCATCTGCTTCAAGACTGGACGTTTCCAGAAATCTTCTGCAAACCTTGGTTGTACGAGAGATTTTTAAGTTGCAGTGGTGTCTCCAACCACTCTGGCACCAATAAGACACTTTCACCCAGAGAACTGCCTCTCACTGGATATTTTCTCCTCATTAGACCATCCGGTGTAAACTCTAGAGATGATTGTGCGTGCAAATCCCTGCAGATGAGATAAAATACGCAGACCAACAACCATAACATGATCACTTTAATAACCTTCCTTCTCCATTCTGATGCTCTGTTTGAACTTCAGCAGGTCGCCTTGACCGTGTCTTCATGCCTAAATTCTTGAGGTGCTGCCATGTGATTGGCTAATTAGTCAGTTGCATTAACAAGCAGTTGAACAGGTGCACCTATTACTAAATAAATAGGACATATACAAAAACACTCATGGAGCTAATTTAAGCGCACATGTGATTTAAATGATAGAATTAAAGCCTCAAAACATTCCTAATTTTGTATAATTTAAAATAAACTCATCACAAAATCGACCTTCCTTGCTGCTAACATTCCTTAGAAGTTCAAAATGAGCTGTTTGATGAATCAAAATGTTTATTGTTCTGTGTCATATGTTTGCCTCAAGCACCTTGCTGCTGATTTAAACCTGCATCCAAACAAACATCAAACCACCCGAGCACCGAGAGGCGGAGATCCTCGCCTGGATGCTCCCGTAATTTTGGCTTTGGCTGTGACAAAGTCAACACGGTTTATTTACTGAGACTTTAGCTCCCAGTCACTGAGAGAGAGAGAGAGGGAGGGCGATCGAGCAGATGTAAATCCAGCAGAGAGACGTCTGTATCTGCTCGCTCTGACACTATCACTGAGCTGCAGCCTGCTGCTTGCTTTATAGCACCAGCACCGCCCCAACAGGCTCACTGCTGAATGTGGGTGTGATCGTAGCGGCTGGGGCTGATCTAGAAGATGTGGACCAGACAGAGAGCAGAGACAAGAAGATGTCACTGCTCTTAAGACATTTTTTTTCAGTTACTCATAAATTAATAGAACTCAATGCAATGATTGCACTGTTTGGTGCATGTGCACCCACAATACCACTCTCCTCCTTAAAACTGCTCTTGTAGCTTTTGTTACTTTACTTGAGAGACGCATGATTTTACTGAAATGGAAGTCACCAATTCCTCCTTCACGCACATTATGGACACAAGAAGTCCTTCATTTTATTAAACTAAAAAAAATTAGGTGTGCTTTGAGGGGCTCCCTTAGGAAATTTTATAAGATGTGGGATCCTTTTTTTTGTATCCCAGTTATTCCCCAGTGACCCATTGACCAGTTGTAATTTAGTTTGGAATTTTCTTGGGGCCGGATGGGAAGCTTTGGAGGGTCTGATGTGGCCCCCGGCCCCCAGTCTCTAGAAGCTACAAACATGACGTGTTTAAAAAGAATTTACAGAGTTGGGGATTGAAATAATGGCTAAACCTCTGGGTGAAATTTGCTTTCTTTTCAGTCTGAAATAATTAAATCAATTACATTTAACTGAGTTGTTATTTTTCTCCAGCGGGTAGGGCTGGGCAATAAGGCCAAAAGATAAAATCCCAGATTTTCTTCCATAACACTCGATTTACAATTTTAATCTATTTTTTCTCTCTCTTAAAAAAAAAGAAACTGTGACACATAAATACATGAATCAAGTTTTGCCTTTATGTTATCAAAATATCTTCCCAAACCAAACAGAATTCCCCTCTTAAAACTAAAGTGCGTGTCATAAAATGTTGATTATGTAGTTCAGACATAGGCAGATTTGTCTACATAAACACTGAAAGCTGAGCTACTCTCACAGTGCTAACATGAAACTCTCAGATCAATATTTAATCTATTTAAAAAACAAATACAAGCCTAAACATGTGCTTGTGCAAAACCTAACAGGGCTGACCACAAGAAAACTAGAAATTTTCAGTAAAAATCTTTTCAAACATTGCGACAACTTACAATTGAAGTAAGTCTAGAAAAAATCTTGATTTTCAATTTTTAAATTTTCTGCAGAAAATAATTTGAATTAATCAATATAAACAATATATTTCCCAGCCCTACCAGATGGACAACAAAAGCTCTTAAAATACTGTTCATGAGGGGCCAAACAGGGCATGAAATTACATTTTTAACAGATGCAGTCGGCGTGCAACGCTGCCCGATGCAACACGACATCTGTACATTGCACAACAAAACGTGGGCTTAACATGTTGTTGCATTCCTTATAAATAGATAATTAAATTTATGTTGTCATATGTAGAGCAGGAGCAGGGGCCTCATAAAAAAAAACTCTCCCTGGGGCCTCAATATTGACCAGACAGCCCTGCTCCAGTATACTCCCTCACATGCCACTGTCTCTTCTGAGGGAGCACTTTGGAAAGACAATCTTCTTAACGACACTTCAAAACATGACCACAGGAGCTGGGGATCGAACCCCTGACCCTCCAGCTGAGGGTTGCCCACCTGACTAGCTGTTGGCTCTTGGAATTTGTCAATTAGTCAGGATGAAAAAACAGAAATTGTTTGAAGTTTCTGACTCAACATTTGTTTGTAAAAGAATCCTGAATGCTAATCAATGAAGCAAACGAGCGCGGGGATACACTCACTCCCACTAACGAGCCGATCCAATCACACGCACACACACCACGGGAGCCCTGCGGCGCTCTGGATGTTTGCCACACTTCTCAGTGACAGATGCCCCGGGGACATTTGCCTGGAATAACCTCAGATTACACACTCCGTACACACACACCCCTCCTCGTGTCATCGGCGGGTTCAGGCTAATTCCAGAACATTTCAGACCAGCTCACGCGGCGGGGAGCCTCCAAACATCTGGAGCCCGTGCACGGCGGCGCTCACTCATGGAAGCAGCCACGCTAATGCTAATGCTGACACACAAACACACACATGGAGCAAGAGCTGGGACATTGCTTTAGTCTTGGCTGTTACACTCACTCTGCAGACCAGGGCGACAATTCAACCAGGCTGACGGCAAAAAAAAACAAACACTGAGGACTAATGTGTCCATTTCCAGATAATAAAGGAGCAAATGCTGAATGTTTCACTAATTTACAGGCTTTTCCACATCCTGGGGACCATTTATCCAGAGCATTTCTCGTTTTTGAAGATAAATGTGTGGTATCTTTCCTCGAAGGCCCTTCTATAAATGTCAAAGTTAATGATAATCCCTGCAGAGTCATGTGGCAGATGGATCATCCGTCACGTTTGTTGGCCTTTTCGGATTTATCGATTCATCATTTGAACATTTTAAGAAGAGCCAAAAAGAGGCTCCGGTCATGGATAAGTGCTTTTGATCAATGATTCTGATGGGTTTACAAAGACTTAACTCTGATTCTTACGTACTGATTGAATTTTTTTTTTTTTTTAACAGAAGCATTTATGATGTCTCTGTTTAGGGTCTTTCTTCATAACGTCCCGACTGTGAGCAGAGCTCTGGAACCCAAAAAGCAGGATTCATTAACATTCAGGAACAGTCGGTTTGTGATCTTACTCTGGAGTTTGGAGCAAAAGAAACTAGAGAACCATAAAAGGATAGTTCAGGTTTTTTGAAGTGGGGTTGCTAATAATGGAGCTTGCGAACTGAAAGCCTCGTAGTTAACCCACAAATAGATCATAAACTACTCAAAAACTATGTTGGCTCAACAATACACTACAGTAAGCTTATTTACAGCGTTGAACTCCCTACACAAAACTCCTGTGTTTAGAACTTTAGTATGTTGGGACAGTGGGGTAGGGTTGGGCAGTATGGCCTAAAAATAAAATCCCCAATTTTTTCCACAACAATTATTATTACAATTTATGATTTTAATCCATTTTTTTCCCTCTCAAAAATGAGAAAAAAACCTCCAAGTGACACAAAGTTACATAAATCAAGATTTGCCTTTGTGTAATCAAAATATCTTCCCAAACTAAACAGAACTTACCTTTTAAGGTTAAAGTGCATGCTGTAATTTTGTCATAAAATGTAGTTTGAACATAGGCAGGCCTGTCTACACATAAACTAAAAGCTGAGCTATTTTCACAGAATTAACAATGAAGTCTCTGATCAATATTTAATTCAATTTAAAAAACAAATACAAGCCTAAATGTGCACTTGTGCAAAAGTTAACGATGCCAACCATTATGAAACTGTACATTTTCAGTATTTGTATATTTTTAAACATTGCAACAACTTAAATTTGGAGTAAATCAAGAAAAAAGTCTAAATTTTCAATTTTCAAATCTTCTGCAGAAAATGTTTTGAATTAATTGATTTAATCGATATATTGCCCAGTCCTACGTTGAGGTAAGAATTCAATATCGTGGCCGCCCTATTAGCGACCATCCTTTTAAACACACAACAGTGCTTAAAGAAATCTAGAGCAGAAAACATAAGATGCATTTTATGATTTTAGCTCAGAGATTAAGATTAACAGGGTTTCACCAGAAGCTTGGAAGTGATCATATATCACATCTGAGTTTCAAGGTGCTTTAATTCCAATTTCTCAAGCAAATGTGAAGCTTCAAACTCCTGCTTAAGTAATAAATCTGCCTCATTATGATTCGGCCAACACTGCAAAGCGCCTCCACTCCTCTCCAACTCATTTATTATGAATTCTTTTATTTTAATATTTTATTTAAGAAAAGCAAATCTGAAGTCTTTTACAACATGACTTCAAGACTCATCTCATAGTTTTGCTCATTTAGGTTCATCTGAACAGATTAAGATGGAAGTTAGAATTGCAGAGAATCTGTTATTATAATATTATTTGCTATTCTTCCTTTTTTTCCCCTTAAACAACTTAGCCATTCAATAATAAACAAACAGACGGGGGGAGCTTTGCCTTAGTAGAAGAACAGGTAAAAAAAGAAGATCTTGGATTAGATTAGATTAGGTAGAACTTTATTAATCCCTTAGGAAAACTCCCATAAAAACATCTTTCATAGGTTCTCCTTTTAAAGAATCTATTTATCTTGACTGTTTTCTTTTTATAAAGTGAACTAATTGCCTTAATTTTAATAGTTTTTATCTTATCCTGTAACCCTTTGAGATTGCAAAAATGTAAAGTGCAATACAAATAAAAATTATTATCATTACTCATTATTACTGCCTCAGGGAAATTAAGATTCCAGCAGCATAGCAAGCACACAGGGTAAAAAAAAAACACACACAAAGGTATCAGAAAAGTAAAAACAATTTGCTATTATATATGTATAAATATTAATATAAATATAAAAATATATATATATATATATGGCTACTGGCTACTGCTCCTTCCTGTCCTGTGTCTTCCTGTTTATATTGTGTAAAATATATAAAATATATGTAAATAAGAAAAAAAATCATAATAAATTAGAGCCAGCTACAGGATGCAAACATATCAGTTAACATATTGTTTCCTCTTTTCGTACGTCAATCAAATCAGGCAAAACCTGGTTTAATAGGTTTAACATACTCAATCCATTTGCTCCAGATGCTGTAAAATCTTTCTTGCGGGAGAATAACAGCCTCTCCATCACATGTATTTCATATACAGTACAATGTCATTCCAATCATTGTTAGTTGGTGGGGAAGGTTTTAGCCATTTCCTTGTGACTGCTTTTTTACACGCTACCAGAAGAATATATACCAGTTATTCATCATGTGAACACCATCCACCAGACAAAATGTTGACCATATATACTGTTATTATTAATTTGATTAGAGCCCACACTTCCCTGACTCATGGCCAATCGTCTTGATTCACTTTAAACCATCAGCCGATCAATCATGAAATATTATATAATGTTTGAGCGAGACTCCGAGCCCCTCTGCACACCATTTTAGTTAATAATATGAAATAGACAGACACTTTGAGCTATCTTACTGAGATTTTTCCAACACAGTGAGAATATCAAATAATTTTGGGGCTGAAGGGGTGTACTTCACGGCCTCACTTGCTTCTTGGAGGTCTTTGTACGGCCCTGTTGGACAAAGTCAGTAAAAGTATGTTGATAACTGAAAAAAGTTTACTTTTGTGCTCTTAATCTCAGCTTGGTCATTATACTGCCAAGCTTATTTGACTGACAAATCCACTAAAGCAGCTACTAAAAAATGAGAAATAATAATAATAATAATAATAATAATAATTCTCTCCAACATGATCAGTTTCAGCAGCAATGAAATGGTCGAGCTGCCGTCCCATTAATGCCTCCAAAAGTGAGCTGCATGCATCATTTTCAATGCAGCCACAATAACGTCTCAGGTTTTGACTTTAACTAAAGTATTAAGTTACATATCTCTATAAATATGGTCAGATATATGTGTGTTCTCCGTGGTTTGAGCCCTCTGCTGTAGTTCTTGCCCCTGCTAAGTGCTCAATTTTCCTGTGAGGACAAACAAAACCCTGATCCTGATCCGACAGCCTGGAGCTGTAACCACAGGATGATTTCCCACCTACTCCAGGTTACACTTTATTTACTTAACCTCTGACCTCTGAGTGGAGCAAAGCCCGAGTATGTATATCTGTCTTTACTCTGTGTTTACACTCTGTGGCCGTGAGCAGCTCTGTTCCTGAATAAAATATAAACCTCTAACTTCCTCACAGCAGAAAGAACCGTCCAGATGTTCTCTGTGAGGATGATTTATCTTTACCTACATCCTACGAGTCCCTCAGAGTCAGTTTTTACAGCCCGAGCTGCAGCCTGCCTGAAGGTGAAGGATCCATCTGCAGACTGACGGTGTGTTTGGAAAACAGCCTGTGGTGATGGAGAAAATCTGTGATCTGTGCTTAATAGGCTAAAACATACAAAACACGGGTCTCGGCGGGAAAATCAGTCGCCGGAGGGATGGCGAGATGGTGGAGCGCGTGTTTGTCTGAGGCTCGCCGCTCTCCCGTCCTCTATTATCTCTGCAGGTTTTCTTTAGAAAGAGCCGAGCGGGGACAGGAGCACAGCAGCAGCACAGGGGGACGAGGGAAAGTGGGACACGGATAATGGTTTCTGAGAAAAGTCACACCCGAAGGATCTGGGTCTGCAGCCTGAGCCAACATCAGGACTCTGCTCTAAAGTCAGTCTGAGGCTGATTTTTCTGGATGTTTCCACTTTTTCTTTGCAAAACAAACCTCCTCTGGTGATGGAAAGACTGTCAGCAAATACTTTACCCTCAGGGCCCGTCAAATACAGGAACCAATATCACCTCCAGTTAGTGACATTAATCATATGCAAATATTTCAGTCTACTTTCAATGCATCACATCACTTCATCCACTCCTGTTCTGAAGTTGACTGAAATAGAATATTACTATAAATAAATTTAAATAATGATAAAAAGAATATATATATATATATATATATATATATATATATATATATATATATATATATATATATATATATAATATATATATAAATATATATATATATATATATATATATATATATATATATACATATATATATACATATATATATACACACATATATGTATATATATATTATAAATATATAATATCATAAAATACATTATTGAATCATTTTTATATTGTATTATAATAAATGTAATAAAACACAATATTATTTCATTTATAATGTTAATATAATATAATAAATATAATCAAAATATAGTAAAATAAAGATAAAATTAATAATAAATACAATTCAGTCCGGAAAGTATTTAATTTTGAATACTTTTTTTCTACTTTAGATGCATCGAACATTTTAATTTATACATGGTCTTTATCACTACAAGAGAAAAATCATAATTTTTAGACATTTTATCCTTTGTATGCCAGTTTGTGTACGGTGAGTCACTGATATTTTGTCCTTAAAAACAAAAAAAAATTGAACACAAAATACAAATTTCGAACATAATGTTACATAATGTTACTAAAAAACTTCTATTGCATTAACAGAGTGTGATACATGCCAGTGATCAAAAATAAAACTGATTTTGAGTCTTTATCGTTTTTGTGCTATTTCAGCTTGGAAAAAAAAAATTAAATTATTAGGTCCAGACAGGGGACATTTTTGAAGAGTGCCACAGACTTTTATGTGAATCCAGCCTGGTTATTTGCATTTATAAGAAATAATTACATTTCTCCTGTCATAATTCACCCTTTTTATCCAGTTTGTCTTCCACATTTAAAAAAAGAAAAATCACATTTGTTATGGATTTAAATGTGTCCATTTTCTGAACCTAACGGTCTAAGTGTGACTTTTTAAATGCACTGAATATTTTAGGGGTCGAATTCAATAACAATATTTATGGAAAATGCATATTCCTGCCAGATTTCATGGCCTCTGAATAATTGTTAAAAAAATATGCTGAAGAAAAAATGTGAGCATCCATGAAATGGCCTAACGGGACCTGAGGGTTAATTACATTTACGGGTTCATTCATGTGTTTTATTCCCTCTACAGACAAGAACAGCCACCACCTGTCACATGAACTGTGCAATCGCTCTGAGGGCCACAACAACATACATGTGCATAACAACATGTAACCAAAGCATGTTCTTACTGTATGAGCGGCCGCCTGCAGAGCACCAGGGCGTCATACATCACACACACTCCGAACACGGTGATCCCCGTCTCCTTCACCAACATGGCGGATGTACCAAGAAACAAACTGACCAGGAGACAAGATGGAGACACCGTGGGGGGGAAGGAGTCCTCGGAGACGCTTGCACCTACACCCCTGAGAGAGAGAGACAGAAATAATCAACACTAACGGTTTGGTCTAAGCTCAGTCAGAGGGGCCGAGGTGAGGGGGCTCTCTGCTCGGTCAGTTACAGATATTTGAGACTTCACAAACTCTGGTCACAGAGAAAAAACAGAAAAGCATCGATAAAGTATTCAGCATGTGTGCGTCAGTCATGTGTCAAAAACATTTGTGTTAATATAGAGGTTGGAAACTAGCACTGCGTGTGGTCATGTAACCATATTGACGATTATTGGGATAAAACTGTTGAAAAACTCAGTCTAATTTTTTATGTTCACCTTAACATTGAGCCTCACACTGAAATGAAAGATTGGATATTTTTTTTACATTTGGACTCCCTTTTTTAGATATGCTGGTAAAAGACTTAAAACTGTTGTCTTAAAGGGAATGGTTGATTATAGCCCCCAAAATGTCAGTCTTTGGTCAAAGGTCTGTAGGGGTTTTAGAACTTGAAGTTTCCTTTTTTCTTTTTTTTCATTCCTTTATTGTTTTTTTATTTGTATTTATTTTCTAAATCTGGTTCATCTAGTTTTTATTTTCTTATTTTAATGTATGCTTAGTCTTTATTTTGCCCCAAAGTTGATGTCCTTTTATCACAATCTCATTGCTGGCAGCTACTGATGTATTGAATTGAGTGCAACCTGTACATGCACAGATTTATGATAGATTATATTTTGTTAGAGACAATCAAAATACATTTTGTTATATGTTGTTTATATGTTGTATTGTATTGTTTGTTGGTGTGTCCAAAATGAAAAGTTAATAAAAATATTGTTTAAAAAGTATTTGTTTTAAGAAGTTAACACCTTAGCATAACTTATATTTACAGTATAAATGAACTGTTTGTACTGTATATTTACGTTTGTATTAACTCATGCACAGCCACTTTACCTGATGTAGGAGAGAAATGTCAGCAAGAAGAGCAGACAGGCCAGAACGTCAGCCCTGCCCACGATCCCAGAAACCTGCAGACACAGAAACTGTTATGAGAGATCAATCCAGGTGCGGACACAGAGCTGAGCCTCCTCCACAGTGATGACTGAAGCTTTAAAGATGATCAATATTTAACAGTTACACCATTATTTCATGTTAAAAACAGTTTAAAATGACCTCAAACAGGACATAAAAGACTCTGTTTCTGCTACAGAAGGAAACCCTTAAAAACCTTTAAAATAGTCAAAACCTTCCAGGAGTCAGTAAAAACTCCAGGACATAGACTTCTCATCCACCTGCCATGTTCTCCTCTCTGAGGCGTTCGTTCTACCAGGAGTGTGAGACATTTTTAAACTGCAGGAGCGACTCCACAAACAGCCATTAACATACCACAGAGGCTTTTCCACGCCGTCAGGCCTGTTTATAACCTGAGGGGCTGAAGGAAGAGGGAGAGAGACAGCGTCTCTAAAAGGAATCAATATATTTCTGCTTTTTTAATTTACTCATCCACAAGGATTTGGTTTGCAAATCAATGTCACGCTCTCACCACAGGCAGTTTGCACCAACGACGTCAAAGCAGTAATCATGGCGGACGGAGACAGAAGCAGACAAACGTTCAGCTCAGTTTAACACAATATGATGTGACCTGCACAACAACCTGCTTTATTCAGGCAGAGGATCCACAGGATTAATGACAGAATCGATAAAGACATCGGTGCCACAATACAACATTAAACACATCATAATGGTACAGACTCTACCTTGAAAGACTTCACAATGTTATTGACTGGACACTTAACAGATGGAAATGTTACCAAACTGACCTTGAACACATCATACTGTTATTGACTGGACTTTGAACATACCATAATGTGACCAACTGGACCTTAAAAATATCCTTAACTTATCAACAGGACCTTGAACATATCATAGTATCATTGACTGGACCTTGAAAACATACGAATGTAATTGCTTGGTCCTTGAAAACAGCATAATGTTACCAACAGAACCTTGAACACATAATGGTACCATAGGGACCTTGAACACATCATAATGTGTCCAACTGGACTTTGAACGCAGCATGAATACAGCAACCAGGCCTTGAACGCCTCACTTTGTAACCAACAGGACCTTGAACACAACATGGTGTAATCAACAGGACAATAAAAAGCAATATGATGTTACCAACTGGACATCAAACACATCATTATGTTACCTGTTGGACCTTAAAGATATCATAATGTTACCAAGAGCACCTTGAACATATCACTTTGTTACCAACAGGACCTTGAGCACAGCATAATGTTACCAGTGGGCCCTTTAACACAGTTTGAAGGTAGCAAGTGGGCCTCGAATGCATCACTTTGCTACAAACTGGACCTTGAACACATCACTCTGTTACCAACAGGACTTTGAGCACATGACTTTCTTACCAACAGGACCATGAACACTGCATAATATTTCTAACAAGACCTTGAACACAGCATGATGTTACCAACAGGACCTTGAACAGAGCATGATGTTACCAACTGCACAGCAAACACAGCATGAAGATAGCAACTGGGCTTTGAACACATCACTTTGTTACACACTGGACCTTGAACACAGCATAACGTTCCTAACTGGACCTTGAACACAACATAATATTACCAACTGAGCCTTGACCAACACATTATGTTACCAATAGGACTTTGAACACATTGCGATTTATTGGAGCATAGTTTGCTGAAATAACAAAGGCACCAAGCAGGTTAAAGCTTAGGGCTCTTAAATTCCAGGACAGTGTTGAATGATTCCAGGTTTTCTGATTGATTGTCAACAAAACTTTAATTCCCCCGATGACATAAAAACACAGCTTCATGTTGAAAATGATTACATCAACAGGCATTAACCTGCAGAGATAGTCTGAGAAGACATGAGCAGACAAAAGCTGCTCATCTCGGGCTGTCATGGTATTTTTCTGCTCTCTCTAAAAGCCGTTTTAGCAGGAACATTTCCAGGATCTATTTCCGACTTTAAGGAGAAAAAGGACAAAAGTGTTGATTTCTGTGCAGGGAGTAAAAGAGCGGACAGCTTTTCTGTTCTCTTAAATTCAGCCCAGCTTCTCCATAAAGGTGATGAACTGTAACAGCTCGCGCTCCAGTGGCTGGTTCCTCTGTCCTGTGTGGGAGCATGTGTGTGTAGGGGCCTGGCAGAGGGGCCGTAAACATGTCCAGCCAACACTGATAAAAAGCAAGCGGCGAGGGGAGACGATGGAGGAGGGCAGCGAGCGGGAGGAAAGACTTTCATGTGATAAGTCGTTTAAAAAAGAGCAAAAGGAGCTCCCACACTCACAGAAGCTGGCAGCAGGGAGACAAGAGAGGAGGTACGACAGATTAGATTACAAAAGGATAAAATTAAGGCTGGCGCGGCGTTCGAGCACTCTCCCTGCCAAAGAGAGCGAGTGTGTAATGGGAATACTTGTTTCTGTTGTTTTACTTCATGCTGCATTCAAGTGCTGCAGGAAAGAACAAGACTGTTCACTGTTTTATTGAGCACTGAAGCATGAAAACATAACAAGATGTTCTTGGTGACTTAAACTCTAAGGGACTTGAAGTTCATTAGTTAAACTGCTTGTTAATGCAAATACAGAATGAGCCAATTACATGGTGGCAACTGAATGCATTTAGGCTTGAAGACATGATCAAGGTAACCTGCTGATGTGTAAACCGAGCAAAAGAATGGAGAAGAAACATGATTTAAGAGTCTTATAAAGTGGCATAGATGATGGAGCATTTCAGAAACCAAACCTAACCCTCCTTTTTCTTGTGAAGTTGGGACATTTTCCAGGACATAAATAAAAACAGAATACAATGATTTAATGTTCGAGCTGATAAACGTCATTGCTTTACTGCAAATATGCACTCATTTTGAATTTGAAGCCTGCAACATGTCTTAAAAAAGCTGGGACAGAGGCAACAAAAGACTGGACAAGTAGAGGAATGCTTAAAAAACACCTGTTTGAAACATTTCACGGGTGAACAAGTTAATTGGAAACAGCTGAGGCGCATCCCTGAAAGGATGGGGAACGTTTCTCAAAGTAAGGAATTTAGGAGTTTCATCATCTACAGTCCATAATGTCATCAAAAGATTCAGAGAATCCAGAGAAATCTCTGCATGTAAGCATCAAGGCTGAAAAATGACATTGAATGCCTGTGACCTTCAATCCCTCAGGTTGCACTGCATTATAAACCAGCATCATTCTGTAAAGGATATCACCACGTGGGCTCAGGAACACTTCAGAAAACTACTGTCAATTAACACAGTTCATTTTTACATCTACAAAACCCAAAACCGGTGAAGTTGGCACATTGTGTAAGTTGTAAGTAAAAACAATCCCTTTCAACCTATATTCAATTGAATGCACAGCAAAAACAAGATACTTAACGTTCGAACTGGTAAACTGTGTTATTTTTTGCAAATATTAGCTCATTTTGAATTTGATACCTGCAACATGTTTCAAAAAAGCTGGCACAAGTGGCAAAAAGACTGAGAAAGTTGAGGAATGCTCATCAAACACTTATTTGGAACATCCCACAGGTGAACAGGCTAATTGAGAACAGGTGGGTGCCATGATTGGGTATAAAAGCAGCTTCCCTGAAATGGTCAGTCATTCACAAACAAGGATGGGGTGAGGGTCACCACTTTGTGAACAAATGCGTGAGCAAATTGTCGAACAGTTTAAGAACAACATTTCTCAACGAGCTATTGCAAGGAATTTAGGGATTTCATCATCTACGGTCCGTAATATCATCAAAAGGTTCAGAGAATCTGGAGAAATTACTGCACGTAAGCGGCAAGGCCGAAAACCAACATTGAATGCCCGTGACCTTCGATCCCTCAGGCGGTACTGCATCAAAAACCGGCATCACTGTGTAAAGGATATCACCACATGGGCTCAGGAACACTTCAGGAAACCACTGTCAGTAACTACAGTTCATCGCTACATCTGTAAGTGCAAGTTAAAACTCTACTATTCAAAGCGAAAGCCATTTATCAACAACACCCAGAAACGCCGCCGGCTTCGCTGGGCCCAAGCTCATCTAAGATGGACTGATGCAAAGTGGAAAAGTGTGGTCTGACGAGTCCACATTTCAAATTGTTTTTGGAAAGTGTGGTCGTCGTGTCCTCCGGACCAAAGAGGAAAAGAACCAGCCGGACTGTTATAGGCGCAAAGTTCAAAAGCCAGCATCTGTGATGGTATGGGGGTGTATTAGTGCCCAAGGCATGGGTAACTTACACATCTGTGAAGGCACCATTAATGCTGAAAGGTACATACAGGTTTTGGAGCAACATATGTTGCCATCCAAGCAACGTCTTTTTCATGGACGCCCCTGCTTATTTCAGCAAGACAATGCCAAGCCACATTCTGCACGTGTTACAACAGCGTGGCTTCGTAATAAAAGAGTGCGGGTACTAGACTGGCCTGCCTGTCGTCCAGACCTGTCCCCCATTGAAAATGTGTGGTGCATTATGAAGCGTAAAATACAACAACGGAGACCCCGGACTGTTGAACAACTTAAGCTGTACATCAAGCAAGAATGGGAAAGAATTCCACCCGAAAAGCTTCAAAAATTGGTCTCCTCAGTTCCCAAACGTTTACTGAGTGTTGTTAAAAGGAAAGGCGATGTAACACATTGGTAAAAATGTGCCAACTTTTTTGCAATGTGTTGCTGCCATTAAATTCTAAGTTGATGATTATTTGCAAAAGAAAATAAAGTTTCTCAGTTCGAACATTAAATATCTTGTCTTTGCAGTGTATTCAATTGAATATAAGTTGAAAAGGATTTGCAAATCATTGTATTCTGTTTTTATTTACGATTTACACAACGTGCCAACTTCACTGGTTTTGGGTTTTGTACAAGGTCAAAGGTCAAATTCTACCTTGCAAGGACAAAGCCATATATCAACAACACCCAGAAACACTGCCGGCTTCTCTGGGCCCAAGCTCATCTGGGATGGACTGAGGCAAAGTGGAAAAGTCTGCTGTGGTCTGAGTCCACATTTCAGACATTGTTTTTGTACATCATGGACGTGGTGTCCTCAGGGCTAAAGAGGAGAAGAGACCATCCAGACTGTTATCAGAGCAAAGGTCAAAAGACAGTATCTGGTATGGGGGGGGGGGGGGGGGGTTAGTGCCCATGGCATGGGTAACCTGTACATCTGTGAAGGCTCCATTAATGCTGATAGGTACATATAGATTTTGGAGCAACACATGCGGCCATCCATCTTTTTCAGGGACGTCCCTGCTTATTTCAGAGACAATGAAGACACATTCTGCTCGTGTTACAACAGTGTGGCTTCAGAGTAAAAGAGTGCAGATACTGGACTGACCTGCTGCAGTCCAGACCTGTCTCCCACTGGAAAATGGTTGGAGCATTATGGAGGAGACCCTGAACTGCTGAGCAACTGAAGTCAAACATCAAGCAAGAATGAGAAAGAAATCAACTCTTACTGCATGTTGTTCAAAGGAAAGGTGATGTATGCTCCTGTCCCAGCTTTTCTGGAACATTTTGCAGGCTTCAGATTCAAAATATCTCAAGTTTCTTTTGTTCTTTTTATAATAAAGTCCCAGAGTTCTCAGAGAGCAGGGTGTGTCAGAGGAACTTTACTAAAAACATCTGCAGCAGCTGGAATGGGGGGGGGACACTCTGGATCAGACTCTGGTTCTGGATCAGACTCTGCTGCTTCTTCTCTGTCATAAACACCAAGTGAGATCAAAAGAGATCATTTCCATCTCTTAGGTGGACTCTGACTCTGAGGCTGAAGTGTGTGTTAAAGAGAAGCTCCACCAGCACCTACAAACACTTCAGGGAGTCCTGATAGACCAAGATGAAAGGAAGACCAGAACAGGGGAGGAAGAGGGGAGGAAGAGGGGAGGAAGAGGGGGGGGAGGGGGAGGAAGAGGGGAGTCAAGAGGGGAGTCAAGAGGGGAGTGAGGGGAGATGGAGGGGGAGGAAGAGAGGAGGGAGAGAGGGAGAAAGAGGGGAGGAAGAGGGATCAAAGGTAGAACATGGACGACCCAGACGGCTGTATGTGAGCAGACTCTCTCAGCATCAATAAAGATGTTCTCCTCTAACATCATAAACAAGTTTTGGACGTGACAGCAGTAAACAGATTAATCTCCTTAAAGCTGAGGATGAGGAGCTGCCGCAAACTTTCTGACTTCAGTCTGAGAAACATCCTCACAGAGGAAACCTGAAGTCTGGTCTGTGGTTTTCTTTGTCTGCTGAAAACTCTCTCACTGTCCTGATGTGGCTCCTCCAAGAGCATCAGTCAGCGAGGACCTCCACAGAGAAGATCTGGTCTGAAATGAGGTTGATCAGATCACTCCAGCTTCAGGGGAGCTAAAGTCAGTGGTCCTGGTGCAGAGGTTCAGCATCAAACAATCTTTAAAGATCATGAATGTAAAACTATTTAACATTCATTAAGAATGGGAGGAACAGGGCGACTGAGAAGAACGCTTTTAGAGGTCGAACATGTTTCAGCATCAGAGGTCAGAATTCATAAGTAACCAGAAGTCAGAACAGAAGATCAAAATTCTGAGAAATAAACCTTAATTCATAAAAAAAAAAAATCAGAAAATATAAAAAAATACAGAATTTTCAGATTTGAATCAGGGAGTAAAGCTTGAATTTTGAAATCCTGAGAAACTGTCAAATTTCTAAGTAAACCTTGACAGTCAGAGAAAAAAGGCCAGTTCTGAGATGAAACCCAGATTTATGAGATTAAGTCAGAATTCTGACATCAAATCAATTCTGAGAATAAAGTCTTGATTTGATTAAAAAAAAGATTTCTGAGTTTAAATTAGCAAATTTGAAAAATAAAGTCAAATTATGAGATTTCTATCTGAAGTCAGAAAAAGAAAATAGGAGAATTTTGAAATTAATTCAACTATAAAATGGGTTTGAATTTTGAGGTTAAAGCCAAATGTAAAAAAAAAAACTGTACGGGAAATATTGAAAATCTGAGAAAAAAAAGGCTATTTCTGAGATTAAACCCAGATTTGTAAGATAACGTCATAAGTTTGAGATTCAAGTCAGAAATGTACAAATGCAAAAAAAGTCATTATTATCAAATTAGAACCAGAATCATGAGAAATTAAATCAGAATTCTGGGATTTAAGTCAGAATTTGAACAAAAAAAAATCTTGAGTCCTGAGTGAAGTCAGAATTCTGACTTTTTTAACTGTAAAAAAAATTACAAATTTTTATCCTTGTTACTGTGAAAAAATGTGGAAAACTGCCCTGTCTTACAACATCAACAAATCCTTAAAAAAATCCTGGATCTGCATCTGTGTTTGTAAAACAAAAGAAAAAATCAAATCTCTCCGTAGCGTGACCAACATGCCCTGAAAATTCATTAAAAATCCTTTGTGCACTTTATGAGTTATCTTGTTCACAGACAAACAACCAACAAACAAACAGCAAAAACATGATCTCCTTGAGGAGGAAAATATAGCTGCTGCTGTCAGAGTTAGAGAGTGTGTCCTCCTGGCTCTGTTCTGTTAGTTTTAGGACATGCAGAAGACGCGGACTCAGTCTGAGCCGTAATCTGACTCTGATCGCTCATCATAGTCGCACCACCAGGGCTGCTGGACTGAGCTTTATCTGAGTAGTTTTGCCTTGTGTGTGCTAGGCTAATACGCTAATATGCATGTTAAAACTATTAATGATGGAATAACAAAAAATAATTTCTGGCAGTCCGAGCTTCCGCTTTCTTCAATTTGTCCTCCATAGAGCTCAACAGGAAGGTTCAAGCAGAAAAAAACAAAATTTGTCACCCTGATCGAGGGTTTGATTATTAACCATGTTGTCATAATTAAACCGTTAGCCAGATTAGAAAAATAAAAACCGTGACAAATCACAGAAACAGCACTGAAAGCAGAACTGTACCTATTTTCCTCCCACTCTCTCTCCCCACCGTCCCGCTCCTCTAATTCAGGTCCATTACATAATTGCACAGGAATCTGCAGCTGCACCCGGGCCCAGCTCAGCGGCAGGAAGTGTTCGAGTACGGCTCGGCTAAACACACCCAAACACCGAACGCACGCACCTCCACAGCATGACTTTTCACAGTCACTGTCACCACGGAGACGCTCAGAGGACTCGACCGTCTCCTTGGCCCCCCCGAGCGGCCCGCAGTCAGCCCAGAGTGTGTTTGTGTGCAAGAGCCCCGGCGGGCCCGGCTCACAGATGTCTGATGGGATCCTCGCTCAGGCAGCATGCGATCAGCAGACAGAGCAGAGGGAGGACTGTGAATGGAGGCTTTTCAGTGCTGAAACAGGACACCCTTTGACCAACAGTCCCACAGCAGACGCACAAAACCAGACGACACACATGGAAACTGAACTTCCAGAGGGTGAGGACATTCAGAGTGACAAAAACCAACAACTGAGGGAGAGAAGATATTTACTGGGAGATACACACAACTTAGAGAGCAGCTTAAAAAGACAACTTCATCTCCACAGAGAAGCACACCCATGATGCACTGGGGCATAAACAAACTACAGGATGGTGCAGTCAGACCTTCAACCTTGAGCTTCTGCGTCTACAAACAGACATTTTCATATTTTTGCAGGTTTCAGTGAAAAACTTGGATGATGGTGGAGCTTTGTTGATGCACTTGTACATAAATGCACCATGAGAACAGCCTTCGTCTCCTGTCAGCCATGACTACCTTATCCACTCCTTTGTCATCATTCATGCTGACTGCCTCTCGTATAAGAACAACTTTATGATTTTGTTTTATAGCCTATGCATGTCAGAATTCTTGCTCTTTAAGATTCTGATTTGATTAACAGATAATAAAAATTCACATTTTAAAAGACATTTGTCATCCTATTTCTTTTTCTTGAAGAGCCCTTTTGATAGAGTGGACAGACTCAGACAAACACACTGAATTTTCCTATTTGAATAAGGGATTAAAGTCTGAATATTAAGATAAAAGCTAGAATCCAAGAGAAAATTGTAATTAAGTAATCACTGAAAGAATGAGAAAAAAAGGCTTATTCTCAAACTGAACCCAGATTTTTGGGATTAACTCAGAAGTCTGGCATTAAATCCATAATCGTGAGATCAAACTCAGGGATTTGAAAAACCAGAAATTTGAGATTAAGTCAGGGATTACAGTCTGAATTTTGAGATTTAAATCAGGGATTAAAGTCTGAAATTTGAGATGAAAGTCAGGGATTTAGGTCTGAATTTTGAGATTTAAATCAGGGATCAAGGTCTAAATTTGGAGCTTAAAGCCTTAATCCTTAGAAAACGGTCAAAGTTCTAAGAAAAAATATCAAAATTCTCAGATTAACTTTAGAAGGGTGAGAAAAACATCAAATTCCAAAAAAAATAGCACTGAAAGTCTGAGAAAAAAGCTAATTCTTAGACAGGGCCCATATTTGTGAGATTAAGTCAGAATTCTGTCACTAAATTAATTATCCTGAGATTAAAGTTAATTTTGATTTTTTTTTAAGTATTCTAAGTTGTCAGAAATTGCAAAATTCTTAAGTTTGAGATCAAGCCAAAAATCCTGAGAAATGTAGGTCACAATTCTGAGACTAAAATTACAATTGCAGGGGAAATATTAAAAGTAAGAGAAAACAGGCCAATTCTGAGATTGAACCCAGATTTATGAGATTAAGTCAGACTTCCGACAATAAATCCATAATCCTGAGAACAAAGTCTTAATTTTTATTTTAAAAGATGAGCTCTGAGTTTAAGGCAGCAAATCAGAAAAATAAAGTGAAATTATGATATTTTAATCAGAATTCAGAAAAGAAATAAAACAAACTTCCACTTATGATACAGCGGACAGAGAGCAGGGGAAGACATGCGGGAAACAGGCTGGAATTAAACCTGCATAAGGCAAGAGCCTCCGCCACTCCGCCAGACCAGCACCCCTGTCATCCTGCTCTGAGCTCGTGGTCTGCACAGGCCTCCATAGAGGGGGCATGCTGGTACATGCCGGTCTCGCTGCAAAAGTTAGTCCCTAAGCTTGTTCAAAAAAAAATCCAGCCCTCCCTCCTTCATTAAAAGCATAAATGCGACTTGGAGACACTGCTGACCTCAAAAGGTCAGAGAATTGCCACAAATCAGCGGAATCACACAGACATGAAACGCCTCCCGCTGTCAGCTCCATAATGCCTCATGACTTCCCAAACTTCCCTCTGCTTTAGATGGCATTGTGCTGTTGCCACCTCCTCACCTCAGCCCCATCGCCTCTTCTTCCTCCTGTGTTGTTGTAAGGATGTTGCGGTGGTACCACACAGCTACGACCTTGCCTACCTGTACTGTGATGAAAAATGAAGCAGGCAGTATCCAAGCCATGCAGGCCGGGCTGAGTCGAGCAGAGACCACAAATAGGAAAGCAGCACTGGACTCTCCAATGTCCCGGGCAAGACAGAGCTTGACACTGTCAGTATGCAGACTCTGCAAAAAGTGATGTCAGGTCATCTGACAGGCCATCACCTGGAGTTAAAAGAAGCAGGCCAACTGCTGCTCGCTGCAGTTTTACTAACTTCAGTCTGAATCCAGACCCCTGCAGTGCTGGAGACGGAGGCTTTAGATTCAGCAAACAGCTTACCAAACCCATTCTTAAATAAAAGCACCAGATTCAACTATTACTTTACATTGAAGTCGAAAAGGGATAGCTCCTTTTTAAAGTGGGTTTGATTGAGGCCCCTGGCATTAGTCAATAAAACTGCCAATAAAGCAGTTTACCAGGACTGCTCCATGGCGAGATCTGTGATGCAACATATCCCCAAACGTGCTGCAGCAGGTCACTTAGAGAGCAATCTGATACAAATCTAACTCTCATGAATGTTTAGAAGATTTGTCACCCCTGAATTTATCCAGTATGTAGGTCAAAGTACTGATTTCTGTCAAAAGACGTGGGCCTTCACCATCTTTGTCTTGTTGTTCTGAATATGGACGTCAGGATTCCCCCTCTGCAGCGACAGAACATCCTGTTTCAATCAGGACCAGAAAGGTCCAGGAGAAGCTCTGTTACTCGTGACAGCAAAGGGACACGGGGGGCTCACAGTTCATGCAGGTAACTTGTGATTCGTCCTGCTCCTCAGTTTCCACAACAGTTTATCCATCCTTCTTCATCCCTGCGACTTTATCTGCAGAAGTTCCTCCTCTGTGTTCATAATGACACCCTCTTGTACCCATGACTAAAAGCATGTCGTCATCACTTGAGTCAGAATCTGATTTTGAGTTCAGTTTTGGTGAAGTTAGTGTTTTGTTGCTCCTTCTGGAAAGCAGTGTTTTCCTGTAGAAAGGATGCGTAACCCCTTTATCAAGGAAAAATGAAACTCTGTGAAGAATCTTACTGTAGCGTCTAGCTGAGCCGATGTAGTTTAGTTTTACCCTTAAAATGAGGTATTTAAGAAGCTATTAGTGGCACCATTGATTGTTATGTGTTGCCTTGTGTCCGTTCCGACTATCTAAGGGCCTGTTTACACAACAACGTTGTCACCAAAAACTGGAAGGTTTTTCCTTTGCATTTTCAAAAGTGCTCCACATTCACGCCAATCCGCCAGAACGACTGAAAACACAGTACTGCCAGGCCAGTAGTTGGCGATGCACATTTTTTAGTGTACTTGGCAAATGTAACAAATGCGTCTCCGGTGGTCAGAGTATTGACACAGCAAAGCCACATTTTGTTGGAGGAGAGATAGCAAACTGAGCACAGTTAGCAGCACACTTGTTGCTCGGTAGTCGGTCATAGTTGTTGTTGTAGTTGTTCCTAGGTGTGCATGCTACCTTTATCTGAAAGAGTACTGCGACAGAGGCTGTGCGTCAGTTTACATGAAGACATCAGTGAACATGTTTTCAAACATTTCACTCTGGACCCTGGTTTTAAAAGTCAGGCACTCCGGCACCATTCACGTGTAAACAGAAGGCGCAAACAGAAGGCATAAATGGAAGGTACAAACGCAATGAAAACTCTGCGTTGTCGTCCGTTTTCGTTGTCGTGTAAACAGGCCCTAAACCTCAGGGACAGAGCTGGACAGTTGCTTTATTGTCAATTTTATTTACTGGGCCTCAAGCAACCCTACTTCAAAAGGCTTGAACTATCCCTTTAAAACCAAACTTTCTGAGCTACAACAGATTGTAGTAAATCTTAATATGAGCACCCTTTGGAACAAAATGAGCTCTGATTGAGAATCATGAATCAGTCTGAAATGAAAATCGATTTTGAATCCAATCACCACCTTCAGGATCCTAAATCGAATCATGAGATTAGGAAAGATTCACATCTCTCTCTTAAGGCATGTTTAGCTAAGCTGAAGACATCAATAAGAGGCTTATTAACATCAAAGAAAATAACCCTGATTCCTAAAAGTAGTTGGAATCAATTCTCAACTCAAACCAATCTTGACTCCCATCTGAAGACACATCCATGATTAAAAACTGAAGAAAACGCAAAAGAAATCCCCAAAAGTTTGATTCATTTAACCCACAAACGCTCCTGCGGGAACCAAACATGTCATGCCTGACTGTTTGCTCAGAGCTGACTCCACTTTGGCGTGTCTTCACCCGGCAGGTTGAACAGCATGCTGGGAAAAGAGCAGAGAAATAAAACTCTCTCCTTGCCGGCCCGGAGACTCTAAGACCTTATTTCTGACTCCTTCACGCTCCCTGCTCTTGCTCTTTTTTCTTCCTCTCTGTCTTGTCGCCTTGGATCCCTCGCTCCCTGCTCACTTCCTCCTCTTCCTCCTCCTCCTCCTCCTCCTCCTCCTCCTCCTCCTCCTCCTCCTCCTCTCTGCTCAGGGAGTCAGGGGAGCGTCCTGGCAGGGGGTTGGTCCTGCTCCAGCCCCCGCTGCTCTGCATTCATCCCTCCCTTCCTTCCTCTGGTCTCCTTCCACGGGCCCCCTCTCCACCGTGTCTCATGCATTTCTCTGTCTGCTCTTCCTCCAGGCCGCTCTCGCTCCCCTGCTCCATTCATCCCTCGTTTCATTCCCTCCACAGAGCGTCTGAGCTCCGTCTGGCACACACCTGTGGCGGCCGCAGAGAGGAATAATAATCAGTGATTTTGCATTTCTTTCACAACTCGCCAAACCTGAATCACCAGCTCTCAGAGTCATGTCGAGGTACATGTCGCCCGGTGGGAATACAGCAAAACTGGAGAGAAGGCTCTGGATAGAAAAGGAGGTGCATGAGGTCACAAACATAAAACCAGGAGGGAGCAATCAGCCAGAGGACACCAAGACATCAGGGCTTCCAAACAGCAGTTTACAGCCTCCATCAGGTATATAGCTGCAGGACTGTTTTTGTGTTAAGCAGGGTCCACTTATAAGGATTTTCTAAATATAAGAGATGTTTTATCTGTTAGAGACCCCACACATGATGATAAAAATCAGTCTTTGAACAGTTTGGATCATACTGTGTGTGGTGTGCTCCGATAATCTCAACACAGCACACCACACACCTAACGATTCTGTCCCACCACCGATATAAAATCTAGTCCTCCAAGACAGAAATCTGATCAAATGTGATCTAACAAAAACAAGGAAGAAGAAACAGAAACAACTGGAAAACATAATACGCAACATGGAAGAGGACATACAAGAAGAGGGAATGATGGTGGTCTTGGGACTATTTTGATGGAAAAATTCAGAACTAAAAAAAGAAAAGACTGTGGAAAAAATCCTGGAGACTGCGTGAACATATGAGCTGGTCCTTCATTTCTGAGGTCCACCCAACTTTATGTTTTAGGTCGGCCATGCTTGTTTTTATTTGCGCCTGCTTCCTTGTTCCTCAACCAAACTTCTTGATTGGCTACATTCACGTCACAATTCACAGAGTCATGACTTGGGAGTCGTCAGCTTTCCCCACACACAAAGATTTTTGTTCATAAATATTGGACAAGTTTAATATTTACGATTGTTGGCTCGACCCGATTCTAAACTGATTATCAGGACAAATTCAGTCTTAACACACCTCAGACCACAGGATAATCTTATAGGATAATCTTATAAAATTTAGAATAACCTGGCGTTTGCCGTCGTAGGTCGGAAAGGGGGAAGTCGGGACAAAAACAGTCCAATAATATTTATGTGTGTACCCCACTTAAGAGAGAATTACAGAATTTAAGGGATGAACATGAAGACCAATCATCCTGACTTCTGACCTTATGCCTCCCAAATGAAGTCCCCTTATCATTAAGTCAGGAAGAAAGATTGTGCATGATGACAGAAATCCTTCAAAGCATTCTGGACCAATCAAGGACCCTTGACCTTGTCCATCTAAAATCTGACCAGTGCATCCTTGAGCTCGATTAGACTTTCAAACCCATGGCCTCTGAAATCCAATCAGCTCATCCAACAGAGGAGACAGGGGTGCAAAGTTTGAAAGAATTTCCATAAAGATCTCTTCAGAGAACACATTCATGAGCAAAGGATGACCAAGAAGCTGTGACCTTGACATTCAACCAATGACCTCCAAAATCTAGTCAGTTCATCTTTGAGCCAAGGTGGACATTCAGGAAAAGTTCAAGTAGAAAATATCCTACGTCACAAGATTTTGATGTCATGGAGCATTAGTTGCTCAGCCTGGTAGTTTGCTCTACCAACAATCAGAAGGTCGAGGGTTCAAGCCCAGCTGTCACATGTGGATGTATCCTCGGGCAAAACTTGCTCTTACTGCTGCGTCAGTGATTTGTAAATGGGTATAAAGGGGCGAGGAAGTGTTAGGTCTGTTTGATGTTTGATGTGTGCTAGGGTTCTCGATTGTCTGGACATGCCCCATTGCAGAGGTCTGCGCGGCAGATTTTCGCCTCATCCCCGGAACTGTAGCAAACGCAGACGACAACAAGACCAGGAAGCACGATTCATTATTTTTCAACAGCCAATAGAAGAGGAAATGGCGAATTTTGAGGAGCTACCCTTGACAGAAATGAGGAAATACAAACATCTGCTCAACTCTTCAATAACAGAACATAGATCCAGCTGCACTACAAGGTTGGAAAGCAGCAGCAACAGCAGAGAAGTGTGAGTGGATATGTTTACAGCCTTAAAGTGCAGCAGGTGTGGCACCTCAACCACAGGCATCAACATATCATATATTTGTGGCAATCAGGCGGCAGCTTAAAGGGGAGAATTTCCAAACAGGCTCGGAGCCAGATTCTTC
Organism: Cetoscarus ocellatus; assembly: GCA_037902135.1. Lineage (NCBI taxonomy): Eukaryota > Metazoa > Chordata > Actinopteri > Labriformes > Labridae > Cetoscarus > Cetoscarus ocellatus. Next base: position 761,656 of record JBAMNC010000947.1, on the reverse strand, counting down.
CTGGTTGTGCAATATGTATTTTTCATTTTGTAAAGTCACCTCTCTCACGTGAGGAAACAGACAGTATTATTTGATGAATATGCAGCGGTCATATTTCCCAGGTTGAATCACTGTCACAAGATCTAAACTGGGACAAAACCAGCAGACCCTGAGGGGGGACGCCTCCTGAGTTTAGGTCTAAATAAATCCTGCTTTGACCTTAGAAACCCTCTCTGCTCTACTGCATTTCATAAAGAATAAAAGGCTTTTTATTATGTAGAAACAAGAGGCTCACTTTACTCTATTGTCACAACAGTTTGGAGGTAAAGGTCAGAGCTCTTATTGGAGCCACACACTCAGGGAAAGGTCAAAGTTTCTATTTATAGTCAGAAAATGCTAACAAACCAGCCCTCAGGCTCTTTCATTTCCTTCAGTGTTGTTACAGATGTCAGCATGAAAGTGTGTTTGGATGAACTCACAGCCTCGGTGTGCACAGGATGCACAGCGAAGAAGAGTGCCGTGACAAAGGCGAGTCTGGAGTCGTCGAAGGCGCACTGTTCACAGGTGTACATGAGCAGGCAGGTGACGGCACAGTGCAGACACACGTTGACGAGGTGGAAGTAAAGAGGAGTCATACCGCCCAGCAGGATGTTTAACCTGAAGGAGAGAGAGACAAACATCAGCTGAACTGTGCACACTGTGGCAACAAGCAAAATCACCACCATGTTCTCTACGATGGCATTTACGTACCCGTTCATCATGAGATCAAATAACAATGAAACCTGTTTGAAACCACTGAGAGAAAAATATAAGTCCTCACACCAAAGATTGGGCAAACCTTTGCTTTAAATAAACTGCATGAAAATTAATGCTGCATGAATTTGGCAACATTTGGAAAAGTGAGTGAAACTGTCAAGAAGGACACCGTTAAATAATGTTTGACTTGTCGAGAGAGCTAGACGGCTAAGAAGCTTTTATTTAAAGTCCACATCTGCTAGCCATCACAACTTGATAGAATCAGTAAAATACTTTAATTTACACAAGTCCAGAGTCCAACAGCTGCCCTATATATTTCATTCTTTTTTTAAAAGGTCTTTTGATTTTTTTGTCAAATAACACAGAAAACCAGTCACAAGAGGTCCCCAGCTCTAAACTAACAGCCAGACAATGACATAAAAACATTTAAAAATATATATATAAAATAATAACAATAATTAAAGGAAGAAAAAGGGCAGACATGAATCTAATAAAACATATTAATAATAATGGACAAGAATTTAAAGAAAATAAGCAGGACAATGGTACAAAAAATATATAAATAGAACAAATAAGGGAAATATAATAATAATAATGACAATAATAATAATAATATTAGTATTATTATTATTAATAATAATAATAATAATAACATTAGAAAATAAATGAACATAAGCCAGACAATAGAAAAAATAAATATTTTTTTGATAAAATAATACAAAGGAGAAAAACATAGAAATAAAGAATAAGATACAGATAATAATAATAAAACCATAAATATATATACACATACATACATATATGTGTGTGTTTTTATATATGTGTGTGTTTCCGTGTATATATGTATATATGTGTATATATATATTTATACGTGTGTGTATATTTATATACGTGTGTATATATATATATATATATATATATATACACACACATATATGTATGATGTATTATAATTATTTATAAAATAATAATAATGATAAGAACAATAATAATAATAAATTTGAGAATAAAAAGAAAATATGAAAATGACTAAAGCAATAATAATCATAACAACTAAAATAAATAAATAAGCCAGACAATGGCACAAAAATAATTTTATCTAATCTAATCTAATCTAATCTAATCTAATCTAATCTAATATGATACTGCATACGGACTACATAAAGTGAAGATGACATTGATTGTCCAATAAATTAATTGAAATTTGATAAAATTCCACTTTCTGTTCAAATGTAATGTTTTTTAATAGTATTATTTCACATGAATGTCTGCCTGTGCAGAGTGTTTGATATATTTAGCCCTTTTTAGGAAACAATTTTAAAGGTAGCTAAATCACATATATAGCCCCATATGGCCTTTTCAGGTATCAGCCTTAGGTTCACATATCACTTACGACCATAAGTCATAAGTGTCGGCACTAGATGTTGCTCATAGAGTTACAATGCTTTTGCTACAGAGGGACACGCAGCTACACAGAGGCCCAGGGGTCTGAATCCTAACCTTTTGGGGATCTGTTGTTCAGTATCAGCTGTTTACGTCTAGTGTTCCTGAGACGTCTCCAACTCTTTGTATGTTGTGTTTCTCACACACGCATTGTCACAAGAACTCACAAGACACTACACATACACACACATACACGCCCACGCACTTCATGTCCTTATAATAATGTGATTCCATGCTGAGTGTCAGACTTTCTTCTCATGATGGACTGCCCTTCGCTGATCATTCTGATTGTCTCCATTCTTAGAAGATTGTATTTTTCTTCTATTGTAATAAGAACTCACAAAGGCAGTATTTGGTTCAAGATCCTTCATTTAACCTTTTTCGGGAACATAAACAAGTTTTTTCCACAACACCTGTGACAAAACAAATACTTTATATTTATGTTTGTATATGATAGAGTTCATTTACGTGAACTCCAATTTCCAGCTTTTTTCCATGATTCCCATGGAGAGTTTCTAATTTGGAATATTCCCAAAATTCCCCATCTTAACTCCCATGGAACATTTCTGGAAATTTACCAGAAACTGAGCCAATCTGTTGAGGCAAAAAGTAACATACAGTCACTGCTGACCTCTAAATGTTCAGAGTATCGCCAAAAATTGCCCCCTATTGTCTGCTACGGGGTGCTGTCGGGCCTCCCAAGCTCTCCTCTGCTTTAATAGTTTGCATGTAACCACCTTTTAAACGAACTTCATCTCCTAAGTATTACAAAAAGCCACAAAGGGGCGGGCAGCTCTATCGCCTCTGTTTCCTCCTATGATGGTCCCACTTAGAGAGGCACCGATATGGTCGATACTGCAATGGAAAACAAAGCAGGTAAAATTCACAGTCAGGCCAAGATGAGTGGATACAACAAAAGGAAAAGCAGGATAATAAGTGTTACTACAAAGCAGGCATTCACCGAGGGAACAGTTATAAAGGCGCCATGTAAGACAAGAAACATCCTCTCTACACTAAAATGATCCCATCGGACACTTTTCCTCTTCAGGCTTTAAGGCCCTGACAGACTGTTGAAACACACCAAGTGTTTAAAGTCCAACTGAGTACTTTTGTTCCCAGCATGCAGAGTCAGGATGTCCACATATGCACACAGAGGATAAATAACAGCTGCTTTAACTGGTCGTAGGAATGATGTTCGCCTTAACCCCAGTACTGCACAGACATCGTTATGACGGCTCAGAGGAGTGCTCGGGGACTGAATGATGGATGAATAAGAACAGCTTGTGTCACTCATGTTACAATAAATCAAACCGAGAGACAAAAAAGCTCAACATCATCCTAAAAAGCTTGTCTCTGGATTTCCTGCTGATTCCTCCAAAGTAAATTACCTTTCACGTTTCCTCGAGGGAGCGACTGTGTCATAATCCTGCTCAGAATCTAAATCCAGTTTTGGCGTCTCATGAATCACAAATGAAAAAATAGGCTGATTGCTGTGAGAGAGAATGACGGATTTACAACAGCAAATCAAGCCCTGCTCAAGATCGTGCAGCGGCTAATCCCTGAGCTGGGAATCACGGCAAGGCGTGCATTTTTTACACAGTTTATCATAATTGGTGTTACCATGTGACGATTCCCTCTGCCCACCCTGCAGAATACAAACAGAGCAATGAACAAGACAGAGAGGGTTCACATGTAAGACTGCATTATAATCTGATTATTACATCTATTATCAATACTGATTAAAATACAGTCGATTTTAAATGTGTTTTGTCTCGTTACTTGGCTGTGATGTTTGCACCCTGAGTGTGAAGGTGAAATCAGAGGGATGTTTCAGTGCTGCTTCAACATTTACAATAAATAAAAATGATTCATCAGGGTCTAAATTGGTTTAATGTGAGAGTTCTCCTTGGAGTATTTGCATTTTCAGGGATTATATCTGTGTGTAATTCATTGACTATAACTCAATATCATAAAATGTGAACAAAATCCTACAATTTTAATCACAATTTCTTCATTTTTATGAGACATTAAATTCAGGTTAATCTGCGAAAATGAGGCTCTGTTTGCTCATCTATCTGTCAATAAAAATGCTGCTATAAATATTGAAACATGCCACAACATTCTTTAAAATGTTTATTTCTCATCCAACAGAAATTCTGTTGCCACTCCCTACTTAGTGTCTCATAATGCTGATTAAGTATTGGATCCTCTGTATAGCTGGAATGTCTGTTGTTCGTGTACACCGTCTTTTCTCTGTTTTTTTATATATTTTTTTTTCTTCTTCCTTCCCTATTTAAATACTTGTCTGTTTTACCCCTTTCTTTTCTTGCCTTGTTATGTAAATCTCACCTTGTCCCACCAATGAAGAAGAAAAAAAAGTTTATTCTAAAGACACCGAAAGCAGGTTAAAGAAACTCGAGGTGCTTGTGCCCACTGAAGGAACCCCAAACACACATTTCTGTAGAGATACATAATCTACTGCATCACCATTTCATCTGACTCAGGCTCCGTACAAGCAAACTCCAAGTAGTGACAGCACTGATACGTCAGTGGATCAGTCTGATGGTGCACTCTGTCAGCAATCAGAAGGTTGAAGGTTCGAGCCCAGCTCTGGCTCACATGTTGAGGTGTCCTTGGGCAAGGCACTGAACCCCAAGTTGCATCCACTGCGGTGTAAGCTAGTCCAATAATCATTTATATACCCTACCACAAGGTCTCTCTGGCCCACCAACTCAACCAGAGGACAGATGAGCAGCAAGAGGCAGGACATCACTGGGACCTCCCGTCTCCTGCTTCACACCAATTACACCTCGAAGACACTGGCCAGTGAACTCTGGCGTCCTGAAGCCACGCCCCTATTTTTCTGTGTTTTGTCCTTCTGTCCACACAGAAATGGTGTTTGGGTCATGGGAAACATATTAAGCTAACCTTCTGCCAAATGAAGGATTTTAAAATTCTCTTTAGGATGTCTCTGTGTGGGAAAACAAAGTTTTGGGACCAAATCGTCCCACTCTGAGACATCGTCTCTGTTGTCCATGTGATATGTCTAAAATCTAAATACAAAATAAGAAATATGTACTTAATGTTAGGGACGGGTATCGTATCACAATACAATACGCTACGCGATAATTGGTCCACGATAACAATATAATCACGATGCAGTGATTCTGCAATAGTCGATATATTGCAAAAAAATAATGTAACAATATGTCACAATAATTGATTTTGTCTGTCCCTTCAATGTTGTAGAGGCCGAAGTGTATCCATACTTTGGATAAGTTTAAGTTTCACCCATTCAAGTGTGGAGCGCCCCCTTCAGGATCCATCAAGTAGCGTCTCAACAGGGATATACAGCATGTTAAGAGTGTTTATTATTATTGATTAAAATATTGACACTTGGCACCAGCATATCGATAATCATATCCCGGAAGAAGGACGACAATAACCGCCATATCGATTTTTTGTCCCACCCCTACTTAGTAAGCCTGCTGACACCAGTTAAAACAGCCACAAGTTAAACTGTAACACCAGTCAGACTTGTGTTTGGAAAAGATATAACAAAATACTGTTAAAGTTCTGGCCTGACCATTACTACAAGGTAACAGGGCTGGGCAATATATTGATAAAATCCATTCATTTAAATTATTTTCTGCAGAAGATTTAAAAATTAAAAATCGTGATTTTTTTTTTTTTACTTCATTTGTAAGTTGCTGCAACGTTTGAAAATATAAATAATGAAAATTAACTGTTTTCACGATGGTCGGTCCTATCAGCTTTTGCACTAGCACACGTTAAGGCTTGTATTTGTTTTTTTTAATTAGATTTAATATTGATCAGAGAGTTCCATATTAATACAGTGAACATAGCTCAGCTTTCAGTGTTTATGTAGACAAATCTGCCTATGTTTGAACTACATAATCAACATTTTTCTGTTTGGTTTGGGAATATATTTTGATAACATAAAGGCAAAACTTGATTCATGTCATTTTTTGTGTCACAGTTTCTTTTTCTTTTTAGAGAGAAAAAAATGTTTAAAATCATAAATCAAGTGTTGCAGAAAAAAAGCAGGGACTTAATCTTTAGGCAATATCTCCCAGCCCTACAAGATAATAGACAGCATTTAACAGTTTCTTCACATGTTTTTTTGTGGACGCAGATATTTTTTGAATATATGTAAGCGTACAGGATAATTTTGGAAAATAGAGGAGGAAAACCTCAGTTTTTTAAAATACACACCTATATGTGAACATGTATGAGATATGACCAAAAATGTGGAAACTGCTCTAAATGAGGAAAGGATCAGTCCGCTTAAAATTGGTTAAAAAAATGAGTATAAGAACAATGCTGCTGTCCTTTTTTTCGTATCTCATATATTTTCAGTTTCCTGTTTTCAGGCACAGTTTCTTTTTTTAATCATAACCAGATATTAAATCTTATAACAGGCTTTTACTGGACACTAAAGAGTTAATGTTCCTCGCTGTCAGTCTCACTCCATTTTGAGGTTTAACAGAACACAAAGAGGAGAGCGAGTAGCAGAGATCAGGACGTCATCTGAGCCCCTTATCTCTGACTGTAATTAGCTCTAATGGGGCCCTGTGTGGCCCCCCGTCCACTCCATTAACTGATGAAGGAGACTGCAGCCTCCTCTACGCTTTCTTACCCAGAATTCAATGAGAGAGCGCCTGATAAAAACCTGCAGAGAGCCTGAACCCTCCCCATTATCTGCTCTGACCTCATATCTGATGCTGAGGCAAGCACGGAGCCGTGAAGGGCCCAGAGATGGATCCTGTCCCCCGGTCCCTGAGGGGCCGTCCGGGGTGTGACCCGTCGTCAGAGCAGAGGCTTCAGAGGAATTTAAATTTGTCACGGAGACGTTTAGCCGGAGCTGCCGATCCACGGAGACTGACGATGAGGGATGGAGGCGAGGCGAGGCGAGGGGTCCCACTGAAGGACGTTTTCACAGGAAGAGAGGCAGCTGACGGACATGCCTACCAGAGGCATCTGTGACCTCTGTGTGACCTCAAACGTGAATGAGAATGAGCCAGAGCTGCAGAGTGATCATATGTTATCATTGGAGCTTCTCTGATGATTTATGGGCTGATTTATTTTAGATGACACTGCAGCTTTTTCTTTGGAGAGTTTCCAGGTAAAACACGAGAGTGAGGATCAGTTTCTTCTTAAGCTGCTGAAGGATCAACAGAGTGTTTCATGTCTTCAATGAATGTTTAATGAGTTGCAATCAAATGCTGAGATGGGCCAATTAACTTAATTAACTACTTCATGAATTCCAACAAACTCTTCTAACAAATTTTGCTGAGCAATTTCTTCCAATCTTACAAAGCCCGTCCCATTCCAGTCCACCTGAGTATCTCTTCGTCCATGAGCAGCTCACTCCCATTCAGGACAATCTTTTGGTTTTACGTCCTGCCCTGTTATCCGCTCCGGTCCTGCCAAAGCACCTCTCTGTTCTGCCTGACTCCAGATAAACATTAGGTCTATATTTAGGGCCCGTTTACACAACAATGGCCAAAACAAAACAAAAAAAACAAAAAAAAAAAACAAACAAGTTTTTGTTGCATTTGTGCCTTCAGTTTACACGAGAGAGGAGCCCGGAGTGCCTGAATCCGCACATGTTTTTAAACCGGGGTCTGGTACAGTACTCTTTCAGATAAAGGTATCGCCGAATATCATGCAACATGTGTTCTGCTAACTGTGCTCAGTTTGTTATTACACCTCAACAAAATGTGGATTTGCTGCGTTAATACTCTAACCAGCAGAGACACATTTGTTATATTTGCCAAGGACACTACAAACTTACATCACCAACTACTGGCCTGGCATGCACGCTACCATGTTTTCAGCCGTTCTCGCAGATCTGTATGAATGCGCATCCCTATCACACTGAAAATGTAAAGGGAAAACCTTTCTGTTTCTGGTGACAATGTTGTTGTGTAAATGGGCCCTTAGTGGAGCCTTCTCCAAGCACATCAATCAATGCAGAGCAAACAGGAAGTCAAACATGGAACAAACAATATATTCATTCATCAACAAAAAAAATGGACAAAAAAATGAAGCCATCTGTCAGATAGACGCCAGCTCCAAGCATTCAAAGTCCACTCTTCAGGTTGCTCATTTACAAACATCACCATGTTTGACACATATCATCTTGAATTCAATCTTCATTTTAATCAAATCAGCTTCTCACAGGGTCTATTTCCCAAATACAATTTCAGAATTGCTATTTACAGCACGTTTCGTGGCTAAATGAAGGACAAAAGCTGTTAAAAAGCACTGCTAGCCACAATTTGACTGTGTATAGCATACATAGTTCGACAAGTGGAGGCTGGATGGATGTTAATAAACCACATTTTGTTCCTGCAGACATGTTTGTAAAACATAGTGAGACCTCACATAATGAAATTGGCATCAGAATGATAATGTGCCTAAAATGGATCTAAAAACACAGTGATCTTCTGAAATTCAACCAGTGCACTCCTGGAAATTATAGATGATACCAGTCAGCCTCTGCACACCATCATCAGCAACTAGAGGAGCATGTTCAGCCCAAGACTGCTCCGTCCCAAGTTCGGGACCAACAGATTGAGGAAGACTTTTGTCCCTCAGGCCGTCAGACTGTACAACTCCTCACTCAGGGAGGAGGAGTAACATGAAGACAGAGGATGGGAAAGAGCAGTAGCCTGTAGCCATATTTTTTATTTTTATTTGTATTTATATTTACAAATTATTTTACTTCTCTGATACCTGTGTGCTTTATTATCATGTGTGCTTGCTATGCTGCTGGAAATTTAATTTTCCTGAAGAAGTCTTCTTAATAAAGCTCTATCCAACCTAACCTACTCCTAAGTATCAGTTGTCTGGTTCACATGCTGCTCTGTGTTCCATCTGTTTTATAATTTATGTGCTACGATGGAAGTCTCTATTTCTCTGGCTGCAAAACAAGTTTACTCAAGGGTACAAATAAAGTTACCTGAACCTGCCGGTGGTCTGTGCTCTCGGAGAGCTTCTAGTTTTGCATAGTTTCTGCCAAATATCAATTGCGTTCTTACATTTGACAGCCATCATTCTTTTATCTTTTTCTTTACTTTTTTTGTCGTCATCTTGAGAAAACAATGTGTGAGTTGAAATCTGACTAAAACGTATCAGAGGGAAAATGTAGGGCCCTATAAAATCTGCGATAACGGAATCATGGACTTGGACATTAAAAGCGGAATTCAATATAAACGCAGAATATCACAGAAATTGACAATATTTTGAGTAAAAGCTTTATTTTCTGAATAAAAAGGAACATATATCTTGGGAAAATGCTCCAAGGAGTCACTAAGGCTGGGGACAATGCACACTTCACTTCCCCTCTCACCCCCCCTCCCCTCAATAACAATGCAAACATGTAAAAGCGACTGCCTGAGACAGCGGCTAAGTCGGAAAAGAAACTACGAAACTCCCAGCTAACTCCAAAGTACAGGGAGAGAGACGCACGAGGACTCAGTGGGAGACAGGAGTGCTGCGAGTGTGTGTATGTGTGTGGGGGGCATGTGTCACATACATCCAACTGCAGCCTGAATTACCACTGCTGTTACAGCCTCGAGGAATTAATTGAACATTTTGTGAATGTCTCGAGGTGTAAAGCAACACGTCATCTCCAACCATGTACAGGACGAGCCAGAAACAATAAACATGATGATCAAAAAACATTAGCTAAATTTATCATTTCTGTAACATTTTCTCTATCATACAGAGCAAACCCAAAAGCAGAGATTATATCCGTCTCTACAGGCAGCAGAGTCTGTTTTTCCAAGAGTCACGGCTGCATTTAGAACTTTTCTTGAACAGTCGTGAACATTCAGGCAGAAACGTGTCAGTGTGGATCTTTCAGTCATCAATCTCTGACAGAAACAGTCTGACTTTGGGCTCTGAGAAAGCTATAAGAAAGCTCGGTTCAGCCGGCGACAGTGAGGAGGAAAAATCTGACACAATGACGAAAAGTAGGACGAAGATGACGTGATCTGAATTTGGGGGAAACAAGAGCGGAGTCGGAATCCTTCTGCATATAGAGAGACATCTGGGAGAAACCACAGAGGAAGAACAAACAGCCGTGACAGTTTGTGTTGTAGATTCTCCGTGTTTCTGTCAGACCCAGCTGTGTTCGTGGGGAATTTTAGTCTTCAGGAGAGGAAAACTGAAGAGCTAGAGGATCAGAGTTTGACATTTAATTCACAGCTGAAAATAAAAACCATGAAGGGACATCAGGGTTTTAAAGAAGATCCTAAAACGTCAAGGAAAGGCCAGAAATAACTATTTCATCAATCATTACAGGGACGTAGGTCGTTTTTATATTATGCAACTAAATCCCTTATAAATACTCCAATAACTAAGTCTAAAGGGGTCATATGGGGATCAATCAATCAATCTTTACTTGTATAGCCCCAGTTCATAACAAGCGTTATCTCAAGGCACTTTACAATAAAGCAGGCTGAAGACATACTCTTCATTTTATGGTTACACATGTATGCACATATACAAATACATATAATAAATATATACATAACTACATCCAGAGATGTATCCATCCAGGCAGAGACACAGGGACTAAAATCACATTTTTCTCTGCTGAATATAGACACAATCAATCAATCTTTATCTTTAAGGCACCATATTTGTCTTTATTGAATATAAATTGATTAAAGCGATATGCAAACTGGTAGTCCACAAACTATTTGTTTGTTTTCGTGTCTTGCCTCACTCCTGAGTCCATGACAAGCAGATAGACACCATTCTTTTGTCTGTGTGTGCAGTAACAAGGAAGAGACGGGCAGAGCTCGCCCGCTGCTAATTATCTTAGCTCAAACACTGGGGTCAATGGGTAGTGTTAGCCTGCCTCTGCCTACAGTCATCAGATAAACTCTTCAGCAACTCTAAACGGTCCTGTGTGCTTGCTGTGACTCTTTTTTGACCGCTTTGTGTTACATTGTCTTCTACTATTGTATTATCTTCTTCCTCTTCTAAACAGAGCTTTGTTTTGTTGACGTATACATCCACAGTGGTTCGCACTAGAGATATGACGTTCATGAACGTGTTGAGTCTTTGGAACAGCTCTTGTAAGTGAACGATGAGAACCGATTCACAGTTGTGAGTGAGCTGTTCGCTTGCAAGCCATTTTTAAATTTGCTGGCATTTACATCGAAGAATGGCTCTCATTGTTCACTTAAAAGAGTTGTTCAAAAGACTCGACTCATTCGTGAACGTCAAATCTCTAGCACAAACCACCACCAAAGTAGGTCAATAAAACAAAGCCTCTGTTTAGGAGTAGAAGATAATACAATGATTGTAGAAGATAACGAACAAGACACGGTGAAATAACGAGTCATCACAAGCACACAGAACCGTTAAGAGTTGCTGAAGAGTTTATCTGATGACTGTAGGCAGAGGCAGGCTAACACTTCCCACTGACTCTTAGTGTTTGAGCTAAGCTAACTAGTGGTGGGCGAGCTTTGGCCGTCTCTTCCTTGTTACTGGACGCACAATCAAAAGAATGGTGTCTATGTGCTTGTCATGGACTGGGGAGTGAGGCAAGACACGAAAACAAAGAAAATGCACCCTTTAAAGCCCCTTGAGATGTGGCATCTCATTTTCAAGAGGATCCTCATGTCTATATGGTTGTAAATTTTGGTTGTGAGTTTAACTGTTCTAAAAGTATGAATTTATGTAAAATGATGCCATTTCTATTGATCGTTGATGCAGGGTAGAGCACATGGAGTCGCGCAAGTCCACAGCAGCAGGTCATCCATGACTGCTTGTTAAGGTCACACTAATGTATGTGTGCTGTTTGCAGGAATTACCACATATCTAATTTGTTGATCCCTCTAAAGTTAATATCAGGAACTGTAATGATAATGGAATGAGGCAAAAAGGAAAGGCCAAATAATTGAAGTTATTGAAGCTTGGGGATGAGAACTAGCTCTATTGAACACTTTTGAGTGCATCTTTCAGTGTCTTAACCGAGAAAACCAAAGTAGTAGCCTGAATGCAGCAAGATCTCCATCTGGAAGCTGGTGTGCTGGTGCGCAGAGTGTCAGGATTATTTGCTGTCAGCCCTGGGACCATTTACAAACTCTGGACCATGGGACTGGTGAAGTCAAAGACAGACCACAAAGTGGGTGGAAACACCCAAAGAAGAATGGTTTCTCGCTCTCACTTCACTAAGGAACCGAAGGCTCTCTTACAGGGGAAGAGGGATTTTGGCACTTTTTTTGGGAGGTGCTACCCACACGTTTAGCTGTCCTGCTCATTCCAGAAATGCACGATCTTTACAAGTTTTACTTCATTGTTAAGGCGACTGATCAGGCTTTCCAACAATATAAAATACAACACTGATTAGTGTTATTAAAGGGGAGGAATAATCAATCAAAATATGGTTTCCAAACTTTCTCTGAGTATATTTCACTGGAGGAAAATATACTGCAATATTGCTTTTGTCCAGTCCATATCCACGCGCCTGGAATGGGACTTAAAGAAGCAGAGCATTCAGTTGAGGAAGGCTTGGCATCCTCTGAGTCTGACCGTCTGCAGAGGTGAAGGATTGACCATCTCGCTTTTGTCTCAGCTGTTAGTGCCCGTGCAGCAGCAGCAGCATAAAAAGCGTCCCGTCCTTTACCCCACGTCTCCTCTTCTGCCTGACCTAAAGGAAGGTTGTGCAAGGACTAAAAATAGGTCTTTAATTATTCTGCAGAGCATTGCATCAGCAGTTAACAGGCACCATAATTTCCCTTTTTTCCCCAAATCTGAGCTGAGATGTGAACAAGGATGAATGAAGCGCTGCAGGCGGGGAGAAAGACAGCTCGACAGTTTGATAAGAGAAAATCAAACATCCGGACCAATAAGCCTGTCCTTCAACTTCAGGCTAGGAGTCGGAGATGTACTGAGATTCTGAGGGGCACTGATAGGTTTTCAAATGAGTATACGGTCAGACAATATTGTTATTTTATGCTGGCTTAGTCCAAATGGAGGATCATTTCTTCTTTGTTTTCTTTGTCTTTTAATTTAATCACGAAGCAAATAATATTAATATAACAGAACTTTATTTATATAGCACCTATATATATACAGCAAACAGATGTTTACAAAATGCTTTAACAGACAAAACAAATGCAGAAAAAGGCAGAACTCTGGTACAATAAATCAACAATCAGGTCAAACAGAAACCAAAGTCCATAAACAATGTTGATACCAGTCTGTAATCATCTTAATTAATAACATGGCTGCTTCTTAATGATCAAAAAATTGCAGGTGATTTCATGCATCTGGATCACTTCAATGCACTCACTGGCCACCCATTCAACTGCATGCTCATGCAAACAGCTAATGAACAAATAACATTGCAGCAACTCAATGCACTTAGGCATTTAGACATGGTCATGACAGTCTGCTGAAGCTCAAATCGAGGATCACAATGAAGCAGAAATATAATGGAAGTGACTTTGAATGAAGGGGGATTTTCACAGAGAATGGTCTGAAAAAGAGAAAATACCCAAAAAGAGTCTGTTTTTAAGGCCAAAATGCCATGTTGATTCCAGAGGTCAGAGGAGAATGGCTTTAGTGGTTCATAGTGATGCCTTAACACCTTAAATCTTAAACCAGATGGACCACTATGGAGCTAAATCCAGGCCTAAAGTGTTGTAATTTGAAAATTAAAAAAAGATAAAAAAATTTAATTTAAAAACGGAAATTTCAATGTTTGTTCTTGAATTTTCTAAAAATAAAACACTAAATTGAGTTAAAAATAAGTGTAAGATCATTTTTTCAAACGTTTGGATTTGCTTTGCTGTCACTCACGCCAGAACATGGCCAAAAGTTTAAAACTGAAAAAATAAGATTTGAAAGCATAAAAAAAAAGATCTGAAAGTAAAAAAAGACATCTGAAACAAAGATAAGATTTAAAATCTGAAAATCCTGCAACTGAAAAATGGCACATCAGACATTAAAATATATTTCAGAGTAAAACATGGAAATAAACAATTTTTAAAAAATCCACTTAATTTTAATTCAATTTGGTGTTTTCATTCTTTAGACAAATCAAGAACAAACACTGAAATTTCAGTTTCAAATTTTGTCTTTTCAATCTTTTTAATTTTTAATTTACAACACTTTTGGCCTGGATTTAGCTCCACAGACCACAGTAGAAGAAGACCACACCAGGTGCCTCTCCTGTCAGCTAAGACACAGGCTCATGAGTCTGGATTTCTGCTCCACATTCAGATGGTAGGTTCAGAGTTTGGTGTGAACATCATGAAAGCATGGATCTGTCCTGCCTTGGATCAGCAGTTGAGGCTGTTGCTGCTTGTGTGATGGTTTTGAGGTATGTTTTTGGCACACTTTGGACCATTTATTGCCCTTTTCCATCGGCCCGTCTTAGCCCTACTCTACCCGGCTCTACTCTACTTGCATTGTGCTGCTTTTCCACCAGCCCGGTTACCTGCCCAGCGGGGGCGGGGTCGCCATAAAACAGCTGGGCAACACTGCGTTCATGTCATTTTGAGCGCAACACAACAATCAAAACAATGGAGGACTTGGAGGCAACAGTATACTTGCTGCTCGAGCTGTGGCTTTTTGTCACAAACCGAATGAAAGAGGAAAGCAGAAGTAGGCTGCAGGCGGCGAGAAGAAATACCGAGGACGAGAGCAATCAAGCTGCAAATAAAAGATGTATGAGAGTAAGCCAATGGTAGCTACCGCTAGCATGTTAGCTAGCTCGTTGCGCTCATGACTCATCGGTGACGACATTCTCTGACCAATCAGTAGCCGGCAGTCAGCCGACGTCACCTTTTAGTATTGACTTAGCTCGCTTAGAACCAGAGCAGAGTAGGTACTAAAAACTGGTTTGTTTTAGGAGGTACCATGCCAGTGGAAACACAACGCAAACCGGGTAGAGCCGAGTAGAGTAGGGCTAAGGCGGGCTGGTGGAAAAGGGCTATTAGTCCCACCTTAGCATGGTCTAAACCCCACAGCCTACCTGAAGATTGTTGCTGAACATGTCCATCCCTTTATGACCACAGTGGACCATCTTCTGATGGATATGGACCAACATCTCAAGGAATGTTTCAGCATCTTGTTGAATCCGTAACACAAAGAATGAAGGAGCTCTGAAGGTGAAAGGGGGTCCAAGCTGGGACTAGCAGGGTGTATCTTATAATGTGGCCAGAGAGTCCATCATGCAGCCCTACTTTTATGTGTCTTTTTAATTCTGACAGATGTAAACCCGATGAGTTAGCTTCTTCAAACTCCACATTGTCTTCCTCTGCATCTTTTTCATCTCTGGTTCTTCATCTCCTGCTCCTGCCTCCTTCTGTTATATCCTCCGTCCTCTTCCTCCTCTTTAACCAGGAGGGCATCCGTCCCCGCTCTCCATCCTGCTCTTTCTATTTCCACCCAACTGCCTCCTCCTGTTCTTCTTCTCTCTGAACCTCTTCTTTTCTCTCCACATCACAGCTCTGATATTATAAAAAATGCTTCCAGGCTGCTTTGTTTGCACGTCCTTCAAGTTGATTTCATCCCCAACAATGCTGCTCTCGCTCCCTCAAGGTGAACAGATTTTTTTCTTGCGCATGTTTGTGGTTTCAGGGTGCGTCCTCGACCTTGTGTTAAAGAGACAGAAACACATGGAGAGGACCCCCGGGCCACAGGTGTTGGATGAGTGCACCCATCTGTTCCTCTGCATGAATAAAGAAGTCCTTCAGCGGATACTTCAGCCAATAGAAGATTCCCCTTATGTACACAGAACAAATCCAGACCGAGGACTTATGATTAAACTTACAGGAGAGGATTAAAATCTAACATGGTGTGACGGAGCATTTCAGCCAAATATCCAACAGCATTTCTCATGTTAAACTGTTTTACTTTTCACAAGATAGTGTATCAAAAATAAATCAATGCATTAACTTTTCTCTGCATTTAATGGCAGAACATCTCCTCAAAGGACGGAGGAGAAAGTTGAACCAAAGGGAAGAAAGGAAAGGACATTGAAAAGCCTTAAGAAGGGGAGCATGTCAGTGATCTCGTTTCAAAATAATCCTGAGAAATTTAGTAATGATAAAGATGATCATTATAGTTGATGACTTGCTGGTTAGAGAGCCATCTTGCACAGGAGTGGCACCTGTTGTGGTCTCCAGCTGCTGCAGTCCATGTGTTCAAGATCATGCCACATTAAAGTAGGGCTTGGCAATATATCGATTAAATAGATTAATTTGATTTATTTTATGCAGAAGATTTAAAAAGTAAAAATCAAGATTTTTTCTTGACTTACTACAATATTTGTTGTAATGTTTGAAAATATAAATACTGAAAATATATGGTTTTTATGATGGTCAACCCTGTCAGGTTTTGAACAAGCACGTTTGGGCCAATTTTCTGTTTTTTAAATGAGATTAAATATTGATCAGAGTTCCATGTTAATATGCTGTGAAAATAGCTCAGCATTAAGTCTTTATGTAGAAAGCTACATAATCAGCATTTTATGACAAACACTTCAACTTTACGAGGGAAATTCTGTTTAATTTGGGAAGATATTTTGACAACATAAAGGCTAAACTTCATTCATGTCATTTTTGTGTCACTTGGAGTTTTTTTTTTTTGAGAGGGAAAAAATTTTTTAAATCATAAACTGAGTGTTGTTGAAAAATATCACCCAGTCCTACATCAAAGTCTCTTAAATCCCCTTTCTTCTCCATTTTGAGGCTCGGTTGAGCTTCAGCACAACCGCTACATCCCTACAACCGCTACAAAAGCACTAAGTAATTGCCATGTGATTGGCTGATTAGCCATTTGTGTTAATTAGCAGCTGAAGAGGTATAACTAATAAAGTGGCCAGTCCCACAGAGGATGCAATCTCACAGATAGAAGAGTATTACCTCTCTCCTTCAGCTCTGCTAACATTTCTGGAGGGCTGTTTAACCTCCAGCTAAGCCCCGCCCCCTTAAACACACCATTTACAACCATAAACAGGGTCTACAGGCGGTGGCTAAACAACACCAGAGCGTTTTTGTGTTAAATTCGAGCTGGATGGATCAGTAATGTTCCAAACTTGCAGAGACGATTTAAAGATGGAGCAGTTTCAGCTCCTTGCAGCAGTTTGATCCACTTTAGGTAATTTGGACCAAACGTCTGACTTTCTTTGTAATTGCAGCACCTGTTAAATTTTCCACCCGAGGACAGTTTCATCCCCGATTGTTCTGCCGAGCCAAAGACTGTAAAACACAGCAGACCGCTGTGTACCTGTCCAGCTGTCTGCACCTGTTTGAACCAACATGAGAGCCTGAAATGATGAGGTCTTTCAAAGCAGCAGCTTCACTGATCTGAATCCAAACCGTGAAACCCAGCCAGCATCATCTTTTAATTTCTGTTCTGACCACCATCACACATCGTGCTGCACAGCTGCTGCCTGTGAGGGGACATTAAGCTCCGAGTCTGGGTTTAAAAAGACAAATGGATGCACTCATGATGGTAAAACTGATCCCTGAGGGTGAAATGAGGGTAAATATGCAACAAAAACACAACAGAGTGAGGCTCAAATATGTCTATATGACTATTTAGAAGATATATCAGAGATGTTGTTGTATAATAAGGGCTGATAAAGAATGACTGCTGCAGAAAATGATCCTCAGGGTGATTGATACAGCACCTCAAATCTTCACTGAGCATGTATTACAGTTAATATATCATACTTATAATATTGTTTTTGAATGTCATGGCTACGAGGGCCGATGAGGGCAAACACAGCAGAACCAAGTACAACAACAGAAGAGCTCCAGGCCTGCAGGGGGTACTGTGGCAGGGTCAGACAGACATGAGAGAGGCTGTGCCCAAGCCAGCCACTCCTAAATTTGAAGTGCTCGAGTATTTGAACCTTTAAGGTAGGACTAGCCGATATGGCCTCAAGATAAAATCCCCTATATTTTTTCACAACACTCAATTTACGATTTCAATCAATTTTCTCTCCCCCCTCTCTCTTTCTCTCTCTCAAAAAAAAAAAAAAAAACTGTGACACAAAAAACAATCAAGTATTGCGCCTTTATGTTCTCAAAATATATTCCCAAACTAAACAGAATTTCCCTCTTAAGGTTAAAGTGTGTGTTGTAAAATATTGGTTATATAGTTAAAATGTAGTCTTATTTGTCTACATAAATAGAATAGAATAGAATAGAACTTTATTTGTCATTGCAACAAGTACAACGAAATTGCAAAAGCCCTTCAGTCAGTGCAAAACAGTGTGAGAGAAATACGATAAAGTCAGTGCAAAATAAAAAAAAGTAAAATAATAAGATAAAAATATGATAAAATAATAAAGGAAAGGTGCAAAATAGAATAACAAAGTATGATACAGTAAATAATGAGAATAAGGTGCAAGAGGGAATGATACAGGTGCAAAATAGCTGCCAAAATAGCTGCCATGTTCTGGTGCAGTATTTGAAAGCTGAGCTATTTTCACAGTATATTAACATGGAACTCTCTGATCAACATTTAATCTCATTTAAAATACAAATACAAGCCTATAAAAGTGCTTGTGCAAAACCTGATAGGACCAACCATCATGAAAACTGTTAATTTTCAGTATTAATATTTTCAAACATTGCAACACCTTACGATTGAAGTAAAAAAAAACTTGATTTTTAATTTTTAAATCTTATGCAGAAAATAATTTGAAGAAATCGATTTAAACAATATATTGCCCGGCCCTACTTTAAGGTAAATGCTCCGTGAGCCAGTGGGGGGGTGACAGACAGGCTGTGACTTTATCATATTCCTGTTTTCCTTTACCATCAAAAGTGTGAAATAAAGGAGTCTGGCCTTTACATTGGCTCTAAGACAACTCTGTTTCAACATGAACAGAATGTGTAATAATAATGTTTCAAATAAAGGTCTGTGAGTGTATGTAGCGGTTTATGTTGAGCCCTTTTGATATATATTAAAATGAAATTCGATAATTTTCTTCCATTATACTTGATGAAACTGTATCATTGTAAAGAGGACGTCCTGGACTATGTGTGAGCAGTATGAAGAACTTTTACTGAGTCATACTTTTCTGGACTTTGAAAGTAAATTACTCAAAAATCACACAGTAAAATCACTCCATCCTCTCGGGTTTGTCTGCCTGTTAGTAAGATAACTCAAAAAGTTATTAAAAGATTCTGATATATTTTCAGGGCATGTTGGTCATGACACAAGGAAATAGTGATTCAATTTTGCTGGTGATCCAAGAATCCAGGAATTTATTCAAGGATTTGTTGAAATCTTGCAAAGGGCTGTTTTTATATAAATGAAAAGTAGAACTGCTCTGCCAATTTATTTTTGTTTATATATATTACATTTATTAGCTATTATTTTTGTTACTTTATTTACATATATTTTTTATTATTATTTGTTTTATTATTTTATCGTTTTTTCTCTTATTATTATTTTTAATCAATCTATTTATTTGTCTATTTATTTTTAACCAATTGTTTCCTTGATGCAGGGCTTAATTTGATGGCTGTTGGACTGCTGCGGATGGTGGTGAAGGGGGTGGGTAGTTTATTGCAGGGGTGTTACCATTTTATTGTATTGTTGCAATAATGAAAAAATTAAATATTAATCACAAAAAGAACTGCTCTACCAAAGCATTCTGTCATTGTTAGCCAAGTTAATATGGAAAACTAGAAAAAATGCCCTATTATTGCACAATTTGGCAAATCCTTTGAAGATTTCTTCTTGGATCTGCATCTGGATTTGGATCAACACCAAAATCTATTCACTACTCTTCGTAGTGATCGAAATCCATAGAGAACTTTTTGGATTATCCTCCTCACAAACAAACAAACACATGGCAAGAACATGACCTCCATTTTCACCTCCTTGGTGGAAGTGACCTATAGAAACAGTCATGTGCACACATGCTTATAAACATATGATTCAGAAGCTGTGCATTTACTCCTTAAGCACTTTGACTGGATTATTGTTCACCTTCACTCTTCTACAGAGCAGACTGGAGAGGCTAGAGCCCTATAAACTCTGCAATCGTGGAATTGGACATTCAAAGCAGAATTCAATATAAACGCAGATTATCATGGAAATGGCCCACATTTGGGGACAACGCACGCTTCACATCTCCTCCCCCTCCCCTCATTACCTCCACCAAGGAGGTTGTTTGTTAGCAAGGTTAAAAAAAAATACTGGATGGATTTTGCTGAAATTTTCAGGAGATGTTGGTAATGGCTCAACTTAGAAAGGATAAGATTTTGATGGTGATTCAGCTAACCACCATTAGCAAACAATTGTTTTTGCTCAATAACTGTCCAACTAAAAATGATATTAACATGATTCGGAGTGCTAGTTGTGGGTTTTCAGGGTCAAGGAATCATATTATGATGCTAACTTTATCATGGAACTATTGCCAATATTACGCTCTCAGAGTGCTTTCCAGTTAAAACTGGAAACATGTTGAAGCAAACCGCCTGAGACACCGGCTAAATTGGCAAAGAATCTAACTCAGAAACTCCTGACTAACTCCAAAGTACAGGGCAGAGCAGTTTCCCAATGATTATTATGTGTCAGGTTATCAAATGTTAAGCAGATTTCATCAACATGCTGTTGACTGGACCCATAAAGATATGCGTGAGGACCACCTGTAGAGCAAGTGATTATATTTCATTACTTAATACTGTGTCTCTGGGTTGAATTTGCATAAAACACTAAAAACCAAATTCTCAAAAAATTAAAACTGTAAAAAAAACATGATATTGGAAACAATAAAACTGAATTTATAGGGCACTAGGAGGCTCTTTGCAGCAGCCAGAGTCCAGAGCTGGAGGCCATCTAAGCGATAACACTACCTTCATGTGAGCCAGCGTCCTTCACATGACAGGCTGATGAAGATGATGTGCAGACGCTGCTCTGAAAGCATCAGCCCCCCGCCCACCCCCATCCTGAGTGAGCACTGAAGCACCGCCTGTCCCTCCTGAAGGATCACCTCTCCCTCTGTTCCCTCTGCAGCCTCAGCACGGCCTCAGCACGTGTGGTTTCCACCAGCAGATGCTCCTGCTGCCCTGAGCCTCTCTGCCCGCTCTCTGGAGGAACATTACGGCGTCCATACCTCCTCCTACACGGTGAGGGCAGGTGGGCTGGTGGTGGGTTTCCAGAGCAGCTGTTGGCTAGGCTGTTTCGCTGAGGAGCAATTAGACGAAACATCATCCTACAACCGAAGCATCCTGCAGCCCGACCACACACACACACACACACACACACTCAAACACCCAAACACTCAGTTAGCTGAAGTGCTGAGTCTGCTGACGGAGCAACGCCTGGGGACTCATCACATCTATCAACACATTGGCCAATCAACATCCAGAACACTCCTCAGACTTAGTTTTGAGAATTTGTTCTCGTGACGATGAGTTTAAGAACACGGAGCAAGAGTAAGACCTACAGAGAGAGAGAGGGGTCAACACTGATACTGTCAGCTCCCTAATTTATAAAGGAGACACTAGCATGAGGAAACGATAAACCGACCTAAATACCAATGAAGTTGGGATGCGTAAAACATATATAGAAACAGATTACAATGATTTACAAAACTTTTTGACCTATACTGAACTGAATGCACCAGTAAGACAAAATGTTAAATGTTCAAACTGATAAACTTCATTTCTTACTGCAAATATTCACTCTTTTTAAATATGGTGCCTGCAATATGTTCAAAAAAGCTGGGACAGGGGCAACAAAAGACTGGGAAAGTTGAGGTATGCTCAAAAAACACCTGACTGGAACATTTACAGGTGATCAGGTTAATTGGAAACATGTGAGGAGCATTCTCAAAAGGATGGGTCAAGGTTCACCACTTTGTGAACAACTGTGTGAGAAAATAGTCCAACAGTTAAAGAACATTTCTCAACATGCAATTGCAAAGACTTATGGATTTCATCATCTACAGTCCATACTTTCATGAAAAGATTCAGCCGATCCAGAGAAATCTCTTCAAGGCTGAAAAACAACACTGAATGCCTGTGACCTCCAATTCATCAGGCATCTCTGCATTATAAACCAGCATCATTCTGTGAAGGATATCACCACGTGGGCTCAGGAACACTTCAGAAAACCATTGTCAGTTAACACAGTTCATCTCTACATCTACAAGGTCAAGGTCAAACTCTACCATGCAAAGACAAAGCCATATATCAACAACACCAAGAAACACTGCCGGCCTCTCTGGGCCTGAGCTAATTTGAGATGGACTGAGGCAAAGTGGAAAAGTCTGCTGTGGTCTGCGTCCACATTTCAGACTGTTTTTGGACATCATGGACGTGGTGTCCTCTGGGCAAAAGAGGAAAATGACCATCCAGACTGTTATCAGAGCAAAGGTCAAAAGACAGCATCTGTGATGGTATGGGGGGGTGTCAGTGCCCAAGGCATGGGTAACCTGCACATCTGTGAAAGCACCATCAGGGACATCACTGCTTATTTCAGAAACAATGACGACACATTCTGCTCGTGTTACAACAGCGTGGCTTCAGAGTAAAAGAGTGCAGGTACTAGACTGACCTGCTGTAGTTCAGACCTGTCTCCCATTGTAAATATGTGGCACATTATGAAGGAGACCTCGGACTGTTAGGCAACTGAAGCCAAACACCAAGCAAGAATGAGACAGAATTCCACCTACAAAGCTTCAACAGTTCACAAATGCTATTGATTGTGATGTATGATGCTGTCCCAGCTTTTCTGGAAGGAATTGCACGCATCAAATTAAATATGAAGGAATATTTGCACATTGAGGATCATCGGAAAGCATTTTCAAATCTTTCTTTTCTGTTTTTATTTACTTCTTACACAAGGTCCAAGCTTAATTGGAATTGGGGTTTTGTAATTACAAGGCCAAAACTCAGATTAATTGCTCACGCAGACTCTTTGTTCTCTAAATTCATCAGCAGGCCTTGGTAAGACCTCATTAGTGTGAATGATACCTCTGATCCTGAACCATCACCTCCTCTATGACGATGCATTCACTGACGGCTCCGAGCCCTGATGTTCAGCTCTCTCTGATGATGCATTCACTGACCCTCCGAGGCTGGATCATTTAAACGCTCTATAAACAAATGATCATCATTGATGTCCATCTCCATTCTCTCTCACAGTGCTGACCCCTGTCCTCGTCTGAAAGGAGCGCCGTCTCCCTGGAGCAGCTCGCTGACCCACAGTGTGTCCGCTCAGTTTGAGCTCTGACAGACTCAAACGCTGACCTATTGACCTTTTAATTAGCAGCTTGTTAGGGCATATACAAACTCGTTACAGCAGAGCAGTTGTTGTTATATCGTAATGAAGCATGAGGTTGGTTTTCACAGGTTCAGGGAGTAAAACAGAGAGACGGATGTTTTTTCTTCTGCACAAAACAATTTAACAAAATTTAAGTGGATCAGCGGGCGAGTCCGTTATCTCTACCCTGGGATTGGCTACACTGGCGTTCTTGTTGATGAGCTGCTTTAGAGGCGATACTATTTGTTCTTGTTCAAAATAAAAAAGAGAAGAAGGAGAAAACCTGTCTTTACAAAGCACTCAAATTCTGTTTCTCCAACTAGGTGATAAACGGTTGATGAGCTGTTCACAAGAGCAAATGAAGGACACAGCATTCAACATTTGATCCATGTGCTGCCTTCTTGACTTTAACAACAGCTGCACCTGGTCTGTTGGAAACAAAAGGACGAAAAGACACCTTGAGGAAAATGAACAGCGGCACAGCCACTCCAAGTGGACAATAACACAGAAACATGTGAGGAGCGCCATATGGAAGCACTTTGGGGTCCTCTGTGTGTCGATTATGTGCAGAGCAGCTGGCCCACTACGAAAAATTCTCTGACCATTTGTGCTTCAGGACCTACTGAGCTTGCTATGTATTTGACACAGCGCCACTAACAGGCCTGGTACATATACTACAGTGTTTTCAGTGTTTTCTGTGAACAGACATTTTTTTGCAATGATGCCATCTTTTTGTAAAACCTTTTAAAACTAAATAGACTGTTTTCGTCTCCATGTGGACAAGGCTTCAGTCAAACCGTTATGTTATAGTTTCATAATAAAGTTTAAAAAACGATTTTACTCTTGACGATTATGTTTAAGCTTTAAAAAAACTAAAAAAGAGGGTTTGTTTGAGGGATGATCGATATTGGGCTTTTGTTGATACCTAATATTTCCAAATACATTGTTGTTGATTCCAATAACAATATTTTTCATCAAGAGCAGAGAGTCAGAACATTATGAGAATTGACTTGTTCTCTCTCTCGCCCCCTTTACAAATCTATCCACTGTCTCTCTCCTGTCAATAAAGGCATAAAATGCCCAAAAAGTAAACTGTAAAAAAAAATAATAATAAAAAATCAGTTTTCTTTGCTTTTAAAGTTGTTGAAGAGGCTCGAGGAGCAGAGGAACATGACATCTTTTCCTAAACTCTCAATTCATGGAGAAAAGCTTTCTGCCCCTTATAATGCTCTGTTTGTTACTTCCTGGGGTTTATGATGCCATAACTATACAGCCTCCACCTACATGCGTGTTTCCTGCTCGTCACAGGAAGACAACAAGACTGTTTGAATGTCTATTTCGCAGCCTGTCAGCCCTCCTGCTCCTTTCCATCAGGCAAATTTTAGCAGCCAATCAGAACAGAGCTCATTATCCAAACCACCATTCACACTGCCATGTCCAGGTGTAATATTTAGCCCTGTGTGAACGTACTGAAGGCAAGCTGCCCCCCTCTTTGTTCCCTCCCTGAGGGCAGTTACAGAGGCGTAATTGGAGAGAGGGGGGCACACAGACTCAGTAGGAGACAGGAGCGCCGCGAGTGAGCATCTCCAAACCGTTTCAGTGTTAGGTTATTTGTGTGAGGAACGCATGTAAAATTAAAAAAACAACATTTAACTCTGGAATAAATAAACATCTTGCTTTTAATGTAACCATGCAGTCATGATGAGGTGAAACGAAACAGGACATTTGTGTATTTTGACTATATTGTAGCCGATAATTGGGATATACACGGCCGATATGTACAGCTGATAAATCGGCTGTAAATATCTACAAAAATGTCAATATCTGCTGATACCGATGTAGTACTGATAACATCATGCATCCCTAGTTTGTAATGTAGACAAAATATATTGTTTTCGTCTCTGTGTGGACAGGGTCTAAGAGGGTCAAAGGAGGGGTCGTGTCCTTATTTGCCATTACTAAGAGAGCAGGAATATGCTGCAGAGAGTAGCATCCAGCCATCATCATGAGGCCATCATCTGGACTAAAAACTGCAGCGTTGATTTCAGACCTTAATCTGTCCTGTCTGAAGGGGTTTTACTCACTGATCTTACTTATAACCCCTTTGAATTATTCAGGAGTCAGATTAAAATGGCGTAAATTAATGCTGTGATTAATGCTGTGACCTACAAAAACAATCAAAGTTTGTATCATTTTCTGTCTAAGCCTCGGCTTTACTTCGACCCCTCTCTGACCTTCAAGTTGAAACAATCACACCCTCAAACTGCACCTCGAGTCACATCTTATTTTGAAAGGACAAAGTAACCTTCTGCTCCCATTCTGATGCTCCTTTCCCCTCGTTGTAATCTCTGCGTGGGCTTCCCTCCTCTTTTCTCCTGTAATCTCTAAAATCTAAAATCATGACCCCTATCAGCGTCCCCGCCTTGTTCCTGGAGGCTCGCCGGGTTCCTCAGCAGCAGCAGACCCTCCCTCTTCCTGCCCGCCTGTTTTCATCCTCGACTCTCACCCCGTCACGCTCACCTCACAGCTGCATGGCCAAGTCCTCGCCGAGCTTCCTGTTTGTGTATTTTTAGACCATTAAATCCATAAACCTGAGGGAGAATGGAGGCACAGCTGGATATGGGTAATGTCAGAGCAGCTGGTTTTGGAGCTGGACAGCAGAGCTTCAAAATAAAGCATTTAAAAATATTTTTAATCTGGAGCTCCTAAAACCTGCAGCCTCCTCTGGACTATTCAAATTAATTTGAGCCCCTTGGGTTACTTAAGGTGATACCTGTGATGTATGTGGGTTGGAAAGTTTTAATCTTTTTAACTCAATATCTTTCAAACTCTTCACAGGACTATGGAAAGGTGTTTGAGCATAAAATTGATATCTGTGATATCAACCATAGTTCAACTCTTCTGGTACTCAAATTTGGAGCACATGTTCTCAATTTTGATCAACTAGTGCTCGAGTAGCCTTTACTAGTAAAGCAAAAAGTGTCACTAGCACAACTAGTAGTCTGTTTTGAGTCTACTCATACTACAAGTAGACTTAAAAATGTTCATTCGTACTACTACTAAGTCCTATATGCTAATAAGGGGGCAGGAAAAAGCAAATCCAGGCTTCCCATTGGCTTTCAAAAAAATTACAACCAATCAAGGTGCTGGACCTAGTTATAATCCCTCCTACTTCACTTGCATTAGGTTTACTAGTACTACAAGTGAATATTTTGGCTTAACTAGTATTACTTATAGACTAAAAACAGTCTATTAGTGCTAGTGAGATATTTTGAGTTCATTAGTTGTACTAGTAAACAAAAATTATTCCTATTACTAGTACTTTACTAGGTTTTGGCGCACTAGTGTGCGAGTGGACCTTACTAGTACAGCAAAATCGTCCACTAGTAGACAATTTTGTGTTACTAGTAATACTAGTAGACTTCAAAAATGTTACTTGTCACAACTTAAAGCTTTACTAGTAGTACTAGTAACACAAAACTGTCTACTAGTAGGGCAATTTTGCTTTAATAATAAGGTCTACTTGCGTACTAGTGAACCAATAACCTTCACTAGTAAATCAAAAATAAAATATATATATATTTTTTTCAAAATATCTCACTAGTAGTAACTAAGCTTTACTGGCAGTACTAGTAGACCTCCCCTTATTAGCATATAAGGCTTACTAGTAGTACTAGTGAACATTTTTACGACTACCAAGATTCAGGGATGTACTGGTTGAATTTTGAAGGTCATGGGTCAAATGTCAAGGTCGTGAGTCTTGTCAACATCGTTTACTTGTGAAGTCAATTTGTGAGCCCAAAAACACAGGACTGCTAATGAGCGGTTATTTTCAAACTTTGTAGAAATGTCCATCATAAAGGAACTTCTTAGATTTTGAAGGTCAAAGATCACAAAGTCAAGGTCACAGAAAGTCTTGGTCATCCTTTGCTTGTGAATGCGATCTGTCATCAGAATATCAGTAATACTTTCAAAATTTCTCAAACTTTGCAAGTGTACAGAAGCTTTCTGGTCATCTAATGCTCTGAGAGATTTTCTTCAACTTTGTACACGTCAACATGCAGTGACAAAGTTTTTAGATTTTGAAGATCATGGGACAGTCATAAATAATAAACCAAACATTGAATCAAAACATCGATCTGCTTCTCTGCAGATCATTACATTTCTCTACGTTTTGACTCCACCAAAACATTGAGATGACCTCAGGATACGGGAACTCTCTCTACTCTAAGGATGAAGGGACGCCACCTTCGACTAAATCACATCAACTACTGCAGCTCCCTACAGGCAGGCTTCACTGCATGCACATGTAAGCCTGTGCAGATGATCCAGAATGCAGCAGCAGGTCACGTCTTCAACCAGCCCGTCACTCTGCTGCTGATCTCTTTTCAGTGGTTTCCAGTTTAAGCTCCAATCAAATTCAAATCCACTTCTGGCTTTAAAACAGCACCAAAAACAGCTCCTGTGGCTCACTTTGGTAGCGCAAGAAGTGATAAATCAGAGCCCTTCTTTTTTTCTAATTAAAGGCCACTTGAAGAGTTTTGAAGGTGGTATTTTTAGGACATATTTGCCATTTTTTGGTTTAACTTATCATTCTTAAAACAGCATTTATCTAAACATCTGAGTAACACTATAAAAGTGGAGGTGCCTTATCCACAGCACGCATTCAGGTGTTTTAACTGAATAATGAAGCACCTCTTTCAGATTTTAAGGTGATATTTTTAAAACTTTGGCTTCCTTTGCTCCACATTGTCATTAAATATGTAACTTTTTACCTTAAATATCTGTGAAACAATATTATGTTTGTGCTGCTGTATCCACAAGTCAAGGGTTTATTTTATTAAATAAGGAGCCACTTTTTGAATATTTAAGGCGGTATTCTTTTAGACTTACTTGGTTTGTTTTGAACAAACTTGTCACTTAATAAACACACCAATCTTAAATATTTGCATAACACTCTTAAGGGTGAGATGACACATCCACAGCAGTCCTGAGAGAGTTTTTGCTGCATAAGGAGCCACTTTCAGAGTACTTAAGGTGGTTTTGGACTTGTACATATTTTTTTGCTCTAAATAATCAATAAATTAATAAATCAATATTTGTATAACACTCTTAAGGGGGACTGTTTGTATCTGCAATAGTCCTGAGAGGGTTTCATCAAATATGGAGCTATGTTTGGATTTTTAAAAGTGGCATTTTTTGACTTGTATGTCTCCTTTTGCTCTAAATTATCAATAAATAGACCTCTGAAGGGTGCGTTTGAGTAACCACAGCAGTCCTGAGAGTGTTTTTATTGAATTAGGAGCCACATTCAGAGTACTTTAGGTAGTATTTCAAAGTCTTGTTTTGCTCTAAACAATCAATAAATAAATAGATAAATATTGGCATAACACTTTGTCATATCCACAGCAGTCCTGAAAGTGTTTTTATTGAAAAAGGAGCCTTTTTACAGTATTTAAGGTGGTATTTTTAGATTCAATAGTCATGTTTTGCTCGTAATTGACAACCATTAAATAAATAAATATTTATATAACACTGAAATATCTACAGCAGCCCTGAGAGTGTTTTTACTGAATTGAGAGCCACTTTCTGAATATTTAAAGGGGTATTTTGAGACTTATTTGTTTTGTTTTGCTCTGAATTATCAGTGTATAAATAGATAATTATTTGTATTACATTGTCATATCCACAGCAGTCCTGAGGGTGTTCGACTGAATTAGGAACCACTTTCACAGTATTTAAAGGGGTTTTTTTTAGATTTAATAGTCATGTTTTGCTCTAAATGAACAATAATTACATAAATAAATGTTTGTATAACACTCTGACATATCCACAGTATTCCTGGGTGTGTTTTTACTGAATTGGGAGCCACTTTCTGAGTACTTAAGGTGGTATTTTTGAGTCTTGTTTTGCTCTGAAGTTGCCTCCTGCTGCACCGTGGTCTCTCCATGCGGGAACAGCTACATGACGTCAGCTTTAATTGCGTGTTTGCAGCGCTCTTGCGGGTTAATGACACCCCTGAATTAGCGCTAAAAGTTGCGCAAAGTGCGTGTTTTTGCGTGCGGAGTTCGCAGACTTACTTGAAGCTGAGGATGCACAGCGGTCTGTAGGACTTGTGGCTCGTGTTGTCCGCCATCCGTTTGCCCCAGAAGTCGTTGCTGAAGATGTTCCCGAGGCTGGAGCCCGCTCGGACGTCCGGGTTGTTGATGATCGCCCACACGTCGTCGTGGACCAGCTCTCCGTGGATCGAGTTGCCGTAGCAGAGAGCGCACAGGGCGGTCAGCACGGCGTAGCGCCCCGCAGCCCACGCAGCCTCCGGCCGGGCGGAGAGCCGCGGTGGCCGACGGGGCTTCTTCTCCCGGTCAGCGGCTGTCATGTCGGGCCTGGCTTCTGCCGAGGCTCCGCGGGGCTGAGGATGGAGCTCGGAGGGACGGATGACGGGTCCATGCTGCTGCAGGTAGCTGCTCAGAGTGCGTGTGTGCGGGAGAGACTGCGGGGACGGTGTATGAGCTGTGAGGCGTTCAGGTGCAGCACGGATATATCAACCACCCAGCGGAGGACTTCTCCAACTCTGGAACTCTTCTTCGGCTTTTTCGTTTTCACTCACCAAACTGGACTTTCAGTACGGCAGCCCTGAGCGGACAAACAAGTTAATTGTTACTGCACTCTGTTTTCTTAGAATTGAAGGAAATTTGGATGCTTTCTCAATAAATTCTTCCCAACAACACAAAAACAATGTGTAAAAAAAATCAGGGCTACAAATCTTTTAAGACCAAGCCGGGATTTTTTTAAAGTCTGCGAAAAATGCAATGTTCTGAGAAAAGAAGTTGTAAATCTGAGATTGAGATCAGAATTCCTACCTAAATCTCAGATTTCCAGGGAAAAACAATGTAAGAAAAAAATTCTGAGATTAAAGTCAGAACTTTCTGGTAATGTCAGGATTCTGTCTACATTCTCAGTATTGTGTTCTTAAGATCAGATTTCTAATTTAAATTTCGAAATTCCAACTTTTTCACCTCTGAATTCTGAGATTAAAACCACAGTTCTAACTTTTCATAGAATTCTGACTTTAACCCCAGACTTTTGACTTAAATCCCCAAATCTGTTTTTTAAAAGTCAGCATTCTGACTTTTCTCCCTCAGAATGTTGGGATTAAAGTGGAGTGTCTGACTTAATTTTTTTTAGAATTCAAATTTTAATCTCAGAGGTTTCTGTGGGGAAAAAGCTAAGATCTGAGCGAAAAAGTCAAGATCTGATTATATTATTCTAAAAGGAAATCTTAGGTTAATGTCAGGATTCTGAGAAAAGTCTGATGTATGACTATAATTTCCTGCTGCTTGTTTTAATCTCAGAATTCTGATTTCAAGCTTAGGTTTCTCAATCCAGTTTTAGAATTCTGACTTTTTCAGGCACAGTTTAAAAACTTGTTTGAAAAATTTCAGTGGCACTCATCCTCTCTCGTACTTTGTATTGTTTTCTGCAGCATATGAAAAATAAAAATTGGATGTTATCGACTCAAAGTGTTTGTGGTTCTCAAGAGATTAGGACACCTTCAGGAATGCAAGACATTCAGGCAGAGGTCTCAGGATGCCTTAAATAAAAATAAAAAGAAAAAATATTGTCAAATCATATATTTTATATATTACTTCATATTATGAATTCAAATAATACAAATAAACAGTCCCATGTTATGTAAAATACACTTTGTAACGTTATTTTTACACAACAGTCATAGACCATGTCCTGCCCTGTTGCTTCTCCCTCCACAAAATCAGTCCTGAAACAGTCTGTTAGAAAATGATTTGCCACCTCCCCAGTGCTGTGACAGCAGTGATGAAATACACCTTTGGTAAATCACCAAAGGTGATGTAAACTACATGATGCAGCACGTTTCAATTTAAATAATTACTTGTGAGATCAATGAGGATCTGAAATTTAAGAGTCATAACCTGGATCCTCAGTTTGAACCTGGTTCTTGTTTGGATTTTTGTTTGTTTATTTGTTTGTTTGTTTGTTTTTTCCTCAAAATTCTGACTTAATCTCAGAATTTTGGCTCTTTTTTCTCAAACTTCTCACTTAAAAATCCAAATTATGTTTTGTTTTTCCTTAACACTTTCATCTCAGAAATCTGACTTTGACATTAGAATTCAAAAGTTAGAATTCTGAGATTGAATTAATAATTTTGAGCTAATAAATTAAATTAAATTAATTTTTGAATTCACTGCTGCACAACTGTAGAGCCAGTAAACTCCATCATCAAACATTATTCAGTGCATTTTAATCCACCATAGCTTCTCTCAAATTAAAATGACAGTATTATAATTACATTTATTAATTTTCATCTTCAGTTTTTCCTCATGTAATTGTATCCACCCTCTGACTGAACAAAATATCTAACGAGATTATCTGATTCTGATCTTGTGATCCTCCTACGGACAAATAAGGCTTCAGTCTTCCTGTCCCATTTTTAAACTTCCATAACAACATGACATATTAGCGTTAAAACAAGTTAGTTATCCATCTAAACTTGAGTTTGAAAAAAGAAATCTGTGATCAAAGAAGCTACATGATCCCACGCGGATATTACCAAATTTGATACATTTTTGGTTAAACTAAAAGTTTTGCCACGATTCTCAAATAAACGAGCTTTTGGGGAGTACCCGAACGCCACATCTGCTCGGAGAACCCGCCTGCAGACGCATGCGCAGAAGGACTCCGCCTATCCTGGCCGATGGAAACATCAGCTGCTGGAAGTCGATGTAATCTGGACGGATGCTGCTCGGAGCGGCGCAGAGATGACCTCCTCTGGAAAAACCGAGAGACTATCGAGCAGAGGAGGAGGAGGAGGGTGAGGAGGAGGAGGAGGAGGAGGAGGGGGAGGTTTCCCTGAGAGGAGAACCTTTGCTGTGGGCTCCTGCAGGACAACAGAGGAGCAGCAAGGTCACATCAGCATCAGACCAGCCTGTCAGATCTGCGGAGGAGATCAAGAGGTCCATCAGTGACACCTGAAGGAGACACCAGAGGCGTTTATCTCAGACTAGGCTCAAGGAAGTTCTCAACAATTCTACAAGTGATTTTTAAAACCCCAAATTAATTTAACATGCTCCTACTGGCCACTTTATTAGATACATTTGCTGCCTTAATTCTTGAAACATCCCTCAGAGATGTGTTACAGATCTCCTGGATAGCATCACATAGTTGTAAATGAAAATCTCCTGCTCCACCACATCCCAAAGGTGCTCTATTGGATTGAGATCTGGTGACTGTGGAGGCCACTGGAGTACAGTGACTCATTGTCATGTTGGAGAAAACAGTTTGAGATGATCTGAGCTTTGAGACATGAACCTGCTGGAAGTCTCTATCAGGAGATGGTCCACTGTGGTCATATTGGGATGAGCATGGTCAGCAACTATACTCAGGTAGGCTGTGGGGTTTAAACCATGCTCAGGTGGGACTAAGGGGCCCAAAGTGTGCCAAGAAGATGGATGGATCCATGCATTCATGATGTTCACACCAATTCTGAGCAGACCATCTGAATGTGGAGCAGAAATCCAGACTCATCAGACCAGGAGACATTTTAACAATCTTCTGTTGTCCAATTTTGTCAAGCCTGCTTGAAGTAGTTTCCTGTTCTTAGCTGACATGATTGGCACCTGTGTGGTCTTCTGCTGGTGTAGTCCATCTGCTGCAAGACTGGACATGTGTGCTCATGTTTTTCTGCAGTCCTTGGTTGTGACGAATGCTTCTCCTCTGACTTCTGGAATCAACAACTCCTTTTTTACTGAGAGAAGTGCTGCTAACTGGATGTTGTCTCTTCTTCAGACCATTCTCTCTTAACCCTAGGGCTTGAAAACCCCAGCAGTTTCTGGTACCAGTAACCTTGTCACGTTCAAAGTCACTTAAATTTCCTTTCTGATGCTCCGTTTGAGCTTCAGCAGATCATCTTAACCACTACATTGAGTTGGTGCCATGTGATTGCCTGATTAGCAATTTGCATTCATGTGCAGCTGACAAATTTGCAGCAGATGCTATCATGGATATATGGACCAACATCTCTGACGGCAGCGCGTTGAAGAATTGAAGAGCTCTGAAGGTGAAGGAGGTCCAACCTGGTTCTAGATAGGTGTACCTAATAAAGTGGCCAGTGAGTGTATTTTGTTCCAAGCCCTCTAAAAAGATGCAGTTTGCAAATATGCAGTCCTGATGTTTGCCAGGATGCAGAATAAACGAGGCATCACACAGTTAGAGACTCGGAGGGATATTTAAGGTGAGCTCAGGTACAATCAGCCATCTGAGGTCACAGCTGCACATGCTTCATTCTGCTCAGTGAAGATCAAACATCCCATCAAATAAGAAGAAAAAACATGTTTTTGGTGTTTTGGCCTCAGGAGCTCCTGCAGAATATAACACAGAAAAGAGAGGGAGCATTTAGAGCAAAGTATTTAATAAGAAGCAATGAAACAAGCACACACAACCTTCATCTGATCTGGTTTATTAATTAATCAGCAGAAGAATCAGCAGAAGAATTGGAATTTAAGGTCCCCTTTACTGCATTTTTGACTGTAAACATGATGTCTCTTAAGGAAGGATTTGATTTAAAATGAATAAAAAAATGAAAAATAGATGTTCAAATTGTTTCGGCCAAGGCATACCATGTTCATACCTGCTCAATATTTACATGTTTATTTGCAAGGCCTCATAGGATGGGGAAAATGAATGAATAACTAAAAAAATGTAATTTATTACTTAATTTATTTTTTAATTTTATTTTATTCAAAAAAAAAAATCAATACCTGGAAACTGCTGCTGTTTGTGGAATTAAATGTCCAATTAAATTATTTACTAATAACAAAAAACATTTATTCAGTCATTATCTAGTTTTTTGATATGTCATGATTCTAGAAGTTTCCAAGGCACATCTAGACTAACACCATTTATGAACCACTGCTGTAGAGGATCAGCTGCAGCTCTTTTCCCCTCCCCTTTGGAAACACTTTGCTCTGAGGGGGCAGAGCTAACGGAGGCTATGATAATGAGCTCTGCTCTGATTGGCTGAAAAAACAATGCATGATGAGAGGGGCAAGTGGACTTTCAAAACAGTCATGGTGTCTTCCTTGAGGAGTAGGAAACACATGTAGGTGGAGCCTGTACAGCTATGACATCATAAACTCCAGGAAGTAAAAACGGGGAGTTTTAAGGGAGGAAGCTTTAAAACAAATGTTAAATCAGCTTTCAGTGTCCAGGTCATTAAATTATGCATAATTGTTTGCATCTGAGTTAAAACATATCAATGCTGGTAAAATTAATTTTTATTAAGGCTTAAATTTGCTATTTTTTTCTAATTATTTATTTTTCCCACTAAGGATGTCCCATAGTTTGTGAAAATGTGGCCCTCTGTGGTTAAAAAAAATTTGGCTTTCAAAGTTGTTGTCACAATTGCCCATCCCTACCTAAACCCTCAAACCTACAGAGGACGATTTTGTCCCGTTGATGGTGCATTTTCTTCTAATGAAGTGTGATGACATACACTCGCATTTAAAAGGTTAAAATTATGAAATACATTGTATACTTGATAGTTATGATCAGGACTAAAGATTAAAAAATTGTGAAGAAAAAAGTGGAAGAAAAATTAACATGTTATATTTTAGGGTGTTTCAGACAGGGACAAAAATGTCCCCTTTTTAGAAAGCTGTTTTTTTTATGCTGACCTTACAATTAAACTACCATAAGAAATAATGTTGTTTCTTATCACTGACATGTCCAAGATTTTAATAATCCCCCCCAAAAAATTCCACTTTTGATTCCATAAACTGAAAATATTTCAATTTCTTTTTTTTTTTTTTACAGAAAAAGGTGATGTCCTTACATATGCTGGCATTTAAATGTTTCAAAATATATTCATAAAATATTTACGAAGAGGAAAGTGGGAAAAAATTGACATATTATATTTTTAAGGGAATTTTAGACGGGGACAAAAAAATGTCCCCTCCTTAGAAATTAGTTTTGTTTTTTTTAATCACTTGCAGAAAAACTTCATATCCATAACAAACAATGTTGTTGCTAATCACTTACATGTCCAAAGCTGCAATAATACCTAAAAAAAAATCAAATTTTCCTCCATATATTAATGATATTTCAGTTTTATAGTTTTTTTTTTACAACAGAAATTGGTGATGTCATTACATATACTGACATTTAAAGGGTTAAAATATCTTCATAAAAGTTATATGAAGAAAAAAGTTGAAAAAAATTATATTTGATATTTTTGGGCATTTTAGCTGGGGACAAAAATGTTCAGAAATCAGGCAGTCCCCTATCTCAGGTATGAGGGTCAAAGTAGATTGCTGTAAATGCTCAAAATGATCTTTATAAAGTATTTTATCAAAAACAGGCTCTAAGCAGCACCTCTTTATCTCCATCAGCTGCTGAGGACCTCTCAGAGAAATGTCCTTCTTCTTCTTCAGCTGGATTTATTTCTCAGAATGCTGCAGGGTGAAAGAGGAGGACAGTATCTAGAGACAGAGGTGAGCCTGAGGGTGTCCAGAGGAGACTCTGTCCACATCAGGCCCAACATCTGCTGCGTACCTGATCGCTGTGACCAGATCGTCAGGACAGGAGCAACTGGTCTCGGACACCGAGCTCTGCAACACCAGCTCACCCCAAAACAAACGGACTCACCTTCTCTGTGACTGCAGAGGTCAGAGGGAGAGCGGGACATCAGGGGTCATACCTCAGATCACCTCAGACTCAGAGATGAGGGTGGAGGGGATGTTTACAAAGACAGAGAGAAGGCAGACACAGATGTTAGAAAACATCAAACATTTCAAATAACATGTCACCTGATATCAGCTGCGTTAGTTTATTTGCAGCTTCTGAGGTTCCTGGTCAACAGTGGGGTGCTAAGTAATCCAACTGAACAAAGCTGGAACTAACAGAGATATGCCAACATTTTTTTTCTTTTCATGTCTTGCCTCACTCCCGAGTCCATGACAAGCAGATAGACACCATTCTTTTGACTGTGCGTGCAGTAACAAGAAAGAGACTGGCAGAGCTCACCCACCGCTAACTAGCTTAGCTCAGACAGTGGGAATCAATTGGAAGTGTAAGCCTACCTCTGCATACAGTCATTAGATAAACTCTTCAACAACTCTAAACGGTCCTGTGTGCTTGTTGTGACTCCTTTTTTTTAATAATATTATGTTATGTTATCCTCTCCTGTCATCATATTATCTTCTTTTACTCTTAACAGAGGTTTTGTTTTGTTGACCTACTTACACAGTGGTTTGCGCTAGAGACGAGGAGTTCTCAAACAAGTTGAGTCTTTCGAACAGGTCTTTTGAGTGAACGATGAGAACCGATACACAGTTGTGAGTGAGCTATTTGTTTGCGAGCCACTCTTAAATTTGCAGGTAATTTGCATTTAAGAGTGGCACTCATCGTTCACTTAAAAGAGCTGGTGGAAAGACTTAACTTGTTTGCGAACTACTCTTCCGTAGCGCAAACAACTGCGGTAGTACATAACATGGTAAAAAAAACAAGTCACAACAAGCACACGACTGTTTAGAGTTGCTGAAGAGTTTATTTGATGACTGTAGGCAGAGACAGGCTAATACTTCCCAATGACTTCCAGCGTTTGAGCTAAGCTAATTAGCAGTGAGCGAGCTCTGCCCGTCTCTTCCTTGTTACTGCACGCACAGTTGAAAGAATGGAGTCTATCTGCTTGTCATGGACTCAGGAGTGAGGCAAAACATGAAAATAAAAAAAAGTTGGTGTATCCCTTTAAATCTTAAATATTTAAGGAGATTTTTGTTGGTGTGATAATGAAAGCAGCACGAGTCTCTAGCTAGTGTGTCAGCGTGTAAATTAATGTCTCTCTGATTCTACAGGACAGACTGATGGAGCACATGGTTTGGAGGAATCTCCTGTTCAGCTGACGCCTCCCTTGCCCTTATAGCAGTGTGCCTGTGTGTGTGTCTGTGTGTGCCCGGCTGTGGCAGCGAGGTCAGCGGGTACACAAGGAGCACCAAAGAGCCACGAGCCAACAGACCGCCTGCTGGTTATGACTGCTGCTACGAGACACTGTCGTGCTCTGCTACACACACAAGCATTACATCTACATATTTAAATCTCTCACCCCCGGTCTGCATCTTTTACTTGGTCTCTCGCAGACTCGTTTGGTGAACTGATAGTTAGCAGACTGAGGGGCGGGGTCCACAGAAATGCTCGGCTGGTCAGGTGGTGAAGCGTGAACATGACCTGGTGCTGTATGAGAGCTGCAGGTTGTAGGAACATCTGCTCCGCCTTTTTATCTACACCCATTCAACTGCTCATCAATGCAAAAAGCTAATAAGCCAATCACGTGGCAGCAACTCAAGCATTTTGGCATGAATGCATGGTCAAGATAACCTGTTGAAGCTCACATCGGACAGAGTGGAAGGTGATGTAAGTGGCTTTGGTTGTTGGTCTGATTGGGATTTTCACAAACAACCGTCTCTAGGGTTTGCGGAGAATGGTCCAAAAAGGTGTAAATATTCAGTGAGCCGCAGTTCTCTGGGTCATGGTGGCTCCTTCCAGCAGGAGAACGCTCCATGTCTCAAAGCTTAAATCATCTCAAACTAGTTTCTTCAACATGACAATGAGTTCACTGTACTCCAGTGGCCTCCACAGTCACCAGATCTCAATCCAGTAGAGTATTGATAGCTGTTTGGGCATAAAATTGATCTCGATGAACAGTCTACTAGTAATATTAGTGACACTTTTTGCTTCACTAGTTAGTCTACTTGTGCACTAGTTGACCAAATTTGAGTTCATGTACTCCAGATTTGAGTACCAGTAGAGCTGAACTATGGTTGATATCACAGAGATAAATTTTATGCCCAAACAGCTTTCAGGAGATTCTCATCATGGATGTGCAGCGAACAAATCCGAAGCAGATGTGATGCTGTCGTGGAGATATGGACCAACATCTGAGGGATGTTTCAGCACATTGAAGGAGCTCTGAAGGCTAAAGGCGGGCCAACCTTGTACTGGCAGAGTGTTCCTAATAAAGTGGCCAATGGTTTAATACAGCTTGTTGAATTAAGAGCTTCCACCTCAGCCAACCAGAAGTATACAATGAGAAGAAAGAGAGGAAGGTTCTATCTCTCAGGGCACAAAGCTGCAATGAAAGAGGGCCGGCCCTTCATCAGAGCATTCTTCATCAGCGTCATCATCAAGCTGAGAGCTGCTCCCCTCCCCCCCGACTCCACACCCTCTCACATCTCACATCCTGAACTCACCTCATCGTGTATTCAGCACAGTGTCGACTCAGCAGAGAGAGAGGAGGAGGGACCTTCTTGGTGAGTCCACATCATCTGTCCTCTGGGCTCTCACAGTCCCCTGCTGAGCTCCAACACGAGGAGCCGGCAGGAGGCTTTCACCATCAACTGTTTGAAATACCAACGTCCCTCAGGAGCCCATTTCTGTATTTGTAAAGTTCTCCCTCTGTTTCATGTTTCATATGCTGTTTGTGAAAGAGATGAACGCTGCTGGAGATGAGGAGGGAAATCTCTGGAGATGATTCTGCACCGAAACAAACAGCTAATGAGGCTAATTATATCGGTTAGTTTGGTTAGTTTGAGAATTTACTTTTTAATTTGGAGTATTGTAACATGTTTGTTTGCTTTATTATAGGTATTCTGACCCACCAATCAGGAGGCCCCTCTTAAATCATCACTGGTTGCTGGAGAGTTTTGCAAATGAAAGCAGATAAAGACGTGTGCTTCCTTCTGCCTTTATTACAGTGTTAATTTGGCGACTAATTATTTTCATCATAGTTTTTGTCAACCTTTTTTCCCCTGACAAAAACTAGACTATAACTAAAAAAAAAACAAGCGTACATTGACAAAAACTAAAACTAAATTAACTGACATTTTCATCAACAGATAAAAACTAGACTAAAATGTTTGACAGAGACTAAATCTAATCAGACCTAATTTGGTCATGTTGAAAGTAGGGACAAGTTAGGAATATATCCAATTACAGCTACTTTGGTTGTGTGGAAAGGTTAGATGAGTTAAGAGGGACATCCAATCACAATTGTCCTAGTTTCGTGGTGGCGGGATCCAAGTGTAAAACACGACTTCAGAAAGTCATACATAAAAATTGCCTTACACTTTACAATTCCTATGTAAGTCGACTAAATTTGCAGTAGATTTTATCGACTAAAATGTTGTGAAATTTCATCAACTAAAACTAGACTAAAACTAGAGAGGTCCTTTCCCTTTGGGCGAGGACCCTAATTAAAACAATTTAGGTAACGAAATTACAATTAAAACTAAAAGATATTTTAGTCAAAAGACTAACACTAAATAAAAAGTGCTGTCAAAAAGAACACTGCTTTATTACAGCTCTGATTTGGCCTCAGAGGATTTCAGAGATGAGGTGGTGCATGGCATGCTCGCCACAGTTGCAGTTGCAGCGACCTGTTGGGTATGGAGGGCAGTCGAATTAAAGGGAAACGCCAGCATTTTCTTTGTTTTCAT
This sequence comes from Cetoscarus ocellatus, assembly GCA_037902135.1. Lineage (NCBI taxonomy): Eukaryota > Metazoa > Chordata > Actinopteri > Labriformes > Labridae > Cetoscarus > Cetoscarus ocellatus. Next base: position 721,664 of record JBAMNC010000947.1, on the reverse strand, counting down.
GTCTTGCTTCACTCCCAAGTCCATGACAAGCAGATAGATACCATTCTTTTGACTGTGCATCCAGTAACAAGAAAGAGACTGGCAGAGCTCGCCCTCTGCTAACTAGCTTAGCTCAAACACTGGGAGTAAATGGAAAGTATTAGCCTGCCTCTGCCTACAGTCATCAGATAAACTTGTGTGCTTGTTGTGACTCGTTTTTTACCACGTTTTTATACTATCTTATCTCTATCTTATCTATCTCCAAGATGGCTGCGCCCGTGTCGGCTGTGACTGCACTGGCTCGTGATAGCAACGTGGATTTCAATGATTATTCTACCCTGTTACACCACATTAACATGCAGCATTTTAGTTTTAAGTTAGTGTACACTCGTAAGTCACTACTGGAATTAGATGCAGCCAGAAATTCAGGCACCGTAGCAACGAATGTGCTGGAACACATACGGAGCCTCTGGCTGCAACACCGACAGGACCCAGCGGCCTACGAAGCAGCGGGTTTGCTTACCAGCACTCACCACTACTGGAGTTGGATAACGGGGCGCAGAGGACGACGAAGGCTCGGCTGTCGGGGAGGACTAGCGGCAAGGCTAAAGGCTAACCTGCAGAGTACTCCGCTTCCATCTATCCTGCTGGGGAACGTCCACTCCCCGGAAAATAAACTGGACTACCTATAGCTTGAGATATCAACTGTCTGATTCTGACGGAGACATGGCTAAACTTATCCATTCCTGATGCTGCTATTAGCTTGGCGGGGCTAACAACATTTCGCCTGGACAGGAGCTGTAAACTAACGGGCAAATCCTGGGGTGGAGGTTTGTGTATTTTTTAAATACCAACTGGACTAATAATGCCACCATTATCCACGGTCATTGCTCTCCTGACATAGAGTTTCTGACTGTAAAATGCAGACCTTTCTACCTGCCTCGGGAGTTCACCACAGTTAGCATCACAGCTGTATTCATCCCTCCCAGTGCTAACACCAAAGAGGCTCTGAGTATTGTCTAATGTTCCATCAGTGACTTAAAAGCACTCATCCAGAGGGAGTTATCATAGTTGCAGGGGATTTTAATCAGGCTAATATGAAAACTTTCCTCCCCCATTTCCATCAATATGTGGACTTTCCAACAAGAGAAAAGAATACATCCGACCGGGTCTATAGTAACATTGGAAAGGCATTCAGAGCAGTACTCCGCCCCCACCTTGGCTCCTCAGATCACCTCTCAGTCATGCACTTTCCATCATATAAGCCTCTGCTGGTCAGAGAGAGGCCCTATATGAAGCAGGTGAGAGTGTGGTCTGATGGTGCGATGGAGGCACTACAAGACCGTTTTGAGTGTGACTGGGACATGTTCAGGTACATACAACCAGAGCATCAGTGTGGATGAATATGCTATGTCTGTGTCTGGATACATACAGAAGTGCATGGAGGATGTCAGTGTCATCAGGAGTATCACTACCTGGGCCAACCAAAAAACCCTGGATAACTGGAGAAGTACGTGCTATGCTGAAAGCACAGAACACTGCATTTAAATCTGGCAATGCAGAGGCTTTAAGAACAGCCAGAGCAAATCTCAAATGTGCTATAAGGCAGCAGGGCTGGACAACATCCCTGGAAGAGTACTCATGGAGTGCGTGGACCAGCTGGCCTCAGTCCTGACAGACATTTACAACACCTCCCTGAACCAGGCAACTGTACCAGCATGTTTCAAGCAGGCCACCATCATACCAGTGCCAAAAAAAGTCCTCAATAACCAGCCTAAATGACTATCGCCCCGTAGCCCTCACTACCAAAATGATGAAGTGCTTCGAGAGGCTGATAAAGCAGCACATTACCTCCCATCTCCCCTCCACATTCGACCAGCTCCTGTTTGCTTACCCGTCCAAACCGCTCTACAGAGGATGCAATTTCAACTGCAACCCACCTGAGCCTCATTCACCTGGAGGAGAACAACACCCATGTGCGAATGCTGTTCATTGACTATAGTTCAGCATTCAACGCCAGCACCTGGTAAGCAAACTGGCACCCCTGGGCTTCAACACCACCTTGTGCAACAGGATCTTGGACTTTCTCTCTGATAGGCCTCGGTCTGTGCATTTGGGGAAAAAACACCTCCTCAGTCATCACCCTGAGTACTGGCTCTCCCCAAGGCTGCATCCTGAGTCCGTTACTCTTCACACTGATGACACACGACTGCATTGTCAGGTCCACTACTAACCACATCATCAAGTACGTTGATGACACTATAGTAGTGGACCTGATTCTGAACAACAACAACCGGGCCTACAGAGAGGAGGTGCTGCAACTGTTGGACTTGTGCGGACGAAACAATCTTCTTCTGAAGGTCGACAAAACAAAAGAACTCATTGTTGACTTCAGGAAGCACGCACCCTGCCACTCTCTACTGAGGATTAACAACACAGCAGCAGAGGTGGTAGAATGCACCAAGTTCCTGGGGGTACATATGACAAACAATCTATCCTGGACCCAGAACACTACAGCTCTGATTAAAGGGATAGTTCAGTTTTTTTGAAGTGGGGTGGTATGAACTCCATAAGCCGCAAACAGGGAAGTATTCTACCAAATACAAAGGGTATTTTCTCCACCTACAAGAACTCCCATCAAAAAATAATACCACAGTTTAAGAGTACGCTACCTAGGAATTTTTTTGAGTGCATGAACTTTTTGGAAAAATAAAGTTTATCTGGAATTCGTGGCAGTGCTGCGTGGAGGAATACATGACATGAGTCAGTTAGTTCCAGATAAACTTTATTTTTCCGAAAAGTTAATGCACTCTTAAAATTTTCTAGGTAGCGTACTCTTAAACTGTGGTATTATTTTTTGATGGGACTTCTTGTAGGCAGAGAAAATACCCTTTGTATTTGGTACAATACTTCCCTGTTTGTGGCTAGTTCTGTGTCACAAACTTTTACAAATTGTGGCTTACTGAGGGAGAGGAGAGAACTTTCTACTGCATCTAATGTACTTAGTGGCTATATGGAGGATATATGGATCATACAACCCCACTTCAAAAAAACTGAACTATCCCTTTAAGCGAGCACAGCATGTGCATGAAATTTCGTTCATGTGTGCACATGGTGTGTATATTTTGAATGACAATAAAGAATTCTATTCTATTCTATTCTGCTTCTGCCTACAGTCATCAGATAGGCCTGTGTGCTTGTTGTGACTTGCTTTTTTTTACCATGTTGTTATCTTATCTTCTTCTAGAGAGCCTAATTATCTGTTTTTGACTAGAATAAACACCAAATTGAATTCAGACCGAGGTGCTCCTCAGTATTTGATCAATGCACTGATTCATCTTTCATCGTCTGTTGTTAAATTAATCTTTTATCGCTGTGATGACTGTCTTCTTCAGTCCCCTCAGGCTGTAATGATCTTAATAAATGTCCGCCCTGGTTGTTATTTTTGCAGAAATGGATCAGGCCGGCATCCTCTGCCTGCTGTACTCTTTCATTTCATTACCGCAGCCGGCCCGCCTGATTGCCTCTAAACGGTGATCGCTCTCGTTATGACACGTCCCGCCGTCCCGAGCAGAGCGGGCCGTTAAATATTACCCACAGTGCCAGTGCCATAGGTTGAATGGGCCATTAGAGGGAAGGGTGATTAGAGTGCCACTCAGCTATGAAGAGCATGAAGACGAAGCATGTGACGAGCGCCCCAAGGACACAAGGATGGGTGGAGAGATCTGATGACGAGGACGACTGACACTTAAGGTGCAATCGCGCCAAGAGATTAACAAGACTAATATAATTAATCAGTGTATGGAGAGGCCGCTCAAGAGAATGTGTGGGAGAATAAAAGCAGCAGTTATGAGGAGAGGATGGTCGATACAGCGAGGCCGCCCAAGGGTCTGAGTCTTAAAGAGACGAGCAGAGACGGATTTATGAGGCTGCAGGTCTGATTTATGAAACACAGCGTCAACACGAGCTCTGCTGTGATAACTAATTACACTCAGACGGATCTCATTTACATAACACACGCACTGCATATGAAACTCGAGGATACGAGGGGGTCTCAGGCAGGGGGACGGTCTCTGCTCAGGACCAGACAAAGTGTTGGAGGGGACTGTGCAGGACCAGCTATGTCTCTTTGGGTAGAAGAAAGAGACACAAGCAGGTTTAGATTAAAAAACTTGATGAACTAGAAACACCAATTCCATTGAACTCCAGTTGCTTTTACTCTGAAGCCACGCTCTTGTAACACGAGCAGAATGTGTCTTCATTGTCTCAGAAATAAGCAGGGACGTCCCTGAAAAATATGGATGGCTGCATATGTTGCTTCAAAACCTGTATGTACCTTCCCTCATTAATGGAGCCTTCACATATGTGCAGGTTACCCATGCCATGGGCACTAACATCCCCTCATACCATCACAGATGCTGTCTTTGACCTTTGCTCTGATAACAGTCTGGATGGTCCTTTCCCTATTTAGCCCGGAGGACACCACATTCATGATGTCCAAAAACAGTCTGAAATGTGGACTCAGACCACAGCAGACTTTTCCACTTTGCCTCAGTCCATCTCAAATGAGCTCGGACCCAGAGAAGCCAGTGGTGTTTCTGGGTGTTGTTGATATATGGCTTTGATGATGCTGGTTTTTAATGCAAAGATGCCTGGGGGATTGGAGGTCACAGGCATTCAATGTTGGTTTTGGCCCTTGCTCCTTAAATACAGTGATTTCTCTGAATCTTTTGATAATATTATGGACTGTATATGATGAAATTCCCAAATTCCTTACAGCTGTACATTGAGAGATGTCCATCTTTAACTGTTGGACCATTTGCTCACACAGTTGATCACAAGATGGCGAACCTTACCCCATCAAATTTTTGGAGATGTTCCTCACCTGTTTCCAGTCCTGCTCACCTGTGGAATGATCCAAATAGGAGTTTTCTCAAAATCCCTTAACTTTCCCAGTCTTTTGTTATCCCTGTCCCAGCTTTTTTGGAGCATGTTGTAGGCATCAGTTTTAAAATGAGTGAATCTTTGCAAAAAAACAACAACAAAGTTTATCAGTTTGAATATTAATATCTTGTCTTTGTGGTGCATTAAATTGAATATAGGTAAAAAAAAAAATAATTGCAATCACTGAATTTAGTTGAACAGGAATAGTACAACAGTTTAAGAATAACGGTCATGAACAGTCCATAATATCATCAAAAGATTCAGAGAATCAAGAGAAATCTCTGCACGTAAGCAGCAAGGCCAAAGACCAACAGTGAATACCTGTGACCTTCGATCCCTCAGGCAGCACAGCATTATAAACCAACATCATTTTGTAAAGGATATCACCACGTGGGCTCAGGAACACTTCAGAAAACCATCGTCAGTTAACACAGTTCATCTCTACATCCACAAGGTCAAGGTCAAACTGTACCATGCAAAGACAAAGCCATATATCTACTACACACAGAGCAAAGGTCAAAAGACAGCATCTGTGATGGTATGGGGGGGGGGGTGTTAGTGCCCATGGCATGGGTAACCTGCACATCTGTGAAGGCTCCATAAACTCTGAAAGGTACATACATGTTAAGGAGCAACATATGCAGCCATCTAAGCATGTGTGGAGCAATATGAAGATAAAACAACAGAGACCAATGACTGCTTAGCAACTGAAGTCAAACACAAAGCAAGAATGTTAAGTTAAAGAATTCCACCTACAAAGCTCCAACAGTGTCCTCAATTCACAAACTCTTACGAATTGTTGTTAAAGGAGAGATTTGCTCTTCAGGATACAGAGCATGAATATTAAATCCCTTTGTTATTTTGTGGATCTAAATCAAGCTGTAAAGAAGAATAACATCCTGGTACTGTAGCACAAAGGGTCAGAAATGATCTGTATGCTCTTAATCTGGATCACAGTTTTATAGACCCTAACCCATGGATGGATTGAGCTTTTTAACGACTCCACATTTCACCTAAACCGATGTGTCAGAGAGACTGAACCCGCAGCACAAGTCAGCCTGACTCTTCCTCTGTTTGTGGAGGGAGAAGTGATGTTTCATCCCTTTACTCTCCAGGATAAAACCCTCTGCATCGCTCTCACAGCTCTGTTTCCTCCTGGCCTCACAATGCTCATCTCTGCAGCAGCATCGGCCTGAATATGTCAGCAGAAAGAAAAAACCCACCAGCTGCTGCCATCTGCATGCAGGACATGATTAGAGGCTCCGTGAAGGAGAGCAGAGACAGAGGAGTGATGATGGAGAAGATTCAAGACTGGAGAAAAGGCAAGGGGAGGGGTCATTACAACACAGCTGCAGTCATCACACCAGAATGTAACTCAGAGGGAGGGCAGGAGGCCAAGGACCAGAGGACATCACTGAGGTGAGTTTAAGCTTGAGTTGAGACTAACTTTTCAGAGAGGTTCCCTTCACAGAGGATCAGGAGGGAATATTTTTACACAGCTGCAGAGCGGGCTGAAGTTTATTCTCCTGTATGTGACTCGTGTTCATTAGCAAACAATAAGGACGAATCAAAATGGTTTCTTGGGAAGACGACAGACTTTTCGCTCCAACATTAAGATAGTTGATCGACTGGAGTTTCCAAGACTGTCTGTGTTCTTGTTGAGTCGTTAACTGGTTTCAGTTTAACGTTTTGGTCTGATTCTAGAACGACAAAATGGAAAAGCCTTAGTTTGTCCATAATGAGCTTCTACTGAGAGCTTAGGAAGAACCACAATAAATCTTCCCACAAGAAACCTGATTCATGAATCACTGACCTGAAACCTGCAGAATGACAAACAAGGAGAGTTTCCTCACAAACTGAAGCTTTAACTCTGAGAGGCACAGACAGGAAGAGTAACTGGATGGTTTCTACCACAGTGGACACACATACCAGCTGGAATAAGGTAAAAATGGCTCTCTATTTTTCATTTTCTGTTTTGGCTGAGAAAGCAGAGACACGAGTGTTAGTGTGCAGAGCAACCAGAAAATCTGCATTATAGGACACTTTTAATCTACCATTCATCATCTAAAATGTCAACTGTGTCCTTCATACCAGTGACCAATCCAGAATAAGATGCAGAGACGTGCATTCATTCCTCTAAGTACAGCAGCCAATATCACCCTTCATACAAGAGTTGAAAATTTGTCAAAAAAACGAAGTCATGATGAAGAATTGGTATGGAAAAATCTATAGCAAGGAAGCTCTCAACCTTGTCCTAGGGCAGGGGTATCCAAAATGTGGCCCAGGGGTCAATTCAAGCCTCCTGTTCTCGAGATTTTCATGGCTCGCACTCTGAGCTCTGATTCGATAACATCCTCGCACAAATGAAAACGCAAGTAAAACACATCCAGTGTGAAACTGGCTGAAGTATGAGACCATTGCTCTGGAGCAGGGAGGGCAGATGGTAACATTTATCTCCACATTCAGACAAAACACAAGAGAAAATTGCCAAACTTTGAGAGAGCGTTGGCTCAGTAAGACGATTACTGTTGACTGCACATTGGACGCTGAGACAAAGCACATAGCAGAAAAATAAAAGCAATTTCTGCTGCCTTTTAGGTCTGTTCTCCATTTTACATTAGTCACTAGTCAACCATTGGGGGTGCCAGTGTAGCTCAGTCTGTAAGGGCTTGGGCTGGGGACCGAAGGGTGGCTGGCTCAAGTCCTGACTGAAACATACTTGGAGGTTGGTTTGGTAAATGGTGAAATGTAAGCTGCCCTAGGCCAAGGTTGAGAGTTTCCTAGCTGCAGATTTTCTCTAAATAATGTTTCATCACAACGTCCTTTTTCTGACAAATTTTCAGCTGTTGTATAAAGGGAGATATTGGCTGCTGTACCTAGAAGAACGGGTGGTACGGCAGTGCAGCAGGTAGTGCACGTGCCTCACAGCAAGGAGGCCTTTCTGAGTGGAGTCTGCATGTTCTTCCCGTGCATGCATGGGTTGTCTCCTGGCACTCTGGCTTCCTCACACAGACCAAAAACATGCTCATTAGGTTGATTGGTGAATCTAAATTGCCCTTAGGTATGAGTGTGAGTGTGAATGGTTGTCCATCTCTCTGTGTGGCCCTGCAATTGGCTGGCAACAAGTTCAGGGTGTACCCTGCCTCTTGCTCAATGTTAGCTGGAATAGGATCCAGCCTTCACGACCCCGAAAAGGATAAGTGGTATAGATGATGGATGGATGGATGGATGGATGGACTTAGAAGAATGCATACAGGATTGGTCACACTGGTATGTAGGACACAGTTGACCTTTAGATGACGAATGGTTGGTAAAAGTGTTTTATAATCCAGATTTTCTGGTTGTTCTGCACACTAACACTCGTGTCTCTGCTGATGCAAAGCTGATAAAAATAATAAGGCGTAAAAACAGAGTGAAGAAGGACAGGGGAAGATGGACAAAAAAAGAAACTCAGAGAAATGTTACATGAGTTTTTATGATTTTCTTAAATTAGTTCTGAAAACCGTTACAAAAACAAAATCCAGAAACAAACAAAAGACAAAAAACCTTTTCTCCAGTGACCCCCCTCCCCTCCCCCAACCTCATGATCTACAGTTCATGTGAGACGTCGTAGTTGAAGACCTCGAGTCTTTAACCTCGACCTACTCATCTAGCTTCAGTCTGAAAACAAGGCACCCTGACAGAGATCTGATCCTCTCTCCTTGACGGTCCCTCGTTGGTGAGATGATAAAAGTGTTGAACTACAGACAAGCGTTTACAGTACGAACACACACTCACTCATGTTTCACAGCCTCCCACACACTCGCTCAAAAACACAGGACTGCGCTGTACAGGATCAGGTTCTGCTGGTCGAGGACGTTTATATTCACGATGCAGTCGGCACACACTCGCACACTCACTCGTCCTGGCGGATGTTCCAGTCAGATTTCTTTACAACAGTGAAACAGGTCCGTTTAGATCGTCCTGACTCAGCCCACCATGACCTCCAGCTCCGACAGCGTTCGGGGGTTTGTCAGGATCTTTTCAGTCTCATGTGGTCTGATCTGGACCAAGATGGTTCAGGTTGAAATCTTCTTCAGCTCAGATCAGACCACCTCCTCTCGTCTTCGTCCTTCCTTATTGGACTCCAACGCTCGTCTACCTCCTCTGTAAACAAAGATAACTTAATTAGCATTTGTGTTTTGTTATCTGCCATCAGTGAGGCTGCATTCATTTCCCAGCCTTCACATGAAGAAGAGATGAGTTGGTTTGTCCAAACCCTCACACTCTACCAAGAGTTTTAGAAATTATTAACTCAGGGCCTGTTTACATGACAATGTTGTCACCAGAAACAGAAAGGTTTTTCCTTTGCGTTTTCAAAAGCGCTCTGCATTCATACAAAGACGGTGAGATAATGATGAGTGTTCACACGGATCTGCCAGAATGATTGAAAATGCAGTAGCGTGCATGCCAGGCCAGTAGTTGGCGATGTCAGTTTGTAGTGTCCTTTGTGAATATAACAAATGCGTCTCCGCTGATCAGAGTATTGATGCAGCAAATCTACATTTTGTTGGAGGAGCTATAACAAATCGAGCACAGTTTGCAGCACACATGTTGCTCGAAGTTGGCCATAGTTGTTGTTGTTCCAAGGTGTGCATGCAACCTTTATAGTACTGCGACAGGAGCCATGCGTCTGTTTACACAGAGACAACAACGAAAACCATTTCAAAACTTTTCACCCTGGTTTCAAAAGTTTGAGGATTCAAGCACCCCGGCACTTTTCTCGTGCAAACAGAAGGCGCAAACGCATCGAAGACTCTCAGTTTTTGGCCATTTTCATCGTCATGTAAACAGCCCTCATTTGGCAGCCTTTGAAGCCATGCCGTTGAACATGCTTACACATTTTATCGATCTCAGACCTGCTTCCCTGACAGAAATGCTAAAGATGAATGTCCTTGAGTTGGACATCCATCTTTAGCACTTTGAACCTTTTGACAATGAAATTAATATTTATTTATATATGAGTAGCACTGATCTCCCTTCTATGTGGTGTTGTTGTGAATAAGTAATGGTGTCTGTATTTATCAAGGTCTGGACCTGTGAGCACTATTGTAAAATATAAAAATATTAAAATTAGATGAGTAAGTCTAAACTGGTTTTGATCAGTGGTTTTCACCCATTAACTGACCCAAATGAGTTAACCTCTCATGTATATTTAATGAAAAGATTGAGCAGTTTGAACTTGAGATAGCAAAGAGGAAAGATGCTAGCGAGGTAGTATTCCCATTTATACTCAATTAGCTGAATTTGAAGTCTTATTTTCTGTTTTAAATTGTGACTCTTACATGCAAAAAATTTATCAACTCTTCAAGCTAGAGATCAAACTCAGAGATAATCCTGATTGTTCATCTCTGGAGTTATTTTCGAACCCCTCCCCTCTGCCTCTCACCACTGTCCCTTGTCGGCAGTGCTCCTCCTCTGCTGAGAGATGCTGTAGATTTCCTGTAGCTGCTTCTTCTGGTCGTCGCTGAGTGGAGCCGTCAGACTCTGATACCATGCTGCGTCGCTGTTCTGGACCCCTAAATGACCACAGACAGGAAAATTATTCCAAAATCCCAACTATGACATTATATCTTTGTTACTGTTAAAAGAAAACAGCATCAAACATCCGCAACAAGGTCGAGGTCAGCATCTGCTTTGTGAAAATGACTGGACAGGTCTGGATTTGAACTGAGCCTGGCTGCTATCCTCGCCCCACGCAACTATTTCCAAGCAAAACCTTGATCAGAAATCACTTATTAAAACAGTCAAATACAATGTCATACGTAGCAGTGCTGAGGTGAAGAACCGATACTCGTCCTCTCCGTTGTCATAGTCCAGCGGCGTGCTGTACTCCTCCAGCGGCGTCCCCTCAAAGCCGTCGTCGTCCCAGTAATCATCTTCATCCTCATCGTCGTCCTCGCCGCCCTGGCCCACGGGCACGCCACACTGCTGCTGCATGGCGTTGCGGTTCTCGCTCACCTCGTCTTCATCGCTAGGGATCTCCTCTACAGGGGCACAAAAAAGTCATACTGTTAACCTCTATTTATTTATTCATTCATGTATTTGCACATAATTAAAAGAAAACATCGAATAAAATTAAGCCACATGTGCAGATGAAGTAGAACCTTGATGTGGGCTTATTTGCAAATCTCACCTTGAGAGTAAATACAGACAAAATTAACAGAAAAAAACATTAAATTCTCATAATAAAAGAAAAAAAAAAAATCAAATAAAAACACACATTTAAAAAAAATGAGAGAATACACCAAAACAGAAATAGAATATAACAAAAGAAAGTGGTACATTTGAAATTTGATCACTGCACAGATCATCATGAACTATTTTTCTTGGCAGAAACTTCCGACCGTTTCCAGTGACTTTGCAACTCAGACAGTCTGCCTTACCTGAATAAATTAAATGCACTGAAGCTACAAGGTCACTGTTTGTAATCGTTTCCCTGGGATGGTTCAGTAAAATCATGATTAAAAGGTTAATATAAAATCCTCCCTCATATTTAATTCAGACTTCAGTTAGAATTTAACACAAGCTCAAATTTTTCATGTGAACTCAATAAAAAAACAATTCTTCTCAGGTACACCTCAGGGCCTTTTCTATGACGTGGTGTCTGCTTGACTACCTCAGCTTGGTTCTTCTGGTTTGTACCTGGCTCAGCTTTTGTATCATCTCCAGCTGCAGCAGAGTTGAGACTAAACCTGACATGCCGACACTGCTGCCCTCTGAATGGCTGGAGCATCGCCATGAGAAGTGGACATGAAAAAGGGTCGGGAACCTCTGACCTTGTGCAGTGGTTCTCGACAATTGTGGTTATTTCTATTCAAAATAAACACAGTATGAATGTTTTTACTGATAAAATCAAAATAAATGGACACAACACACAGTATTGTGCCAAGATATTAACAGAGAGTGTGTGTGATCATTTTTTTAGTAAATAAACTAAAATTTAACTACCTCAAGGCTGACAGAGTTCCCCCCAACAAGACCCTCTGGCACCCTGGACCCTTGGTTGGGGACCAAGGATTCAGTGCTCCTAGTTTGAAGGTGACCTCTGTAGGATACTGGAGGAAAATGTGATCTTTTCCATTAAGAATAACCAACTCTAAAGTTTTGACTTCAGTTTCCCCTGAAAGACTTGGGACTTGCCTTGTAAAACTTTGGGCTTGACTTGGACTTGCTCTGAAAGACTTAATGCTTGCCTTGGACTCATACTAAAAAAAACTGAAAATGACTTGGAATTGGCCTGGAAGGAGGCCTGCCTTGGAAATGCCTTCGATGACTTGTGACTTGGCATGGACTCAGCCCTTGAAGACATGAGAATTGACTTGGACCTGCCCTTTTAGGCTTGTGGATTGCCTTGGACTCTCCATGAAAGACTTTGCCTGGATTTGCCATGAAAGACTTGAGACTGGACTTAAACTTTCTCTCAAAGACTTGCCCTGAATAACTGGAGAATTGGCTTGGACTTGCCCTCTAAGACTTGTGATTTGACTTGGACTTGCCCTCTTAAACTTGAGGACAGTCTTAATCTAGCCCTGGAAGCCTTTAAAGGAGACTTGCCTTCTTAAACTTGAGGACTGCCTTGGACTTGCCCTGGTAGCCCTTAAAGAAGACATAACTTTGACTTGCCCTCATACTTGAGGCCTCTTTTGGACTTCTACTGATGGATGATTGACTAACAGGCTCGTCAATAACTGCACAAAGTGGGACTTAGACTCGACCATAGAGCACGATCAATCAGAACAATTGTGTTGTTGAATCACGCTATTAATCCAGGATCTGACTTTTTATCAACATAAATGTCCACAGGATTTGATGGTAAAGAATTGGAACAAAATCAGAATCAATAATGGCATTGATATCAATAAAATCTTATCAGTTCCCATTCCTAGTTTAGCTTTTTCTGGATTCTTTAGTTAACATTTCCTCAGTAATGCTGCAGTTTATCATCCTTCTCTAAAGAGACATATTTCAACCCTTTCCACATCCACAGGAGAAAAATGTGATCCTTTCCACTGAGAATAACCGTCTCTAAACCGTTTAATGTGAAGAAATCAATGCATTTTAAACACCCTGCTGCAGGAGAAACCCAACCGTCACCAGAGCTATGAGTTAATTTATCAGTCTGCCCCACGAGCACTGCACCAGGTTTGAGAATCTAATTCATGCCTGACTGGGGCGAGGACGAGCCGGTAGGGGAGAGAAAGTAAAAAGGCTTGCAGCTAATTTCAGCTTTGGGTGAATCTAGATTCTTGTGTCAGAGGAGCTGAGAATCTCATTTCATCACCGTCATTGAGACAGTTTGTCCTCTACCTGTCCTCTCTGTCCTGGTTCTTTCTACATTAGCACCAGGTCCCTACCCCGTCTCCACTCTCCTTAAATCATCCCCGTCTTTTCTCACCGTTTTGGTCTTCGTCCTGAGCTCCAGCGCGGGCCAGCAGGTCGGGTTTGTTGGCGAGCCTGGAGGCGTAGAGGTGTTTCAGGCCGAGGAAGAGGAGCAGGATGGAGGGAACGATTTGGCCAGCGACCCCCTCGAGGACCGCTGGCCGGCTGGGCAGCTCCATCAGGACGCTCAGGCCAATGATGCACATTTTACGATCATGGAGGCTGTGAGGAAATCAGAGGGTATCAAGTCAGTGAGGTTATTTTAAAGCTGATATCAGAGATGGGGACTCGAGTTAGAGACAAGGACCTTATTACCTCCACCAAGGAGGTTATGTTTTTGCCGGCGTTGGTTTGTTTGTTTGTCTGTTTGTGTTCAAAATAACTTGAAAAGTTATGGACGGATTTGGATGACATTTTCAGGAAATGTGTGGAATGGGATAAGGAACAAATGATTAAATTTTGGGTCTGATCCGGATCACCATCCGGATCCAGGAATTTTTTTAAAGGATTCTTTAACATTGCGAGATAGGACCAGGGGTGGACCAAAGCTGCTTGGCGGAGGACTGTGCTCTCTGAGTACTTTCTAGTTGTTCTTGTTCCCAAAGCTGACTTGAGACTTGACTTGGGCTAAGGAAAATTTAAGAAACAAGCTAATTATTGACTTGGCACCATTGATATTTAAGCTTAAAAGACTGCCATCAATGTTTGAGAGACTAAAGGGTTTTTTTTGTTTATAGTTTATTATAATTATTTGAGGGACTTGTGACTGCAACCCAAAGACTTGAGGCTTGACTTGGACTTACTCTCCCAGACTTGAGGCCTGAGTTGGACTCGCCCTGAAAGACTTGGGACTTGACTTGTACTTGTCCTGAAAGACTTGGAACTTGCCTTCAAAGACTTGGGATTTTTCATGGAAATGCCTTCAAATGAGGTTTTCCTTGAAATTACCCTGAAAGACTTGACTTTAACTTCCCCTAAAAGACTAGGGACTTGCCTTATACTTGCCTTATAACAATTAGGACTTGCCTTTGACTGGCTCTCAAAGACTTGACTTGGACTTGCCCTGAACGACTTGAGGCTGGATTAAACTCAACCTGAAAATATTGAGAATTAACTTGGACTTGCACGCAAGGAGGCTGGACTTGGAATTACCCTCAAAGACTTGAGGCGTGCCTTGAACTTAACCTAGAAAACATTAGACTGCCCTCAGTGACTTGTGACTTGACTTGGACTCGCCCCTCAAGATATGAGGCTTGACTTGGATTTGCCCTCTTAGACTTGATAAATGATTGGCTTGCCCTCAAAGACTTGACCTAGACTTGGGACTTGACTTCGACTTGCCCTTGAATACCTGGACTTTACTTCAGACAATTTGAGAGTAGCTTTGCACTTGCCCTCAAAGACTTTAGGATGGACTAGGACTTGTACTCGTATTCTTAAGGATTGCCTTGGACTTGCCTTCAAAGACTTGAGGCTGGACTTGGAATTGCCCTAAGATGAGCCTTGTTTTCCATGAGGCTGGACTTGGACTTGCTCTCAAAGACTTGACTTAGAATTGTGCTGAAAGACGCATCTGGGAAAATTTAAATGGTTACAAGAGATGCTTTTCAACTAAAAGTACAACCAGCACTGCCAAACTACCCATAATTCAGCCTGTATCACCTGTAACATGGAGGTCTAGACTCTCATCAGACTGTCAGAGTCCCCAAAGTCTCGAAAACTAAAACATCCACATTTCCCACCACAGACATTCATCTCCTCCTTACCCTAAGAAGAACTCGGTGTCGTTCATCCACTGGTTAATAAAGTGGGCTGTGATTGGCTGTGGGCTGTGTTGGAAGTGCATGTGGTCCAGCGTGTGAATGAGCAGAGCCGGGTTGTAGTACAGAGCAGCGATGGCCACCTGAAGACACATGGTCCTCAGCTCGCTGGACTTCACGCCCCGCATCAGGCGCTCCAGGACCACCTCCACGAACAGAGGGATCACCTGAAGGTATGAAGACAGAACACAAATCTGAACGCTCTGAAGTTTTACGAGGGATGGGGATTAATAACATTGTACTGATACAGTTCTTTTTTGATGTAAGGAGGTTTTAAGGTTTTCAGGGTCAACTACACCAAAGACATGCCCCTCCTGATATCCAGTGCTATTATGAAATATATGATCATTTTCCTTGTGTGCAGACTCTTGCTTAAAATCACACTGGATGTTGAGGAGTTGGTTTATTATTGTGTAAAATTACTCGACACATTTGAGTGGTTTGGTTCAGGACTGTTCAGGACAGTTTGGAGCATAAACCCTGAACCATAAACCATATAAAAATCATGAAGAATATTTTACACAGCTATCAAAAATTGAGGGATGTAGAAAATTGTTCACTGTGCTTAGAGAAGAAAGTCTGTAGCTTCAATATTTGGCTCAAAAACTGATTTAAAAAAACAAAATAAAATTTGACAAATGAATGTTTTTTAATAATACAATGGGTTGATGGGTATTGTCTGATTTGGACAGCTGAAAGCTTTAAATAAGGCAAAAACAAGTCAATAGTGGAAGACTTATGTGGAAAATATTTGCCCATATTTGTCAGTATTCAGGAGCATGCAGCAGGTGTAGGGTTGGCCAACGCAGATTCAATCAGAGAAAAAAACAGATTAAATTAAATCACAAATTATAAACAGTTTAATGGGGATCATTTTGCTTTGCTCCTTTCGCACATGAGAAATTAAAATTGATATCGGTGATATCAACCATAATTCAGCTCTACAAGTACTTAAAATTGGAGTACATGTACTCGCTTTTGGTCGACTTTACTAGTGAAGCAAAAATTGTCAGTGGAACTACTAGCAGACTGTTTTGGTCTACTAGACTTAAAAATGTTCACTAGTAAATGCTAGTAAATGCTAATAAGGGGTGGGGAAATGCAAATTTAGGCTTCTCATTGGCTTTCCAAAAAATTACAACCAATCAGGGTGCTGGATTTGGTTATACACCATCCTACTTCATTTGCATTAGGTCTACTGGTACTACTAGTGAGATATTTTGAGTTTACTAGTAAATTTTGTTTTACGAGTAAAGGTTTTTGGTGCACTAGTGCGTAAGTAGACCTTCCTAGTAAAGCAAAATTTGCCTACTTGTAGACAATTTTGTGTTACTAGTACTACTAGTAGACCTGAAAACTGTGCTTGTAAAAACTCAAAGCTTTACTAGTAGTACTAGCAACACACAAACACAAATTGTGTAATTGCTTTACTTGTAAGGTATACCCGTGCACTAGTGTGCCAAAAACCTTTACTTGTAAAACAAACTTTACTAGTAAACTCAAAATATCTCACTAGTAGTACCAGTACACTGTTTTTAGTCTACTAGAAGTACTAGTGACATTATTTGCTTCACTACTAAAGTCTACTTGTGCACTAGTTGACCACAATTGAGTACATGTTCTCCAAATTTGAGTACTAGCAGAGCTGAATTACAGTTGATATCACTGATACTAAATGTTATGTCCAAACAGCTCTCCATACTCCGGTGGTTCTGACTTGATATCTGTCTCTGACCTGGTCGATGCCTCGTCCTCTGCACTGCAGGATGATGACCTCCAGCAGTTTTGCGGCATGACACTCGGCGTCCTCTCCGGCGTCTATAGTCAACACCTGTGACAGGCGAAGATGGAGGACTTAATCCGGGACACTCTGATATTATCTTCATATTGGGCTGCGGGTTAAGAGTCTGACCTTTTTGCACATATTGTAGATGACCTCTAAGTGTTTGGGGTTGGACAGTAGCATGTCTGTGTCCACGGTGACGTAGTTGTGCAGCAGAGGCATCATGTCTGGATCACATTAGGACAGGACAGCAGGTTTTATGGGCGAGTCCCGGCATAAATGTTCATGAGGTGAAGCTATCACTGAAAAAGCTGTCACAGATTAAATGAAGAGGAACAAACCTGTGAAGTAGTCAAAGCAGTCGTGCTGGAAGACCTCATAGAGGACGCCGAGAAGCTGCCACATCTGAGGGGAGATGGTCTGACACGTGAGACCGAACGCCAGCGACAGGATCTCTTCGTAGAACTCTGCAGAGGACAAGAGACGAGATGATAATGAAGCACAAACTGAGGATTTTCAGCTCATTAAAAATCATGTTTGAGTGTTTAGGAGCCCCCGTGTGAGAAATTTTAATCCAAAGACGAGGGTGAAAGGTCACACAGCTGGAGACAGAAGAGACAAGCGAATCATTTTTCATAATGATGGGGTCACCGCGGCGTCTCTACAGACGGTCTGGAGGCAGCAGAGTGTTGAGTGATACATCACATGATGAAAAACCTCCTGCAGAGTCCAGAGAGCAGACTGAGAACTAACAGGAGAGAGATCTGTGTCGCAGAAATGATCGCAAAGGACACAAGCCGAGCTGAGATGGAGGGAATCAGTCATGAGAAGCAAAGACCAGGACGGAGTGGACGTCCCTCCCCTACTGACAAAAACCAGAGGACCAGTCTTTCCTTTAAAAACACCTCAGAGTGATCTGAACGCAACAGGACAAGCTACAGAGAGGACAGAGAGGAACACCAAGGACTGTCCTCAGAAACTCAGAGACCTTAACAGATGGCTTGCCAGATGATTTTATTGGAAGCACATCATTTATGAAGATGGATGTGCAGAACTGACCAAACAAACATCGCCAGAAATACAAGTGATACAAACCCCAGTTCTAATGAAGTTGGGACGTTGTGTAAAAGCATAAATAAAATCAGAATACAAGGATTTCAACTCCTTTTGAAACCTAAATTCAGTTAAAAACACAACAAAGACGAGATATCTAATGTTAAAAAAACCCCAGGTGAACAGGTTAACTGGAAACAGGTGGGGAGCATCCCTGAAAGGCTCAGTCAGGTTCACCAAGTTGTGAACAACTGTGTGAGCAAATAGTCCAACAGCTTAAGAACAATGTATGGATTTCATCATGAACAGTTCATAATATCATCAAAAGATTCAGAGAATCCAGAGAAATCTCTGCATGTAGGCAGCAAGACTGAAAAAACACCACTGAATGCCTGTGACCTCCAATTCCTGAAGCATCTCTGCATTATAAACCAGCATCATTCTGTAAAGGATATCACCACGTGGGCTCAGGAACCCTTCAGAAAACCATTGTCAGTGAACACAATTCATCTCTACATCTACAAGGTCAAGGTCAAACTCTACCATGCAAAGACAAAGCCAAATATCAACAACACCCAGAAACACCACCAGCTTCTCTGGGCTGAGCTCATCTGAGATGGACTGAGGCAAAATGGAAAAGTCTGCTGTGGTCTGAGTCCACATTTAAGACTGTGAGGAAAAGGACCATCCAGACTGTTATCAGAGCAAAAGTCAAAAGACAGCATCTGTGATGGTATGGGGTGTGTGTGTGTGTGTGTGTGTGTGTGTGTGTGTGTGTGTGTGTGTGTGTGTGTGTGTGTGTGTGTGTGTGTGTGTGTGTGGGGTGGTGGTGGTGGTGGTGGGGGGGGGTTAGTGGTAACTTGCACATCTGTGAAGGCACCATTAATGCTGAAAGGTACGTACAGGTTTTGGAGCAACATGCTGTCATCCATCTTTTTCAGGGACGTCCCTGCTTATCAGAGACAATGAAGACACATTCTGCTCGTGTTACAACTGAAGTCGAACATCAAGCAAGAATGAGAAAGAATTCCACCTACAAAGTTTCAACAACTTGTGTCCTTACTGAGTGTTGTTAAAAGGAAATGTGGTGTAACAGTGATAAACATGCCCCGTCACAGCTTTTTTGAAACTCAAAATGAGTGAATATCTGCAAAGAAACCCAAGTTTATCAGTCTGAACATTAAATATCTTATCTTTGAAGTCAAAAAGGATTTGCAAATCATTATTTGCTGTTTTTATTTATATTTCACACAACGTCCCCACTTCATTGGAATTGTTTCTTTTTTTAAGAAACTTGCAAACATTTTGAAAACTTAAACCAAACAGTAAAACAGGTTAAGAGCTCTAACAAGTAAATCTGGCCTTAGATGTGGAGAGGCAGTTTTATCCCTGCGGAGGATCTTTGAGTGATTAAAAGGTTTCTATTGATGTTCAGATCGTCCTCGGCCAGTTTATGGAGACGGAGAGAGGGCAGAGCACAGCTGAGTGTCAGGATAATACAGATATGGACCTCTCCATCTCTCATTGTGTTCATTATGACCTCCTCCTGCTGCGTTATGAGCTTCAGCGTGAACACAGCGTTTCATTCAGACAGCAGGAGGCTATCGCTTCACCCGCTTGTTAACACGGAGCTGCGGCACATGCAGCTCTGATCACACTCAAACTAAGAGACTCTCGGCGCCACGTCAAGCCTCACACGCAAACATCAACATCTGCTGCTTCAACATGGACTCCCTGTGAGTACTAGGACGAGCAGAAACAAACTCAAACACCCGTGATCTTTGGTTTTCTGATTGCTCCAACATCCCAATTGTAATGTGCTCACATGCATTAGTCACATCAGGTTTTTCAGGTTTGGGAGCACATGCCGGGTCGGTGCTTCGCCATTTATCATCTCTGACAACTTGTCTGCACCACCAGTATGTTAACCCTACTTATTTGTAGGTGTTTACGTGCAATGAAGTTTAAGGAAATGAAGAAATGTCCAAGTAAACCCTACACCTCCAGGCTCAGGAGGAACCACTTAAGCAGCACTAGCAACTGCAGCAACACCCCAGGGAGTCAAGCTTGCATCTCCCCAGCACATGTTTAGACTTGTATTTGTTTTTAAAATTAGATTAAATATTGATGAGAGAGTTCAGAGTTAATACTGTGAAAATAGGTCAGCTTTCAATGTTTATGTAGACAAACCTGCCTACATTTGCACTACATAATCAACATTTTATGACACACTCTTTAACTTTAGAAGGTAAATTCTGTTTGGTTTAAGAATATATTTTGACATTATAAAGGCAAAACATGATTCATGTCATGTTTCTGTCACTCTGAGTTTTTCTTTTTTTTTTGAGTAATATAAATCGAGTGTTGTAGAAAAAAATCTGGGATTTTATTTCTAGGCCATATTGTCCAGCCCTTGCTCTAGGGCTCAAAAAGGTTGGTGACCAGTGGTTTAGATGTTTTGTATTTTCAGTCTCTTAAATATTAATATAATTAATATTTGATTTAAAATGCAAAATCAAACCCACTAGAGCCCAGCAGGTTTTAAAATCAAACAACGTCCTGACAAAGACTCCCTTTTCCTTTCGCCACTCATTTCTGTGCCAAGGGCAACCAAACTCTAACCCAAGGGCCAAATGTAACAGGGGGGTAAATCGGCCCACAGACAACTCCAAAAGGCAGAAAACAGCGCCGAAAAACTAATTTTTCTGCAAATCAAGTGTTTTGGAAAAAAACCCTGGGATTTTATCTCCAGGCAATTTTTCCCAGCTCTAACTAAAAACATGAAACTGCTCCAGAACAACTCACTTTAAAATGTAAAAAACATGCTAATGTAGGCTGGGTTCAGAAAAACCACCTCAGATCTGACTGTAACTGTCACACATAAGAGTACAAAGCATTTATCATATTTACAGATGTTAAATGTGTGTGTGTGTGATAATTAAGTGTTAATAAACATGGATGCCCGTGCACACACACCTGCCATACCTATGATGGGCTTCTGGAGGACGAGGCCGATCACCTGCAGACAGATCCCCTCCAGCTGCTGAGTGATCTGAGGACAGAGACGTCGTCAAAATACAGAATAAACTTACACCTGAGGAGAAGGTAGGGGTGTGTCTCAGACCTCTTTGTGGTCCTCCATGACTGTGAGGATGGTGTCTATAGTGCTGAGGATGCCCAGAGCCATGACGGTCTTATCCTCATTCTCCTCATACTCCTCACTCTGGAGGACTCTGGTGAAGATCTCCGCCTGACAAACACAGTCAGAGGTTTAAAACACCTTCAGGGAGAACATCATCCAACACTTGAGCCTCACCAAGACTTTCAAAGACTTTTATACTAAATTCAGGGGATTTTAACACATGCTTGGTCTTTATTTACAGCTTTAAAGTTCTAAAAATATATTTTATCCAGCCTTCTTATTATTATTATTATTACTGATGGACCACTTTAAGATAGAACTTCCTTTTTTTTGTTTTTACAATATTTTATAAAGTTTTTACATATAAGAAAAACATACAAATAACAATAATCATAGCAATAGCAATAATGTATAAATGTACTGTAAACAAAACCATCAACAGATCGAAAGAAGAGAAAAATAAATTAATAAAAATAATGTATTAATAATTTATATAATTAATTTATTATTAATAAATTAATAGGAATACAAATTAAACAGTAGTAACAGAAGAAAATAAAAACAAAACAACTGAAAAGCAGCAGCAGTGGTAACTTGAAGACCTCGGGTTATAATAACATTCTCATACTTTATTTATTTTTACTAAAATATTTATTTTTTAAAAATTCAAGAGTTTTTTTCATTTTTAGGAATAATTTTCAGGCATTTTTGTGCCTTTATTGATAGGATAGAGAGATACAGCGTATAGGCTTGTAAACTGGCCACAGGCTGGATTCGAACCCGGGCCGGCAGCAGCATATATAAGGGTCGTGCCTGGTTGCTTTTAGAATTGATTAAAAAAACCTTTTTATCTTTAAATGGGATCCAGGTTTAAAAATATCAGAATTAACTTGGAGGCTGAACTCAAAGGAGTGTTGAGCTCTCACCAGGTTCTGTGTCATGTCCACAGCGATGGCCGCCACCTCCTGGTTGTACTCGCAGATCATCTTCTGGATGACGTTGGTCAGGTCGTCGTTCTCCGTCTCTTTGACCACGTGCAGGAGCTCCTGCATGACCGGTCGGATGAACGGTTGGATGTACAGCTTGGCTGCATAAACAGACGATCACAGAGGAGGTCAAACTTAAAATAATTAATAATAATTTTTAATAATTGTAAATACCTCTACTACTAATACTTGAAATAAATCAAAATAATCAAGAGCATTAGTTCGTCTATATTAAATAAATGGCTGCTTCTTAAATGTTGCCTTTTACTCTGCTTTTATTTTTATGCTTTTTACATTCTTTATGTTTGGATGGCAGTATTCATATTCATGCAATACATCCAAACAGGTGGTCTTTTCTCTCTGCCCTCAACTTTTTTTAATTGTAGGAACTAAATACAGGGGAGAGAAAAAGAGTGTGCACCAGAGCATTAACAGTATACCACGGGGAGAATTAGAAGAAAGAAAAGCTAATGATATACATTAAAATAACTGTATGAAAAATAATTAAAACAACACGTAAATGTGGTTTTGTACCTTTTACTCTGGCTTTATTACCTCCAGCACGTAGGTTTTGTTTCTGCCGGCGTATATTTGTTTTGTTTGTTAGCAAGATTACGCAAAAACTACTGTACAGATTTTGCTGAAATTTTCAGAAGATGTTGGTAATAGCCCAACTTAAAACTGATTTGATTTTGGTGGTGATCCAGATAACCGCCATTAGCGAACAATCGTTTTTGCTTAATAACTGTCTCACTAATATTGATATCAACATGATTCTGAGTGCTAGATGTAGGTTTTCAGGGTCAAGGAATCATATTATGATGGTAACTTTATCGTGGAACTATTGCTTATAAATGTAACAGCAACATGTGAGCTACCTCGGTGGAGGTTTGTGCTCTCCGAGTGCTTCCAGTTTTTCATGCTAAGCTCAGTGAACAATAAAAAACTTAATAATGCATCTTCTGAGCTTCTTGATAACTATTTTCTTTGGTGTTGCTGCTGTAATCCTGTTTTATCCCTCAGTCTCACTCTAACAGTTTTTAGCAGTAGTAAACCCCCTAATTAGATCATTTTTAAAGGTCCTTATGTTTTGCAGAATAGATTTTGGATTTCAGAGTTAATTATTTGCTTTATTTAGCACTTTTACAAGAGTGTGAAATATATAAGCACTTTAACAAAACAGCTTACACAATTAACTCTGATGGCCTTCTGTTATGGTTTGTCTTTAGCATACCTTCTATATTATTGTATGTGTGTCCTATAAATTAATTTAAAGCTCATGTTTTGTGTATTTGTCATCTTGCTGCTGCCTGTTACTGATGTTTTATGGACTATTTAATTTAAGACTGTATCCACTTGTACAAATGCATTATATCTACCTGCCAGGGACGACAGATGAAAATTAACATGTGGCTAAAATTTGGCACATTTACATATCAGTGTTCATTAATGAGCACCGCTCTGTATTTAAATAAATAAATAAGATATTTCTGGATTTTAGTAAAGGCAGGTCAGTTCAGGAGCTTACCTGATGGAAAGATTAACCAAGGATAAAGCATCTACTTCCTTTGCAATACTCTCCTCCTTCCTGCATTCTGATCTTGTCATATTAGTATTGTCATCATTTCACTCACCTTGTTCCTGGTTGCTGACCAGCGTCTGCAGAGCGATGGCGGCCTCCACCTTCACGGGCATCTCCTTGTCGTCGATGAGATCCTGTTTGACCAACTCGACGGCGTTCCTCAGCACCACCTCGTCGTGGAAGCGCAGCGGGCTGAAGCAGTGGAGCACCCAGCAGGACTGCAGAAAGGAGACAGGAGATTAAAACTCAAAAATAAAATCACATCCCTGCAATCATGGTGATTTCATATCTCTGAAACCAGCCACCAGGTGTGTCAGTGTGGATTATATCACACCTTCAGTGCTCATGATTTAAAAACAGACTCACGATGACTTTACTGATGACCCAACAGGACTGTGGGAAATTTAAACACAGTAGGTGTAAAGACTATGAAGCTGCAGACTTTAACAGTAATGCTCATTTTCAGGAGTTTGGTGCCACCTGCTGGACAATTAACAACACTAATTCTCTTTACACTTGTATTTTATCAGCACATTTTCTAAAATGATTAAATATTGTTGTAAACTTCCACTTACCCTGGCTCTTAGGTAGCCCATCGGAGAGTTCAGAAGAGGAAAGACGTAGTTTTGCAGCATGAGCTCCATCTGCTCCCTGTACACCCGCTTCTGCAGGACCAGACAGAGGAAATTAACACACAAAAACAACAATGTGCTCAACTTTCAAGGTTTAACAGCTTCCACAGACCTTCAGT
The DNA here is from genome assembly GCA_037902135.1 of Cetoscarus ocellatus. NCBI lineage: Eukaryota > Metazoa > Chordata > Actinopteri > Labriformes > Labridae > Cetoscarus > Cetoscarus ocellatus. The sequence goes on along the minus strand of JBAMNC010000947.1, from coordinate 697,203 downwards.
AAGAGCTCAGCCAGGGCACCGATACAGTGCAGAGCCCCGTCCTTCCTGCGGGGGTCAGTGGAGGGGTCTATGAGGATCTGGTGGCAGAACTCCATCATCTGGGGAAGAACCTGAGCAGACAGAAACCAGGTTACACAGGGTGTTATGCCTGTTTCTGTGCTGCATTTGGGACTCTAGAGTTGGAGCGAAGTGTTGTTAAAAGAGCGAGACAATATGAGATGAAAAGCTTTAAGAATAACACAAAAACTAGGGATGTATCGGCTTAACTGGCCGCACAATTCAGCAAAACCACAGGTTGTTTCAAGGTGAAATATTTATAGGAGAGCACCTGCAGAAGCCCACATCAAGACTGAGGGCAAGTTTGTGCTTCCTCAAAGTTTGTTTTTTTATATTTGTAATTGTAATTTTTCAACTTGTACAAGACACACGAAAAGTTACAAAAACAAACAAGAAGCTCGGACAAATCAGTTACCAAAAAGGAAAATAATGTGCAAAGCTACAAATCACACCGTGTGACTCCGAATGCTGTGCAGAGTAAAAATAAAAGTATAAATGCAGAGATAAAATATGTTGGCCTTGTCCAAGTGGGCAAGAAAAGGAGCCCAGATAGCAGAGTGCTTCCTAGGGCTGGGCATATATATCAATTAAATCGATTAATTGCAATTATTTTCTGCAGAGGATTTAAAAATTAAAAATTGATACAGTGAAAATAATTCAGCTTTTGTAGAAAAACCTGCCTACATTCTAACTAAGAGGGAAATTCTGTTTGGTTTGGGAATATATTTTGATAAAATAAAGGCAAAACCTGATTTATGTATTTTTGTGTCACTTGGAGTTTTTTTTTCCTACTTTCTTTTTTTTTTTTAGGGAAAAAAAAATCGATTAGATTTGTAAATCCATTTTTGTAGAAAAAAAATCAGGGCTTTTATTTGAGGCCGAATCACCCAAGCCCTAGTGCTTCCTCAAAGTTTTTAACAAAAAAACCAGCACACTTTCAAATTTTCACATAACAATCTCCGCTTCTTAAACAGCTACAGATGCAGCCAATTCAATTTTCCCCTTCCAGCTGAATGCCTGCCGAGTTCCAGCCAATGGGAGAGCCCAGGGTCCACCATAAACATGCCCATTGGACGATGCTTCCCTCAATCCTTATTGGAGTAGCAGTAGCATTAACCAGTCACTATGTTTCTGTCATGTGATTGCGGGGGATCTCATTACAGTCTTATAATCGAACACCAGGGAGTGAGTATTTTCCAGTAAAAAGACTGATATTAAAACTTTGAGGTGATGGTGGGAGTAGAAACATCTTCCTCACCTCTTTCCTCTTGCGTGCAGCTTTGCAGAGCAGACTTTGAGCGGCTGTGGCGGGAAGAGCATGATCATCGTAAAGATCTGCAGCAGAGACACGAGAACAAACAAACAGAATTAAATAAGGAGCACAAACTATTCCTGAGTGTTTTGTCAATATAAAAAGAGGTCATTGTCGTCGTCGCTGCACTCACTGAACTTCATGTGGATGTACTCGTATGGATCTTCCTGCCAGAGCTTCTCGTCCTCGTCTTTGTAACACATGAGGGGGAAGATGACCTCCTGACAAATGGCCTGAAAAGAAAAGGCAGTGAGAGAGAGTGAGCTGCAAATCTCAGGGTTGCTGGTCCGATCCCAGTGTCGGTGAGGGCCTTGAACCCCATGACAAAAGCCTGAACTATCCTGTAACTGAGGGGAAGACGCTCAAATATCAAATATATAAAGTTATCAGCCTTCAACCCTTAATTAACAATCATGTCTTTATCCCAGTAGCTGTAACAACACTCCTGCATCTTTTTCCCAAAAACAGTCAAAGAGTAAAAACGCGTTTTCAGTCGACTCAGGAAACTCTGAAAAACATCACTCTCACCTGAAGCAGCCTCAACATTAAGGTCCAAACATTAAGGTCCACATCAGCAGACGAGGAGGAACCAGGTGCAGAAACTTGTTGAAAATGACCTTCAGCACTTAAAACCTCTCTGTGTCAGTATATCCTACCTGCATGTGCGGCTTCATCTGCTTCCAGGTGAGCGAGTGGGACAGGCCCTGGTTCAGGTAGTTCAGACACTGCTGCAGGACACGAGGAGTGACGTAGTGTTTCTGTCTGTGCTGGTCCACCACCTTCAGGAGCACCTGAAACACAGGTACCTTCATTTAAGAGCCTTAAAGCTGCTTTAAAATCACACCCATCAGTAAAACAGAGATGTGACATTCGCGAACAAGTCGAGTCTTTTGAACGACTCTTTTAGGTGAATCCTGAGAACCGATTCACAGTTGTGAGTGAATGACTAATGACATCTCTGAGTCTGATTTGTCCACAGCACGCTGCCTTCACATGAACACAGCTTCACACATGCGCACTGCACCGCTAACCTTAGGAAAAGATATTAGAGAGCGCCGCCCCACTGGACTGAAGACATTTGCCGCTGTATTATCAGGGAGGAGGAGGAGAAAATGTTCTTGTTTGGAAAATTTACTGTAAATTTGTTTTGCATGCCCAAATCTTTATTCTAGTTTTATATATATATTTATATATTTATTTAATTTAGTTATTTTTATTTATTATTATTATTTTTTTAATTTTAAAATGTTCTAGTGTGAATAATCTCACAGTAAAGTTGTTTTGCTTGCCCTAATTTTTATTCTAGTTTTATTTAGGTTTTTTTTTATATACATATATTTATAGTTATTTATTGTTTTTATATTTTTTCTATATGGTTAAAATGTTCTAGTGTGGAAAAATTTACAGTAAGGCTGTTTTGCATGCCCTAATTTTTATTCTAGTTTTATTTAGGTTTTTTTTTATATACATATATTTATAGTTATTTATTGTTTTTATATTTTTTCTATATGGTTAAAATGTTCTAGTGTGGAAAAATTTACAGTAAGGCTGTTTTGCATGCCCTAATTTTTATTCTAGTTATTTTTAGATTTTTTTATATACATGAATATATTCTTATTCTTAATTATTATTTTTCTATTTTTTCTGTTTTGTTTAAATGTTCTAGTGTGGAAAAATTTACATTAAAGTTTTTTTGCATGTCCTAATTTTTATTTTAGTTTTACTTATATTTTTTTAAATCTACAAATATTTATATATATTATTTTCATATTTTTTCTGTATTGTTAAAATGTTGTTTGGAAAACTTTACATAAGGTTTCTTTGCCTGGAAGTTATCTGGCCTGCTTAGTTTTTATTGTGCCACAAAGTTTTTTAGGTGAGTGAAAATTCAGAACAGTGCTCTGTCTGTCTAAGTATGGGGATATGGCACCACCTTGTGGAAACTTTACAATGAAAACACAAGCCAAATCAAATTATAATAAATATTTCAGAATAATTCCCACCAAAAGAGAATATAATGGTGGGATTTTATTCTGATCCAAATCTTATCTTTTAACTGCTACCAGTGATAGTTTCATTGATTAAAACGATCCCCTGGTTGACTTCTAATAAATAAATAAACAAATAAATAAACATGACAACGAGACAGTCTTTTGAACAGCTCCCTTCAAACAGCCATAAATCCCATCCCTACCTGCTGAATGCCCACGGCGTACGTCTTCAGGAAGAAGTCTGCAAACTCGTAGTACTCCTTCGTCACGTTACCTGGACTGCCATACCTGAGGGCCGGAGCAGAGCACATGATTGGTCAGAGTTGATCTGCTTCCTGTTGTTGTAAAAACGTCTCAGCACTCACCGCTCAAACAGCCGGGTGATGATTCTCAGCGCCCACTTTTTACACTTCCACCACGCCAGCTCGGGACGGTCGTCTTCGTCCACCTCTAAAGTCTCCTAAAGGACAGAAACAGGTCTGTTATTGGCTGTTGGAGCATTTAAATTTATTTAAGTTTATATATACACGGCAAGTTGGAGCACTGTGAGTGTTGGTGTGTCTCTCACAGCAGGGACGTCCCGGTCCATTATCGCTCGTAGGATTTCCATCCACTGAGTCATCACCGCGTTGTTGATCAGCTGGAGAGGCAGTGAGTACTGAGGACAAAGGTGAAACAAAGGTCATCATCACCAACATAACATGCAGTAAAATACTCATTAAGGACTTTTCTCTGCTGTCTGTCATTGTTTGTGACCGTCTGTCTCAAATGACAAAAGCATCAGCACTCCAAATAAAGGTCAAAAGCGATTTGCAAATCATTGTGTCTGTTTTTGTTTAAGTTTCACACACCGTCCCAACTTCATTGGAATAAGGGTTTCTTCTATTTCAGTCTTTTTTTTTTACCACAAACACAGTGATAGAAACCAACAAAACTGACCTGCACCAGGGCGTGGAAGATCTTCAGGATCTGCTTCTGGATGAGGACCGAGAAGATGGTGGCGTCAGGGAGCAGCTGACTGATGAGCTGCTGAATCCTCGGCAGAAAGATCTGCATCGCCGCCAGCAGCGGCTCCCGCTCGTCCGCCTTCCTGTACCTGAAACAGCCACACGAGTTAGTCCTGAGCCCGAACAGAACGATGCCATGAGGGAGTGAGACCATTTTCAAACAGGATGCATGTGTCAGTAAAAGGGCTGCAAAGGGGTGGAAACTTTTCATGGGCATTAACTGGAAATTGTAGATAATTTAAATGATCTGTCTCATATCCAAACATAAACACAAACATAGTGTTTTGTCATCGGCAGACTTCCATGTGAAATAATACAATTAAAAACTTTAACACAGATTTATCTGTAAGAAGAACTTTGTCAACTTTAATTATTTTATTGGCCAATCAATTCTAATTAGCTTTTTCAAAAATGATGCTTCAATATATAAATATTCCACGTTGGAACAATTCATGGGACTTTATGGGAATTAATTGAAAATTGGGGATAATTTAAACAAACTGTTTCATATCCAAACATCAATATTAACATTTGTTTTGTGACAGGCAGACATCCAGGCGAAATAATACGATTAAAAACACTTAAACTGATTTATGGGTAAGTATGATTTTATCAAGTTTAATGCACTAATTGAAAAATCAGTATCAACGTCACTTTATGTCCACAGGCTCAATGTGTTTCCTCAACAGTCCAGAGCTCTAGAAATAATCTGTGCACGTGATGGAGGAGTGCACAGTGCATGTAGGGGGTGTGTCCTCAATACCCCAGCAGTGAGCTGTGTGCATGTGACTGAGAAACAGCAAAGTTATTCTCAAGTATACCTGCATGAAATCTGGATGTTTTAGTCAAGATTATGATAAAATATATTTTTCCAACTATATTTAACATCACTGTTTTATGGCCGACCTTTAATTCAGTAAATTCCAGGTTTATTCCCATTTATTCCCATCTAAAGTTTCCAAATTTGAAGATTTTAGATCGTTTAGATCGAAGGAGGATACTCACTCGTATGTTTTGACCAGCTGGTAGAGGGCAAGCAGGCTGCCGTACCAGCTGCCGCTGTTCTGAGACTGAAGGTACATGCCAATTTTATCCACGATGGCAGTCCAGCGTCCCGGGAAGTCGTGTTTGATGATCGCACGCAGGCACATGGTGAGCTGGGCCCTAGGGGCGAGGAAAATGACCTTTACTATGCCACATTAACAAAAAAACATGATTTTTGGTAACAACTTGGTGTTTCTGGAGAGTGATTATGATGTTTCTTTATCATATTTCATATTTTAAAGCACTTAAATTTGACAAGTTTGGTATTCTTCCACAGTACTTCATAATCCATCAGCAATAAAACAGATCTTAGAGGCTAATCTTTGGAGAAATAAAAGGAAGACCACCAAACTTTTTATATTTGTGGTTGTCAGTGTAAGGCTGGTGTGATTATTTTTGTCAGACGGTGACATTACACTCCATAAATATCGTGTTTGACTGTTTGAGCTAAACCAAGTGGACGATTGGAAACCCCATTTCTCACTCAATGCAGCCCACTAGTCAACTTCAGACACCGCAGTAGAGTAAAAATAAAAAATATATCATCTAAAATATGCATCCTTTTGTTTGGAGTTGAACATCCTTTTCTTTATACAGAAGTGAAGGGAGAGGTACTGTTATTTATAACTCTGTTATCACTATACAGTCTGTCTAACCTTGATTTTTGTAACCTACCAGCCACAGTCAGGCTTTTATCTAAGTTTTATGTTGATCCTCTACAGCTTTATTATGGGGAAAACAGTACATTAGAAATGAATTTATTTCTGGCTATAAGGATTTCTTTTTGGTGGAAACAGCATTTTTGCCCGTTTTTACAGTCAAATTGACATTTGTGTTCAGAGTAGGACAAAATAGTTTGTGTAACTTCTGAACTGAGATCACAATGGGCCTAAAACCTCTTAACTTTGTTTTAAGTTTTTTGGTTTCTTTTACAAAAAACAGCTTCTGGTTGCCTTCCACACTGGTGTGTGGGTTTTGTACATTTTTAACCAATTAAAAAAACATTAATATTTGGGCAGTGCAATATTTGTTCATTTAGAACTAAAGAGTTTTTCCATTTCCTGTAAAGTAGCGATCACAGTGACGCCACACTTAATCAAAACTAACCATCTGAGGGACCATGATGGCACAAAAACACTCAAAAAAGACCAATCCAGGCAGCTGTGGACCAGGAGACTGATCAGTCTTTACTTCAGTGGGGTTTTTTTGTTTTTAAAGTGGAATATGGAGACAAACATCTTACTCTTTTAACATAAATGTCCATCATAGTCCATGATATACAACAGTCTCTCTGTGAGTGAGTCTACCGTATGGACTCTGGGCAGCGGATGATCCCCTCCACGATGTGGTCTCTGATCTGCTGCCGGTCGTTCTCGTGGATGTTGAATGGGAAGATGACCTCCCCCAAAGACGGCTCCCTGTCCTGCCAGTACTGACTCACCATGTTCTTCAGGTAGATGGCCGCTAAAAATACACAAACAAAAAAAAATATCGCACAAGCAAACTGTTAGCAGTCCTGGAAGTTGTCCTGATGCCCCTGAAATCCAGACACAGGTTCAGGGATATAGATAATTAAATGTAAAACTGGCTTGAGTCCAGAGTTGAACAGAAGTTTGATTCTGGAGTCGTACCTGCCTGACGAACAGGAAACTCCACCTGCTCAGACACAATGATCTGGAGCAGTGTCGGAGCGAAGTTGATGATTTTATACGACTGAAACAGAGAAAAACAAGAAACCATGAGACGAAAAATGCAGAGAACTTTGGAGAAAAAGGGTTTTCTTGACACCAAATCAAACTGAAGGATGTACAAAAGCCTTTTGTTTTCACTGTTTTCACCTCTGATATTTGTTAATAAGCTAATAAGCAAACGTAATATCAGTGTAATATCCTTACTGTCAAACTTTGCCTTTTGGTCACACAGTGCTGTCATATTATATGTATATTGTAAATTTTTATTGTATTTTTAAGGTTAATGGTGTAGATTCCTTGGCCTTGTATATAGTCTCATTTTTACTTATTCTATTTATTTCCTTCATAAGGAAGTTGATATCGCTTAAAGATTCTGCATGTTGCAACCTGCTTTCTTAATTTTTACTTAATTTTTTATGCTTTTATCTATTTCAATGTCATTCTTTTATATTCCGACTCTGTGTAAGAGCAACTGAAACAACCAAATTTCCCAATGGGGAAATTGAATGGATTTTTATACAGTTTGATGGGTTAAATTTTTATTTCCCTGCTTATTTCTTTTTTAGAAAGTATAAATATAGACACATTAATACAAAACTCTTATGACCTCCACTCAGGATGTTTTTTTTGTTAGTTTTGTTTGTCCGTCTGTGATTCAACAGATTTTGGTGAATTCTTCAGGGATTGTTGGTTGTGGCTCAAGGAAGAGGAGATAAGATTTTGGTGGTGATCCTACAGACCCCAGGTCCAGTGAAGTTGGGACGTTATGTGAAACATCAATAAAAACAGACAAAAGTGATCAGCGAAATCCTTTTCAACCTGTATTCAATTTAATCTACTGCAAAGACAAGACTCCCACCAAATCTGACTCCCATTGTTCTCCAGCTGTCCCGGATCACTTTAAAGATTATCTGCTGGTCTTAGGCCTCATATACACTCCTAAAACCAGGACTAGAGATTCTCCAGACTAGCTCAGATCTGGATCACAGTAACAGGGCCTATTCCCCTCCAGACTAACTGAGATCTAGATCATAACTCAAGGCCTGTACCCTTCCAGATTAACTCAGATCTGGATCCCACTAAAATCGCCTGCTCCCTCCCAGACTAACACAGATCTGGATCACAGTATCAGGGCCTGGCCAACTCCAGAGTAACTCAGATCTGGATCCCAGTATCAGGGACTAGCCTCCTCCAGACTAACTCAGATATGGATCACAGTAACAGGGCCTGTTCCCTTCTAGACTAACACAGATCTGGATCCCACTGAGAGGCCCTGCTCCCCTCGAGACTAACCCAGATCTGGATGAGACTAACAGGACCTGTTCCCCTCTAGAATAATTCACATCTGGGTCATAATACAAGGGCCTGTTGCCCCCCCCAGACTAACTCAGATCTACAGTAGATCATAATTTATGACCTGCTCCCCTTCAGACTAACTTAGATCTGGATCACAGTATATGGGCCTGGCCCCCTCCAGCCTAACTCAGATCTGGATCACACTAAGAGGGCCTGCTCCCCTTCAGACTAGCTCAGATCTGGATCATGATACAATTTCCTGTCCCATTCAGACTAACTCAGATCGGGATCACACTAACAGGACCTGTACCCCTCCAGACTAACTCAGATCTGGATCACACTAAGGGGGCCTGTTCCCCTCCAGACTAACTCAGATCTGGATCACAGTATCTGGGCCTGGCCCCTCAGCAAACAGAGCCATCTTTATGGACTAAACCGGTCCATGGAGCCCCCCTCCTCCTCCATCAACACCCAAACAAGACTCCCTCTCCTCGCCCACCTGGTTGAGCTCATTCTCGGCTGCTATCCTCAGGTTGGGGTCGATGGTCCCCTTCAGAGCCTGGATGATCCGGTTCGGGTCCATGTGTCTGGTTTTATGTTTTTATCCTCTCATTCGTGTAGCATTAGCTCCTGCTGCCGATCTGCTTTCCCTGTAGTCCTTCAGCGAGGGCTAAAAACTACAACTACCGACAGCGCAGGCAGGAGGGAACAAGAGGCTCGCGCACGGAAAACTCTTTAAAATGTCGGTGTAAAGCAGATTTAACAACTCATTGTAGAAGCAGAGCGCATTTCTTTATGTCAGACTCGACTATAGACTGACGCTGACGGAGGCCCTGCCCCGTTTTACCGACAATCGACTGACGGAAGACGTAAAACAAAGTAAACAGACGGTTTACGGTGTTTGGCTTCTTCTTCGTTGGATTAATTAAGCGGGCAGCAAATCAGCTCATATGCTCTAAGCGCCACCTGCTGGGTAGTTGTCATAGATTCAACAATACACCGAGAACAGCCCCCAGAGATGTTGGCTCATATCTCCGTGAAAGCATCACACAGTTGCTGCACATCCACAATGAGAATCTCCTGCTCCACCACAACCCAAAGGTGCTCTACTGGATTGACATCTGATGACTGTCGAGTGAGCTCATTGTCATGTTGGAGAAATCAGTCTGAGATGATCTGGAAGTCTCCATAAGAAGATAGTCCTCTATGGTCATAAAGGGATGGACATGGGCAGCAACAATACTCAGGTAGGCTGTGGGGTTTAAAACATGCTCAGGTGGGACTAAGGGGCCCAAAGTGTGCCAAGAAAATATCCCCCACACCATAACACCACCAGCAGCAGCCTGAACCACTGATCCAAGGCAGGATGAATCCATAGCTCCAGTTTCCTGTTCTTAGCTGACAGCAGTGGCACCAGGTGTGGTCTTAAAGTTTGGACCATCTCTGTGTGCAGAGATGGTCTTCTTCATATCTTGGTTGTAACAAGTGGGTATTTGAGTCTCTGTTGCCTTTCTATTATCTTAATTCTGATGCTCAGTTTGAACTCAATCACTTCATCTCGACCATCTCTCCATGTCAGAATGCATTAGGTTGGTACCACGTGATTGCCTGATTAGCTATTTGCATTAACTTGCACAGGGATGGGCAACTCTGATTACCAAGAGGGCCACATTATTTTTTTTCAGTGCCTGAGGGCCGCACTGTCACATATTGTGAGGCACCCTTAATATGAACATACATAGCAAAGAAAATCATTATACCAACATGTATATTTGAACTCAAACACAATTAAAAATTCACAGTTAAATGAGCATGACATATAACTTAAGCCAATTAAAGCTTCTTTTTACAGCAATAAAAGAATCAGTTAGTTTTTTAAGCACAAATATATTACCTTTACCATTGTTTCCAAGTATAGTTGTTACTAATACTATATATTATATATTAATGCCTCATGAAAGAAATTTAGAGATACATTCATAGCAAAGAAAGTTCTTTAAAGACTTATACATTTACAATTATTATTATTTTTATTTTTTTTGGGGGGGGGGGGGGGGGGTCATTGGTGGACTGCATTGAGTGACGTGAAGGGCCACGCGTGGCCCCCAGGCAGCCAGTTGCCCACCCCTGAACTAGCAGTCGAACAGATGTACCTAACTAAGTGCCAGTGAGAGTGTGTGTGACTTGTTCCATTTCTGTTAAATATTGACAGGTGCTAGACGGGCACTCGACACTCTCAATCAAATTTTTTTGAGAAACTTTTAAAATTAAATTCATCAAAAAAAATATATCACTTTAATGTTCAATGATAGAATCTCTTAAATTTATTTTCTTTAACCAAGACAGAAATAAAACTCACTTTTTAAGATTTAAAGGTTTAAACCAGAAGAGTCCAAACTATGACGAGAGCACCAAGTGCAGTCCATGGTCCAATTTTACTAAGCCCAAAGCAAGTCTGAAAATAAAGTTAAAATGGTCCTCGCTGGAATGTAAAGCAGGGATGTTCAAACTGTGGCCCTGGGGTCAAACTGCAGCCCGTGGTCCACCTTCTTGGGCTACAACAAATTCAAAATAATGGAAAGTTTTCCCACACTCGAATATAAATCTTTTCTCAGTTAAATAAAGACAAATTATGAATTACAGTTATAGGAGCTTTCTTGCTTTCCATCTTCCTCATCTCAAGCTGATTTACAAAGAACACTGTGCTGTCATCTTTAAGCTTCTTTAAAGTTTTTCAGCCTTGTGCATGGCAATGTTTCTTCCTCTGGTGATGTGTCGTCTATAAACCCTCTCATTCATCCACTGCAGGCCCCCTGACAGGAACAAGAGTTTAGGGACACGTATCTTTGTGGACTTACAGATAAAGTTGTGCAGCTGTGTTCCTTGAGTCCTGTTACTAACCATTTCTGTTTGTTTCCAGTTGTTGCAGTTAAGACAAAAGTGTCTAAATAAAAGGTCTCCTTGTTAGGATTTGTTAACTATAGACACGTCTATGGGCTGCTGTAATTAGAATTAAAAGAAGGCTGAAACAAAGAAGCTCCATTTAAAGTGGTAATTTTTTTAAAACCAGAACAAGGCTGTACCCTTTGCAGCTTTGCTTTCCGTGAACATACAAATGACAGCATGCCCATGCTTTAAGCTACGTGGCTGATATTGCATGTCCAAACGATATTATGTTAAGCACTAATGCAGGGTTATTTATGGTCATTGGGGGTATAGATGGGAATTAATGAGATTTTATTGATGCCATTAATGATTCCCTTATCAATTCCTGCGAGGGCTAAAGTTGACCTATAGGTTTTCAGTGGCAACAGCTTTGAACACATGACTCCTGATATTCAATGACATACTGCATTTATAAATGCTTCTGCAAGTTGCTGGTGTTTCCACTTATTGAAGGCTGTGCAGCGAGCCCCCTTTTAATCAAAAATTAAGCCACAATTCAGACCTGTCAGTGGAAGAATTTGACAAGGGAATTGCTACGCAAAAGGAATGATATTGATTCCTTGAGGGAGTTGTTATTAATTCTCAACTGTAATTGGTTTTCGATTCCCTAATGTTCCCCTAATGTTGGGGCCTATCCAATAGTAGGCTGGGCCAATTAGGGCCCCTTAAAATCTGATTGGCCACCCCAAATACTTTTATACTTTTTTTTTTTTCAGATGCACATCTTTATACAAATACATTCATATATTTGTATATACACACACACATACATCAAGAGATGTATCCATCCAGACAGAGACAAAGGGGACTAAAATCAAATTTGTTTCTGCTGAATATAGCTCAGTCAATCTCTTATTTAAATAGCACCATATTTGTTGAATATAAATGTATTAAAAGGTAAGCCCCTCGAGATGTGTCATCTCATTTTCTCAGGTCTACAAGGTTGTAAAGATAGTTACTATGGATGTATAATCAATACAACCATGGATGGCGAGATCAATCTAATTTTAACATTAACAGGTATAATGAATATAATCTGGAGAGGAATGATGTTGATTAATACAACAGCATCTAACTGAACTGCCATTAAAATGGGTTTAACTGGTCTAAAGTATGAATTTATGTTAAATGATGACATTTCTGTTCATGGTCGATGGCATCGCTGTATACACGGTAAAGTCTGATTAGAAGTTGGTGATATGGTGGGCACAAAGCCCATCTAAGTGGGCCAACATGCCATCTTGATCTGCGTAATGATAGCAGCCTATAACAAAGCTAAAGGCTCCAACTTTGCTTAAAACATAAAAACCAGCACCAAAAGTTCACTGCTCATATTTTATTTAGGCACATCACGGGACCACATCTCTCCACAGTAGTCTGTTAGTGCAACAATTTGGCCTCAAGTGTTCAAACACCACACCCACCACCACGAACACACTCCATCAGCTTCACGTTCACACACCGCGAGCCGAGACTCGGAGCGTACAAGCCTGGCGTAGAGCAAAGTGCTGTCAGCAGAGTCAGTCCATTTATCATCTCATCAGTCATACGAAGCCATTCTAAACAAAAAAGGCAAACTCATGGGAGTGCATCAGAGTTATCGGGGAAATCTGGACCTTCAGCGGTACAAAGATGAGATGTTTCACAGCCTGCTAATCAAACATGAGGGATAAGGTGCATTTGGTAACTTCAAGTAGTCGACAATGATCTTCAGGCAGCAGACGCCGCTTTAAACAGGATTCAGGTGAGAAATGGGGACCAGCATGCCCATGATCAGTTTAATCGTCTTTTAGTGCAAAAGAAACAGTCCACACACAGAGAAGATGGGCCGCTTGGCCACCAAGAGTTCAGTCCTGGTACAGCAGAAAGCCAGAGAAGGTGCTGTACTTCCACGTGCTGCCATAGATGGCGCCGCGGTGCAGCCTGAGCCACACCTGATCTCCCTGAAAGAGCGGCAGGATGGCGTGGTTGCTTGCCGTCTCGTGATCCGGCGCTCCGTCGTTGGCGTACGCAGATACCATGACTTCCTCGTTCCTCATCAGGTTGATGTAAAGCGGCACGTTGACGGCGAGTTTCAGGATGTGAAAGATGAAGACGTAGGTGCCATTGATGGGGCAGGTGAAGCGGCCAATGTGGGTGTCGTACATTTCGCCCAGGTTGCTGTGCAGCTGGTCAAACACGATGGGCTGGTCCAGATTGCCCGGGGCGAAGTTGGCGGTGCGGGAGGCGGTGAAGGCGACCCGCAGAGGCTGGGAGAGTGGGTAGAGCTGCATGGGGAGCAGGGTGGGGTGGTGGTGGCCATGAGGAGTGAGGGGGACCTCCACTGTGGAGACCGACATGGAGTCTCCGTGACCCGAGTCCACGATGGTGAACGCTCCATCGCGGTCTGGGCTGCTCACCTGGGAGGAGTCACTCCAGGCTGCTTGCAGAGGCAAGACAAGAAAAGGGTTTTATCCCTCAAACCACATCTCTATTTCTAAAGGAGATATGCAAACATTTTTTCTTTTTGTGTCTTGCTTCACTCCAGAGTCTAGGACAAGTAGATAGACACCATTCTTTGACTGTGCTTGCAGTAACAAGGGAGAGACGGGCAGAGCTGGCTCACCGCTTGTTAGCTCAGCTCAAACACTGGGAGTCAAAGTGTTAGCCTCTCTCTGCCTACAGTCATGATATTGACTCTTCAGCAGCCCAAACAGTCCTGTGTACTTGTTGTGACTTGTTTTTTCCCGCGCTGTGGTGGTTTGCGCTAGAGATGTGATGTTGGCAAACGAGTTGAGTCTTTTGAACAGCCCTTTTAATTTGAGAAACAGTAGTGAGTGAGCTGTTTCTTGCGAGCCATTTTTTAAATTTGCACTTAAGAGTGGTTCTCATCGTTCACTTCAAAGAGCCGTTCAAAAGACTCAACTCGCTTGCGAACATCACATCTGTAGAGCAAACCACCACAGAAGTAGGTCAACAAAGCAAAGCCTCTGTTTACGAGAAGATGATAATATCACGATTGTAGAAGATAACGTAACATAAAGAATTAAAAAAAACAAAAAGAGTCACAACAAGCACAAAGGACCGTTCAGAGTTGCTGAAGAAGTTATCTGATAACTGTAGGCAGAGGCAGGTCAACACTTCCCACTGACTCCCAGTGTTTCAGCCAAGCTAATCAGCAGTGGGTGAGCTCTGCCCATCTCTTTCTTGTTACTGGACTCAGTCGAAAGAATGAAGTTTGCTTGTCATGGACTTGGGAGTGAGGCAAGACACAAAAAAGATTGAGAAGTTGGCATATCATTTTAAAACTGGGGTCTAAAAAGTCAAATCCATACCACTCGAGCTGTGCCTCCCACCGCGTCGGTAGCCATGTTGGTATCCAGAGTCCTAAAAGAGAAAAGAGTGATCACAGAACATTAGCAAAAGAGTCTTGCCTTAGAAAAGGGTTGTATGCTTGAGACATTGCTCGTAGCTCCACCTCTTCCTGCTCTAAAGGACTCTGATTGGGCCAAGCACAATCATAGATTGGAGCTTGGCAAGATGGACCTGCCTGATTACAGACATGCAATCAGGTGGATCCAGCTGCACTGCAAGGCTAGGGGGTGCCCACTGAATGGGAACAACTCTTCCCAACTGTCTCTGCGTGAAAACACCGTAAGAACCCTCAAGGTCCTCGTTGAGTCTATCGATCCACAACCAATGTTGCCAACTCGGCGACTTTCTCGCTAAATCTGGTGACTTTTCAAACCCTCTTGGCAACTTTTGACTAAAGTGACTAGCAAAAAATCGAGTTACTTTTTCTGGTGAACTTGGAGACGTTTCTGGCATTTTGGAGACTCGTAAAAGCACATATTGTTCTGCAGCTACTGTCGTCAACGATCACCGGGTGCCGTGGTACGCCCCTTCCCCGTCTTAGAGCACTCTCAGGCGAAAACTGTTAAGAATGTTGTAGTTAATGTTAAAACTGCTCAAGTTTTACTGTGACTTGTTGTAGGCTCCTCAGTGGAGCGTGAGGTCAGAAGCTTAAAAAACAGTCAGAAAAGCAAATAAACAAAAAAAATTAAAAAAAAAAAACAAAAAAAACCCCAAAAACAAACAAGTAACTCAAGTGTCTACTTGGGATCCCTTTGCTGGTCACAAAGCCAGATAAAGGAGGAGGGTAGTCTTTGATTAGTTATGACATTGAGAACTTTAACAATACAGGACAAATTTGATTGAAGCAATGTGGGTCCATTTATTTTGAGAAGCGATGGACTATTTCAGGGGTTGATAAAAAAACAAATCAAGAAACAACTGAAAAAAGTTCATTTGTAGTTCTAAACATATTTAGGATGTTTTTTTACTCACCTTTTGTCAGTCCCTTGACATTATTCCTTTCCTACAGCATTCATTGCAATTACTTGCAAATTGACAGTTATGCAAATTAGGCAATGATGTCATCTAGCGACTTTCAGAACAGCCAATAGCTACTTTCCTTACTGAGTAGTTGGCAACACTGTCCACAACAGAAACCATCCCGAATGCAAGGGGTGAGACCACCTGCACCTGTTTGACATTTCTCCAATCCTAACTTCTAGGGCATCCCAACCAAATTGGTCCATCCAATAGGCAAGGGACAACTCTGAAACATTGGATAGTCATCGCCGTCCTCCAGCTGTAAAATCCACTTGCTATAATAAAAGGGTTACTTACTCTGGCAGCGTAGAGGAGAGAGCCAAAGTCCCTGAAATGAGCCTGGGGGATGAAGGATCCTCCTAACAAAAAACAAAAACCAGGAAATGTCCCATCAGCCCAAACTAAAGCAGAGACTCACAACTGATCATGAACAGGTCAACAGAAAAGAGGACACCCCTGAAAGAGAACAGAAGAGCTGAGGATAGATACCTCGATGCCACCCAGGAGAGCGAAAGCTTTGTGCCAGTCCTTTTCCTCCCCGTGCCATACCTCTAACAGATCCTCTGTTGTAGTACGACTGGCCGGACCGACCCGCACCACCACTGGACTGACCCGGGGAGAGGAACATCTGTCCGCCATTGTTCGCCGAGTACTCAGACGGGTATGCTATAGGGAAGATGGAGATGTGACACCATTGACCATCAGAGTTTATCAGAGAACATCGGCTAAAAGGTGGAGTAACATACCGGTCTGGGGTTCTTCCTCTGAGGGAGCAAACTCAGGAGGGGTCTGAGTACTTGCGGTTGTGAATCTGGTCTCCACAAATGCATCCGAGTCTGGTTTGAAGTCTCCGTTCTGAGGTAAGGAGGAGTTCACCTTGAAGACCTAGAATGACCGTAAATCAACATCCAAAGGTTGAAGTCAAATCTGGATCAGTTCTGACAACAGTTCTTGCTCATTAGTGGACTGAGTTAAAAGGAACTAAAGAGGGGTAGACAACAGGGTGCCCACGATCACCCGGTGGCCCTCAGGGGCCCTATTCTAGGACTGGCAAAAGTTACCAGCATAGAGCTTTTTCATCAAAAATTTTATGTTATGCAAATAAATATACTTACATCAATAAATAAAAGACAAATGTAACATTTGAATCACATGTTAAAACTATCTGGGGTTTTTTAAGCCTTGACCTGCACGGGGTCAAAGTTTAAACTGATGCCAGCTAGAACCCTTACAGTGCCACATGTACAGAAATAATCATAAAATTGAGACTGCTATTAATATCAGTTATGTTTAACAGATAAAAAAAAAAAATTAAAATCCATATATTTATAATGGTCTCATAAAATGTATCAGTTATTAGTTATAATTATTAAGAATCATTAAATATCAAAAGTAATATACAGTGACATGTAGCCTATTAAATGCATTACATTATTTATAAAAAAAATGTTGCAACTCAGAAGCATTACAAAGAAACGTATGCACAAACAAGCAGCCCTCTGTAATTTTCCTTGTGTTTTGGGTAAACCTCTAGGTAGGGCTGGGAAGTTTATCGATTAATTCAAATTATTTTCTGCAGAGGATTTAAAATTAAAAATACATTTTTTTATTGACTTACTCCAATTGTAAGTTGTTGCAATGTTCGAAAATATGAATACTGACAATGTACAATTTTCATCTCATCTCATCTTTCAGTGTTTATAAAAGTCTCCCTGGGTTCAAACTATATAATCAACATTTTATGACAAAATTACAGCATACTTTTTAAAAATAAGAGGGATAGTCTGTTTAGTTTGGGACATAATTTTGATAACATAGGCAAAACTTGATTTATGTAATTTTTGTGTCACTTGAAGTTTGTTTTTATTTGAAAGGGGAAAAAATTACTAAAATTGTAAAATCGTAAAATTGTTAAATTTTATTTATTTTCTGCAGAAGATCTAAAAATTAGAAACAGAGTTTTTTTCTTGAGTTACTCTTGTAAGTTGTTGCAATGTTTAAAAATATAAATACTGGGAGGTCTCGTGATGGTGGCGATGTGAACGCAGCATTTCTGTGAGAGCTCCATGCTACTCGGGTCTAATTTTGAAATTATCCTGATTTTGACCGTGAACTGGTGGTAATTCTGCCAGGTACATTTAGTGTTATGTCCTTTGAGAACTTCTGGCCACAGTCTTTCGATGAAATGGGGAAAACTTTGAAAAGTAAAGAGAAGAAGGATTCGCCCTCACCACCGGGTGTCAGCACGCAAGATGGCGCAGACCAGTCTGGCTCAGACATCATGGCCGAACTGGACCCTGCCCTTACTAAAGCTTTTGATTTGATGACAGCTAATATTATCAAAGTGCTTGATGAAAAACTGAGCCCTCTGAACGAGGGCATTCACAGACTAACTGCGGAGTTCCAGACTGTTCGTAAACATGCCAACAAAGTGGAAGCTAGGCTACTAAAAACTGAGAACTCCGTCACGGCACACGAGCCGAGGATTACCGAGCTGGAGGCGCAGGTTGGTGCCCTCAGAGAGTCTTAACATGGCAGAAAACAACAGCAGACGCCGAACATACGCCTCGTCAGTCTGCCCAAAGACACAGCGAAGGGACAACCTACAGAATTTTTCGAGTCATGGCTGCCTCATTTTCTCAAAATCGACACTAAAGCTGGCCGTATTAAGTTGGAAAGAGCACACCAGACCCTCGCACCCAAGCTGGATCATAACAAGGCTCCCAGACCGCTTCTGCTGCGTTTTCACGCATTCAAAGATGAACAGAAAGTAATGGAGGCAGCGCGCCGGGCAGGTCGGAATGGTGCCTTACTACATACTGGGTCCAGGATCTCGTTTTACGACTTCAGCGGGGCGGTAATGAAGAAGAGGAAGGCATATGATGGGGTGAAACAACAACTATGTGAGTGTGGGATACCCTATGCCATGTTTTTCCCAGCCACTTTACAGGTGTCTCACGAAGGCTCTAAAAAAAAGGTTCGCCACCCCAGAGCAGGTGCGCAACTACATGGACTCCCTGCCCTAATCACCTCATCCAGAACTAACCTAACAACTCATATTCTAGATTTTGTTTCACAGCCAGTGGCATGGTTCCTCGCTGTCCAGATACATATATTTTTTTTGCATTACTAGTGTGCTGTAATTTCAAAACTGGAAGTTGTTGGATTGAATTCCTGTTATTTAAGGGAAAGACCTCTATCTCAATGTTACCTTGTTCATAGTTACTGTAATGTTCACATGTTCTGTTTGATTTTAGTTAGCTTGGGCATGGTTGTTTCAGGTTGAGAGGCTGCAATGGGGAGGGTTCCACTGTTTCCCCTGTATCCACTTATTGTGGTTCAACTGTGTGCTTGGTGGGTCTGGGCCTGTACCGTTTTGTTTTGTTGGGTTCTAAAAATTATCTTTAGTAATGGCTGACCATAACAATGTGAAACTCTGGAATGTAAGGGGTCTCCGTAAAGCTGCTAAAAGAATGTCAGTTTTGTCATCTCTTGGGAGAGGGAGGGTCTCAATAGCCTTACTCCAAGAAACTCATTTAAAGGATGAAGACAATGTTAAATTACAGAGGAATTGGGTCAGACAGGTTTTTGCAACATCCTATTCATCTTTTAGTAGAGGTGTAGCAATCCTAGTAAGTAAAAAACTTGCTTTTCGACCTCTCAGTTGTGTTAAAGATAATCATGGCCGCTACGTTATTGTTAAAGGAGTTCTGGCTGGTAGATCAATTACAGTTATGAATCTCTATTGTTCTGCTGGCTATTCTCCCGATTTCCTGTCAAAGGCCTTTATAGATTTTGCTGAACTGACTTCGGATGATTCCTTTGTTGGAGGAGACTTTAACTGCCATCTTAATCCTTTGCTTGATAGATCCCCAGCAAGTATCTCTCTTTCAAAGCAGGCCAAGATGCTCATTTTTATACGTAAGGATACTGGTTATTCAGATGTTTGGAGGGAGACCCATCCAAATGATTGGGAGTTTACTTTTTTCTTGCCCTCCCATAGAAGTCACAAACGGATAGACTATTTTTTTATTTCTTCATGCAAAATGTTTTCAGTCCAGTCAAGTTCCACAGGAAATATTTTTCTGTCTGATCATGCCCCTCTTTATATGGTTTACTCTCTCCCTGGAGGGAAAACATTTTCAAAAAGCTGGAGATTACAACCTGCCCTCCTGAAGGATGAAAGATTTACATCCTATTTTACATCAGAATTCAAAATTTTTTTTCAATTAATTCCCCATCTATAAATTACCCCTCCATTATCTGGGAAACATGTAAGGTCTATTCCTGTGGCCTAATTATGTCTCTTGTAGCATTTAAGAGACACCATAAGTCTGTTCAGCAAAGGTCCCTCGAAGCCAAATTACGATTTAGAGAAGCTATATTTCTCCAGCCCTAATCCAAGCATACTCTTGGAACTGAGCTACTCGCACTGCTTTGAA
Source organism: Cetoscarus ocellatus (assembly GCA_037902135.1). NCBI lineage: Eukaryota > Metazoa > Chordata > Actinopteri > Labriformes > Labridae > Cetoscarus > Cetoscarus ocellatus. The sequence continues at coordinate 677,043 of JBAMNC010000947.1, read as the reverse complement.
AACTCTCTTAATTCAGAATGCAGAATTTTCTCTTAAATTTGCAAGACAAAAGTTATGAGTTTGGGGATAAACCTGGTAAATACCTTTCTAACCTTGTTAAAAAAAGAGAGCTGAGTCCCAGACCATAACTTCAATTACAGATTCAAATGGTGTTAAATCATTCGATAGCAAAAGCATTAATAATGAATTTGCACTCTTTTACTCAAATTTATATAAATCAGAACAATCGGATCTTGCTCCAGCCCTCATGCATTTTTTTTTTTCAGACATTAAACTTCCTGTGGTGTCTGATGCCACATAAGTTAATGTTGAACGCTCCCATCACAAGGGATGAGGCCCTGCTTGCTTTAAAATCAATGCCCTCCGGAAAAGCACCCGGACCGGATGGGTTTGGATGAGAGTTTTACAAAGAGTTTAGCAATGTACTTTTGGACCCCATGTTAGCTATGTTTAATCATTCTTTTGAGAAAGGGATCCTACCTCAGTCATTGCGTGAGGCAAATATCTCCCATTTTTAAAAAAAGGCAAATGCCCGAATAGATGTGCCTCATATAGGCCAATAGCTTTATTTAATTCTGATTTCATTAAAGGACGGCACTCCACTGACAATATGAGACGGTTACTTAACATTATTCAGTTTTCAAAGATCTGTAAAGAGCCATTACTTGTGCTTTCCCTTGACGCTGAGAAGGCGTGCGATCGCATGGAGTGGCCTTACTTATTTTACACTTTAGAGAAGTTTGGTCTGGGGGACAATTTTATTCAATGGATTAAGATTCTTTATAATAATCCAGCTGCAGCGGTCATAACTAATGGTCTAAGATCCAATAACTTTCCTCTCCATCGTGGTAACAGACAAGGGGACCCTCTTAGTCCCCTACTTTTTGTTATGGCCATTGAGCCCCTGCTCAAGCCATCAGGCAGAATACTGATATTTTAGGTATTGTAGTTAAAGAAAGAGAGCATGTAATTTCACTGTATGCTGATGATATTTTGATTTTCCTTTCCAGGCCACAAATCTCCATTCCTAACCTTATTCAGTTAATTTTTTCCATATGGCTCATTTTCAGGATACAAAATCAATACGTCCAAATCTGAAGCTATGCCTTTGGGGTCTTTAGAACCTACCTCATTCCTATCAGGGCCCTTTCCTTTTCATTGGTCACCCTTTGGGTTTTTATATCTGGGGGTGCATATTACTCCATCTTTTGGGGATATGTTCAAAGCAAATTTTCCCCCTCTTTTTGAGACCATAAGAGTGGACTTGGAGCGCTGGTCCCCTCTTCCCTTTTCTTGGTGAGGCAGGGTCGCTCTCATTAAGATGTGTACTTTGCCTAGGTTACTTTACCCGTTACAAATGATTCCTATTTTGCTGTCAAAAAAGGTTATTAAGTTACTTGAGGGCTGGCTAAGTTCATTTATCTGGAGCAAAAGGAAACCGAGGTTAAAAATGATTAAACTTCAATTGTCTGGTCCTGAAGGGGGTTTGGACTTGCCTAATTTGAGGCTCTATCAGCTGGCAATTCACCTTCGTGTGATGGGAGCCTGGTATAAATCAGATCCCTCATCCATTTGGTTTGACATCGAATCCTGTTTGTCTAAATGTCCCCTATGGAACTTGCTGTTTGTAAAGAACCAGGAAACCAGCAGAAATTTCTGCTCTAACCCTATAACCTTGAACACTCTAAAAGCCTGGAGAATCATCAGCAACTTAGAGGGTCTTGCACAGTTAACCTCTCCTCTAACTCCACTTTTGAATAATCCTGATTTTTTGCCAGGTTCTTTAGATAAGGGGTTTTCAGTCTGGTTTGAACAGGGCATTGTGAAGCTAGGAGATTTTTTCTGTGGTAAGGGTTTTCTGTCCTTCCAGCAGCTGCAACAGAGACATGGTTTAGAAAATCATGATTTTTTTTTTTAGATATTTACAAATTAGACATTTCGTCTCTAAAGATACTACATTGCTCTCCAGGAATGACATCTCAGAGGTGGAACATGCCCTACTGTTGCAGGTGTCTATGAAACATATCAGATTTTTATAGGGTACTGAACTCAAACACAAGTTCGTCTCTGCTTTCTCAAACTACTAGGGAGGCATGGGAGAGAGATCTGGCATCTCTATCGAGGATTCAAAATGGGAGAGGGTATGGCTGCAGGCCATGAAAATTTCCATTTGTCAACCCAATTCAAGATTCCCCAACGGGTCTATACAACTCCAGCCTTAAACAAAATGGATTCTTAGACTTCCCCTATCTGTTGTAAATGTAACACTGATACTGGTAATTTCATTCATTGTTTTTGGACATATGTTAAGCTGCAAAACTACTGGTCAGGCATTGTAAAAGAACTGTGTGCTATTTTTGGAGTATCAATAGACCTGGATCCAATTTGCCTTCTCCTTGGTTTTCCTGATCCCCATATTGTAAATGCAAATCACAAAAGACTATTTAATCTATTGACTTCTGCTGCCAAAAAGAACATTTTGCTTTTCTGGATTAAAGACTCTGCTCTGCTTCTTGCATAACCTGATTATGGACAGTATCCCAAATGAATATATTGCTTGTTTGTTGCACTCTTCATTAGGATGTTTCTATCAGCTCTGGGAACCATACTTAAAACACATTGGCCCTCAGCTCTCATCTTCCATTTTACTTGGCTTCCCTAATTGTAAGTAGGCATGTTACCCCACTCATAAGAAGTATATACTTTTGTCTAACTTCTATTTTTACTCATTTTTTGCTATAATGTGCCCATTGCTGTATCAATGATCGCTATTGTATACCGGTCTGGACTTGTGTGAATGATGCCTGAGCTTTGTTCCTAATGTTCTTTTAAAATTAATTAATAAAATGTAAAAAAAAAAAAAGTACTTTTCATGATGGTCGGCCCTGTCAGTTTTTGCACAAGCACATGTTTAGGCTTGTATGTTTGTTCAGAGTTCAATGTTATACAAAGAAAATAGCTCATCTTTCAATGTTTATGTAGACAGGCCTGCCAACATTTGAACTACATAATCAACATTTTCACATGCACTTTAACTTTAGGAGGGAAATTCTGTTTGGTTTGGGAAGATATCTTGACACGATAAGACAAAACGTTCAGTTTTGTGTCACTTGGGCAAGACAAATCTTGGTACTGAATATTCTCCGAGTGGTTCAATCACTTAATATTAAGTACCAAATTATCTTATCTCTAACTCTAACCCAAGGGCCAAATGCATCAGGGGGCTTAATTGGCCCACAGCAAACTCCAAAAGGCAGAAAACGGCATCAATCATCGATTTTCTGCACCATCTGCAAGGTTTCGGATGCATTGTCATCTACAGCACCAACACCCCTTTGATTTTGTCGCCTTTGTGCAGTTTGCTCTGGTTTTGTGTCTGAATGTGGACATGAGACTTCTTAAAGTGCAGTACTCTTGTTTTAAGACTAACCGACGGCATGTTCTGAAACTGTGCAGAGGTCAGGGTTCGCCTGGTCGGAGGTGTAGAAAAAGTCGATCCCTGAGGAGGGGTCGGTGTGCAGGGGGACTGCCTCCCTGATTCAGTCACAGGTATCTACGGAAAAAACAGGTTTTGGTTTCACCACAAGCACACAGACAGAGTACCAGTCTATGGAGGAGCGTGGTTTCGAGAGAACGACCCACCTTGGTCAGGTCCACGGAGACGATGGACTCTCGGCGGTACAGTGGAGGAGAATCAAACTTCTGTCTCTCAGTGAACTGCGGAGGCTCCTGCAGGAAAGACCACTTATAAACCACCTCAGTAAAGCAGGGGTCAAACAGATCTTTAAAATACCAGAGGGGTATTTCACCAAAGTGGAATTAGGACATCCAGGATAACCAACTTTGACCAAGTCCCTTCTGAGCACGCTGGCTTAATGTGTTTCACGAAGCCAATCCAGGATGAGAAGGAGCAGCTCGGGCAAGCCAGATGAAACTATTTCGAATAACTGCTCGTTCCCTGCTTTCTTCAAAAGACCGGAGGTAGATCACAGATATACTGATCGAAACACGGAAGACACATGCGCATACTTCACTCCAGATGAAAAAAACAGCGTCAGATGGAAACTTATCAGGAAGTCAAACACATCAAATTTCCATAAAAAAGAAATATAGCCGCTGTAAAAAGGAGCGAGAAAGGGTGGCAGATAAAATCAGACCTCCTGAATGCGTGAGCAGCCTAAAACATACATCCACTAACCAAAGTGTATTTACAGCATAAATCCATATTAATCTTTGAAAAGAACCAATAAGAGATGAAAGAACATACGTTAGTAAAACAATTATACAGCCAGGAAGAAGAAAGGAAGCGTCCTAATTATTACGTATGAGGACTTACATGACATTCGAAAACGTGTACATTTATACACATAAGCTTATATATGCTTATATATGTGTGTGTGTATATATATATATATATATATATATATATATATATATATATATATATATATATATATATATATATATATATATATATATATATATATATATATATAGATATAGATATTGATATATAGATAGACACACACACACAAACACAAAAGTATATACACGCATATACTGATAATATACAGGGCCGGTCCTAGAACTTTGGGACCAAATGAAAAGTTATCAGATTTAGCCCTGTTCAATGCCCAATTTTTCAGCACAAGCGTCTTAGCAGCAGATTTTTTAATTGATACAACAGTACATACTTTTTTTAATACAGGACTTAAATATTACAGTCTATTTATGTTGTTTGAAGACATAAATAAGTTCCAAACAGTGGAGAAAACACTCTTAAATTAAAATTAAAGAATAAATGGTGAATGAAACTATACCTAAAAAGAAATTTCTGGCATTTGGATCATTTTAAGCGTTAAAAATATATTTGTGTATCATATAATCAGTCTTTTAAAGATTTTAAACTTTTGAACATCATACATTTGTCGTACTGTATAACCTGTTTTCTTCTAAATTGCAGACTATTTTAACATACTGTTTGGTAAAACTAAAACAAGGATTAAACTAATATTCTCTAATAAATCTTCAGAAGGACTTCTTTTTTTAATTGTTATGTTATGAGTGTTAACAGAAGCAAAAGATGCCTGAATTTTACATTTTTTTGCAATTACAAACAATGATGCCTGTTTTTTTTAATAATTGTACGTGACAGAAGAGACCCGAAGATATGGCAAAAATTTAAAGATTTGTTAAGTAATAAATAATGATTATGTGAACTAAAAACCATCATGTTAAATAGATATGATGAAATATGAACACAAGGTTTTGTTCCAGTTTGTATAGTGGTGTCAGGTTCATTTTTACGTAATCTTCTTTGTCTGTTAAATTAAATCTAATTTTCTAAAAGATGGAAGTGGGGACGTTTTATACTTTGTTAATATTGTAAAATATTCCTATTCTAATGAAAGTATGATTCAAAGTCTTCAGAATATATATCCCTGTTAAAAATCTAAACAAAACCAATTTTTGTTAATTAGAAAAAAAACCTTAAACAAAACACACGAAAATATGGGATATATTAATAATTTGCTTAAGTTACTCATGTGATTTGTGTTTGCTTTTGGTTTAAATCCTATTTTTCTCTTTCATTCTCATTTTAAATGGTCTCCAAGTTCTTTGAAAAGCATTTTTTAATGAAATGTATTATTAACATCATTCCTATACCTCTTAAAGTCATTATCATTATTATAACAGTCAGAAACACGCTAATTTTAGATGAGCGCTGCTGACTGAACAGCAGGATCAGTTAATCCTGCCTGTTAGCCTGGTCAGGAGCATCCTAGCTGCTCAGAATAAAACTCCATGGTAACTTATGTGCCTCCGCTTTGGTGAAACCAGATCACAGCTTAATTCATCCAGGACAAGTAGAAAATCCCAGCTTAATCCCCTATCTAGGTTTTGTGAAATACCCCTCTGGATCTTACGTGAGGTAGGTTGTTTGCCGAGGAGAGCTCCAGGTCGCATGACTCCAAACACGGGTCCCCATTGGTCAGACTGGATTTACGCTCCAGGAGCCTGGTAGGCAGTGGAGTGGACTGAGTGGGGGATGAGGATGAAGTGATGACGAGTCCAAGAAGTTTTAATTTAAGTCAAACAATCAGAACAGGTTTAAAGATCAGCTTACATGCATCGCTTTGGGCAGGACGTCAGTGGGGCTCCTCAAGTCAGGCTGAGCTGGTGGATTCAGAAAGACCAGAACAAGAAAGTTATCACCAAATAGGTGTGATCACAGATACTTCCACCAATATTGTCAGCAGTCTGTGGTCCATGCCCATCGGCATAGATACAACATAGATACAGTCAGCAAAACATTAAAGAAATTTGGACTTTTATGTTTGTTGTTCATACGGGCACGCAGAGGCCTCTAAATATTATCATAAGTGGTTTGTCCTGGAGCATTTAATCAGGAATGACTTCACGTTTGATCAGCTCACATAAGTCCAACCGGAGTATCCAGGGCACTTGGATGGCGCCACAGAAAAGTTACCCAAATATTTCAGTTTCCTTCATGTGATATGGACTGATCTTATTTTGAAAAGGCCAAGAATTACAGGTATTTGGGAAATAATAAGCATGTAAATACACTGCCTGGCCAAAAAAAGTCACCACCTGGATATAACTAAGCAAATAGGTACGAGCCTCCTATTGGATAATTGCTGCATGGGCAATTATCTTTTAGCTGGCAACAAGTTATTTAACCCCAGCTGATGCAATGAGTAGCTTCTCATTTCTTAAACAACCATGTCGAAAGACACATCCTGACGTCGTGGAAAAGATGTTAGTCTGTTTAAGAAGGGTCAAATTATTGGCATGCATCAAGCAGAGAAAACATCTGAGGAGATTGCAGAAACTACTAAAATTGGGTTAGGAATTCTCCAACGCATTATTAAAAACTGGAAGGTAGAGGGGAACCAACGTCTTCGAGGAGAAATGTGGTCAGAAAAAAAATCCTGAATGATCGTGATCGGCGATCACTTAAACGTTTGGCCAAATCATATTGAAGAAAAACAGAAGTAGAACTCAGGGGTATGTTTAATAGTGAAAGTGAGAGCATTTCCACACGCACTATGTTAAGGGAACTCAAGGGATTGGGACTGAACAGGTCTGTAGCCTTAAGAAAACCACTAATAAGAGAGGCTAAGTGGGAAAAGAAGGCTTTAGTTTGACTAGGGAGCATAAAGATTGGACTCTGGAGGACTGGAAGAAGGTCATGTGGTCTGATGAGTCCAGATTTACCCTGTTCCAGACTGATGTGAGCATCAGGGTAAGAAGAGAGGCAGGTGAAATGATGCACCCATCATGCCTAGTGTTTACTGTACAAGCCTGTGGGGGCAGTGCTATGATCTGGGGCTGCTGCAGTTGGTCAGGTCTAGGTTCAGCAACATTATGTGCCCAAAGAATGAGGTCAGCTGACTACCTGAATATACTGAATGACCAGGTTATTCCATCAATGGATTTTTTCTTCCCTAATGGCACGGGCATATTCCAAGATGACAATGCCAGGATTCATCGAACTCAAAGTCCAGACCTTAACCCCATTGAAAATCTTTGGGATGTGCTGGAGAAGGCTTTGCTCAGTGGTCAGACTCTCCCATCTCCCATATTCAGTTTTAATATATGCTAAAATCCAGTCCCCGTGCGAGTCCACCAAGACAAAATGATGGCCCCTGGACAAATGCAGCTGATGTTCCCTAGTCAGCCATCTTTGGGCCTCATAAACCAACGGGTGACATAACTGATATACATCATGATTCTACCCCCCTCATATCAAGGGGGAAATTATGAAAGAGATCACCAGTCGGGTTCTTATAAAAGTGGCGTGCATGTTGTACTATTTGAGTGATGAAGGACGGCTACAGAAAACTGGCAATGTCTTCGGATTATCACGAGTGACTATGTCAGTCATTGTAAAACAAACATGCAAGGCCATGACGCTCCCTCTTGGTCCAAAATAGATCAATCTTCCATTATGCGAGTCTGAGGCATTGTTTCCAGGATTCATCGTGCTCATGGTATGCCTCAGTGTTTAGGAGCTGTAGATGGGACTCGCATCAAAATGAAACAGTCCTCTGTAAACTCTATGGACTATCTCAACAGGAAGGGAAAACACTCAACGTCCAGGTTGTATGTGACTACAATTACAGGTTCATGGATGTTGTCATAAAGTGGTCTGGAAGTGCCCATGATGCTCATGTCTTTGCCAGTTCAAAGTCTGATTTGTTTCTGTGATACTGGTCCATGCTCCTTCTTTGCAGACTGAGTATTAAAGAAATACCAGCTGATATTAATTCATGTAAGAAATGAGCAAACTTAATTAACTGATGAAGGTCCTGGGACATGGATTAAACCTCTCAGCCCTGGCGTTACTTAAATTAAGAAAGCTTATTAAAATCGTCAAGTTACCCAGAGGAGACGGAGATCCAGATGAGCGTCTCTTCAGCCTCTGGTGGTTTTTGGTGGGAGAGTTTTCACCGTCCAACAGAGAGTCCTGAAAGAGACGATTTAAAACCCCAACACTGCCATAAATGACTCAGACCAGAGCTCATACTTGACTTCAAACATCAAACATCCAAAGTGGACCTGCATGAAGCTGAAGGAGCTGTGGATCTTTGTCATAAGGTCCTCCAGGTGCTGCTTCCTCAGGACAGGGTCTTTGGGTAAGGCAGAGGGGGAGTCGAAGACCTCCACGGGCACATCCATCTCAACGGCCTGGTGGGAAACAAGCTTGTAAATGGTTTGCATCAAAGAATTTAGTTTATTTTTGTTTTTGTACTCACCAGCTTCTGCTGCTCTCCTTTGGCTCTCTTCTCTTTTCTCTGAGGAGAAAATCATGAGTGTACTATTTATTAAGACAGCTATGAACATTTACCATCACTAATCACACTTAAATTATCAGATAATTAACGAGAACAGCACTAGTCTGAATATAAGACATCACTAATAATAAGAGAAACAGACAACCATTCACACTCACGCCTAAGGGTAATTTAGAGTCACCCATTAACCTAAAAAGCTTGTTTGTGGTCTGTGGGAGGAAGCCAGAGTGCCTGGACAGAACCCATGCATGTACAATCATGCAGATAAACACGTGTTTTAATGTAATAAATGTTAAACGGAGTATATGAAGAGGGGTTTTCAATGACCACAGAGGACACCAGATAGCATAGTATCAGTTTACATCGTCACACCAAACGAAGCGTGGACAGAGAAACTGATCACCGTCACAGTAAGAACAGCTTTAAGAGGAGCTTTATAAGGATGAATCCTCTTGCTGTAGTGATTGCATTCTCAATCCAAACAAACCTCTGCAGGAATCAGTTGGAAGCGAGCAGAGACCACCTCCTCCAGGCGAGCTTGTGCAGCCGTTTGTACTAAAATTGGGGTCTTTGTCCATCCTAATTCCTTCCCTCGTGTCAGGTCGAGTTAAAAAAAAAAAAAAAAAATCTGCTTTTTATTTAAACGGATTCGCTTCTAAATTCACAGGATAATATGGGTTCTATGTCTCTATCATCAAGGTAAATTTCATCTGGATCTGATCCAGATTGACGTCACAAAAAACACTGAACTTTATTATGGGAAATCCCATTGACGACATTCAATAATTTATATAAAATCAAAATATTAAGTGATATTCCCAAAACTTGTAGTGTTCATACAGGATAACAACCTCCATGTATGTACTGAGTTTGGTTCGGATGCTGGCTCTATTCTGGATCTAGTGATCCAGCAGTCTTGTAATGAGAAAACACCTTGGGATCCATCATAGAGTTCATCTTTTATTAAAATGAATCATGGTAAACATGGATTGGAACAACTGTCCCAAACAACCTAGGTGTGGAATCGACCTTAGAGACTATAGGTTGGTCAGGGGAACAACCAGAGAGCCAGCAAAGGGTCAGTTGCTTGCAATGAGCACACCTTTGTTATCTGAGAGGTGAAATTCTGTTTTCCAAGCATAATAACTGCAATCAAAACTGGACTCATGGATAACTGGTCCTAAAAGCTAAAAACCTTACAGAGAATCCCTACCCTTGCTAAACAGTGATGTTAGTAATCTTAATTTTCACTCAAAACACAGAACAGAGGCAGAAAGTGTCTTAAATAAAGCACCTAAACAATCACAGAGAAGCTAATTTGGCCTTCAGTTATGCCAGAAGACCCTCTGTTTGCTGTGTGACATCTTCTACAATCAGTGAAATTATGGGAGCCCCCCTAGATTAAATCCAGACTTTGAGGAAGGTGGGCTTTGGATCCCAAATCAACATCTTACAATGCTCGCTAATTTAGCATCACGATATGGAGAATCCTCGCATTTTAGAGGTTGGAATGAACTCAATTTTGACACTTTGCTTGAAAATTTACAAAAAAGGGACTGATTAATTTTCTATACAGTCACAAATTAACTTGGACCTTTTCTGTTTCAGGTTTTAAGGAGCTCTAACATCTGAACAACAGTTCTTCAGAGAAGCATGAGCTCCCACGTGTGAAGGTTGTAGTAGTATCAAAGGATCCATGGTAGATCAACAGTAAGCACCTGCCCCTCACCTGTTTGCAGCCTGCAGGTTGTTTCTTCGAGGTTCCGGGGATTTTAGGGATGAAAGCTGCGGCTCCTCTCCATGGTTTGTGGACAGCAGCTTGTGGCGAGGCAGCCCCATCAGAGAGCTCCGTGTCCCAGCAGTCCGGAGGCTCTCGCTCCCTCATGGCCTCAAAGTCATCTGCCCAGCTCTGAGCGCGAGGAGTTGACGACTCAGCGGCGTCGGTCAGATAGAGTCTGTTGAAAAACTGTCATCACCAACAGAGCATCAGTGCATCCTGGAGCATGCTGACTGCCTCGCAGAGTGATGAAGATACACAAGCGTCTTACCTCTTTCTTTGACACATCGTTTGATTTGGGCTTTGCTGTGGAAGAACAGTAACAAGAAAGGAAAAGTTGGCGAGAAGACTTAACTTAAATAAGGGTTAGAGGAACAGCCTGATGTCCTTACTGCCGAGTTTGGTGGAGCTCAGAAGAGTCTCTGCAGACGTGCTGGGTGGAGGAGGAAGACGGCTGAAGTACTCGTAGTCCAACAGTCTCATCAGCTCCTCTTTCAGCAGCTTATCTGTAAAAATACAAACAAATCATATAATAATGAGAGCATGATGGTTGAAGAGAAATATTACAAATCACATTCTTCGTCTGCTGCTTATCAACTTTTTAGAGCATGCTGTGCCAATCATCTTTAAGCACAAACACATCAACAACATATATTACATTATAGTTTTGTTTATTTTTAATATCTTTATTAGATTTTTAACATTTTTTACAGATCATAAACAAACATTTGGCTCACATATACATCACAATTCAAAACAAAATTCAGATGTTGGGCTCAGGGTTTACATCTTACAAGTATAGCAATAAAGGGGTGTATTACAAACTTGTTGAGTCTAGAGCTAGAAGCCTCTTCTAAGGGTAATGGAAATATTTAGACCAACATATGCCAAGAAGGGTTCCCATAGTCCACAAAAAAAAAAACAATCCTCTCTGGAATCTAGTTTACATGTTAGGTAGTCCAGTGGGACATATTCAAGTATGCCTCACTACCATTGTACCTTGGAAGGAACTTTATCTGTAATCCAATTTAAAAAGATTTCTATTTGTGTCACAAAGAATTAAAATCTCAAAGTTTCCTTTTATATTTGTCAATCATATAGTATTGATTATGCCAAGAAGTAATGACAGGGGTCTACCATCTGTATTAATGTGTAGGATCTTGTTCATTTCTTGCTCTGTGGTCTGCCAGAACTGCTGAATTTTTCTACAGGACCACAGGCAGTGTGTGAGATTACCCGTTTCTGTCTTACACTTTAGACATTGTGGGGATGAATTAGAGTTAAATTTATGGTGATGGAGATATGTAAGCTCTGTGTAATATCATTAACAGGACAGCCTTCACTCTTTTGCATACACTTAATGTTTTTGCATTCTTCCAAACATCATTCCAGCTATCATCTTTAATATCAACATTGAGTTCTCTTTCCCATATGCCTTTTAGACATGACGTGTTTGCATATATTAATTTTATTTATCCATATTTATCATATTATAACACTGTTTGGGCACATTTCCCACATATCTCCAAAAAATACTAAAGCTACAGAAACAATGTGTTAGATCAGCCACCCTCTCCAAATCTTTTGCACCAAGTGCACATTTTACTAAAACTCCAGTTGTTCACTATTTTTAACATTAACATTTTCCAAACATGCATGTTGTCTCATATAAAAACTCAGGTTTATCTGTTTGTTTACAAAATAATTTTGTTAGTAATTCAAGCCAAGCAAGGCAAGCTAACAACCTTTATGTTCCCCTATATAAAACATCTCTTCGTCAGTTTTCAATTAAATATCATGGAGTTATTTTGTGGATCAAATACATTAATTTGAATGCTTCCTCTATGTCATTGCCTGAATACAAAAATAGCCTAAGGAATTTTTTGCTGACCTCAACATGAACAGGAGCACTAACAATTAGAGTAAGAAAAGAAAAAAAAATCATGTTTTTTAATTTTTGAATATTCTGCAGAAAATTATTTGAACTAAACAGATTTAAATGATCTATTGCTCAGCCCTAAAATAAACCAAGACATCCACATTAACTCTGTGAGCCTTTGACATCTTTGCCAATTCATGCTGATGTACGGTTTGTGCCCCCATTTGCACAAAAATGCAGAGATGCTTACTCGCGGAGCTCCTGTCTCCCGCCGAGTCCTCATTCCTCCCTCTCTCCAATATCTCGACTCCGTTACTACCTCTGAAGATGGAGCAAAGCGGAGATCAACTCCCTCCATTCCGCCTCCAGGACATTCACAATGGAGGCGAAACGTTACAATTGAGCTTAAGTGAGCGTCGATGATTAGCTTAAGAAAAAAAAAAAAATAAAAAAAATCGAATTTTCCCACAACATTGAGACATCTGTTTTAACTCACATGTGGATCCTGCCACTGGTTTGTTCGCCCCCTCCAGCAGATCCACGTAGACCAGAGCCGCTTGCTCCATTTGCTCCTCTAAGCTAAAAACATAAAGGGAAGAAGAGAGTCAGAGGAGGGAAGAGACCTCTTTAAATATTTTTAATCCTCAGTTTATACACCTCAGCCTGTTGTCCCTCTGGACGCCCAGCAGCGCGGCGAGCTGGCCCAGACTGTGCATGAGATCTGCGGAGACGCGAGGAGCGCGGTTTTGTCCGGACAGCACATCTTTTTGGACGTGTTCCTGCTGCAGGCTGTGCAGGAGGTACTGGACCTGGAGCACGGTGCTCAGGCGTCTCTGCTCAGCCTCCGTCTTGGCCAACTGCTCCTTCTTCACTGCCTTCTTCTGAGCTCGCAGCAGCTGAGGAGGAAGATTCAAGAAGGGCTTTAAAAACAGGATATTTGAGAAACACTGATGATCTACAGATTTGTTTAAAATCTTTGGTCCTCCTTTTGAGATGGCCCGGCCCTTTAAATGCATCATTTCATCTGCACACTTTTTCAGATTCAATACAGCAAAATTTTCTCACCTGAACAAGAAATGAAAGCTCCCATGTCCGGCCAAACCATTTTATTTGCTTCTAATGTTGAAAAGTCTTTGAGCAGAAGATCATAACACCTTTAACTAAACTCAGTTTACAGAGAGAGGCCCGTGGTTTATGATGTCATAGCGATACAGCCTCCTCCTACATGTGATGCCATGGCCGTTTCAAAAGTCTGTCTTTAATCCCAACTCCTCACTCCCATCTGACATCATTTGGGCAGCCAGTCAGTGCAGAGCTCGTAATCAAAGCCCCCTGTAGCTCCGCCCCCTCCATCAGAGCGTTTCCAAAGGGGAGGGAAAAGGAGCTGCGGCTCATTTTTTTTAAATCAACTTAAATAAAATCCTTGATTAAAATACACCCAAGACATTATGGAGACAGTCAAACATGTAAGCTTCCATCTATTAATGAAAACTTAATTCAACACTATGAGTTTAAATATTAATATCTAGTAGTGTTTGCAGAAGGACCAGAGAGTTCATTGAGTTTAAAAACTTAGTTTTATAGGATGGGAGAGAGGAAGAGAAATAAATCCACAAAAACTGCAAATAATCTCTTAATCTCTGGACTGCGACAAACCAGTTTGGTACTGCAGAAGTGAGTTGTTGGAAATAAATCAGTAGTTACTGATAGTAGATATAGCATGTAATAGGGAGGGGAATTGAATTTATAACTCCCTCAATTAATCGATATCTTTAGTCTTTCTGCTCATCAATTCCTTCCACTGACAGGGGTCAGAAGTGGTCAGGATTGTGACTTAATTTGACAAAAAAATGAGCTTACTGCACAAATTTCAGGGAACTTACAAAACAGAAAATAAGCCAGGTCTCTTAAGTGAACAATTAATTTCCTTTTTTGAATATTTTTGTTGCATAAACAGGATCCCAAAATGAAAATCAAAAAGTAGTTCCTACATGAAACTGCTCACAAGAAGGTCTGCAGAATATTTTGAGCAACCAGGTCAGGATTTTTAGAATGAGACACTGGTTTTGAATTTTTCCAAATGTATTTCTGGTGCTTTGAGCATCACAGGAATTTTACCATTTAGTCCAATTACACTAGAGAAAAGGCCGACATCTCTACAGCTGATATCTCAAACATGTAGAACTCATACATTCAGTAAAAACCTAAATGGATAAACAGGCCCTTTAAGTTATAATGATAATCTCTGCAGTGAGCACTAAACCAGTTTCAACTAATCAAATGATATTGATATTTACCCATGTGCAATGGTGCAAATATTTTTTAACTTTTAAATTTTGTTTTGTTTATGTTGTTCTTGCAGTTTTATTTTTTCTCCTGTTCATGTCTTGCTTTTTTGTACGTTTTTTAGTTTGATTATTATTTTTTTTTAATTAAATTTATGTTTCATCTCTTTTTGCTATATTTTTGCTTTTACTGCTGTAACAATGCTAATTTATCATGTTTTGTTACTAGGCCAAAATATCATACTACTTATATACTCAGATAATTCAACCAGCTAATGCACTTTTTATTCCTTAACTATCTATTGCACTGAAAAAAGAGAAGCTCTCCAATCTTGTTGTACATTTTGTATAATGACAATAAAGGGCATTCCGATTCATTTATTGTATGAAAGGATGCCCTACACCTGCTTAGTCTACTTCTTCCTCTTGAAGGTCGGTGCTGGGTCCCTTGGCTTGACCCTGAGAGTCAATACAGCTTCAGGCCTTGATTTGCCAAAGGTTCAACTTGTGGCCCACCATTATGCCAATCTCAAATGTCCATCACCCAAAAGTCTCCACAAGAGACCTTAACCCCACCCAGGCAGGAATAAATCAGTGACCCTTTACCTCTGTTAAGATCGAATCCTGCTGTCCAAGTGAACCAAGTCTCTATACGAGTACCTGATCTTAAAAGGGATACGCCATTTTTGATACGATTTTTGTTTTCATGTCTTGCCATACTCTCGAATCCATGACAAGCAGATAGACACCATTCTTTCGACTGTGCGTACAGGAACAAGAAAGAGATGGGCAGAGCTTGCCCACCACTAGTTAGATTAGCTGAAACACTGGGAGTCAATGGGAAGTGTTAACCTGCCTCTGCTTACAGTCATCAGATAAACTCTAAAGCAACTTTAAAAGGTCCTGTGAGCTTGTTGTGACTCATTTTTTTACTGTGTTCTGTTAGGTTATTTTTTACTATCGTTGTATTATCTTCCTCTACTCCTAAACAGAGGCTTTGTTTTGCTGACCTACTTTTGCAGTAGTTTGTGTTAGAGATATAACGTTCGTGAATGAGTCGAGTCTTTTGAACAGCTCTTTTAATTGAACGATGAAAACCGATTCACAGTTTCTAGTGAGCCATTCGTTTGTGAGCCACTTAAATTTACAGGCAATTTACTTTTAATTGTTCACTTCAAAGAGCCGTTCAAAAGACTTGACTAGTTTGCGAACGTCACATCTCTAGCACAAACCACCGCCAAAGCAGGTCAACAGTCAGGTTAACACTTCCCATTGACTCCCAGTGTTTGAGCTAAGCTAATAAGTGGTGGGCAAGCTTGGCCATCTCTTCCTTGTTACTATGCACAGTTGAAAGAATGGTGTCTGCTTGTCATGGACTCGGGAGTGAGGCAAGACACGAAAACAAAGTTGCCGTATCCCTTTAAGAGAGGCCCTTTGGACTTACATTCTGAGTCAGACTGTCCAGAGTTTTGTGAAGTTCCCGTGCAAATACCAGATTATGTTCCACCTCCTCATATTTGTCCACAGCCACCTGAAAGACAAGACAGACAAGAAACCTGAATACAAACCCGAACACTCATTAGAGCAGGACATTTCTAAAACATCTTACCATCTGGTCCTTGTTCAACACCTCGCCTCGGCTCAGCCTCTTCTTGTAGTCCTCAAGTTTCATCTGCGGTCAAAACAAAAATTAAAATCAGAAAACTGTCGATGCTTTGATTTGAATATTAGTCATCCTCTCCATCTCCCACCTTCTTCTTCTCCAGGTTTCGGACTTTGTGTTTGAGGCAGATCAGGCCATCCTCGATGTAGTTTTCGTAGTCGTGGTAGGTGGTGGAGACCTCTAGGGTGAGCAGACCACAGGACGAGCCTATCTTGGGGCTTCCAGCCATTACTAGATCCTCCTGATGCTCCTCCCCTTCCTCTGAGCGCTCAGCTGGAGGGGTGACATCCAGGGGAGGGGAGGGAGACAGCTGCACCATGTTGAGCTCCACACTGGAGAGAAACGGAACATGGTGACGTTTATAGACATGCAAACATGAAGCTAAACATCGGATCATCGTGACTGCTGATCTTTTAAAAGTGAGATCAGTCCTTATCACCCACACAGCTGCCAGCATGTCCGTCACTGTTTTTAAAGATCAAATTCTTTTTAACCTAAAGAGGTCTGAGTGACACAAGTAAAACTGAGTGTTGAGTGAGACTGGCAAGAAACATACAGACACATGAAATATCGCAAATACCTCATCAGCCAATCATATGGCAGCAACTTAATTCATTCAGGCATGTAGACATGGTCAAGACAGGCCAAATCGAGCATCAGAACAGAGAAGAAAGGAGATTTAAGAGACTGGGATTTTCACAATCAACCAGCGGCCTCTGCAGTCACCAGATCTCAATGCAGTAGAGCACCTTTGGGATGTGATGGAAGAGGAGATTTTCATCATGGATGTGCAGCAACTGTGTGATGTTGTCATGGAGATATGGAGCACCATCTCTGAGGGATGTTTCCAGCTCTGAGGGCAGAAAGGGGATCCAACCTGGGACTAGGAAGGTGTACCTAATAAAGTGGCCATTAGTGCATGTTCATACTTGAATTCTGGTCTATTTTAAGAGTTAAAAGTGAGTTCAGGTGCCAAACTTGTACCAGAAATAAGAATTTTACCTGAGGCCCTTGATATGAAGTGCACAGTATATCAAAGATGATTTTTTCACAGTTGGGATAATAATTTAGGGTAACAAATGCCTCAAAAGTCCTTAAAACATCAAAATAAGGCTCAACAATATATCTTTTCTAAATCACAATTGCAGTGTTTGGATGTCCAATAATCACATCGCAGGAAAGTGCATAGTCAGTCTCATGACTCAGCACAGCCTGCTGCCGTTTCTGTTTGACGGATGGAAACAAAAATGGAGATTAATATAATTTCCTTGACTTTTTACAATTAAAGTACAATAATGTCCCCTCTAGGCTCACTTAAGATGGTCCACCGTGCATGCAGAGTTTGTGAGACATTCCTGACAGATGCAGAGGTGTTACACTTTAAGAAGTGACCATGTTAAATGGAGACCCCAAAATTAACAGTGCAGAATGGGGACCCTAATTGTCACTGAAGAAGGTAAAAGCATGTATGTTTTTCTATATGCACTCCTCAAAAAGAGAAGTTGGTGAATGTTATTTTAGTTGATTATTTCTCCCCTTTAATATCACCAATCAGTATTATATTTTATATGGTTGGAAAGTCTGATTAACTGCGAGGTATAACTTGTAAGGATCGAGCATTTGTGTTAATGAGTCGCACAGCTAGAAAGAGGAAAGTGCCAAACCCCCTCTTCCCCTGGAGGAAATAATCCTGACACCAGATAATCCTGACACTCTGCAGACCAGAACACCAGTTTACAGCTGCAGGAGATTTTGGCTGGGCGATAAATTGATTAATTTGAATTCTGAGTGCAGGTCTGGCACACGCATTTTTAGGCTTTAGTTTGTTTACTTAAGTTTTACTCCGTGAAAATCGAGCAGTTTTCTGTGTTTATGTAGGAAATCCTCCGTTCAAACTACAACATCAACATTTGATGACCAAATTACAGCGTGCTCTTCAAGTATAAGTTTAAGTAAACTCAGTTTAGTTTTGGAGTTTATTCCCCCCCTTTTCCCATCCCTAATACCGGCTGTAATAATGGCAAAATACACATATGTACCATAACGCTGCACATTGTCACTGCAGGGGTAGATATAGAATCACTTCATTAGAGTTAAATTTTTCCTCACCCTGAAAGCAGCATGTCCATTTCTGTTAATACTTTGTGCTCTTGAAGAAAAATATTGAAATGAGTTTTGGAAATGTGGGCATGATGGATACCTGAAAAAATCCATGATGGTGCATCCCTAATGTTAGATTAGATTAGATAGAAATGTATTTATCCCTTGGGAAGACTCCCTCAGGGAAATTCCAGCAGCAGCTTTATAGAGCAGATAAAGAGATATAAATAAAATAGATATAAATAAAAATAAATAGAAATATGGCTACTGGCTGGCTACTGCTCCTCCTGTCCTTTGTTTTCCTGATACTCCTCCTCCCCCTGAGTGAGGAGTTGTACAGTTACAGTTGTTGTCCCTTACAGTAACATCTGCCCCCTCGCCTGGTGGGACACCAGTTTGAAATGGGACATGTCAGCAGTGATGGCGTGGAAGAAATCCTGTATAGTCATTTAAATCAACAGCAGAGCATCACCTTTAATATTGTACTTTTTAAAAATTTTGAGTAAAACTACGAAATCTGAGAACTCGCCCATTTTTTGTGTATTAAAAGTTTGTTATCTTTTCATACTGTATTGGAACTTCAGCTTTTTATATTAGGCATTTACCCCAAAGACTAAAATATAAAAAGAAAAGAAAGAACTTTTACAGATATTTAAAAGCAAAGGAACAAAAGCGTTAACTTGGAAGACTTGGAGGCCAAGTATCAAACGATGGTTAAAAAAATGTCTGTTTTTATCCTCAGAAGAAAATCACTTACATTTATAGATAAACAAGATCAACTCCACAGTACTTGGGAACCTTCATTCAATATCTCAGGGATAACCAGACAGGGTCGACCATCATAAAAAACTAAATTTTCAGTATTTATATTTTCAAACATTGCAACAACTTATGATTGAAGTAAGTCCAGAAAAAAAATCTCGATTTTTAATTTTGAAATCTTCTGCAAAAAATAGAATTAATGGGTTTAATGCTATATTGCCCAGTCCTAACTATGCCTAATACACCACTCATAATATGTGCAATATTAAAATCTTGTCACTCCCTGTAGTTTGACGGCAGTCACAGGATGAAGGTCGATATTTGAAAAAGAATATTTGAATATGAAGGAGATTTGAATATGAAGGAGGCAAAAAGACGAGCTGATTTTTTAACAAATGAATGTCAGACATGTACAATTATGAAGAAAAAGTTTCATGACCATTGGTGGTTGTCCACATGGTGAATATGCCAGTCAAAACTGGTCAAAATGTGTATTTTTAGCATTTTTAGGATCCCTTTTCTTCGAGATTAAGACCTTTGCAGAGTCCAGTTCCCTCCTGCAGATGGTCCTGTCCTCAGATTAAAGGACTTCAGCATCAGTAGTTTGTTTTAAATGATTGTAGGCGGACGCTGACCCCCTGAAAATGGATTTTTACAATTTTGTGTATAAAAGCGTCACCACTTTGGAGACCGATGACTCAAAAACTGGAAGAGAGGTCTTTTCTGGTGACAGAATCTGAAGTCCTGGATCTAAATTACCCAGGAGAGCAGATTTCATTAAGAAGTTTTTGCTGGTTTCAAAGATGTTAGAATCAAAAATCAGCTCCTCGTTTGTCAAAAATAGGCGCAACAGCCCTTTAAAGGTCAGCGTTCAAAAACCCTGAAGATTTAAACTTTGCACGTGTTGATTTTATATTAAGAAGCAACAACACAATTTTTAACCCAAATCTGAGTTAGTCACCACGATTTTTGGAGTTTAGTCGAGTTGAAATGACCCGAATGAAGAAATATTGATTATCAGCAAAAATCCAACACTGTGAATCCCTGATGATTAAAGTTAAATTAAGTTTTTCCTTGAGCTACCCTTACTCCACCTGTAAATTGTGGCGCTGTTTGAAAATATAAATACTGAAAATCTGCTGTTGTTAAAGTCTACTCAGGGTGCAAGTTTAGCATGAACACATTTTTAGGCTTTAGGTTGTTTACTTTAGTTTTACTTGGTGAAAATCGAGCAGTTTTCTGTGTTTATGTAGGAAAGCCTGGCTCCATCCAAACTACAACATTAACATTTGATGACAAAATTAAATTAAAACAAAATTATTTAAATTTAAAACTTTAACATTGCTGAAAAACAGAAATCAGCCCTCAAACAGCTAAAGGGTATATAAAAAAAGGAGCAGCACACATTTACAATATTAAACGAGATGCTTTTATGCATTAAAATAATGTACTGTATGTCACAGCTCAAGTGGGCAAATGGTGGCCAGCGGCCCACCAGCCGATTTTAAATTTACATACACTGCAACAAAAAAAGGACAAATCTGCCACCACAGCACCACAGGCAAAATGCATTAAAACATGAAAAATGGGAAATATTTCCACTAAAGGCTTTAATATCTGAATGTCTTTTAGTTTTTACCAGGAATTATTAGGTATGATCAGCTATGGTCATAAATAAGTCATTATTAATATTTTAATAAGACAGAAAAAGTCAAATAAAGTAAAATAAACTTCAGTAAAAGGTTTTTTTTGGGGCCAAATTACATTTGTCAAATTTAATTTACAGTTGGACTTTCTGTTAAGAAAACATATTTTTGCATCGAAAAATGTGTCTCAACTGTTCGGTTTAAAGCTTGAAATTGAAAATAAACTATGAGAGCTAGATTTTTTTTGCTGAATTACAGTTATCTTTGTTTGTCCTATTATGTAGAATAATTTTAAAATAATAGCCAAGCAGTCTTCCCTTGTTTAAACTCAAAGAGGGGAATTGTAATTGCTGTAATGTGTTAAAAAAAAAAAAAAAAAAAAAAAGATTCCTTTTGAAGGTGTGAATGTCTGAGATGACCGTATATTGTAATATTTGCAATATTGTTGATTATTCATATTCTTTGTAATGTTCTTATTTGGGTGCCCATGGAAAAGAGAGTGGTCTAAGTCAAGATTAAATGAATAAATAAACAAATGTGCAACTACTGGCCCGTCTACAACGTATTATAGTAACAATGTGGCCTCATAGTAACCACAAGAGGAAGCAACACGCCACGCTTAGTAGTAGCTGCTGTTAAAAAGATGAGCCCGCCACAAGCCCCCTGGGGACCTTCTGCTTGCCCTGGGCTTCCAAACTCCTATAAGCACCCCTGGATATGCCCTGTATCAGTGAGCCTTTGCCAGTTCCCTTTAAAAGCCTTTAGACAGCTTAAGGCTAACTGGAGAGGGGGCTCCTATTACTCTCTGCCCTGGGCCCCTAAACGCCTGAGCTCGGCCCTGTCTGCAGGACCGTTTGGGTCCAGATTGTGGATTTGGAGTGAGCCCAGCTTGGGCAGCAGCCAGCCCCGTGACAGTGCATTTATACCGGCCCCGGAGCAACAGCAGCAGCGGCGGCAGCGTGCTCTCTGGATCCATCAGGAACAACAGGAGCAGCTTTTACAATTAAAGAACAATGACGCTGCTGATGCGTGAGGAGGTCCGGCTCCGCTCAGGGCGGGGTGGCCGAGATTTGGGCAGAAATTTGGCTCCGGGGAGCGGATGAAGCGCAGCTAAAGAAGGGGCGGATAAATAAATAAAATAAACCTGAATATTAAACTCTGACAAAACCACAAACTTCACTGAAACGCGTTCAAACCACAGCACGGCTGATAAAGTGCTGAGTCATGACTCCAAATTAAAAATCAATAAAGTTCAAAATCCAAAAACAAACCGAACCGCAGACCCACCTCGTGCGCGTGAAATCCCTTCAAAGAGATCCGCCGGACATCCGAAAACCCCCGAAGATGACCGAGTCCTCTCCGACAGTGAGGCCACGCGGGGCAGAGCCCACACCTTTAAATACTCACAGATCCATCCGCGAGCACATCCGGGTCCGTCACCTGTCACACATGACCCGAACATGGACTTACATTCATTTAATTAAATAATTAAACAAGCAGCAATTAGCACTTTGATTAGTGCGGTTAATTTTATCACAACAGCAGAAAAATCATATTTTTAAAAATGTGCTTGGTCATTTCTACAGCCAGGGGTGCAGTAAAGGGGGTGGGGGGGAAATTAGGCTAAAAGGGGGCCCGAGAAATATTGCAACCTCAGTAAAATTGATTTTTTTTTTTTTTTTACATTTCTTTACTGTTCCTTCAAAAATACACGTTTCCTTCTTTTACTTTGCAAAAAGTAATGTTAAGACTTCACCAAGTTCCAATAAAATTACCTTCATATCAAAATAAGATTTTTTTTACTTTTTTTTTTACATACATGGATTTTGTTTTGGTAAATTGGTACAAAAGTAATCAACATATAATAAGAGTAGAAATAATATTAAAAATAAAGAGTCAGGAGGAATAAAATGAAGCATTAAAATGGGTAGAAAAGCACAAAACTGAATTAGGTTAATATAAAAAATATTTAAAAAAAAATACAATAGGCACAAAAAATAACAAATAATTACATAAAAATATTATATATATTATATTTCTTTTTTATATATTTATAATTAAATATTAATGTATATATTATTGTATAATATTCATAAAAACAGATAAATATATGATTATATTTATACATATTAATAAAATAAGACAAGAAAAGGCCCCAAGAAATATTAAAGCTCTACAAGATTTGTGTGTTAACATTTCTTTACTCTTCACTTAAGAAATACAACAATTAAAAAACAATTCCCTCCCACCAACAACTGGATCATTGACTCCCTCCATCTTTAAATAAAAAACTAACATCCTTCCAAACTGGCATTTTCAGTCTGATAGTTTTAAAATCTAATTAGGTTATTTTATCTTTGATTATTTATTATTGATCCCTTTCTTATCTTGTTGGGCATTTTGTTTTTAACTTTGCAATGTAAGGTGGCCTTAAGTGCTGAAAGGCACCTACAAATAAATTATATTATTGTTATTAACACGTTTCCTTGTTTAATTTTGCAAAGATAGTGAATTCTGAGCATCTTTTGCATCACTTAATTCCAATAAAATGACATTCATATAAAAATAGGGCCCCTTTAGAACACTGATGAGAGGACGTTAGTTCTGTTTATGCACTGTGGTGAATATCTGTATGTCTAAATTGTATATTAAATATTTAAGTTATACAGAAAGACAAATGTTTAATCTGCAGAAGTTAAAATGTATAAAAGATCAGATGACATTTACCAGATCTGCTTTGGGATAGGGCCCACAGTGTTATCTTGTAATGGGGCCTTGAATTTCTAGTAGCACCCCTGATAAAATTTAAAAAAAGGAAAAAACAAAATTATTTAATTAGCTGACAATTCGGCACTAATGGGAAGAAATCATTTTTTAAGAGACAAAGCGTCTCCTTCATGATTTAATTTTATCATGCTTGGAAAAAAATAGAAATTCTTCAAAACAACCAAATAAATGTGAAGTTAAATTTTATTTATAAAGCAAATTTAAAAACAACACAAGTTGACCAAAGTGCTGCACAAACAAAAGGAGACAAACAAGATAAGAAAACAACAATGAGAATTATCATAAGACGTAATACAGAATAAAGTGGGACAAGAAAGCACAGCAGAAAAGGGCAGATGAGATAAAAACTATAAAATCTATTATATATTAATAATAAAAACAATATAAAAGAAGTGAATAGAAAATAAATCAGGGAGGCTCAGGGTTTGGCTCCATCTTCTCAAGCCTTTACTGTCCAACAAGATCAACCAAATGAGATGTTGTTCATCCATTTAAAACTTTAAAACTATAAATAAAACTTTAAAAACAGTTTAATTTCAGTAACTGTCCAAACCTGCTGTGAATGAGAAGGTCAGGGAGTTTTTCAGGTAGGTCACTCAGGGGATTCCCAGGACAGATCAGGGCTGTAAGTGTGACAAGGTCGTCATGATGAGAGGTTAAAAGAAAAGGTGTGCAGCTGAGGTAATTTCTTATAAGGGAACAAATAAACTGAAACAACCATTTAGCTTCTGTTCGGAGGAGGAGCAAGAAATGTGACTGGATCACATTCCTGAAGGTCAGGCTGAAGCAGAGCCACACAAAGTTTTCAGTCCTGCCAGAGGCCTCAGGTCTGACTGGAGACCAAAACCACCGGTGAGTGAAATAGACTTTATTCACTCTGTCAACCAACGGAACGAGGCATAATCATAGATACTTGTGTTTTATTATGTTTTTACACTCTTGTGTGTTTTTAGTGATCATAGCATTTTATTTGTTGTTGTCTTATCCTATTTGTAAATGATTTTTTAAATTATTGTTTTCATTTGTTGTTTTTTTTCACTTGTTTTGTTTTTCATTTATTTAGTGCATTTTTCCCTAATAGTCACAGCATATTTTAAATGTTATTATGTTTTGTCTTTTTTCATTTGTGCTTGTGTTTTTAATTATTGTTACAATTTCCATGCCTCTTTATTTGCTGTGTTTCATTGTTTTTATTTTTTGATGTTTCTTCTTTGTACCTGTTATATGTTATTTGTAATTGTGTTAATGTACTTTTTAAATGCCATTTATGTTTTTATATGTTGTTCTGTTTGTTTGTTTGTTTGTTTTGGCATTTTTCTCTTATTGTTGTTTTTATTCACTGTTACATTGTTATTTGTGTTGTTTTAATTTTTCTGTTATTCATTTTTTATTTGCCATCTCATTAATTATTTTCATATTTTAATTAAACATTGTGTGTTCAGATATTTTGTTGGTTTTTTGTATGTTGTGTTCTGTTTATTTTCAACTGTGTTCTTGTAATTGTCAAATTAGTTTTTTATCTGTCATCATGGGGTTTTTTGTTTAATTTCCGTGCTTATATTTTTTAAATTTTATTTTTTATAGATTGAAACATTTATTAGTTGTGTCTTTTTAATTTGCTTTTTGTTGTAGCTTGTATTTGTTATTGTTTTTTCCTATTTGTCAATGCTTTTTTAATTATTGTTTTTATGTGTTGTAACTTTTCTTAGTTGTCGTATTTTTTATTCATTGTCATAATTTCATTTGTTGCTGTGTCTCTTTATTTGTTGTATTTCATTTTTTATTTGATGTTTCTTCTTTGTACCTGTAATATCTTACTTGTTGTGCTTATATGTTTCTTTTTAAATTTCCATTATGTTTTTTTGTATGTTGTTGTGTTAGTTGTTGCATTTTTCTCTTACTGATGTGTTTTTGTCACTGGTACATTTTCATTTTCATTTTTTTTTCTCCTTTGTCTCCTCATTGTTTTTTTTGTTTTTTTACATTTTTTAGTTACCCGTGTGCATTTGTATGTTGTTTTGGTGTCCTTGTTTTATATATTTTGTTATGTTCTATTTGTTCTGTCTTGTTTCTTGTTTTATTTACTTGTTGCAGTATTATTTTATTTGTCAAATTATACTTCAATTGAGTTTTTATCTGTCATTGTGTTTTTGTTGTGAAATATACGTTTGTGTTTTTTTAATTTGTTTTTATTGTTTGCAACATTTTTTATTTGTTGTGTCTTTTTTAACTTATTTTTGTGTTGTCGTGTCCTGTATTGTTTGTTGTGTTTTCCTATTTGTCTATGCATTTTTTGTAAGTGTTGATTTTATTTGTTTGTTGTCACATCTGTTCAATTGTTGTATTTTGTTCGTTGTTGAGTTTTTATTTGTTGTGTGTCTCTTTATTTGTTGAATTCATTGTTTTTGTTTGTTGATGTTTCTTCTTTGTACCTGTAATATCTTATTTATTGTTTTGTTTTTAATGATTTTGCTCTCTTTTTAATTTCCAATGTGTTTTTGTTTGTTGTTGCATTTTGTCCTTAGTGTTGGGTAGACTTGCAGCCAGTTCAGTCATGTCCCTAATATCCATAAATAGAAATCCTCAAAAAATAAATCAGGCATGATATAAAAAAATCGCCCACCGTAGAGCGAGTAGATGTTTCAAATATTAAGACTGAAGCCATTGTTTGAACCAGGCTGTAAAGATGTTTAATTAGGCCATAAAACGTCTGTTTCCTGCACACAATCATAACACCTCTTGGGTTCCTGCAGCCAGCCTCTAGTGGACACTGGGGGGACTGCAGCTCTTTGATGCTCCTGCATGGGCCTCCATTTCAGTCCCTGAGGTTACTGCTTGGTTTAGTTCTGCTGAAAAACAAGAGTGAACATGGAGAGAGTAATTGATGTTATGTTGCTTCTCCAGACAGCCTCTAGTGGACACTGGGGGAACTGCAGCTCCTGCATTGGTTTCTTTTTCTCCACACTTGGGGTTGTTGTTCATTGGAAACTCATTCCAGTCTTCCATTTTTCTTCTTGTTTTCCTGTTTTTCAGATACAAAATGGCCTCTGCCAGCTGCCTCCTCTCTGAAGACCAGTTCCTGTGCTCTATCTGCCTGGAGGTCTTCACTGATCCAGTCTCCATACCATGTGGACACAACTTCTGCAAGAACTGCATCTCGCAACTATGGGAGATAAATCAAAGTTACCAGTGTCCCCTGTGTAAGGAGCTCCTTTACCCAGGAACCACGCTGAGGGTCAACACCATCTTAAAGGAGATGGTCAATCAGTTCAGGAAGAAAATGGGAAACTCAGAGCAAAACCAAGCCAGAGAAGGAGACGTACTGTGTGACGACTGCTCTGAAACCAAAGTGAAGGCCCTGAAGTCCTGCCTGACCTGCCTGACCTCCTACTGTGAGACCCACCTGGAGCTTCATCACAGAATCCCCAACCTGAAGAGACACAAACTGGTTGATCCTGTAGAGAACCTGGAGATCAGAAAGTGTGAGAACCATAATGGACTCCTGGTGATGTTCTGCAGGACGGATCAAACGTGCGTGTGCCTCAGCTGCTCCGATTCAAACCACAAGCTCCATCATATTGTCCCTTTGATGGAGGAATACCAGGACAAAAAGGCTGAACTCCAGGAGGCAGGGACTGAAATTCAGCAAATGATTAAGGAAAGACAGCTGAAGATCCAGCCTCTTCAAACTTCAGTGAAGCTCAGCCGGAAAAACGCAGACCGACAGATGGCGACAAGCGTGCAGATCTTCGACACTCTGATCCAGAACATTAAGAACAACCAGGCCTGGCTCCTTGACTTAATTGAAGACAAGCACAAAACGACCAAAGATCAGGCTGAAGGCTTCATTGCAGAGCTAGAAGGTGAGATATCTGAGCTGGAGAAGAGACACAGTGAGGTGAAGGAGCTCTTACACCAAGAGGATCACCTCAAGTTCCTCAAGAAACTCCCATCCTTGAACATCACACCACCCTTCAATGAATGCATGGAGGTCAGAGTTCACCCATCGTACGAGGAGACTGTGAGGACCGCGGTGGCTCAGCTGGAGGAGAAGCTCAATGAGGAGGTGAAGAACCTCTGCCTCGATCTGATAATGAAGAGCATCCAGCAGCACGCTGTGGACGTCATCCTGGATCCTGATACAGCACATCCTGCTCTTCTAGTGTCTGACGATGGGAAGCAAGTGTCCTACAGCAATGTAAGACAAGATCTACCCGACAACCCGAGCAGGTTCTTCAAAGATGCATATGTCCTGGGAGTACCAGGTGTTTCCTCAGGGAAGTTCTACTTCGAGGTGCAGGTTGAAGACAAAACCAGATGGGAGTTGGGAGTAGCTGCAGAGTCAGTCGACAGGAAAGGCAAAGTCGAACCGAGCAGAGAAACTGGCTTCTTCACAATATGTTTGAAGAACAAGAACAAGTGCTTCAGTCCTGGAAGTCCTTTCCAAATCCACCTGGAGTCGAGGCCTCAGAAGGTCGGCGTGTTTGTGGACTATGAGGCAGGCCTTGTGGCCTTCTACGATGTAGATACTGGAGCTCAGGTGTTCTCCTACATTGGATTTAAATTTGGTGAAAGTCTCCACCCTGTCTTAAGACCTGGTTGGAGTGACAGCGGAGAAAACGCTGCTCCGCTGATCATCTCTCAGGTCGATCAAAGTAGTGAGGTTTAGCTGGTGTGCCATCCAGACCAGGTTCACCTCGAAAAAGGGAGTGTAGGCTCTGGGTCCGTGTACCTAGCAGCCAACAGATTTTCGTTTTAAATGAAAAAAGACAAATTGGGAGACCAGCTGTCTCCCGATGACCAGTTAGGAATAAGAAGACAAAAAACAGAAAACAAATTGAAAATAATTTTTTCTAATAGAAATCGTAAAATGAAAAAACAACTCTTTATTTGACTTTCTTTGATGTGGTTATACATGGAAATTGAGTATCAAAACGTGCGTGGAAATCTTGTGTTTCAAGTTTGTATTCACTTTTTTGTTGTGACCCAGAAGTTATTGTAACTAGGAGCGGGACACCGGCTTCAATGTCAGTTTCCCATGGGAGGAGGGAAAATCAAGAGTACAAATGTGGATTAGGATTGAGAGGGTGGGTTAGATATTGTATTATGATTATTATCTCCTTTTTTGTGTGTGTTTGTTCTTGTGTGCTATTGCTGTTGTTCTATGTAAAGCATGCTGTGCTACATTAACTTGTATAAAAAGTGCTATACAAAATTAAAAAAAAAACAACAACATTATATTGATTGATATTATCCGCAACTTCATGTGCATGCGCTGGCCCTCATCTTTTCATCTACTACTTACAACCAGTTACCACTTCTGGGTCACAACAAAAAAGTGAAAACAAACTTGAAACACAAGATTTCCACACACGTATTTTAATACTCGATTTCCATGTATAGCCACATCAAAGAAAGTCAAATAAGTTGTTTTTTCATTTTCCAATTTTTATTGTCAAAACAAAAAACGGAAAACGGTTTGTTTTCCATTTATGTCTTCCTATTCCTAAGTGGTCATCAGGAGAAACCTCATCTCCCAATTTGTCTTTTTTCATTTTTAAAAGAAAATCTGTTGGCTGCTGAGTACAAGGACCGCTCTGCTCAGATATCCATCCTTTTATACTCGTGTTCCCCAAATGCAAGTTCTTGCTGAGGGATGTAAGACAATAAGGTGTCCTATGCCGGCTGCACATACTTACTGTATATTTATGTATTAATATGATGTTCTATATTACCAGATGTTGTATATTTCATACTCTGTAAACACAAAGGCCATCCAGGGCTTGTGCTGGACATATGAGAAAACAAAAAACTATGCAGCACATCCTCTGTTTGAAAGGCAAATCAAACTCCTGGCAGGAGGCAGGTCTTAAAAAGCTCTACCTGTAATGAACTGATCCTCTATCAAGCCCCACCCTCCTTAGTAACTGTTGCTAGGTTAGACAGGTCTTCTCCTGTGGCTTTGTTTGTTTAAGTGGTAGATTTGCCATGTGCACCACAGATGCTCAAAATTAGTAATCACCAACTGGTGACCCGGGGACCACATCAAGCCCCTCAAAGCTTTCCATCTGGCTCCCAGATTATCACTACACAGAACAGGATCAGGGCCACAAATATGGCCTAAAAAATAAAATCCCTGATTTTTTTCCCCCAAAACACTCAATTTGCCATTTTAATCGATTATTTCCCTCTAAAAAAAAAAAAAAAAACTCCAAGTTACACAAAAATTACATAATTCCAGTTTTGCCTTTATTTTATCAGAATATCTTTCAAAACTAAGCAGAATTTCGCCCTTATAGTTAAGTGCATTCTGTAATTTCTTCATAAAATGTTGATCATGTAGTTCGAATGTAGGCAGGCCTGTCTACATAAACGCTGAAAGCTGAGATATTTTCACTGTATTAATATTGAACTCTCTGATCAGTGTTTAATGTAATTTACAAATACGAGCCTAAACATGTGCTTGGGCAAAAGCTTACAGGGCCGACCACAATGAAAACAGTAGATTTTCAGTATTTTTATTTTCAAACATTGCAACAACTTGATTGAAGAGAGTCAAGAAAAATCTTGATATATTTAATTTGAATGATATATATATATATATATATATATATATATATATATATATATATATATATATATGGATGAAACTTTTTTCACTGAAAAAAACATGATTTTGGGGAAAAAAAATCACATTATAAAATTAAAGTAAGAATTCTTAAATAAAGTATGACTTAAATGTCAGACTTCTAGCTTTTCTCCACATAGTTCTAACTTTAATTTTAGTGTTCTGTCTTTTTTTTGTTTTTTATAGTCTTTACTGTTAGCAAAATGAGAAATTGTATAGTGTAAAAATGTGTTGTTTTAAGGATAGTTTTTTAAATACCCACAACTGTAAATGAAACCCCATGTGTCCACTTCAGGACTGATGAATGGGACTGATAACCAATAATATTTTAACTGGACCAAAATATTTCATTATCCTTGTTTTGTAATTATTATTACCAATTTCTAAAAATCAGCATATGCCAAGAAAAAACTGTCCCTTGTACAAATGTGGCTGAAGCTTGAATTAGACGTGACAAACATTTATTGAACGTGTAGAAATTACAGGTGTTTATAAAAATACATACACTGCTTTAAGAAATGAACAGTAGTGCATCTCTCTGCAAAATAACCCTTAATAGACACAAATGTCTACATTACAGTTCATATTAATGTTATTAAAGTCAAAATATCCATGATGCAGGTCCCTCTAGACTACAGCCTTTGAATACAAGGTTTTAAGGTGTAATACAATCATTGTAATGTGTTCAGTCTACGGCAGCATCCTGAAATACACAAAGCAAATTCATGTAGTGAAAATACAGTAAAATACTTTAAACTTCAAGTTAATAAATATGTTTTTATACCCTTATATGAGAGATACCATTAAGAGGACATAAATGTGAAGCATGGTGAAGCAGAGCGGCGATGAAATTGGCCTTAAATTTAAAAAACATTAAGATTGTTCAGAACTTTAAAGCCACATTCACACATCAGCATAAAGTAGCTTATGCTGACCTACTTTACGAAATCATCAAAATTTCGTGAAAGTACATTCCAGAGGTCACTTTTGCTGTTAATGTCGCAGGTCAATGTATCTAAAGTGGCGAAAGACGCTGTGCTGGTGGAGTGTGAGATTTCACGACAGCCTAACAACCTATTACCTCTGCCAAGGAGGCTGTGTTTTTGCTGGCGTACGTTTGTGTTTGTCTGATGTTTGTAAGCAAGATTACACATAAACTACTGGGCGAATTTTGATTAAGTTCTCAGGAGATGTTGGTAATGATGATTCATCATTTTAGTTTTTGCTCAGTAGCTCTCTAACTAATAATGATATCAACATGATTCCTAGTGCTAGGTGTGGATTTTCAGGGTCATGAATTATATTATGATGGTAACTTTATCATGGAACTATAGCTTATAGATTTAACAGCAAAATGTGAGCTACTGTGGTTTGCACTCTCTGAGTGCTTTTTAGTTCAAGACGGATTTTAAACTTTCGCCCATGTAGATCTAACACTGCTGTTCATGCTGCAGGACTTCCAGCTCGTACTCTTGCTGACTGCCCTTGGGATCTTCCATCTTCTCAGGCTCAGACTTGTGCCAACCCTGGTCAGCCTAGTCCTTTACAGAGCACGTAATGTAGAAGCTAGTATTCACTGTTGCCAGTGAAAGTCAGCAATCGAAATTTTAAGCGTGCTCAAAATATGTGGACGTACTGCGTTACTCAACTGATGTTAGCCCAGGGGTCACCAACCATTCTGAGCCTGAGAGCTACCCAAAAGATGAGGAGCATGATGTAGGCTACTGGTTTGATTGAACAATTTTGAGAAAAAAATTTGTATAGTTTACCTTAAAAATATTAATATGCATTTAATGGGCTACATATGACACTGTATATTCATTTTTTACTTTAAATATTTCCTCACAATAACCATTACTTACGAATAGAAAATATGGGAAAACAATGTATTCACATGAGTCTTTATAACTGATCTATATGCTAGACTTAAATGCATAAACTTTGACCCCATGCAGGTCTAAGTTAAAAAGGAAATATACTGATTTTAAATGTCATGCATGTGTTACATTTGTTTTTTGTATTGATGCAAGTATGATTCATCTGAAAAAAAAAAAAAATTCAATTAAATAATGGCTATTTATTTCAAGCTCTACTTGTAATGTGTACTACTGGGCAACATGTTGGCCACCCCTGCTGTAGCCTGACTTGGACATTTCCCTATATGCCAGCAAAAGTTGGCCAAAACATCAGTGTGTGAATGCGGCTTATTGATCTGGAGGGGTCCAAGGTCTATTCCAGAATCTCAAAAAAACATCTATAACTAATTTGATGGTACAGGAAAGCAAGGTTAATTAAAGCATATAGGAATTTCTAAAAGTCTTGGAAATTTGCACATTGTCACCAGCACTGCTTTTCCTCAGTGACAAACTATCATTTTAAAAACAAACCGAACAGAAAAGTCATGTGAGAATGTTAAGTTGTGTTTTTAATCCCTGAAAATTATCTGAAAACGGCTGTAAAACAATCTAAAGTTAACGATGAAACCTTACAGCATGGTTTGTTTGCAGGATTTGGACGGATGCTTGCTTACATTTTATTTACAAAAATATATATTAAAGCTGTACAACATGACACAAACAAATCAAATAAATCCAAAAATATCATGTGTGGAAAATCTCATGCACCCTTGGATCAACATGAGGTCCTTGAAAAGCTGCAGAACATGAAATTCCTCTAAAGGCCTCGAACTAAACAATATTTACAATCCTCTCAGCTTTTCTCTCTCAGGGAATCAGGGCATATCTTATAAAATATAAATAACTCCTGGGCCCGTCCCTACA
Organism: Cetoscarus ocellatus; assembly: GCA_037902135.1. Lineage (NCBI taxonomy): Eukaryota > Metazoa > Chordata > Actinopteri > Labriformes > Labridae > Cetoscarus > Cetoscarus ocellatus. The sequence goes on along the minus strand of JBAMNC010000947.1, from coordinate 643,917 downwards.
TGATGAAAAAGCTGCAGAAGAGCGACGACAGCAGAGTTGGATTAACTGTGCTGTTGTCTGAATCTTCCTGAGGGGTCATTTAGCTTATAATGGTTCAGTTTTTACAGTAATCTAAAATATCAGCTGCATGTGGACGGCTACTGACGACTGTTTGTGCTTCTACTTTGAATCATCCTTCGTTTTAATGATTAAAATAATGTTTTAAATTATTACTGATTATTTACAGAAACATGAGAAACAAGCTCCAAGACTGTTTGGTGATGATACATTCCCCATTCTGCTTGTTTTAAGTTGTATTTTGAAAAAATAAAACAATATATGAGCATTAATTTTGGATTGGTGATGATGATGACAGACATTATCAATGTGGAAGTGCATTATTTACTTAGCAGTGCCAAATAGTGACTACCAAAGCTACAAATACATTCCCCAACTTAAAAAATGCACAAGCTGTGACCAGAAAGGTGAAAAGGGCAGGTTGGCCCAAACATCTTGAGCCTTGATTTGATTTGGATGTTCTTTAAGGCAACAGCAGAGGACAAATTACTAAATTCACAGCTTTCTGAACATGGCGCGTTTTGTGTTTACTACCTTTGCCCAAGGAGGTTGTGTTTTTGCTGACGGACGTTTTTGCCTGTTTGTTTATTTGTTAGCAAGATTACGCAAAAAATACTGTACGGATTTTGCTGAAATTTTCAGGAGATGTTGTTAATGGCGCGACTTAAAAATGATTTGACTTTGGTGGCGATCCAGATAACCGCCATTAGCGAATGATGGTTTTTGATCAACAACTGTCTAACTAATAATGATATCAACATAATTCTGAGTGCTAGATGGGGGTTTTCAGGGTCAAGGAATCATATTATGATGGTGACTTTATCATGGAACTATTGCTTATAGGTGTAACAGCAACATGTTAGCTACCTTGGCGGAGGTTTGCACTCTCAGAGTGCTTTCTAGTATTAAGCTCTTGTCACATGGGCATTGATAACTTTTGTGACCAATCAACAGACTGCAGCGCTTTAAGCTCCACCCTCTAGGTGCGATTTACCTGCGTCTCCACCAATCAGTCTGGTTCAGTTCAGCTAAGTACAGTACGGATGTTTAAATAAACCAACCTCCCACTTTCTCACACCTTTCGTAAAGGTACCAAGCATACCAAACCGACCCTAAAGGGTGGAGCTGAAAGCGCTGCAGTAGCAGCGAAATGAAAAACATACCTCGCCATGTTCAAATAAGTTGTGGATTTAGTAATTTGTTCACTGCTGTTGCTCTAAAGAGTGTTCGCAAGAAACAAGGGAGCAACCGTGAATAACTCTGGAATGCCGGAGCTCCTCCATTGTTGCTCTTTGCTCTACTTCAGTCCACTTCACTGCAAAGCTGGTGAGACCCTCTCCTCCCGGCTCACATCCCCGCTTTCAAGTGAAGGTTGACGCAAACAAGACCAGGGTTTACCGCTCCAAACTGAACCTAAATAAACTGAAACAAGGCTTTTGGGATGCTCGGCACCCTCTTCAGAGGGGTGCTAAAAAGTGAGACAGCACACATTGATAAAACTCAGATCTACGTGAGAGTTTGTCCAATTTCAAGACAAAAATCTTCCAAGACTTATTCGAAGCCACAATTTCCTTACATGTCCGGATTAAGATCTTATTTGAAAACATAAAAACTAAAAATAAAGCCTGAGTTGCTTGTAATAAGTAAAATAATCTGCCAATAACACAAAACAAAATTTAAATAAAAGGTGGTCTTAAAATGAAAAATTCTCTCCAGAGCAGATGCTAAACCTGAATTTAAGACCCTCACTGAGTCAAACTTTCTTTGTTTCACAGGCAGATGTTTTCTCTTCATTACAAGCAATTCAATGCCTTATTTTTGCTTTTATTCCTTTAAGACATTTATCTTGACTTGTTAAGTGAATGCGGTTTAGAATAAGTGTTTTAGATATTTTTGACTTGAAAATAGACAAACACACTTGCCTTGATCTGAGTTTTTGCAGTGCAGGATGGTAATTTCTGTACCTTATCTCATATCCGACAACAGAAATGCCTGTAATTGTGTCCAAAGCTGAACTGTTTGGTAAAGACGCAGCTTTGGAGGACTTGTGTGGACGTCTCAAACCTTTCTGTCTCTTCATTGAAGTTGAAATAAGTGATGTAGGGTGGTAAAATCTACACTTAGGATGTAGAATCACCAATTTTTCAAACTTCAATGTGTGACCATTGAAAAATCAAATAATATGGAGGTCAAATACCGTTTTCATTTTGGTCATCAATTGCTTTTTTGGTGGGAAATGATCTTTGCTCTGCCATAATGTATAAAATATTCATTCACTGGTTTCTGTCGCGACGCCCCAGCAACAAAATCCTTGGCACACAATATTGGGTTATTTAAATATCAGGCAGAGTCCTGCATCTGGTCCAAAGTGCACATAAACGTAGACCGCTTTGGCAGTGAAAGGTTTGCAATGTTTTTGTGCAATTAAGACAGCACGATGGAGTTTTCCTGCAATTTTTGGCATTTTCTGCACGGCTCTGTCATGGAAGAGATGTTCTACGTTTATGTACTTTTGAATACTGTTGTCAGTAAAATAACACGAATATTGCCTAACTTTTAAACTTGCATCCTAAAGAGAATGGAAGAGCCACTTTTTAGACAATGCTGAATACATTAAAAAAAAAAAAAAGATAAACTTCATCGAGCAGGACATTTTGAGTGTTGTGCATATTTGAAAAGGGCTGTTCCCGTGTAATCATAACTAAAGATGTATGGAGTATTTACATCAATTGTCGCCTTTTTTAAACCGTTTTCATCTCTCCAATTTTCTTGAAGTTCAGGTCCTCATTAGGAGAATAAAAACATAACAGAGTAGGGATGCACGATATTGTATTTTTGGAAATATATGATATTTTGTGTCAAGAGTGCAAAGCCTCCACTTGACTAACATCAGCCTGTTCCTGATGAGGTGATGGTTGGTTTGTGTTGAAATATAAAGCAAGAGAACAACTTTCTATTCTTTAATAAATCATATTTTTGATTTAGAAAAGTAGACTTTCAGTGATTATGAGCTCAAGCATTGTGGTATATTTGTACATTTTGCCAATATATGGGATATTTACTCCCAATCAAAAAATCAATTGTAAATATTGGCAAAATTATTATATCGTGCATCCCTAAAATAGCGTCACATTCAAGAACGAGCTTGTTGAGTCCTCAGAGAAAAAGTCTGCCGTCCGTTTTATGGCTCCATCCTAAGAGTAAAGGGCTGTTTCTTTAGAGGTCTCCAGGTTTTCATGCAGCATTAAATAATCCAGCATTTCAGACAAAAACAAAGTATTTACAAAAAAAAAATAAAAAAAATACAGAACCTCTTCACAAAAACAAAAAGACACATCCAAGGGTCCTGTTCAGGCAGCTTCAGAGATGAGAACAAGCCTGCGTCGACTCGTTTAAGTCCTTTTAGCTGCGTCATGAATAAAGTCTCTAAATGACCAACAAACACAAAAACACTTCCAGGTGTATACGAGGCCGTTTCAGATAAATGTGGTGGGATGCACGATATCTGATTTTAACCTGGCACACCAGATGGACCGTTCAGTATATTTCACTCGTCCATCTGGGAAAAAGCCCATAGACAGTGTTTAGTAAAGGCGGAACCTTTCCAAAGCATCGTTCCACCAATCAACAATTGTTACAAGCCAATCAGATAATGAAGTAGGAGGGCCCTACTGTGTTACAGGACGCGAGCCACTTCATAAAACAAACTCAAAACATGCCAGAAGTGGAGCAAAAACATTCTTACGACAGAGCAGATTTTAGTGTTGATGTTTGTTTTTCATTTGATAAAGAAATGTGGTCCAGATCTGATAAACTGCTACCGAAGCTGTTAGCATCTATGCTAATCTCTATAAGTGCAGTCACTTCCTGCTGTGGTCTCGCTCCTATCTTGCACTTTTTACTGCTCTTAAAAGACTCTCATTGGGCCATCCCGCCTTGGGCTGCTCTCAATCATTGTAGATTAGCGCTTGGCAAGATGGATCCGCCTGACTACAGACATCGAACAAGGAGGATCCAGCTGCTGTGCAAGGTTAATCTGATATGCCGATATTTCAAAACTTACTTGGGCCGATACCAATATTAGTATATATCATTGAAAGTATTTCTTTTTTTTACAGCTGTTATATGAAAATATATATTTTAAGTGTGACAATGTAATAATGCTCTATCTGCCTCTTAAGAGATACACACACTGATTTACTAATCTGTTGACATAAATTTTGCATTTTGTTGGCATCTTTTACTTGCAATTTAAAATGCACATGCAAATAATTGCTAATATATTATACTAAAATATCAGCAGTAAATATCTTCAGTAATTTTCATATCTGCCAATAACAATATATACCGATAGTGTTGTGCTTCCCTAACATGTTCTATGTCCTTCTTGATTTTAAAATGCTTTCTGTATCCATATTGTTTCCACGGGTCCTTCTGTATTAAGAAATTCTGGAAGCTTTCTTGTTTTGGGTCGATCTGCTTGGGAGAAACAACGTGCTCAAAGTGGCTCTCACTAAATTGGACTCGACGCATATTTCCAGCAAACCGGCGCAGAGTAAGTAGGTTGGTAAATGAACGGTGCTGACTTTGCTAAAAAAAGAAAAAAAGATCTAAAGCTGCTTTTTTTTACCTGATTGGTTGATCATGTCTTAAATTAAGGTTCAAAATTTTGCGCTATAGGGGCGTAACCTACAAATGTTACAAAAATTGTACAAAACCGTGAGTACCTCAAATGCTTTTGATATAGATAAATATTATGTGATGTAAAACTGCATTTTATCCAGAAGTAGGCGCTGTCTGCTTTTGAAATGGCATCATACACCGTATCTCATGATGGTCATTCAAGTGTTGTTTGCTGAAGATTTTTACATTCAGAGTGACAAATTTCAAAATACTGAAATAAATGACGCCTTTAAACTGTTTTTTTATTAAAGTCAAAAACTAGCACTCTTGTTTTTTTATATATATAAAACTATTTTAATGCGCTAAATCAACATAAAAATCCAGAATTTCCTCAAAGGAATCAATAAATTGCTTTATATCTATAATTTGACAATTTTTGCTTAGAAGAATGACTTGATGTTTAATAAATTTACAAAAAAGCTGATTTTCATGATGGCAGAATCTAACATCTCATTACTCTGGATATATAATGATAATTATGTAAGGCACAAGGGATGCACGGTATTATCTGTATTATATCGGGACTGGCAGATATTGACATTTTTACTGATATTTACATCTGATATATTGGCCATATATTTTGGGCAAATATATTGTCAGTAATAATGGCAAAATACACAAATTCACAAAGATGCTTCCCCTCATCATCACTGCATGCTGCATGGGTACATTTAAAAATCAAGAGTTAAATGTTGTTTATCTTGCTTTGCGTCTGTTCTTCACACAAATAGACTCTCACACTTAAATATCGGCAATAATGAGTTCAGAAATATCGGCAAAAATTCAATATCATGCCTCCCCAATCGGCACAATATCTGCAAACAGCTTCATATCTGTGGATATAAAATCAGCCTGGAGCAGTCCTAAAAGGTAAACAAGTTCCTATTATGAATTTAATTAAGTACAAACGTTAATTAATGAGTATCTTACAGTTTGTAATGTGGCCTCTTGGCAGCTGATTTAGTCTCTTTTACTTTGTTTTGTTGTGATAAATTTTCATAATTTTAAAGATCTGCAGACATTATCATGGGAAAACTTTTTGTAACTGAGATTAAAAAGGGTTAATAAGTCAAAATCTTAATAAGCTTTTAAACTTGAATCATCATCACAACAAAATAAACTAAAGTGAAGTTTCTGAGTGTGTCTGCATGGACCAGCTGAAGCTTTAGTAACTGATTTTTCTTGATTTAGACTAAATTGAACAGCAGGGTTTCTTTCCCTTGACTAAACTGATTAATCGTTGCAGCTCTTGTATTAGCCTCTGTACAAATAAGTGAAGTCTGACTGAATAAAGTTGAGTCAGCAGCAGCAGTAAACTTCATGTCTGTGTTTTGTTGAGTGTTTTGTACTTTCTGTCTGTTGCAGAAGACTTTGCCGCACTGCCATCACCCTGCTCCTTCACTCAGCTCCTCTTTCTCCTCGTCTTTGTGTGTGGATACTAAAGGCATCAACACTTCATGTCGTCCTTCATCCTGCTCCTCTTCCTCCCCTTCGACCTCTGCTCCTTCCTCCTCCTCCACCTCTTCCTCCTGCAGGTCTGGTTTCCTCTGGCAGCACGGTTTGAACATGTGGGCGTCGATGATGATCTCCCCGTAGCGTCCTTTGTAGACGATGCCGCAGCAGACCTTCTGCCTGAAAACATGGAACAGCACCTCAGTGAGTGACTAGAGGTCTTCTGTAACTCTTCTTTAATTTTCTTTACCATATGGAACTTGTTTAAAGGGATACGCCATATGCCATTTTAAGAATAGCTTACAAACAAATGGTTCATTAACAACTGCAAATCAGTTCTCATCGTTCACTTAAAAGAGCTGTTCAAAAGACTCGACTCGTTCACGAACATCACATCTCTAGCTCAAGCCACAAGCGGAAGTAGGTCAACAAGTAGGTCAACAAAACAAAGCCTGTGTTAACGAACAGAAGAAGATAATACAATGAAAGTAGAAGATAACGTAACATAACTCGGTAAAAACAACGCGTCACAACATGCACACAGGACCGTTTAGAGTTGCTGAAGAGTTTATCTGATAACTGTAAGCAGAGGCAGGCTAATACTTCCCATTGACTCCCAGTGTTTGAGCTAAGCTAATTAGCAGTGGGCAAGCTCTGACCATCTCTTCTTTGTTACTGCACGCACAGTAGAAAGAATGGAGTCTATCTGCTTATCATGGACTCAGGAGAGAGGCAAGACACGAAAAGAAAGTCGAAGATAAGATCATGGTTCACGGAGGGATAGCCAACATTTCCCACACAAAACATCTCAGGAATCGATCAGGGTACCGTTAATGAATTTAATTGTTTAGCAGAATCAACAATGGAACTGGTATCAATAAAACCTTAACAATTCCAATCCCTACTCCTCTTAATGACTTAAGCCAAAGTTTTATAAACAAATCATTGGCTGAGTTGGTCAAATTATAACAAATACTTTCAAATTTGTACAAAATATTCCTTAAAAAAACATGAAAAACCCTTTTGACAGCACTATTAGAATCACAAAGTTGTGTAAATTACAAGAAAAAAATATTAATGTGGTATCAAAAATTGGACTTCTTTGTTTTTAGGGAAAGGCATTTTCAACATGAAGATGAACAAAAATAATAGTTAAAAAAAAAACACCTAACTGGTCGAGATTTATTCCTGCATAAAGAAATATCAGATTGGTAGGCTGACAGATCAGACAGCCTCGGGTTTACTTGAGAGGAAACTTAATATAGTCCAGATATTTAAACAATTTATCACATTTATTCTATTTTGAATGTTTTTGAATACAACAACAATACCGTAGCATAAGCCAGCTGTCACTGATTTATAAAAATATGTTCAGTTATTTTTTCATAAGAGCAAACAGATGATTAAAATCCTGGTTCCCCATCTGTACTCTTTTTTTAACACTTTTCATATCATAGGAGTTAAATCTGGTCTATTACCTTTTCCAGTAGGTGAGGTCCAGGAAGGAGAACGCCTGAGAGGGGGCAGAGTCAGGCGAGAGCTCCGTGTCCGAGCCCTCGTCTGACTGGTTGCTGTAGCTGGGAGACTGAGCGGGCGAAGCGCTGGACGTTGTGCTGTGTGCATCCGAGTCTGAAGAGGACAGAGGTCAAAGTAAGACAAATCAGTTGGGCTGTGCATAAAAATCATTCTGCATTCAGAATCGATTCAAAACATTTATGACTTAAACACCCACACGTGTTTAACGCGGGTGTAGGCAGTATATCTTTAGTCAGGGGCCGGGCCACCCCCTGCTTGTTGAACTGAGCGTCCATACAGGCTTGTTTCTTTCAGGCAGGAACAGCTCAGAGAAGGCTCACTGATGGACAGATTGTTGAATATAGTCGGGGAGTACTGTTTCACTGAGGTAAGGCAGTTGATTTTGGTGGGTTATGTGCTGTTTGTGCCGAACATCCTCTCAACCAAAGACGAGGAAGTCGGACTGAAGTGTGATCATGTGTGGAGCTGGGAAAGGGCAAGAGCGGAGATGATTGGACAAGTTTGCAAGGCCTGAATTCGCAAGGATTGCCTGAATTTGGCAATCACTTTTCCTTGTTTAGTTCTTAATTGTTATGTTTAGTTATTTTCATTAAGCTGCTTGTTTGTGTCTGCTTTACTGTTCGCTTTTATGCAAGTCTATATCTGCTGTAACTGTCTGTCTTATGTCGATATGCTGCTTTATTATGTGCCTCATTTCTTAAATGAACCAGGGACAAGGACTGCAAATTAGCAGGTTTTGAGTTGGATCCTGACCGCTAGAATTGGAACTAAATAGGATCTTAACCTGTTGGAGGATTCCCGTCCCTACAGATCTGTAATTTAATTTAACTGGAATAAATAATCAAACATAATAGAAGGAGAGTTTTGAAACTGAAAGTTCATTGTTTTGATTCTTAAAGAAAGAAGAATTTAACTTCTCTGTGTGTCTGGGCAAAGGTCATGATCCTCCTCTGAAAAAACACAGCACCATCTACTGGTTAAATTAAAGCAATGCATGAACAAGCATACAGTTATGACGTCTTAATACCATATTGATTAGATTTAATTTGATACTAATTCAACTCAATTGTGATTAGTACCCCTATTATATTACAAAAACAAAAGCAGAAGTCCTAAACATCCAATACTCTTTTCTTAATTGCTATTTTGATGGATTCATTCCTCTCCTGTGCAACTGTGATGAAAATAAACGTAGTTTGTTGTAAAACATGAACATACAGTATCTCAAGCCTTAAGCAAACAAGTCTGATTGTTATGGAGAATTAGCACAACCTTGTGTGCTGTCAAGACCATAAATAGTAAAAATAATGAATTAAAATCACTATTATTAGCATTTGTATTATTGAAACAAAATAACAATAACATATTTTGTTTGTTTTTTATTTAATATCATTATAGAATCAGCTTACTGTTCCTCTTGAGCTCACTCTGCACCCGACTGATCTGTTTGGGCTTCAGCTTCTTCTTAATCTTCTTCGTCCTCAGCGTGGCCTTCATGCTCGACCCCGCTTTAGCATCCACCACCTTCAAATATATAAAATGGACTCTCAGAAAAACAAAATACAGAACATTAGCATTATAAATGTGTCTGCAATAAGCTCTTACATGATTCCAGTTCTTTTTGGATCCTGCTGGAAGTTTTTTCCACCTCTTGACCAGGAGGACGCAGGCATTGCAAATGTCGCCACAACGCACCTCACCCAGCCTGCAGGGGCACAAAACACACATCAGTGTCACATAAAGACAAAAACAAGGCTTATTAGAGATTAATCTGGTTTTTTAATAAATAACCAAAAAGACATGTAATAACGATAAAAAAATATTCAGGTTTGCATCAGCAGTAGTGCAGTTTTCTTTGGTGCAGTCCCACAAGGCTCTAGTCCGGGTCCACTTTTGCTTAACATTCAAACCTTTGGATTCAAACAACAGCCAAATAATTCGATTTCCATCCAACAGGGATCCCAAATGTTGTTTCATGACTTACCCAAAGCAGCTCTTGAAGTTCGTCTCGTAGCGTTTGCTGTCGGTGAAGCGGGAGCTGGACGACTTTGCTCTGCAGATGCAGCAGCCATCAATGCTCCGGTACATCTTGGGCTTGTGAAAGTTAAACATCTACAATCAAAACACAGGCAGATAAATTTAAAATGTTTTTTGGGATCAAATGTTTTTATTTACATTTTCTTTTTATATACAGTGGTGTCAACATTTATGACAAATAAACATCACACCCATATTTCCCCCCTTCCCCTTGGCATTCAGTGATAAACAAATCATAGTCATTCATAGGAAATGCAGTTGACATGAAGGCTTGGACAAGGTAAGCTATGACCAAGTATATTAATTTAAATTATCTTACAAGTCAGTAATAAAACAATAATATATACATACAAAATAAATATAGCTAAGGGTTGAAAATAGAAATGTAAGAATAGTTAAGAGAAGTGGATAATACATACAACAGGGAGGCATTCACATGTGCAAATGATATTTAAGTAGAGCAGCATTGTGTAAAAATTGTGCAGATTTTTTTTCACTGATGCCGAAAAGTTTAATCAATATAATAAAAAGAGAATAAATAGAGCAATTTTCTTCCAACAAGAAGGGATGCTTCTGAAACTATGTACATTACTAATCCTCTTGTTATGTTTGGTTAGGGTTTTTTTTGCAGTTCTGATAATAATTAATAACACACGGTTCGTAATTCTGAGCATGACTTTTTCCCCTGAAATGACTATTTAGCATCTCTTTATACAATCAGAGGTAATGTTCCTCAGAGTACAGGAGAAAATGAGAGTTATGAACACGCATTAAAAAACTTATAAATTTGAATTTAAGATGCTCAAATACTTGTTACTGGCATCATTTTTGCTGAAACATCTATTACTTTTCGAGAATCTGCAGCACCCTGGATATAAACTTTAAGACAAATAATACTGATAATTGTTTGATACCAAGGCAACAAAAATACAAATCATACACACTCAGTACTAGGCAATTTGTAATACTGAAGACAACTCCTACAGAGTGTTTAAACTGAGCAAAAACACTGGGAAATTTCTCATTTGTTCAGTATATTTTAATAAATACAACATGTTTCAGAATGATCAGTCGTACCAAAAGTGCAGAGAGTTAATAAATCTCAATCATACTCATAACAAAAAAGACAAAGCAGGGTCTGAAGTGCACAAATAATCTGTAACATCTGGAAATAAGAATGAAACAGGTAAGAAACAAAAGCCACCGACCAAATACACAAACTTTTACTGATGTTGCTGAAATGTTTGTGATTCACAGTGTGTCATGGTTTACAGACTTTAAAAATAAAAACAATAAATTGCTTAAAATTTGTTTTGTAGATTTCTACTTTATCAATACATTTTGATATTCAACTCAAGATATAAATGCTTTTCCAACAAAACTAAATAAACAAAATTCCCAGTCTAGATTGGCATAATTCAGTGATCATCAACTGGCGGCCTGGGGGCCACATCAGGCCACTCAAAGGTTAAAATCTGGCCCTTAAAATTGGGGATGCACGTTTTTATCACATCATAACTCAGTGTCCACTTTTAGAATCAGGAATTCTTTTTTTGCTTCACATCTGTTTCGAACATCACTACAACTTGTTTAAATCATTACTTGTGTTATTATCATTTTTTTCCATTAACCGCTGAAGTCTTTATAATGTAATTTGTTTGTCTACATAATTGTATGACTGGACCAAAGGAAGAGAAAATGCCAGTGCATTTGAAGTAAATTAATAAATAAATGGCAGCCTCAGAAATATGAACAAAATACCCGTCTTCCTCACATGACTGACAGCAGTGCAGGTAATAGGGACTGATCTCACTTTTAAACTTTAAGAGTTACATGTATTCTGGTTTAAAACAGAACAAGCTGATTGATACAGAATATTTTAATCTAATTTTTATCCTTCAAAAAAAGTTCTTTGGTGCACAAACTTGTGATTATAATGAGGGATATACGATATTAGATTTTTGCCAATATTCGATGTGCGTTTATTTCCAAAGGCATTTTTCATCAAGAAGAGTCTTTACATGAAAAAAATGACTAGTGGCTTTAAATGTGAGTCTATTTATGTGAGTTAAAAAAAAAAAATTAACCCTTTAAAAATGACCATTTTGCTTTTTAAATGTACCTGTGCAGTGATTAAGAGGTGCCGTGACACAGTGCATTTGTGTATTTTCAGAAATTACTGTCGATATATATGAGATTTATATAGCAGATATATATAAAAAAAAAGTTCATTATTGGCAGATACCAATAATGTACCGATATGATCGTGCATCCTCAATTCTAATTCTATATATCTTGAGTTTCCTGTCATGTTGAGTGCACGGTGCAAACTGCAACTAGATGCTTGAACTCTCCCTCTGGGTCAATAAAGTACACATCTTTTTACCAAGCTATCTTCAGTTTATTTTAGATCTGCCCCCTAAAGCATACATTAAAGAAATAACCTGACCCCTGTGCAAATAAAATTGATAATCACTGGCCTAAGTTATGCAGTACTGGTACTTTATCTTATTTTAAATATATTGAGCTGTCTAAAAACGGAATAAAGATCCCTGCCACACATATGAACTGTCCTAACACCAGGCATTTTCAGCTGTAAAACAATCTCGGTGTGCGTAATATGCGTATTTGCGTCATTTGTAAGCCGAACCCCTCCTGTTTCTCCTGCACATGTGTGTTAGTGTGTGTGTTTGTGTGTTCATGTGTGTGTTTGTGTGAATGATGCAGGTTATCAGTGTGAGCATCAGAGGGAGAACGGCGTGGCCTCTCTGCCTCTTACGCAACAGAGTGGTGCTGATGCAACTGGACTGGAGGCTCGACATGCGGCCGATGCTCCTCGACAACTTCAGGATTAAATAAACACCAGAACAACTTATTAAATGGTCTAAAAGTAGGTAACAATCATTTCAGTGCGTTTTAATGATTTAGATCTTTCCAGTGAGGCAAGAACCGACGCATTTTGTTCTGCAAAAAGTCGATAAATGCAAAAAATGCGCAAAATTAACAACTATTTTCATCGATTTTCGCTCCTGGAAGTAAAATGAATACGTGGTATCAGATTTATCACTGGAAATATAATGTGCAGCGTAATGCTGGCGATTGTGTAATCCTGACTAAAGCCTCCATGGCACATGGCAGGAGGATGGATGGATGCAGGAGGAGGAGGCGTGTTGCATGCCGACCACGATGCCGACTGATGCTGCAGCTGCACACGCCGATCCGAGGCTGCAAAACTGCCTAAATATGACCAGAAAGTCGGCTAAAGTGTGAGAAGATGGGATTGTTGACTGATTTGCAATGCATGGCACGTTTTAAGGAGTGTGCCGATGTGTGCAGACAGAACAGCATGTGCATCCTCCAGCCTCCTGCAAAAGCATCGTTGCCATCATACACAAAGCGCATTCAACACTATTTCTATGGATTTTTGTGCATTTGGGGATCTTTCTGGAGCAAAGGAGATGTCATGGCAAAGTCTAAGTAAGCTCCTGCTTTGCCGGAGGATCACAGTAATGTGCAATTTTGACATCATTAGGCGTTAAACAACGAAAGTGCTATAAATAACTTCCGGAAATTGATGTTGCCTGTATAATTTTGCACAAATTTTTAAAGCTTTTTCTACCTTAGAAGGTTCCCACTGCAGAGGCTAAGTCAGCCAAGTCTTTTCTAGATATTACTTAGATGATTAAAACAATTTAGTAATGCAAAAACACACATTATAACTGAGGGCAAATCAGTAAAAACTGAATCGAGGATCTTCAGCTTACTCCATGCGCAACAATGGATGGAAATAGCAAAGCAGTGAAAACGTCAAATTATGCGTGTTTTTTCGAACCTTTTCCTTAAAATTAAGGAAAATACTGCAAGTTAAGGGACGTGTGCTGGATAATTTGAGTCAAGTTATTTCTATTGTTGGTTTCTGGGCGGTTTTGATTGTTTATATGAGCCGATGGAGTTGCAGGAGGCTGGACTGTGACGCAGGAAACACACCCACCATCCTGACAACAAAGTCCACAGCACGGCACAGTCCGGCTCACTGAACGATCTATACAGTAATAAATGTCACCAACACCTCTAAAAAAGCCCCTCATGACCTTCTGAAAGAACACAGTGTGGTAGAAAAGGCTGACTTTAGAAGCCGCCATGTTAAACCAAACCATCCTGTCCTAACTTTCATCCACGCCGACACACCGAGCGGACAAAAGACGATAAAACCGAATAAAAAGTCTTAAAATCGCTCTTACCGTGACTTCAAAGGGAGGCGACGAAGAATCAAACTCCTGTCATCAGAATAAGAAGCTCTCTCCGTGTTTTAAACAAGTGTCTCTCATTCAGCAGAAACAATGCCGATGCAGACGGCAGTTGAAGCGTTGCCCGCCAAAGCATCAATGCGCGCGGACGGGAGAGGAGCTTCCGGTCGGGAGTTTCAAAATAAAACCAGAGTCAAACGAGATAGCTTTAAATTAGAAGGCCTGGACAAAAAATAGTCCCCACCTGGATTTAACTAAGCAAATAGGTACGAGCCTCCTATTGGATAATTACTGCATGGGCGATTATGTTTCAGCTGGCAACAAGTTATTTAACCCCAGCTGATGGAATGAGTAGCTTCTCATGTCTTAAACAACCATGTCGAAAGACACATCCTGTGGTTGTGGAAAAGATGTTAGTCTGTTTAAGAAGGGTCAAATCACTGGCATGCACCAAGCAGAGAAAACATCTAAGGAGATTACAGAAACTACTAAGATTGGGTTAAGAACTCTCCAACGCATTATTAAAAGCTGGAAGGATAGTGGGGAACCATCGTCTTTAAGGAAGAAATGTGATCAGAAAAAAAATCCTGAGTGATCGTCATCGTCGATCACTTAAACGTCTGGCCAAATCAAAGAAAAACAACAGTAGAACTCAGGGGTATGTTTAATAGTGAAAGTAAGAGCATTTCCACAAGCACAATGCGAAGGGAACTCAAGGGATTGGGACTGAACAGCTGTGTAGCCTTAAGAAAAGCACTACTCAGTAAGGCTAATCGGAAAAAAGGCTTCAGTTTGCTTGGGAGCATAAAGATTGGACTCTGGAGGACTGGAAGAAGGTCATGTGGTCTGATGAGAGTGATGGGAGCATCAGGGTAAGAAGAGAGGCAGGTGAAGTGATGCACCCATCATGCCTAGTGCCTACTGTACAAGCCTGTGGGGGCAGTGCCATGATCTGTGACGAATCTTCTGACATTGCAGAAGCTTATCAAAACAATGCCACAGCGAATGCGTGCTGTAATCAAAGCTAAAGGCGATCCAATGAAATATTAAAGTGTGTGACCTTTTCTTTTGGTGGCGACTTTTTTTTGGCCAGGCAGTGTATTGCACTGGCAGGAATTAGTGTGAGTAAAAAGACAGATTATTAAGGAAAAAATAATAGAAATAAAACACTTTTAAATACGGAAAATACAAGCTAAACATGGGCATTTTTAATTTTTTACATCTGCCAAGGAGGTTATGTTTTTGCCGGTGTATGTTTGTTTGTTTTTGTTTGTTAGCAAGATTATGCAAAAAATACGGGACAGATGTTGCTGAAATTTTTAGGAGATGTTGGTAATGCCCCAACTCAGAAATTATTTGGTTTTGGTGGTGATGACTGCCATTAGCGAACAATTGTTTCTGCTCAATAACTGTCTAACTAATAAGTGCTAAGTGGGGGTTTTCAGGGTCAAGGAATCAAATAATGATGGTAACTTTATCATGGAACTATAATACATGTTACAGCATTATGTGAGCTACCTTGGTTGAGGTTTGCACTCTCCAATTGCTTTCTAGTTTTTATTTGGATCCCGATATAAAGCAGTACAAAAATGAATCCAAAAACATGGAAGTGAGTTAGCATTTAGCACTCCCTGGTTCCCAGCCCTCCAGAGTAAAATAAAGGAAACTATTTCAGTTTCTACGTAGAATTTATTCAGCTAAAAATGATTTTAAAAATAGATTCTTATCAGACATTAAAGGGTTAGTTTGGGTTTTATAAAGTGGGGTTGCTAGTGAATGCCAATAAAGGAACTCGCAAACTTTTGTCCCGTGGGGCACTCGATACATAGCAACATACATGGTGGCACCGAAAGCCTTAAATTTTTATATATTTGTGGATACAAATTTCTTAGTCCCACAAAAAGCACCATTAACTCCTTACTTTTTTGCCAACACACTAAGAACAAAAGTGGTGAATGTGGGCCAAACAGTTAGATTGCTTTTTAGCTAAATAACCAAACATTGCCTCCAAAACCAGCTAGTGTCTTGTAAATTTAAGTTCACTACTTGATTGTCTAACAGTGATAATTCATAAAAGCCCTTTTAAGGAGCTTATATTATTTTATATTTCTTGATGGCATGGAAGCCAGTCTTGGACGCAGTAAGTTTTTCCTAACATACATGTTGGCAAAACAACAAAGCAAAACAGTCATGGAGCACACATCAATGTAATCTTTCATTTATTTTGCTCATTTGCTCACAATGGAAGGGTGAAAGTTATAGATTTTACTACAAAGCCAGAGTTGGCAGAACAAGTCTGAGTCTGAGCCTGAGAGATGGAGGACCTTGAAAGGCTCAATCAAGAGTATGACCTGAAGTCATGTGTTGTAAAGAAAATGTATATATCTATCATAATTAGGATTATAAATGTATTATGGTCCTTTTATATGCCTTTGTGAAATGCCTTCATGCTGAAACTAGAAACCGGAAACGAGAAGTCAAGACAGTATATCTTGTCTCTGATAAGAGAGGACTGCGCTGTCACATCAGCAGAAGAATTACATCTTGTCTCTGATAAGTGAGGACTACGCTGTCATATCAGCAGAAGAACTCACATTTTCTGAGTGAGAAAGATGACGCATGTTTGTGTAACTCTGAACTGCAATATTATTGGTTGATGCTTGTTTCTGGACAAACACACACATGTAGCGCAGCATTTAAGTTTGGAGAAATGTTATGGATATTTAATGAGAGGATGTTGCAGTTCTGTGTTGATTGTGGACTGCTCACTCCTTGCAAGTAAAATCTTTAAAGACAAGCTCCAGTCTTCTGTGCTTCTTCCTGGCTGACTGCTAGCCAGGAGCAAGGGAATTTTCCTGACATGCGCCATAAAGGCCAGCATTACATCTGCGTTGGCCAAAGCCAGGTACTGGTCCAAATGACATAGTAGTGAAAGCACACTGAAATATAGGCCTGAAGTAAATTATAACAAGGAGCAGCTTGGTCATCTATCTACAACGATGTTGACTTGGTCACCTATCTACAGTTAAGATGATTTGATCACCTATCTACACTAATGATGACTTGGTTACTTATCCACAATGATTCTGACTTGGTCATCTAGTTAAAATAATGTTGGCTCGGTCACCTATCTACACTGATGTTGACATGGTCACCCTTCTACACTAATGATGACTTGGTCACCCATTTACAATGATGATAACTTGGTCACTTATGTACGGTGATGTTGACTTGGTCACATATCTGCAACGATAATGACCTGACCAATCAGAGAACCAAAGGAGGGACACTTTTCTACCATTCAAACAATATTGTTGTTTTAAAGGTTAATATTTTCTTTTCTTTCACCACCCATTATTCACTTACCTCACTTCCTCTGGTACAAATCCTCCTTCACATTGGTTAGTTTGGCTGAACCCTGTCACTAATTAGCTGAATTGAAATCACCTCAGCACAGCTTATTTGAGATCTGCACTCTCTTATACTAACTCTTCTCTGACACTCCTATGGGGTGGCAGTTCAACACTTGTGATTGGTTTAGTTAATATCCTGCACATTTGAAGTTAATATTAAGCATTTTATTGTCCTAACTTCTTCAATTTGACCAATTATTTATCCTTTCTAACATGAATTTTCTTGTTGATATCATCCTGTGTGTGTTTTGTTAATCCCCTTTTTTTTAACAAACTTCATCAAATTGAAATAAATCTGAAGACAAAATCCCTGAGCTGTGCCTGGCTGGATGAATGAATTATTGATGCCCATGGTGGTGGTCAAAATCAAAATTGAACCTCGAAATTGATGAATAAATCTCCATGACTTTAAAAAGTGGTTTTGTTTCATTTTATTTTTGTTGACACTGTTGACAACCTCCCTCTTGCACCTCTGTGTGTTTTTTAAGTCATCTAATCCCTGGATGTCTTTGGACAAACAAGTACTGATGATTCATGTGGGACAAAACCAGAGCAAAAACCCTAAACAGACCAAATGATGTGAGAGTGCAAGGGTCAGAAGAATTATGAGCCCTTTTAACCTGAATTTAGCAGGTCCATAAACCTCTAATGAACCCCTCCTCTCTTTGTGCCCCCTCATTCTCCTGGTCTGTGCTGCTCTTTGGCCGAAGCTTCTCAGCTTCTAGAGTAAGGGCTTGAATTTGTGTCAACAAATTTGTTTTTGTCTCCCTCTCCTTCCACAGTTCCTCATTCATCCTGCAGCTGTCAGCGAAGACCGCTTCCCTGTGCTCTCTTTCTTCTTTGTGGAGCCTTTCCTGAAGCCACTCAAATTCATTTTTGAGGGCTACATTTCTTTGCGCCAAGGTCTCTCTCTCCTTCAAAACAGTTGAAGAAGCTCTCTGATGTCTGTTTCCAGGGCTCCAGTCTTTTTGCATCAGTGTCTTCTTCTCCTGCAGAAGTGCTCGCTTTCTCCTGCCAGCTTCAGCAAGGAATTCCTGGAGCTCTTTCATATCTGAGCGCATGGTCTTCTCTAGCTCCTCCATCTCTTTCAATGAGTTATTGAGGCTAGAGTTTGTGAAAAGCACTTTCTCTAGCTCCTCTTTCAGGGATCTATTTTTGGTCTTCTCTGAGTTTATAATGCAATTCAGTCTCACAATCTCCTGTTGGTAGAACATGTTGTTGTTCTCCAACGTCTCCATCTCCTCAGATTTCAGGCGAAACTCCACCTTTCAGAGTGTAACTGCTCCTGAAGCTGCTGAATAATGGACTGGAAAGTGCTTTTTGCAATGACAATAGCGGACTCCTCTGAACACTTCTAGGAACTCTAGTTCTTTTTGATTCGGAGCATTTCCTGAAGGTCCTGAATCTTTTTAAGTAAAGCATCCTTCTCCAAGAGCATGGTCTCTTTCTCCTCTTTCACTTTGGAAATACTCTTCTTCATCTCCTCAGATTTCAGGCGAAACTCCACCTTTTCAGAGTGTATCTGCTCCTGAAGCTGCTGATTGGTGGACTGGAGAGTCCTATTTGTAATAACAATAGCAGACCTTTCTGAACACTTCTAGGAACTCTAGTTCTTTTTGAGTCTGAGCATTTTCTGAAGCTCCTGAATCTCCTTGAATAAAGCATCCTTCTCCAAGAGCATGGTCTCTTTCTCCTCCTTCACTTTGGAAAGAGTGCTCTCTATCTCTCTGTGTATGCAGTAAACCTCCCGGTCCAACAGGGTCTCCTAGCTCAGCCCAACTGTCCACTAATTTCTTGACCTCAACTACAGGAAGTACATTTCCAGAAAATGGATGACAGGCAAAGCAACCCCATGCAAGCTCTTTGGGCTCCACAACGCCAATGGCAAACTATAAAACAAAAACTAGGCGATGTGTTGATATTGTGCAAAGCAGCTGGCACACTCCTCATCCACGACAAATCTACACACAAAGGCCATCACAGACAAGATTGCACGGTACAAACATGTGGCTCGCTGGTGTGGCTTTAGGAGAGGTAAATGGAAGTGCGTTGGGCATCGAGGGAGGGTTGATGTGTCCAAAAAAAAATCCTTTTGCTTTCAAATCAAACAGTATTTATAAAAAGATGCAGAATCAATTCAAACCATGAATTAAATGTTTTTAAACACCTACGCCTCTCTTGACATACTTCATACTGCGGTGTACCTAAATTGTTGTAATAAGCCGACACAAGTGTCACAAAAACATTGCCATGTTATTGTGCTTTTATTTGTCAGATCATACTATCCAGCCCCTTGGTACACTGCAGGCGAAATAAAGACCATGTTTAACACTCAGGAAATGTATTGTAGATTTGTTTGTATCAAAAATCCATTTTGAACCCTTACAATTGAAATTGAATTGAATTGTAACCTATAGGAAGAGTCCCACCTAGGAGTGGGGATGTTGAATACATTATGGTGCGTTCCATTCTCATCAGAACTGGAAAGATTGGAGTGGGAATTACGACCAATATATATAATGTACAGGGGTTAAAGTGGGCTGGAGCCCTCCGGAGCTGAGCTCCACCACCCTGGGGGGGGGGTTATGGACGGGACATGGAGGTATACCAGAGATTATCAGTGAACTGCGAACATGTGCGCGCACCTGAAAGAAGTCTTGACTCCGATAAAAACATTCGCTCTTCAAGAGCCCATGGAGAGAGAGCATGGAAATATTAACGCAAAGGGCTCCTCTGTGTACCGGTGAGCGTAAGACACTTCTCCGTGATATAAGAGCAATCTGTAAAGGATCAAGCTCCCAATGCAGTCTACTAGTGCAGTGGTTCTCAACCTGTGAGTCAAGGCCCAAAAGTGGGCTGTTTTCGGTGGACGGTTTAGTGAGGTAAAAATATGGCAAAAACGTCTTCAGCGTTCAGAGGCCCTGAGCGGACAAACTTCCATACATTTTATTTGACTCTGCTGTGCTGAATCAAGTACATATTAGCTGTTCTCTCAGGTTCTTGACATACTATCCTGTCATCTTAGGACAGAAATTGGGGGTTTCCTATTGTGAACTTTTGACTTGAGACATCTAGAAAACAACCAACATATAGCCTAAATGTTATGATGGGAAAAAATAGTGAGTAAGATTTATGTATGTATGGTCTCCCAGGCCTCTCATTATTATTTAATGTTTATAGCATTTTTCATCCAGTCTCTTTGCACAAAAATGTTTTTTTTTTCAATCTTTTGTCCAAACTGCAATGTTATTTCACAA
This sequence comes from Cetoscarus ocellatus, assembly GCA_037902135.1. Taxonomy (NCBI): domain Eukaryota; kingdom Metazoa; phylum Chordata; class Actinopteri; order Labriformes; family Labridae; genus Cetoscarus; species Cetoscarus ocellatus. The sequence goes on along the minus strand of JBAMNC010000947.1, from coordinate 623,235 downwards.
AACAAATTAAAGTTGTTGATCTTTTTGAGAATTGGGTCATGATGACTGTTTAGGTGGTGAATGTTTCTCAGGATAGAGCTGTAAGAGCCATCCTTTCAGTGTATGTTTTATCTAAAAAATGAAAATAATATTTCCTTCCACTTCCACTTCCAACCTTTTATACATGTCCAGCAAAAGGACAGTCAGCCCCATAATTTACCTTGTTTGACAAATCTGTCATCATATCAGACATCAGTGATCATCAACTGGTGACCTTGAGACCACATCAGGCCCTCCACAGCCTCCTAACTGGCCCCCAGAATACTATCAAGTTAAAAAAATGTGAGTGGGAGAATTAGTTGTAATTTGAAAAGTTTATTTTTTCAGTGATTCCCTATAGCTGTAAATACAACCCCTGAAACTATTTGGTCTGTTTTACAAAAATCCACCTGTCAGCCAATACGAGCCACTATTCAACCAGGAAAACAAATATATTTAAGTCAAACCCAGTGATGGACAACAGGACAGACCAGAGAGAAGCAGCCAAGATATACTTGAAAAAGACTCAAAAAGACTCAAAACTCCAACTGTAGGACTTAGGACTTGACTTGAGACTTGTTGGTCTTGACTTGGGAGTTGACTTGGGGCTTGAGGGCAATGACTTGAGACTTACTTGTGACTTGCATTACAATGACTTGGTCCCACTTCTGGTTTCAGGTAATATATCACTAGAAGAATTAAAGCTTACTGAAAGAGGCATTGTGTCATTGATGCCTAACGTTAGCTAACACAGCAGGAGAGGGAACGTAGCTATCTGAACAAGCCAACGGTGGAAATTAATTGTTAACGAATTTCATGAGAAAGGTCTGATTTCTTATATAGCATAATGTGACCATGTATAGATAGATACTTTATTATACATTCATACAGATCAGATTGATGCTTTTAAATATGAAATATTCAGAATTCCCCCAGGACCCCCCTAGAGAGGTCATAGCCTCCTCACCCTTTTCAACCCTGACCCATTTTCATGCCTGATATTTTCTCCTTGTGTGGCCTATGTGGTCATTTTTACTTTCCGTGTTTCCCCTGCCTTATTGAGAAGTCCCTGGCTGCAGTGTGCAGACTGAGGCGTGCCTCAACGTGGGCGGGGTTAAATGCGTTGCACTCCGCCCACTGTATGTGATTCTTCTTCGTCACTGCAATTGCCGTCTTCTTCTTCGCATTTTACAAGTTTCCACGTGCAATACCGCCACCAAACAATTTATTTGAACCAATTTGAAAATGCCCCACCACTTTTTAATTGAAAAGCAGTTTAAAAGTCACGAACGGTCTTTTGATTATTTTTTTTCCCTTATTCTATACGAACTGACAGCAAGGCAGCTACAGGGACAGGCAGGGTTTTAACATGAATAAACTGATATACAGCAATGCAACTCTGGAGACAGGCAGGGTAAGTACAAGGATTGTGCAGACAAACAATAATACAGCAACAGAAACAGGCAGGATTATGCGCAGTATTACATATAGGTAACATTCAGAAATATGAAATGTATACTAGGGATGTGTAGAAAATATATTAACATGTACTTTTTGACTTTCAGTACGCTCTGTACATTGTCATGGGGGCCAAATGCGATTTCAGTGAGGTATGTGTAAATTGTGATCAGTTTGTGCCTAGTGAATACAAGGCACTTTTGGGTGCTGGCACATATTGACCTATTGTGTATTTATTTCTTCAAAGGAAAACATGCTGCAAATAAGAAGATGGTGGTGTCTTCTTCTGATAACCAACTTTCCAATGCCGTGAATGCTCTTTATATGATCACACTTTTGAAATACTTTTTTTAACTACATGTTTTACTGAAAACCCTGTGGATTGACTTTTATTAAAGTTTTAATAGTGAATGTTCATTGTCATTGAATCACCAAGGTCTGAAGAAGACAGACTGCAGGCCAGAAAAAGGCATCGGGAGGAGCGGAAACTACAGGTAAGAGGTCATTTAATTAATTAGGCATGTATTTAAGCACTTGTTTGAAGACTATTGGTAATCCCTCTGCAAATTTCAGGATGTAGAAGATGCTCCACTGAAAAAGATGCGTTTCGAATCTATCTCATCAGGTGCTATTGAAGGTAGAGTTGTTGTACACACATACATAAATTGTTTTTCCCTTCATGCTTTTATTCTCTGTTAGATGACCTTGGCTGACCTGAGATGCCCCTTCAAATGTAATATAATATTGTGTTTATTCTAAAAGTTTAAGAGGTGGGATGTCCAAGATCTTTTTAGTGTAATTGATCTATTTTCACATTCTATTCCCTCTGTAGGGGAAGGTGACATGAAGACCAACAGTGGGACAGGGAAGAATGTATGTAGCCTTCTTACTTCACTGTTTTGTGCCATCTCCAGTATCTACTTTGAGAATGACCTTTTTTTCTATACAGGAAGAAGATGCTTTACTGCATGACACCATAAAGGCAGCCAAATGGTGCAGAACACAATCATTTCAAGGAAGATATTCCCTGCCTGATGTTGTAGAGATGGATGAAGGAGAACAAAAGGAAACACTCAAAGAACTCCAAAACTGTGACTTTATGAGTGAAGGTGAAGAGAGAGTCATGGAGCTTAGGGAGCCTTTCATGTTCTCCTTTCAGTTGAGAATTGACTATGAAGCATTTTGTGCAGAAATGATGGATGTTCAGAACTTAAAGGTGTGTGTGTGTTTTGAGGAGCAATAAATCCAGTGTTTGCCGTTTGTGTTTCTTGAAAAAATTTTTTTGTCTATATTATGTGTGTTGCATTACAATGCTGCAGTCATTTCAATCTCTGAGAGCCTTTCAAATGTGCCTGTGGGACCATGGTTAGATGTCTAGTATGGGGTAGGGGGTTTTACTTGCCACTTTAACTGACCTGAGACTATAAACTCCTTGAGTTATGTGTGAACTGGGCTGAAATACAGTTTGAAGGCCACAGCAATTATTACATACACAATATCTTGGTGGAACCTGAGTGTAATATAGGATATATTTTATATTGTAATATAATTTTACATATAATACCAGTAAAGCATTGATCAATAAACGACAGGTACACTTGATAAGTTAAGTTTTTAACAATAAATTAAAGTCAACGCTGGACTCAGTGGCTCCATTTTTAATAAAAACAATTAAAACAAGACCTACACCCCTGTGGAGAAACAAGGAAATTAAAACACTGAAGAGAAACTGCAGGAATGCTGAGAGGCGATGGAGAAAATCTAGGTTGACAGTTCATTATGAAACATTACGTGATCACCTCAAAACTTACAATAACGCAGTCAAACAGGCAAGAATCTCCCATTTTCAAAAACTAATTAATGACAATAAAAACAACCCCTAGTTCCTCTTCTCCACAATAGATCATTTAACAAATACACATTTTAACAGATCCTCCAAGACACCAAACGATGCCCTCTGTGAGGACTTTGCAGACCACTTCAGAAGTCAATGACATCTGACCAAGTCTTTTATCTCAACAGATTTTAAATGTCGGCACACCTGGATCATTGATTTTACCCGAGGATACACTGGAGAGTTTTGTCCTGGTTGATGCGAGGACACTTGGTCGAGTTTTCTCCCAAGTAAGGCCCACAACCTGCCTTTTAGACCCAATTCCCACACCGTTTTTTAAAACATTTAATGAATTCTTTGAGGAACAGCTGTTATATATGGTGAATTGCTCTCTTCAGACGGGTGTCTTCCCCACCTTCTTTAAAACAGTGGTGGTGAAGCCCCTTCTGAAGAAGAGCAATCTAGACCCCAACGTCTTAAATAACTATCGGCCTTCATCCAAATTACCATTTTTGAGTAAAATTTTAGAAAAACTTGTTTTTAACCAAGTGAATGATTTTTTAAATGCAGTTGACATTTTAGAGAGGCATCAGTCTGGTTTTAGGATGAACCACAGTACAGAGACAGCCCTTTTAAAGATTTTAAACGACATCAGGTGCAATTTAGATAAGCACAACTCACAGTCTTGGTATTGTTGGATCTAACCGCCGCCTTTGATGCAGTAGACCACCACATTTTATTAAATAGACTGAAGAACCTGGTCGGCCTCTCTGGTACTGTTCTTAATTGGTTCACCTCCTGCCTTACTGATCGAAGCTTCTTTGTAAGTATGGATACATGTTCCTCGAGAATCCACGAGATAAAGTGTGGGGTTCCTCAAGGGTCAATTTTAGGTCCAACTCTTTTTAATCTGCACATGCTTCCTCTTGGGGACGTCATCAGGAGTCATGGCATCAGCTTCCACAGCTATGCTGACGATACGCAGCTGTACATCGCCGTGGCTCCTGATGACACAGGGCCAGTTGATGCCCTTTTTAACTGCATTCTAGATATCCAGTCATGGATGGCAGCAAACTTCCTACAGCTCAACCAGGACAAAACAGAGGTTTTAGTCATTGGTCCTGAAGGTCAGAGAGAAAAACTTTTACCAAAATTAATGGATTTTAAACCATCTCAATCTGTAAGAAATCTGGGTGTTATCTTTGACTCTGAGCCTAGTTTTATTCCACACATCAAAAACATAACAAAGGTAGGTTTTTACCACCTGAAGAATAAAGCCAGACACCGCCCGTTTCTCTCTCAGGCCAGCACGGAGGTGCTGATGCACGCTTTTCTCTTGTTGTTTAGATTACTGTAATGCCCTGCTCTCTGGTCTTCCCAAAAAGAGCATTTCTAACCTACAATTATTACAAAACTCAGTTGCATGAGTGCTGACGAGGACCAGAGGGCGTGAGCACATCTCATCAGTTTTAAAATCGCTGCATTGGCTACCAGTGTGTTTCAGGATCGATTTTAAGGTTCTTTTATTAGTTTTTAAATGTCTTATTGGTCTTGGGCCTGACATGCTTTTACTCTATCAACCCTCGCGGACTCTGAGGTCCTCCGGCACCGGCATTTTAACCATTCCACAAGTAAGCTCTAAAACGCACGGGGAAGCAGCTTTCAGTTATTATGGTCCCCGACTGTGGAACAGCCTGCCGGAAAGCCTCAGGGCTGCAGAGACCATTGAGGTTTTTAAAAAGAGGCTCAAGACTTACCTTTTTAATCAGGCTTTTAATTGATTTTTTAATTATTCTTAATTTCTTTTATGCTCTTACACTTCTTTATGTTTTATCCTTATGTTATACTTTTACTGTTTTAGTCCCTCAGTTCTTAGCTTTTATACCTCTTACCCTATTTTACTGTTTTAGTCTCTCAGTTTTTTAGCTCCAGTGTTTCCTCATGTGGGCCTGCCGGGCTGGGAGTTGTCTCTGGTCTACCGCTGGGGGTGCTGTCCCATGGACGGCTCTGGCCCGGGTGGCTAGAGGGCTCTGTGCCTTGGTGTGGAGCCTCCTGTCTGCCCAGGTTGGGGATGGTCTCTGTGGCGGTTCTCCCTGTGGTCATGGACTGTGACCTCCCTCAGGCTGGTTGCCCCCCAAAGGTGGCTTCTTCCTCGCCTTAGGTCTCTGTGCCCAGCCATGTCTCTTTAGTGACAGCTTGTGTGAGTGTGTATGTGAATGTATTTTTTATTTTTTTCCTTGATTTTTTCTTGTTTCTCTTTGTTGTTTTTATCCTATGTGAGGCACTTTGTACTACCCAGTGTATGAATAGTGCCATAGAAATAAAGATTTTTATATATATATATATATATATATATATATATATATATATATATATATATATATATATATATTATTGTGATTACACAAAGCGCTGCAGGCCTTTTAGAACAGAAAACTATTGAATTCCAAAAGTTAAGTAATAGACGTTTATGGTCAATAGCATGTCATACCAATTATGAATGGAAAAAGAACCTTTAAATCAGTATGCAGGCGAAGGGCTCAATGAAACCTGAGGGTGACAGTAATAGTGTTAACTATCATATTATTTAACTTTTTTTTATGCATTAATCAAAATAAAAAACTTTCCCTTCACCTTTTTTAATGACAAGCTTCAGAGATTATTGAGGATAACAAACAAAATACTCTGAGATGTTCCGAATTTATTTATGTATTTATTTATTTATCTCAAACTTTTAAACAAACAACAAAATCAATGCAAAGTAATGTGTACACCAAACTGTACATGTCCATCAAACAAATTAAGCATGTGAGCACATACACATGCACAACAACAAGTTTAGAAGGAACAGAAAGAAGCAAAGAGCTTATCGAGTCCTGCCCCTTCCTTACAAATCAGATACAATACTGAATTATAAATCAATACCAGCTGTCATTATTCATGGAAACAATGTAAATTCATGGGTAATAGTAACCCACTCTTCATGAATCACCAAAGGAACAAACCAAAACATCCTAATAATAAGTAAGCACTTCAGAAAAAATCAATATATACATTATATATCCATATCAAACATATCTACATATTACAAATACAGTATATACATAATCAAACTAGTTCAATGTCCACAGTATTCATAATCATCCATCTCATAAATACTACATACATACAAAATCTTCCCTGTAGTATATCTGTTCTAAACTACATTTTATGTTATTTACTATAATTACTTGCATATGTTAATAGTAATCAGTGTTAATATACATACCTAAAATTACTTATATGCTAACAAACTGTTTAGGTCTAAGGCCATGTTATTGCTAAATTACTTGTATGAATATAATAATACTTGTCTATAGTGTCATTTAAAAATGTGCATGTTATTGCACATTTTTAAAGTGACATCCAGGCTGTTCCACAGTTATGTTCACCCCTTAGATTACAGGCCCCCTCTCTGGTTATGAAATTATTTTTTAAATTACCAGGTAACTCAATATGCATTGCTTTATTTAGCACTTGAGCTGTTGTCAGATTCACTGACACTTTATGTCATAAAATTTTTGCAGTTTTGATTTTAAAAACAGAGGGTCTGTATCCAGCGTGATTTATGATCCTGATAACTCTTTTTTTGTAATGTGCAGATCTTTTGTAGATTGGTCTTGTATGTGTTTCCCCAGACTTAAACACAGTAAGATAGGTATGGCAGGATCATGGAGCAGTAGAGTGTGCTTAATGATTTTTGTGGCAATAAATATTTTGTTTTGCTGATTATTCCAAAACTATTGATATTTTTGAGCACAGATATTTTATGTATGGTTTCCAGCAGAGCTTATAGTCAATCAGAATACCCAAGAACTTAATTTCATAGACTCTTTCAAGAAATATATCATCAATTGCCAACTCAATTATATTACCAGTTTTTCTATTTCCAAAGACCATGAACTTAGTTTAATTTACGTTTAGTGATACTTTGTTTTTGTCAAACCAGCATTTAAGTTTACACAATTCATTCTGGACCATGTTTAGCAGCTGCTCTGGGTTATCTCCAGTAAAATATTGGTGTCATCAGCAAACACAATATATTTCAGTAAGTCAGACACTTAGTACATATCGTTGATATATAAATTTAAAAAAAAAAAAAAAATTGAGGGCCCAGTACTGACCCGTGGGACGCCACAGGTAATGTCTAAATAACTTGACCTGTGGTGACCCACCTGAATGAACTGAACTCTGTTGCTGATGTAGCTCTTCAGCCAGACTAGAGCCACCCCGCTTAAACCATACTTCTCCATCTTTTTAAGTAATAAGGCGTGGCCGATGGTGTCAAACGCCTTCTTCAAGTCAACAAATATTCCAAGTGTGTATTTCTTTGAATTAAATCCCTTCACTATCTTATTTTTTATCACAGATCTCTTTGCCATTTACAACAAAGTGGTCTGGATGACTCGCATTATTTTAGATTTAGTTATTTTATTTAATACTTTCCATGAATGTAGTCCTTTAATATTATTTGTGTTTTCCTCAATTATTTTGCCATAAGTCTTTTTACTCGTCCTAATATTAATGTTTATTTTATACCTTTTATATTTTTGCTCAGTTTCTTTTGTTCTATGTATAATAAATTGCTTGTATAACATTTTCTGAATTCTCCACGTCATCCATGGTTTATCCAAATATTTATTTCCGTATTTATATTTTATTATTGGGCAATTTTTATCATATAGTTTTTTATAGATGTCTAAAATGCATTATAGGCAATATTTATATAATTTTCATTATATATGCTACTCCAGTTTACATTTATTAACTATTTCTGAATGAATTTAGATCCTCTTCTCTTCTGTATCTCTTAAACTTTCTCTGTGTAATCATTCTTTCCTTCTTAAAACCACATTTATGAATAGCAAACACCGTTAGGTGGTCTGAAATGTCTGCTATTAACAATCCACTTTCAATACTCTTATCCATATTATCTGTAAATATGTTGTCAATAAGTGATGCACAATCTACCGTTATCCTAGTAGGTTTACTGATTAATAGACGCATACCCCTACTGTACAACAATTCAATAAATTCATCAGTGATGACTATGATGTTAAAGGGATTTTTAAATTTTCCTAAATATTCTTTAATGTTCTGGAAATTTGCATATAAGCTTCTACTGTTGAAATGAATAATAGATATACCTTGATCATGTGTAATTTGTGAATTCAACTGTTAGTGCGTGAAGTAACTACTTAGTGACTTAATGCTGTCAGGAAAGTTTTGATCAGGATCAATGTCCTGTTCAAACTCTACCATACATATATATATATATATATATATATATATATATATATATATATATATATATATATATATATATATATATATATATATATATATATATACATATATATATATATATATATATATATATATATATATATATATATATATAAATGTATATATCAACTCAGTAATTGAGTTGATTTTCTTTCTCTTGATGGTTTTTCTTCCGAGCATTGAAACAAAGAGGTAACAAAGACTCACTGATGACGTGTGAGGAGCGTCTCCAGCCCACCAGCACAGAGGAGGCAGTTGAGAGCAAACATCTTCTGTGCAGGTCGGTGCGGGAGCGCTCCTCATCGCTGGGCTGAGGAGGGTGCTGCCACAGGGTGAGGAGGGTGCAGGAAGATCATTCCCTTGGTTGATGTTTACCGTCAGCTGCTCTGGAAACACTAAAAGAGAGACAAATAAAAGCATATTATTACATTTGTTTGCACATTTCAAAATTATCATCAAAAGGTATTGACATAAAATCTACAGCTGCATTATATACTTCTTAAGACCTCTTCCAAGACCCTCTTCACTCATTTTAAGACCCCACTGCTTCTTCTATTTCTAACTGGTTACATTTGTAAAACAGCTCTGCTCATTGCTGACTGTAAGATAACAAAACTCAACAGTCCCGCTTTGTGATAACTCCTCAACACTGAGGAGAGATTCTGATGTATGAGGAAGAACAAAAAGAGAAAATGAGTTGAATAATAAAGCTTTCAAAAGAATTAAAACCCAGCATCTGAGCAAAGACAGATAAAACTAACTGAAGTTAGAAAACACACAGTTAGAATTTTTCAACAGTCCTATAGGTGAGGAGAAAAGTTTTCAGCATTACAAAAAGTCAGAGAGAAGCTCATCACATTACACTTTTGTCTTTTAAATGCAGATCTTTTTTTCTCAAAAAAATAAAACTGAAATGTTTTCACTTTAAGAAGCTCCAGCTCTCTGCCACCAGATTGAATCTGAACTTTGACTCCTGTTAACGTACATTTGGCTAAAAGTGGTCGTAAATGTCAAAGTATAGCTACACAAAGTTCAAACTTTTATCTATTCTCAAAAGACAAACAAGGTTTCCAGAATTTTTAATAAACTTCAGCTGTTATCAACTGTGATCTTCCATAGTATAGACAATTTAAGAAAGGTGCCAAAAGCATCTTCAGTCAAATTGACTCCAATTGTTCTGATCAAAGTTAGACACAAACCCCAAACTTAGAAAAGTTTAAGCTTTTGTCATTTTGGATAAAAATAAAAACAGGAAACAACCCATGATATTTCATAGTTTCTCATTTTGCCTTCAACACTTGATTCCTCCTTAAGGCCTCAGTCATTGGCTCCATTGATTTCTCAGCTTTAAATGACTGTTTAAGACCGCACAGAAACACAGTGTTCAATGTATTGTCCAAATAGATGAATTAAACCTACAATAAAGATAAAAACTATTGTAACTGTTGAACTCTCAATGAGGAGGTACTAACATTGTGGTGGTCACCTTTCCTTTACCAGAAGGACAGGTGACCACCGCTCTCCGGCTGCTCTTGTCATCATCAATCCGTCTCTCCTGGACTGTAAACATCTTCAGTTCATGTGGAGCCGTCCGTCTCCTCCTTGACATGGAGACACAAAAATAAATAAATAATTTAAACTATAACTAAGAGGAAGTATGATGCATTGAAAACTGCATTATCAAATCAATGTTTAACAGTGCAGGGAAACTTTGTCAAAGTTTTTTCAAATCATACCCTTCCCTTAGTCAGCCATCTGTTACAACTGCATCTTTCAGTTGATAGTATTTGCTGAGTTATTTTTAGTTTATTTTGATTAAACAGCCTTTTGGCTGTTTAATCAAAATAAACTTTAAAGGCTTTAAAAGGTAAGAGCACTTCATAGATGAGTAAGTTCAGAAGAACTTTGTTTTATTACTGTGACAACTTAACTTTGGCTAAGCTACAGCAACATTTGAGTGACACTGCATCATACAGCACAGTTTCTTCGACTGTATATATTGTCATTTTTTAGTATCTAAGGAAACTACATGAAATAAATGTTTTCTTTTGATATACATTAAATACATTTCAATTTAACTGTTAAACTTTTTCATATTTGGGTCTTGATTTACTTTTTACTCCAAATCGTATCCTCCATAGAGGAAGTCAGTGTATGTCACTCAGGGGTTAAGCCCCAATCTTTCTTCAAATGGCCTGTAATTAATAAAATGAAAACTTTTGTTATCCCAGACAGTCTAATCTTGAGTTTTATTGCTGAGTTATAAGAATCACGGTCAATTTACCAGCGACTGTGGCTTGTGGGTTAAGCAAATTAACTGGACACTGAAGAATAACAACTGCATTTGGCTGCTCACACGTGTTCAGCTCTAACGCTGATAAATAATGGAGCACATTTGTTCAAACAAAAAAAAGGAGAAAAGAAAAAGACTTTGTCCTTACCTTTTTCTGCAAAAATCATCCATACCTCCTAAAAATCAACTGAATAAGAGAGTTAGTAGGTCTGAATTTACTGAAACAGTGCATCGGAATAAAAAATGTCTATACTTACCTTTGAATCTGAAAAACAATCATAAATACATATAAATAACAACACAGAAAAGTCAGAAAACATTTGGTGCAGAGTGCGGTGACCTGGGGCTTTATCAGTCCTCCTGGTCACAAAGTTTGGACCAAACATGTCAGACGGCTCCTCTTTTTTAGTCTCAGTCGCTGTCGTCAGAGTCGCTGTCGTAATAAGGAGCTGTCCAGTATCCTATGACAGGAAAGGAGCGGAGTCCTGAGGAGGTGGACTGCTGCTCGTCATCCTCGTCTCCATTGTCCGTCCTCTGCCTCTTCGCACGCTGCTGTGCTGCAGGGTTCTCCTCCCTGCTCCTCTTTGTAGAGGAACCCAGGCCTGAGGTGGACGGAGCAGGCTCCTCTTCGACAGGTCCAGCAGAGACAGGGGGGTCAGCAGGGACAGAAGGTCCAGCTGGATGAGGAGCAAGGACAAGAGGGCCTGCAGAGGGAAGTCCAGCTTGGACAAGGGGGGAGACCACCACTGACGGATCCACCTGGCGCCGGCCCTGCCAAAAGTCGTCTGGTGGGAGCCCCTGTTCCAGAGGGGAGCCAGGTCTGAAGTTCTCACCTTCATCATCTTCCTCCTCCTCATACTCAGACATGGACCCATATCCTGAGTCTGAACTCTGAAAAGAATTGTTGTTATCGTCCTCACCCAGGTCAAAGAGGTCCAGAATATCTCGGACACCTTCATCAAATCCCTCCAGGTCAAAGAGGTTCATGATGCCTTGGACAGCATCATCAAATCCCTCAAGGTCAAAAACAGGAGGAATGTCTTGGACACCATCATCAAACCCCTCCAGGTCTCCACCTGCAACAGCAAAAGCATTTCCATACTCACCTTCATACTCACCTACCATCACCTGAACAGGGAGGTTCTGGTTCCCTTCATACTGGACAGGCCAGTCAACTACAGGAACGCCACCTCCTGCAGGGTGATCAGGTGCAAAGTGTCCACCGTCTGCGGGGAAAAACAAGATGTTTGAGTACACAATACCAACAATTAACAACAATTTTTAAAAAGTAAAAGAGTGACAAACTTTTACTGTAACACAAAAGGCCTGTTTATTGTTTGATCAGATGTATTTTTTTATTCAAATGGACAAAAAAAGGACCTCTGCATTTACAAAACCCTTTATTAAAGTTTTATAGTCTGTATTTATTTAGGTGAAGGCTCTTTTGACAGCACAGTCAACATTTCTCTCTTGTTTGGCACAGTTTGTAAATGTCATTCACTCTTCCATGCAAAACTCTCAACACATTCTTTCCTCCTAAAACACATTCTTTTCAGTGATAAACTTGTGATGCAGAAGTTGAACACAAATACAGCACAGGAGTCACAGTTTGCTTCCATCTGGTCAAAAACTAAAACACTTGGTAAGAAATGCAGTATGTACACTGTGACAGAGCTGGAAATATGTTATTAAAACAATAATCAAAAGACTCCTGCACTCTGTCATTTGCACATGCAGCAACAAGATATACTATCTAATTTGTTTGATTCTGATCACAGATTTAACAGTTTTAATGTGATTGTTTGATGGAATATGTGGAACTAAATAAACAACAATGAGGTGAGAAATCATATTTTGACCAAGATATTTGACTGTATCAAGAGTACTGGTTGATAATGTATATTAAAGAAACTATAAAGTTTGATCCTCTTTTGTGTGACATGTTTCTGAAAATGTACAATATTTTTTAAGGCATAAACTTAGTTTGATCTACCTTTTATAATAAAGTAAAATGACATGAAGTTTGACAATAAAGACTAAAAATATGGGCTGATATATTTGTGATTACTATAAACACGGATACTGTTAGGCCTCATTTTCTTTTTACATGTGTTCAACAGCTATGATCTGTGGCTGCTCTTATTCATTTGTAAATATCTGCTCATTGGTTCACTCAGATGGATAGCTCTTATCAATACAGAGGAACCTTCACCTGCTTAAATCTAACAGTTCCATCGTCTCCATGGCGACAGAAATAAACATTTGAGCATTTTTTGGAAGTCTTCCTGACGCCACCTTTGTCCCATGATAACAGTGCAAATTCAGGATCACTTGATGTCTTCAAGTCAAGATAAATGTGTTTTCAAACCAATACTTTACAGATAATTCCCTCCAACTTTTCCCCGCCACTTTTAATGAGTATGGATTGAAAAAAATATTTGACACCGAAAAAAGTTCAGTAAAAAACTGTTTTACACAATCCCGCTTGACTTTTTAACTTCATACATCAAATGGCTGAAACGGCCTTTAAAAGTTCAAGTTTGACTGATTTCTAAGCTGATGAGCCTTTGAAAGTTTAACAAGTCATTCATAAAAGCACTTCTATTCTATAAATGTATGAGTGAACTACTTCATTAAATTACACAATAACTTGTCTTACCTGCGTTGACCATAGGGTAAACGCCGGCCATCGGCACTTGTCCTCCTGCGTCCACGGGGACTCTAAGGATGGTCATTTCCAGTATGGTCAGCTGTCCACTCGATGAAATCGTCGATCCAAAATGTCTGTATAGGGTTCTCACCAACTTCTCCGGAGCGCTTTCCAAAAGATAGCTAGCTAGCAGCGAGGTGTTGGAGGTCAGCATCAAAGCTCAAGTGCAAAGGGGGAGAACGCGGGGTTCCACGGCCTTATATACCCCGGGATCGTTTCCATGACGACTCGTAACGCGCGTGCGTGTGTGCCTGCAAGTGCAGGCCTGAGTGAAGTCAGATTTGAAGTCTTTAGTTTTTAATTCTGCAAACATTTCACAGTCTCTACAGATGTTTTCAGTGAGCACAACAGGACAAATAATGCTCTATTTTGAGAGGTGCTTTTCTTTTTTTTTATTCAGACTCATAAACAAACATTTTTAGGTTTAAATTTTTTTTTCTCATTTTTTGATTGTATCTCACTTTATAGCCACAAATTTAAGGGTGTTTTGGAAAACGACACAACTGTATTCCCAATTGTTCAATAGACTGTGGGCCTCTGTTTTTAATATATGCTTTTATATTATTGCACTGTAAAAATATAACAGTATTTTACTGTTTATTTTTACAGATTTTTTCTGTATTTTAAAATAATCATTAAAATTACAAAAATAGACCGTGATTTTACATGTCAAATGTAAAATAACAGAAAATCTTCGTTACTGTGAAAAGAAAAAACACTATAATTCTGTTCTTTTACAAGAATCACTGGGAAAAGATCATTTTCCCATCTTTTACAAAAAGATCCATTTATATATATATATATATATGTATATATATATATATATATGTATATATGTATATATATATATATATATATATATATATATATATATATATATATATATATATATATATATATATATATATATATATATATATATATGTATATATATGTATATATATATATATATATATATATATATATATATATAGATAGATATAGATAGATATAGATATAGATATATGTGTGTGTATATATATATATATATATATATATATATATATATATATATATATATATATATATATATATACGGGTAATTCTCCAACTACTGTCAAATTTGGTTGTGAATTTTTTCATAAAATCCAACACATATTTTTAGAAATATTTTGATTTGTTTTACTTCACCACAATGTGTAGAAACATTAACTGATGGTGGTTGTAATAAAATTACATAAATATTATATATTTTTTGTCGTTTTAGTCCAGCATTCAGAGGAAAACATCATATTCATCACACCACAAAAAACGGGTTTTTAAAAAAAAAATAACTTGCAGAATCCATCTTTTCAAAACATTTAATTAAATTTCATCAATAGATGTACCCATATTTATAACTGTACTTGTTTTAAGTATTTAAAAGATAATGTTTTCTCATCATCTAGATGAGAAAGGCTTTTTTTTTATGTCTTACTGAAGTCTTTTAATCAAGTTTTTACATGGAAGATTCATGAGGTTTCCAATCCTAGAAATTAATTGTAACCATAACTGCATAATTTTCAAAACTCCCTAAAATTATTAGTGTAGCTGTGTTATTATTATGAATTTTGTGTAAAAATATGTGTTGTGATGGACATGACATTGTGTGGTGGAAAAGACAGCACGTGTTGGAAATGATGTGACACAGAGCATTGCTGATCATCAGTCACTTTTATTGTTTTTACATCAAGTGACATCAATTTTGAAATTTAATGTTTCAACATTAGAAAATAATGCACATTAAATACATGGTAGAACATTGCTCCTTCTCTTTTTGTGCTGAAACCTACAAACAAGTTCATATCTAGGGCTGGCTGTTGGAAGCAAAACAAAAACTGTTTGGTGATTAAACTCATAGATATACCAGTTTTAAAACTACAAGTGCTGAAAATTGAAATGAACATCAACATTCATTAATCTCTCTGTAATTAGTGATTTAACAGTTTAAACAAACTGCCAAACTTGCATATGGATTCATTCCTTTATCAATCATAATCAAGAGTGGAGCATATTTCTGCCCAAATTGTGGGATCCAACATCATATGCCTCTTTGTAACTGGCTGAGGTTCTTGGACCAGTCTAAGAATATTTTCAGGCTGGTACCAGATTATGTCTTCTCTCATTGGCCAGAAAAACCTGTTTGTGCCAACATGACTCATGGTTTTCACCAAAGCACAGCTATCAGAGCCAACATCCTGTATAATGCCTGGATATGGATCCCCATCATATGTGACTACACACCATTTTCCAATCAGCCCCTCATGAAGGTCTGCAATGGGCTGAGCTGTGGTGATAGGTGTACTTGTGGATGTGGGAGTCTGGGTATCACCTGTTACTTCCATGTCTACTGTCTGGGGACCAAAACATCTGCAAAGCTGGGGTTCTGAGCAAAAGCAGCTTAGAATACGCCAAGATATTTCTCCTGGTCTGGCAGAGACTATCTCGGGGAGCACATAGTAATCAGATAACACATTATAAATACAATGTTTTATACACTTCAGACTAACTTCTCATTTAAGAAACTGATCTGGATGCAATGACATTTACCTGGTGTATCTGCATTGTGCCTCAGATAGCCTGCATGCCAGCAGGAAGGAGGCTGTCCAGTACTTTAATCTCCTCCTTAGTCACATACATCAGCTTCACAGTAGATGGCTGTTTTGAGAGTTGCTCGTACAGCACCCTTCCATTTGGGAGATCAATGCCACTTACCACCATTGAGTCAGCCTGCCGTTTAACTGCTGCACCTACCCCGTCAGCTGGGCCTTTTCCATGTCCTGCCTCCAGAAAGTTCCAAGTGATCCTCTTGAATCCAATCTGAAAGGGAATTTTGCTCAACAAAAAGAAGTTTTTCTTGGGCCTGTACTGGGTGGTTGGCCCATCACTGATAACATGCAGTGTGGTTGCTTCTGAGTTCAGTGCTTTGAGGTAAGGAAGCACTGAGCTGAGATGAGCCCAGATGGCTGATGGGTCATGGCACATTGATGAGCTAATGGAACAGAGAGACACTACCCCATTTTTGGTGTGAGACACACCTGTATGGAGAGTAACCTGTTGGTGGGAATCACCAAAATGTACTGCTTGGATCTCATTTGCATATTTGCATTAATAGTTTTCTGCAAAATCAATTTGCAAGACAATATCATCTTCTCTCATGCTTTCCTTCAGGGCCCTGAGAGCAGAATACTGATGACTAATGTTGTAGATGTGTTTTCCCATTTTCTTGTTAAGTTGGTCTGAAAAATCTTCCAGCAGTGTCTGAATAGTCCCATAGACTTTCTCCTTGACTGTGAGGTGAGCTCTGAAATTTTCTTTTGTTCCGTCTTTTTTAGTCTTCTCCCTCTCCTCAACCTTGTTTCTCCATTCAAACCACCAGGTTTGTTCTCCTGCATCATAGTCAGAGGTTGGCAGTTCCTTGTCCTTACAGTCAGGGCACTCCCTGTACATGCATCCTTTTGATGGACTTGTGCATGCCACAGACTCCATTAATTCATTGAGATTGGCACTTTTTATCACTTTGTGATAAAACAGTCTGTCTGCCATGAACTGGAGGTTTGAGTGTATTTTGCAGAGACATGTGTCTCTGTCCTTGATTGTAGGTTTAACAATCCAGAAAGGCCGCTGTTTGCAAAATTTGCTGTAAGACACTGAAATCTCAGGATGCTCCATTCTAAACTTCTGGTGCAGTATTCTCATGGACTCAAGCAGGAAGCGTTTTTGCATTCTTTTTTTGCTCTTTGTAATTGTCTCCTTCTTTCCTGTTGTGATCCTACTGTTGTCATCACGCTCCAGAAATGATGTTATCTTTTCTTCCACTTCTTTGCTGATTTTATTACACTGCATTTTTCGGGTGTACTGGAGTTGGTGGCCCTTGTCACATTTGTTATCATTAGCTTAGGTGAGAATCCAAACTCCTTTTTGGCAAAGCAGAGCAGGCGGTATTTCCTCAGAAGCTTTCCTGCTACAACTTTGGAGATCACTTGCCGATCTCTAGCAGTATGCATATTTTGGTATTTCTTTTTAATCTGTGAAATAACTGTATTCTGAAACAGGAGAGTTCTTCTTAAATCTGATGTTCTTTGCTTCATCTGTTGTTTGGTTTGGAGCTGAGGGGAATTGGCTATATCCATTTTCTTCTTAAGCCGCTCACACCTTTTCTTGTATTTTTCCACCTTCCGTAAAGCATCTTCAAGCTACATAGTTGTTGCTTTAAGATCTCTGTAGACCTTTGCCCTTGTCTTTGCAACCTTTTTCCTCCCTGTTTTCTGTGTA
Organism: Cetoscarus ocellatus; assembly: GCA_037902135.1. Lineage (NCBI taxonomy): Eukaryota > Metazoa > Chordata > Actinopteri > Labriformes > Labridae > Cetoscarus > Cetoscarus ocellatus. The sequence goes on along the minus strand of JBAMNC010000947.1, from coordinate 605,304 downwards.
GACATTTTGGGTTCAGGCAGTTGAGGTGTTTCAGGTGGTTCAGTGGAGCTGGAGTTGCCTGGTGAGACATGGTGCGGGTCGACACCAATGTCTTCAGGTGACAGTGGTGGTGTTGTTCCAGCCATAAAACTCCGAACTTCAGCCAGTCTTTTCAATTTTCTTCGTCTGTTTTGTTGAGCTGTTCGCCATTGTCTCCTAACTTTTCTTTTCTCCCTGTGAGTCAATTCTGTGACAGATTTGACAACACCTTGTTCTTTTTTTTCAGGTATCTTTCTCTGTCTTTTCTGAGAAACTCTTGGTATTTTAACGGATCTGATTTTATCCTTTCTCTATATGCTTGTGATCTCTTTGCTGTGGTCTTGCGTGCCATCTAAAAAACAGATGGTGTCACATTTAAATATCGATTCTATTCTCGTAGTTTGTGTATATACAAAGTATGAAATAGAGTATGAAGTGTTTTGCATAATTTAATACAAAGAAATAAAGTGATGGAAATGACTGTTGTGGAAATGATAATGTTTAGCATTTTTTTTAAAAATCTCATGACATGTTAGCATGCTAATCTCTGTTTTGGAGTTAGCATAACACAAACCCAAAATACACAATATAAAATGGTATTTTTCTCATTATTTGTACATTCAAAGGAAATATGATCTGTTTGGAAATGACAACCAATAAACCTACTCTTGGTTTTGCAAAACTTTACCTTGTTTTTCTGATTTTTCTCTTCCTTCCATGGAGCTAACACTGCTCTCCTGGAAAATGACAGTGATCCTAAGGGACAAGTGTTCTTTTTATGAAAAATAAATAAAATATTAATATATCTTAGAAGCTCAATATATATTTCATTAAAATAAGGAATTTCTGTGTCATTTGTCAATAAAGTTACTGTTGAATCAGAATTAATTTCAATCTTATGAGGGACTGAGAGTCCAAAATCTGGCCAAGGGACAAAGGACATATAGCAAAAAACACTCATATAAAACCATATTTTATATAATAAAAATAGTAATTTATCTATCATTTATTTTTTGTAAGTTCTTTTTTGTATCAAGTAAGCGTAGCATAAATAAAAAATGACAAATGTGTTTTTGTTTCTCTTATTTCTGCCTGGGACACAAATTCTTTGATAGTTGGAGAATCACCCATATATATATGTACAGCCCTTGGCTGACCAAGGGCCTTACAGTCCTGATCCAGAAAGATCCCCAGAGGGGAACAGTCCCATCCAACTATCGGCCAATCACCTGCCTCTCCACAACATGGAAACTCCTGTCAGGCATCATTGCGGCTAAGATAAATGGGCACATGGATCAATACATGACAGAGACACAGAAAGGCATTGGTAAAAATACCAGAGGAGCAAAACACCAGCTACTGGTTGACAGAACAGTCGCTTGAGACTGTAGAACCAGACAGACCAACCTGTGCACTGCCTGGATTGATTACAAGAAAGCCTATGACTCGACGCCACATACATGGATCCTGGAATGCCTGAAGCTGTACAAGGTCAACAAGACTCTAAGAGCCTTCATTGCAAACTCAATGAGTCAATGGAATGCCACCCTTGAGGCCAACTTTGAGCCAATTGCACAAGTCTCCATCAAATGTGGCATATACCAAGGTGATGCTCTGTCCCCACTGCTGTTCTGCATAGGACTGAACCCCCTCAGCCAAATAATCAACAACACTGGCTATGGATACAGACTCCGAAATGGGACCACCATCAGTCACCTCTTTTACATGGATGACATCAAGCTGTACGCTAAGAGTGAGCGAGACATCGACTCACTGATCCACACCACCAGGATCTACAGCAGTGACATCGGAATGTCGTTCGGACTGGAGAAGTGTGGCCGAATGGTGACAAAAAGAGGAAAGGTAGTCCATACAGAAGGCATTACACTCCCAGAAGGCATAATAGCAGATGTGGAGGAGAGAGGAGGAGAGAGCTACAAATACCTTGGCATACCACAGGCAAATGGCAACCACGAAGAGGCCACTAGGAAAGCAGCAACGGCCAAGTACCTGAAGCGAATAAGGCAAGTCCTAAAGAGTCAGCTCAATGGCAGAAACAAGGTTCGGGCAATTAACAGCTATGCCCTGCCAGTGATCAGATACCCTGCTGGAATAATAAGCTGGCCAAAGGAGGAAATTCAGGCCACAGACGTTAGAACTCGGAAATTGCTCACCATGCATGGGGGGTTTCACCCCAAGTCCAGTATCCAGAGGCTATACACTAAGCGCAAAGAAGGAGGCAGAGGGTTAATGAGCATCAGAGCCACTATTCAAGATGAAACGTCCAAGCTCCATGACTACGTCAGGAAGATGACCCCAAGAGATCAAGCGCTTAGTGAGTGTCTCAGACAGTGGAAACTGACAGGGACGGAGGAACTAGAGGAACCATCATGGGAGGAGAAACCCCTGCATGGGATGTACCACTGACAGATAGCTGAAGTGGCTGATATGAACAAATCCTACCAATGGCTAGAGAGGGCTGGACTGAAGGACAGCACAGAGGCACTAATCATGGCTGCACAGGAACAGGCCTTGAGCACCAGAGCAATAGAGGCCCGGATCTACCACACCAGGCAAGATCCCAGGTGCAGGCTGTGCAAAGAGAGCCCTGAAACAGTCCAGCACCTAACAGCAGGGTGTAAGATACTGGCAGGAAAAGCAAACATGGAACGCCATAACCAAGTAGCCGGTATAGTGTACAGGAACATCTGTGCAGAATATGGACTGGAGCTCCCAAGGTCAACATGGGAAGCACCTCCCAAGGTGATTGAGAATGGCCGAGCAAAGATCCTGTGGGACTTCCAGATACAGACCGACAAAATGGTAATGGCCAACCAACTGGACATTGTAATCGTGGATAAGCAGCAGAGGAAAGCCGTTGTGATTGATGTAGCCATCCCAAGTGATAGCAACATCAGGAAAAAGGAACACGAGAAACTAGAGAAATACCAAGGGCTCAAAGAAGAGCTAGAGAAAGCCTGGAAGGTGAAGGCAACAGTAGTGCCTGTGGTCATCGGGGCACTCGGGGCAGTGACCCCCACACTGGAGAAGTGGCTCCAACAGATCCCTGGAGAAACATCAGACATCTCACTCCAGAAGAGTGCAGTCCTAGGAACAGCTAAGATACTGCGCAGGACCCTCAAGCTCCCAGGCCTCTGGTAGAGGACCCGAGCTGAAGAGGATGAACAGCCACCCACCCCACCGAGGAAAGGAGGGGTGGGTGAGAAGAGTTTTTTTTTATATATCCCGCGGTGCTGGTGGTCGGGACCTCAATGGTCAGGCACGTGGCGGTGCACGACGGCCGGACCTTCTGCCACCCTGGTGCCCGTGTTACTGAGGTTACATCCTCGGCCCTGCAGCTGAGTGCACAGCACCCCTTGGCCTCCACACTGGTCCTGGAGGCCGGCATCAACGACCTCAAATTCCAGCAGTCGGAGGTTCTCAAGCAGGACTGCATCTCCCTGGTGGACCGTCTACTGGAAAGGGGGGGCAGGAAAGGAGGTGGAACTGCTTCGATCACAAGGACCACAATGTCATCAAATGAGGTTTCTTTTAATAAGTATTCATCATTTGAGCATCATGCCTTTGTTTTTAGCAGCCCTCCTATTCTATGCATAACAGTTTACAGACCACCCCAGTATTCCACCACTTTTATCAGCCAATTTTCTGAACTTTTATCAATCATTCATGCTACATACAACAGGATTTTAATAACTGGTGATTTTAATCTACACATCAACAACACCTCGGACCCAGTGTCCAGAGAGTTTTTAAACCTCCTTCACTGTTTGGATTTTAAACAACATGTTGCGCAGCAGACCCACAGCAGGGGGCGCATCCTGGACCTGGTTATAACCTGTGGCCTGTCTGTGGGTGTGTCTTCTGTTGTGGATCTGGCCGTGTCAAGAAGCCTCTGGCTGCAGTGTGCAGACCGAGGCGTGCCTCAACATGGGCGGGGTTAAACGTGTTGCGCTCCGCCCACTGTATGTGATTCTTCTCCGTCACCGCAATTGCCGTCTTCTTCTTCACATTTTACAAGTTTCCACGTGCAATACCGCCACCAAACGATTGATCTGAAAATGCCCCAACACTTTTTTAATTGAAAAGCTTCATTTCATTCCGTTTAAAATTCACAAATGGTCTTTTGATTATTTTTTTTCACTTATGCTATACGAACTGACAGCAATGCAGCTACAGGGACAGGCAGGGTTTTAACATGAATAAACTGATATACAGCAATGCAACTCTGGAGACAGGAAGGGTAAGTACAAGGATTGTGCAGACAAACAATAATACAGCAACAGAAACAGGCAGGATTATGCGCAGTATTATATATAGGTAACATTCAGAAATATGAAATGTATACTAGGGATGTGTAGAAAATATATTAACATGTACTTTTTGACTTTCAGTACGCTCTGTACATTGTCATGGGGGCCAAATGCGATTTCAGTGAGGTATGTGTAAATTGTGATCAGTTTGTGCCTAGTGAATACAAGGCACTTTTGGGTGCTGGCACAAATTTACCTATTGTGTATTTATTTCTTCAAAGGAAAACATGCTGCAAATAAGAAGATGGTGGTGTCTTCTTCTGATAACCAACTTTCCAATGCCGTGAATGCTCTTTATATGATCACACTTTTGAAAAATTTTTTTAACTACATGTTTGACTGAAAACCCTGTGGATTGACTTTTATTAAAGTTTTAATAGTGAATGTTCATTGTCATTGAATCACCAAGGTCTGAAGAAGACAGACTGCAGGCCAGAAAAAGGCATCGGGAGGAGCGGAAACTACAGGTAAGAGGTCATTTAATTAATTAGGCATGTATTTAAGCACTTGTTTGAAGACTATTGGTAATCCCTCTGCAAATTTCAGGATGTAGAAGATGCTCCACTGAAAAAGATGCGTTTCGAATCTATCTCATCAGGTGCTATTGAAGGTAGAGTTGTTGTACACACATACATAAATTGTTTTTCCCTTCATGCTTTTATTCTCTGTTAGATGACCTTGGCTGACCTGAGATGCCCCTTCAAATATAATATAATATTGTATTTATTCTAAAAGTTTAAGAGGTGGGATGTCCAAGATCTTTTTTAGTGTAATTGATCTATTTTCACATTCTATTCCCTCTGTAGGGGAAGGTGACATGAAGACCAACAGTGGGACAGGGAAGAATGTATGTAGCCTTCTTACTTCACTGTTTTGTGCCATCTCCAGTATCTACTTTGAGAATGACCTTTTTTTCTATACAGGAAGAAGATGCTTTACTGCTTGACACCATAAAGGCAGCCAAATGGTGCAGAACACAATCATTTCAAGGAAGATATTCCCTGCCTGATGTTGTAGAGATGGATGAAGGAGAACAAAAGGAAACACTCAAAGAACTCCAAAACTGTGACTTTATGAGTGAAGGTGAAGAGAGAGTCATGGAGCTTAGGGAGCCTTTCATGTTCTCCTTTCAGTTGAGATTGATTATGAAAGCATTTTGTGCAGAAATGATGGATGTTCAGAACTTAAAGGTGTGTGTGTGTTTTGAGGAGCAATAAATCCAGTGTTTGCCGTTTGTGTTTCTTGAAAAAATTTTTTTGTCTATATTATGTGTGTTGCATTACAATGCTGCAGTCATTTCAATCTCTGAGAGCCTTTCAAATGTGCCTGTGGGACCATGGTTAGATGTCTAGTATGGGGTAGGGGGTTTTACTTGCCACTTTTAGCTGACCTGAGACTATGCACTCCTTGAGTTATGTGTGAACTGAGCTGAAATACAGTTTGAAGGCCACAGCAATTATTACATACACAATATCTTGGTGGAACCTGAGTGTAATATACAAAACCCAAAACCAGTGAAGTTGGCACGTTGTGTAAATCGTAAATAAAAACAGAATACAATGATTTGCAAATCCCTTTCAACCTATATTCAATTGAATGCACAGCAAAGACAAGATACTTCACGTTCGAACTGGTAAATTGTGTTATTTTTTGCAAATATTAGCTCATTTTGAATTAGATGCCTGCAACATGTTTCAAAAAAGCTGGCACAAGTGGCAAAAAAGACTGAGAAAATTGAGGAATGCTCATTAAACACTTATTTGGAACATCCCACAGGTGAACAGGCTAATTGAGAACAGGTGGGTGCCATGATTGGGTATAAAAGCAGCTTCCCTGAGATGGTCAGTCATTCACAAACAAGGATGGGGCGAGGGTCACCACTTTGTGAACGAATGCGTGAGCAAATTGTCGAACAGTTTAAGAACAACATTTCTCAACGAGCTATTGCAAGGAATTTAGGGATTTCATCATCTACAGTCCGTAATATCATAAAAAGGTTCAGAGAAGGCTGAAAACCAACATTGAATGCCCGTGACCTTCGATCCCTCAGGCGGTACTGCATCAAAAACTGGCATCACTGTGTAAAGGATATCACCACATGGGCTCAGGAACACTTCAAAAAACCACTGTCAGTAACTACAGTTCATCGCTACATCTGTAAGTGCAAGTTAAAACTCTACTATTCAAAGCGAAAGCCATTTATCAACAACACCCAGAAACGCCGCCGGCTTCGCTGGGCCCGAGCTCATCTAAGATGGACTGATGCAAAGTGGAAAAGTGTTCTGTGGTCTGACGAGTCCACATTTCAAATTGTTTTTGGAAAGTGTGGTCGTCATGTCCTCCGGACCAAAGAGGAAAAGAACCAGCCGGACTGTTATAGGCGCAAAGTTCAAAAGCCAGCATCTGTGATGGTATGGGGTGTATTAGTGCCCAAGGCATGGGTAACTTACACATCTGTGAAGGCACCATTAATGCTGAAAGGTACATACAGGTTTTGGAGCAACATATGTTGCCATCCAAGCAACGTCTTTTTCATGGACGCCCCTGCTTATTTCAGCAAGACAATGCCAAGCCACATTCTGCACGTGTTACAACACCGTGACTTCGTAGTAAAAGAGTGCGGATACTAGACTGGCCTGCCTGTCGTCCAGACCTGTCCCCCATTGAAAATGTGTGGCGCATTATGAAGCGTAAAATACAACAACAGAGACACCGGACTGTTGAACAACTTAAGCTGTACATCAAGCAAGAATGGGAAAGAATTCCACCCGAAAAGCTTCAAAAATTGGTCTCCTCAGTTCCCAAACGTTTGCTGAGTGTTGTTAAAAGGAAAGGCGATGTAACACAGTGGTAAAAATGCCCCTGTGCCAACTTTTTTTGCAATGTGCTGCCATTAAATTCTAAGTTGATGATTAGTTGCAAAAGAAAATAAAGTTTCTCAGTTCGAACATTAAATATCTTGTCTTTGCAGTGTATTCAATTGAATAGAAGTTGAAAAGGATTTGCAAATCATTGTATTCTGTTTTTATTTACGATTTACACAACGTGCCAACTTCACTGGTTTTGGGTTTTGTAGGATATATTTTATATTGTGATATAATTTTACATATAATACCAGTAAAGCATTGATCAATAAACGACAGGTACATTTGATAAGTTGAACTTTATTTCCAAGAGACAACTAATGTTACAGTCAGCAGTTTTGTTCAGTCTGCCTTACTTGTTCCTGTAGCCATATATAAAAGGGAGCATTTTTCTAAAAAAAATTCTTAAAGCAAGAGTGTACATATCCTAAAATCAAAATAACTAATCTTCTCCCAAATTATAAAAGATGTACATGGCGAGCCTTAATTTAATCATCTCAGGATACACTTCCGAATCCGATAGGTGGCGCTATTGCACGTGGAAACTTGTAAAATGTGAAGAAAAAGAAGGCGATGGTGGCGGCGAAGAAGAGTCATAAAGTCAAAATAACAAATCATTTCCCACTTAACTTGTAAGTTGTTAAGAAGAAGACGGCGACGGTGGCAACGAAGAAGATAGTAAACCAGAAATAAATTACAATAAAGACCATACATGCGCTGGCGAGCCTTAATTTAACGATCTCCAATGCGGTAGGTAGTGCTGTTGAACGTGGAAACTTGTAAAATGCGAAGAAGAAGACAGCAATTATGGTGACGAAGAAGAATCACATACAGTGGGCGGAGCGCAACACGTTTAACCCCGCCCACGTTGAGGCACGCCTCGGTCTGCACACTACAGCCAGGGGTAGTTGGCCTTATTTGGGGTGCTTTCATACTAGGGGCCCTGTCCCTGGATCAGAGTGCACTATAGCCCAAAGTCCAGTTTGTTTTGGTAGTGTGAATGCAAACAAACTGCGCCCGGGGTGGTCTCCGGCGCGACTGAAGAGGACTCGGAGACGGTTCGGTTGAGATGTGAATGTAATCACACCAGGATACAGAACAGAAAGTTGACGCTGCTGTGTGACGTCATGGTTGTGCGACTCCCTTCTCTCTTTAAACATGGCAGCTAAAAGTTCACTTTGGAGCGGCGAAGAAATAAAATTCTTACTTTGGGACAAGGACATTCAAAAGCAAATGGACTCCACACTTAAGAATTCGGAAATTTTCAGCATCATATCTCAAAAATTGCTGTCACATGGGTATACCAGGACCACCAATCAATGCTGTGATAAGAGAAAGAAGCTCTGGCAGCAGTATCACAGAGCGCTGGACTTGCTACATAAGTGCGGCAGCTCAACTGATGAAAAGGAAAAGTTTCCTTGGTATGATGCAGTTGATAATATCATTGGCCACAAACCAACAAGTCATTAAACTGTAGAAAGAGGGCGAAACACAAACGTTGGTTGTTTGATGATGGAAATGGTTACCATAGTAGCCTCTTCTTCATTCTCCTCCGTATCAGGTTTGGTTACCAGTTATGTGCATATTGCCCCCTGCTGTTTCAAACTGAGTAAATATGCAAGTGGGCCTGGGCACGATTCAATGTTGCAAGTGTGAATGCAAGCCAGAGGGGGGGGGGAACGGTTCAAAACAAGTGGGGCTAATGTGAAAGTGCCCTTGATCTCCTTGTGTGTTTCACCTGTCTTGTTACACTCACCCGTGTGTCTATAGGTTTGGTTTTCAGGTAAGCCTTTGTCCAAGTCTCTGTGTTAGGCTGTTAGTTTGCTGTGTTTCTCTGTATTAGTTAACCATGTTGGATTGCTATGTGTATGTTTTGCCTTAATTCAGCCTGTATTTTTCCGTTGAGACTAAAGCTGACACAGTTTATTGCAATAATTTACGTCATATTTCCTACTGCGCCACAACACCATATTTTAGGGCTCCCCCACCTATCATATCCCACTTTAACCACTGTATGTATATATATATATATATATATAAATATATATATATATATATAAATATAAATATATATATATATATATATATATATATATATATATATATATATATATATATATATATATATATATATATATATATATATATATATATATATATATGTATATATATGTGTATATATATATGTATATATATGTGTATATATATATATATATATATATATATATATATATATAAATAAATATATGTACATATATATATATATAGTTATATATATGTATATATATATATATATATATATATATATATATATATATATATATATATATATATATATATATATATATGTGTGTGTGTGTGTGTGTGTGTGTGTGTGTATATATCTATATCTATCTATGCTCAATAAAATAAGTAAAAATAAATGTCTAAGGCGCGTCTTCTCTCAACTTCCGGTTCCTATCTACCTAACTTCAGCCAACTTGACGCCACTAGCGTGCTCGTAGTAGAAACATCCACGCATGCGTACTAAATGACTCCCGCGCCTCCATTTTCTGACCTTTTTTTTTTCAATCACTGATTTGCATACAGCTCTGACGTCAGTCTGCGGAAACAACCTCAGCTGAAATTACGCGGGAAAATGAGACGTGAACATGTAAAAGATGTAGGTCGGGACCAGACCACAAGATGGCTCCGTTTCTACAGTTTATTGTAAAACCCGAGTTTAATCCTTACTTTTACGCTTTGCCATTCATTCTGTCCCGTGTAAATGTGTATGAGGGATATATTATTTCAACATTCTTATTTTGAATTTCTATCTTACAACTTTGTTTTTTTACATTTTTATATGCCTAATCTTAGTTATCTCTGTTAATACTTCTTAACTGCAGACGTAAAAAGCAAATTTTTCCCAATGTAGGTTTAATAAAGCTTGATCTTATTACAACAGTACTTAATTTATGTAGCACTTTTCAAGAAAAGGCACAAAATACTTTACAAAAGGAAAAAACGACAATCGTGAATACAATACCCAGCAGTTACATAGACCTACAGATTGAACAAATTAAAGAAAAAGCAATATTTTCAGCCTCTTGGATTTTCAATTTGATCTTCCTTTTCCCCTCAATTACAAATTAACTTACTCTTTATCTAGTTATCATGTTATTTCTCATCTTAGCACATTTTAAAAGGGACGTAGAAAATGTTTATTTGCACCAATCTAATTATTTCACATGCAACTTTTTTTTTTGATTTTTGTATAAGTTCGATGTCAAATATTTTGCTCCTTAACTTTTTCAGGACAAGCTGATATATTTACTTTAAAAATCACATGTTTAATTGTGCAGCAAGCCTCCTATGTCACAGTAATGTAAAAATAACGTGGTGAAAAGCAGCCTTTTTATTTAAAATTGTGGGACTATCAGTTGTTTTTAAGTGGTTACATATTTGAGGAAATTCAAAGGTATGTGAACATATCTAAAATTACATGGCCTAAATATTTTTGCTGAATTAAATCTAATTAGAAATAGAAGTGATAATTTCATAGATACGGTCAATTTTGGCTCTTAATAGTTTAAACAAAATAAAACAACAGTTATGATAAAGACTCAAGACTCCTTAACCATGTTTGGTCCATTTGTTAATCCAGTCTATTTTCTGGACTCATGTATGAAGCTTAATTCTTGTGTGCTGTTGGGGATGTTTTCATCCTGTGGGCTCTTTTGTCACTTTAAATTTGGCTATAAATTTCACTGTATTATACCAAATGGAATGGATTTTGGTGAGGAATCTTGTTTTTTTTATGCTTTTAATACATTTGATTAAAAAAGTTTTAATACACTGTAGGAAACATACCACCAGTTGAGTTCATTCACATACACATACATATGAATTCACATTCAGACAAACACTCAGCAGATAAGTGCTCAGCTTATTGTCCATTTAAGTCATTTTCCACTGTAATTGCAATGATAGCAGGTTTTTCAAGAGGATTTAGAGACTAATGCACACTAGAAAAGCTAAAATAAAAGATGTGAAAAAATCAAGATAACTGTTCAAATATACAATATTAAAATCTTGAGAACACTTTTGATTAGGACTAAGGTTGTTTGAAAGATTTTAACAAAAAAAATATGAAAATATGTTTATCAGATATATTTTTACGGCAGTTTATTTCACTGGATGAACTCAAAGGAAGTTTTTTCTAACAGTAAATGAGGGTTAACTGTAGCAACAGTGGCTCGGTCTGATAGTGCATCCTGTCAGAAGGTTGCAGGTTTGAGCGCAGCTCTGGCTATCATATGTTGGTGTGTCCTTGGGCAAGACACTTATCCCAAGTTGCTCCCACTGCTGCGTCAGTGACGTGTAAATGGGTACGAAAGGGTATGAATGTTTTACCTGATGCTGAGTAGCCAGAGAGACTAGTAAAGCAATAGCATTTTAATTTAAAACAACATAAACATGCACCACCTTGAACACAGCGGGTTGTTTTTATTGAAATCTTTATAATAAATATCAGAACAGAGTAATCAGTCAAACGAAGACGTCAGACTCCATCAATCCAGTGGTGTTTTCACCATCACAGTCTGTAGAGTTCTCCTGTTAGAGCAGATCCATTCAGGGTTTGAACCCACTCATCATTGGAGCATGTAACAAATCCACACCAAGTGAAGGACTCCGTCATCCAAAAGTTTGACACGAAGAGTCTGAATGAAAAAAAAAAAGGACAAGACGGAGGAATCTTCTGCTGTTTCATCAGCAGGAACACAAAGGGTTAAAACACATGTAATGGAGAACAGTAGCATCAGAATCAAGAATATTCCACGTCATCCACAGGCTTCTCAACCTTAAATTTACATTGTTGTTTTCAGCCTATGGTGGATTAACCCCAAATTAATAAATATATGAATTACAGACATTCAGACAAATGTAATCAGGCCTTATGTGTTTAAAAACTCAAGATTAGAAACAGCAGGGATCTGGGCTGCAAACTTTTCTCATCTTTAAACTGGCAGAGAGAGGCAGAATAAATAAAGATCAGTCTGTTAACATGCATGAGTGACAATATTTACACCATTGTTCATACAAGTGTCAAAAATCTCATGCAGTGAAGGTTCAAAGGTTCTGACTCATCTTTTAAAGCCTAGCTCTTTGTTAAAAAACTACTTTAGGGGAGTCGTACTGGCAACCTTCCTGCTGCGAGGTGCCAAACCCACCTGCCACACCAGCGCTGCAATGATAAAGTTGTTTTTTAAAAATAGGTGTCAGAGCTGGTGTTGTTGTGTAGGTGCTCTTATGGAGCATATGCACGTCAATGCATACCCTCTGTTTCACAGGAAACTGATTTAGTTTTACAGTTCGACTTTTGGAACAGCACCAATTAAAATCAAGACGGCCGGACTTCTAGTCAGTGCTTCATAAACAACAAAGGCGGAAGAGAAAATAATCCGACATATTTTTGGTGGGAGCAATGTCCTGGTCTGGAGCTGCTATAAGTGGTAGGGAATATTGACTAGCTTTGTTTTTTTTGATAATATTTCCACAAAATAAGGATATGAAGCAAAAAGAGTGGTTTTAAAGTACCAGAGTAGCTAAAATGTACTCATGTATTGGCAACATTTAGAAGCGCGATGAAAACAAAGTTGAGAAACAGTGCGGTTGTGGAAGTGTCATGTACAGTAGTTGTGGTATTACCAGAATAAATTTTCATTTTGTGCTACCATTAGCATTGAAGTGGTTTTAAATTGTGCCTGATCTTTTAATTCCTGCAGTTAGTCATGTTAAATATAATTTCAGATAAACTGTTTTAATTCAATATTCTGGCAGCTTGACGGCCTGTGTCCACAGCCACCACTTTTTGAATCAATCATAATTTGACAAATCCTTAGTCCCATTATACCTTAAATTTATACTCTTGATATTTCAAATTTGTTCTTTCATGACTTGTTTCTTGAAGTATTCTGATTATATTAATATATTTTTTTTATTTTCTTTAGATCAGCCCTAATTCTCAGTCATGAATGTGGAGGCGACAAAAGCACAGTGAGTCAGCAGATTCCTTAAAATTAAAGATATAAAAATAAAATCAGGTCAAACACTCACGCAAATATCCATCTAGCCACACACTCTTGTACACAGCGTTAAAAACAGCCCACTTGATGACTGTAGATTTGCAGGAATGTTCAGTGGAGCCGAAGTTTAACCTTTGACCTCTGATCCTCATTATGCACAGAAGTTCTGGAGTTCATCCTCAGGCTAAGAGCGGAGGAAGCGCCCAACATGAATCCAAGAAAAAAGCATGATGATCTCTGTGTCCTTAAATCCATGCCGGTGAAGCAAGTCCATCCCATCAGCATGCTAATGCTAATGTTAACAAGCAGGGATAAGGGCGCTGAGGCTGCAGGCAGGAAAGACAATCTGACAGGGTTTTTAAGTTGTATTGGCTGGAGGAGCTACATGGCTACACCTGGGGGGATATTTACTGCTGCTACCTAAAAGCTGAAACTTCACATTTGGAGAACAGTTGAACCAGCATGCACTGACAGAAAGACATTTTCCATAAAATCTTGTTAAGTTTGGACTAATTTTCCTCCTCAAAGCAGCCGCTGATCTGTTGGTTTCTGCATGGGCATATCATGAGCTTTCATTAAGTAACTCATGGTCCTGCAGGAGTTTTCACCAAGTCCTGAAAACAAGGTCCTGCTGCTCGTTTCATCAATAAAGAACCAAATGTGGTATTTTTAAGCTTAAGTTAGAAGCTGTGTGTTTACAATTTTATCTAGTAAAGGAATTAGAGCTTCAGCTGAGAGGATGGATCTAAAAACTGATCTGGAGGGCACTAACGGTTCGTCTGAGTGGCCTATGAAAAGAGGCTAAAAACCTTTACGTGATCGGCAAAGTTCAAATCCTCTCACTGTTGTGACTGCTCATTATACCTCACTAATATCTGACTCTATTTGTTGTCCCGTCTTTTAGGAAAAAAGGCATTAAAAGCCCAAAAGTAAATCTTAAAAATTCAAAAAGAGTGCTGAGTCCTGGCAGGCCAACAAGGGAAAAATAAACTAGTTATAGGAAAAAAAACAAACAAGAAAAACCATGTGAGACCTTGTAAAATCTGGACCATTTTTATTTTCCCTATGACTATATTTTCTCCCATATTTCCTTTCCCAGGCTTTTTAAATACCAACACCATGTCTAGTGTTAAAATCTACAGAGCCGGAAAAAGAATTTTTCCATCAATCACTTACATCATGGGCCAATCAGAAAATGCACTACTGCCACAGTCGAAAATACAAAACATAAACCACTTCGCTAAAACATGTCTGAAGTGGAGTGAGTGTTGTTTTCCTGTTTTAAAGGACTCTGATTGGGCCGTGCCACTTTTGGCTGAGCACAATCCTTGTAAGTTGGAGCTTAGTGAGATGGACCTGATAACAGACATTGAATTAGGGGGATCCAGTTGCATTGCAGGGCTAATCATAAGGACCAAACAAGAACAAAAATAAAAATCTTGAACTGCACCTAAGAGGCTGTAAGGGCCTCATGTTTTCACAGCTGCTTCTTTATTGCACTTCAGGTGCTTCATCTTCCCCAGAAAATGACTGTAGAGCAACAATATCAGCAGGAAAATGCCCTCAGCGTCTGAAGCTGTTTGTCACCCCACACCCCAAAGTGAACACAGCCAAACTTTTGAAACAGCGCTCGTCACAGTCACTTTTCCTTCACTGACTATTCAAAACCAAGAGGTGGCGTGACTTCTGATGTCCCGGCAACAATGGCAGAGGGGAAACTGATCTGACTCGTGTTCTTGATGGAACAATTTTCAGGTCTTCTCTTCGTGTTGAATACTTGACTTTGTTTTTATGTTTTCTGGCTGATATTTTCAGGACTGAGGGCAGATTTAGGGCTTTAGGGACTGATGGAAAGCCCTTTAACACTGGACACAGGTGCCAACATTTTGGTTTAATCAGAAAGAGATAAAAACATGTATCATTTTATGTCATGCATAGCATTAAGGCTGTTAGAGTTTTAAGTTAATGATGTTTAATCTTGTTTTTTAAATTACTATTTTTCATTTAAAGAAAACAAAACAGAAAATAAAAAACTTCTGATGGATTTAAAGTTACTTCTTGAACTTGACCACCTAAACTAACTTGCTACAGATGGCAAAATAAACTAAAAATATCCAAAAATAAAAGGTTGATCTAATCTAATCTGTATCACAAAATGCAGTTTAAGTTTGTCTTGTCCAATGAGTTCTCTGAGTTTTTAATCTGAAGTGAGACATTTGACGAAGCAGCTGATTTTATTTTCTGCATAATCATGGTGGCAGGTTGGCTATGGCTTGCCAATGGGACAAAAAATCAATATGTTTTAAGAAGTAATGAGCCAATTATGGATCATAATTACATCTCTATTGGTCCATCGATGCTGGCAGCTAATAGTGACTTGTTTCTAATTTTGAAGGGAAAATGAGAGAAGCAGCAGCAGATAGAGCTAAAGTAAAAATATAGATAATACAATTGAGTAAAGGTCTAAAAAAGGACCAGGTTTATACTGTCAAATCTGACGATTTAGTCTAAAATTGTACTTTTCCTGGTAATAAGATCTTAATGATGGGTAATACTGCAACTGAGCTTAAAGATAACTTAGGACAATTTTTGTTTTTTCAGTACATAACAGAACAGCGGCTGCTTGGAGGAGGATCAGAAAACTTGCTCTGTGAAATCAACAACATGCCAAAATGCTGGTTTTAATGAGTCTGTCGGAACCAAAGTCGGGGAAATAATACTGAATTCGAGGCTCCCTCTTCTGTCATAAAGCAGCCGATTATACCTTCTCCATCAAAGCGTTCAGGTATAATTCCAGAGAAGATCAGTTTAAGCTAAAGAGCGAGTGAAACTGGTAGTTCTGTGGTCATTTTGGATGAAAATCGAGCTGAGCAGCGTTCCGTTGGTCCCTGCAGGTCGCTAAAGATCGATTCCTTTGACTAGTGAAGCCTCCAGCGTGATGGGGAAATCGTGCAGCGTCTCCACGACCCCGATCAGGGCATTCACGGTGGTGCGGTCTCTGAGCAGCGCCGTGTCCTCATACATACGCAGGATCACTGGGCACTCCACCAGCAGGGGGAGCCACTGGGGCAGCAGACGGTCCCTAAAGAGGCAAAAAAGACATTATTTGGAGGTACGAGGGCTTGAGATGTAGGGTTTTTTTTTTCCGTAAAATGTCATATAAGTGCATTATAGCTGCATCTGGCCTGTGGTTGTTTCAAAGGCAAGTAATTCATCAACTCTTTGTTTATTTATGTCATTGTTTGGGGATTATATCAGTATTTTGCAACAATTAAGGACAAATTTTGCTTTTATTTCTTCAGATTTTATAAAATTTAAGTTGTTATTACAGTAAAAGGGAAAATAGGTTTAATATGCCTCAGTATTGTACATAAATGACCAAACCCTTGTAATTATTCAAATTCACTCTGCATCTTGAATATAAATAGCCACAAATTACCAACCTTGCTCCAAGGCAGACCAGCAACTGGAACTTCCCGTCCTTGCCGATGTTCCTCGGTGTGGAGTTGATAGCGTTGACGTAGTGGCAGAGTGATTGACAGGTCATCCCCAGAGGCTCAGCGGTCTCCTGCAGGTCTCCCATCTGATCAGCTGACTCCATGTAGGCCACAGCTTTCTCTGTGGGAAGAAGAGAAGGGAATTGATGAGGGATCCATGAACAGAAACTGGGTTTGGAGATTGCAGAGAGCGTTATGAGCAGCAGGGGGCACTGTTGTTTGTAACTCACCCACAAAGTCCCATACAAACACAGTCTTCTGAAACAGGCGGGCTGACTTGAAGCCGTGGTGGAAGAACTGCTCAAGAGCTGCGACCAGACTGTTTTCTCCACAGAGCAGGACGGTCAGACTGCCTCTCTGAAGGACGACAAGCCAGAAAATGACGGTGGACACCAAATTAGTTAAGCAAGACAAATAAAAACATCTTAAAGAAATAGAGGATTCACACAAAGGTGTTGGTAGTTCTTTTAGATTACATCTAACTGTTTGGCTTTGGGGCAGCATGGTGGCGCAGCAGTTAGTGAACATGCCTCACAGCAGGAAGGAAGACAGTTCGGTCCCAAGGTCGGGCAGGGCCTTTCTGTGTGAGGTTTGCATGTTCTTCCTGTGAATACTTGGGTTCTCTCCGGGCACTCCTGCTTCCTCCCACAGACTAAAAACAGGCTTATTGGGTCAACTGGTTGCTCTAACTTGCAAGTGCGAGCGTGGATGGTTGTCTGTCTCTCTATGTGGCCCTGTGATTGTCTAGTCAAGGGTATACTCCGCCTCTTGCCCAGTGTCAGCTGGAATAGGCTCCAGCCCCCCTGTGACCCCATAAGCCAGAAGTGGTCTGGATAATGGATGGATGCCTGGTTTTATTTGTCCATCCATTATGTAGACCACTTATGCCTTTTGTAGCCTATTCCAGGTGACACTGGACAAGAGGTGGGGTACACCCTTGACTGTTTGCTAGACAATCACAGGGCCACATAGAGAGAGAGAAAATCATCCACACCCACACTCATACCTAATAGCGACTTAAAGTCAACAGCTGACCTAATGAGCATGTTTTGGTCTGTGGGAGGAAGCCGGAGTGCCCACAGCAGGCAGACGCACTACCTGCTGCGCCACTGTGTAGCCCTGGTTCTATGCAGTAAAGGGGAATAAGAAATGTTCAGCAGAGAAACTCAGACCTCAAATACCAAGAACTAGACAATGTAGATGAGTGGCTCTCAAACTGTCAGCTGTGGACTACTGCAGGAGGGCCACAACACGCCATTAACTTAAAAATAGAAAACCATGCATGACTGGAACCATGTTTTAAACTAGAAGTGCTCCAAGGCTTGTCCAACACTGCTGCACGAGTTATCGGCAAAAGGTGGAAAACTGACCTGACTCACACTACCCCTTAAAAGATTCACTGGATCCACATTCAGTTTTGGATCCCCACCAAAACCTACTCACTCCTTTCTTGTGCCAAAACCAACATTCCCTGAAAAAGTCATCAAAATCAGTTCAGAAACATTGAAGTTATTAGTGAAAATATGGAAATCAGCCCAATCTTGCAATGTTAAGAAATCCTTAAATAGAAAAAGGATTACTGTATCTGCATCTGAACTCAGATCATCACCAAAACTGACTCACTTCTTTCTTTTGCCATGACCAACATTCTCTAAAAGATTCATCAAAATACATAAAGAGCTTGCTGAGTTATTGGTGACAATGTGGAAAAATGCCCTATCTCACGATGTTAAGAAACCCTCAAAAAATTCACAGATCCACATCCGGATTTGGATCACCACCAAAATCTGATCACTTCTTCCTTGTCTTGTTTTCAGTCCAGATCTGTTGACTCGCCATCTACAGAAGTTTTTACTCTAGTTTATCCAAGTATCCAAAGTAAATGGCGGTTGTATGCGCTGCAAAATTGCCACAATGAAAAAACTCAAATCTAGGAGAGAGTATTTGTCCAATTTCAAAACAAAAAAAAATCTCACTATACTTATTCTAAGCCACAGTTTCCTGATATGTCTGGAGAAAGATCTTATTTAAAGATACAAAAACTAAAACTGAGGCCTGTGTTGAGTTGGTGTAATAAGTAAAATAATCTGTCAATAAGACAAATTTAACTTAAAGGATGTCTTAAAATGATTTTTTTATCCAGAGCAGATTTTAAACCTGAATTTCAGACTCTCACTGAGTCAAATTTGTTTGTTTCATTGGCAGATTTTTTCTTATCATTACAAGCAGTTCAATGCCTTATTTTTTCCTTTCAATCCTTGTATTAAAATATTTATCTGGACCTGTTAAGTGAATGTGAGTTAGAATAAATGTTTTAGATATTTCTGACTTGAAAACAGACAAACACCCTTGCTGAGATCTGAGTTTTTGCAGTGCAATTTATCCCGTCTGGCAGCGGCTGTTTCCTCTGTAGGCTGAAGGACACGTAGGCTGTGCTGTGTCTCAAAATAGTGCCTAATCAAAGTGGCTTGGAAGTGGAAAATTAAGTGGATGTAAACTAACTGTTTGTAGCGTGTGATGACCCCATGCCATTTTTGTGCCTTATTTCTCCCAAAATTCCTTTATTTGTGCAGAGAGTTTGGCACCATGTACAGAAATATCCTGGGATTTTAGCTGTGCCCTGTCTTTGGAGGCTGAACTTCGCAGCCTGGGTTCAAATCTGACCTGCGGTTTCCTTTATGTAACAATAAACGAAACAACACGAAAAGCCAAACAAAATTCTCAAAGACAGAGACAGAAACTCCTGATAAACTGGCCTCAGTGATTAAACAGAATAAGTGAGACTGAGAAGTTCAGATGAAGCCCAGTCTTGATTAATAAATGAATGTATTGATAATTAAACAGCAGATTTCAGACTTTAACGAGTCTCTGACCTCTTTCTCCGGTTTGTGGAAATGTTTGATGATGATGTTCACGGCCTCACCGATCGCATCCTGGATCTGACCTGAAGTCGGCTCTGAAACAATTAAAAAACAGCCTCGTTAATGAATGCAATCATGTATAAACAGGCCAAAATAATTAACACTGTATCCAGCATTACAGCAAAAACTACTAACATGTGATCTGAAGCATGAGAATGAATTTTATATCATAAAGTAGGATTTGAAGACCCTGAAATACTAATTTACTGTTTAAAAAAATAGATAGATAGATAGATAGATAGATAGATTGATGATAGAAAGAAAGATAGACAGATAGTTAGACATAGAAATACACAGATAAATAGACAGATAGATATAGACATAGATGGATGGATAGATTTTTAGATATATAAATATATAGATGACAGATAGATAGACAGATAGACAGATAGATAGACAGATAGATAAATAGATATTCTTGATTTTTATTCAAAATATACACCACTGGTGCACACAAGAACGAAATTTTGTTGCAAATGGCTCAGATAAAAATGCTTAAGCCTTAAGTACTTAAATTAAATGTTCAAAAACAAAAAGTATAAAGACAAATAGTAAAAAGAGAAAAGCGATGGAGTGCCTAGAATAAGGAAGGAGTAGAACTGGATTATTGCACTGAATTAAACATCCATACACATTCATTGATATGGGATGAAAGGAACAAGAAACATATAATAAAGAAGAATATTATTGTTTTTTCTTCATTACTGGGGGGAAAGACAATTAAGAAACTTTTTTAAAGTTTTCTTTAAAATAGTTTTTGTTCTTGTTGGAGGTAAATTTGTTGTCATATTCATGAAAATAAAATGATAAAGTTTATTTTATGGAAGCATGTGAATAAAAAGGTCAAGTCCTGTGTTTGGTGCGATTTAGGGTTAAAAATAAACCCAGTTCTACATAAAATGACACGGGTCGGCTCAGTTTTAGCGCTCCAAATTAAAGATTTTTTTTTTTTTGAAATAGTAAAAATTGTGAAAAATATAATTTAGTAGAATATTAAGGGCGAAAATGCATCTTTTGGCTTTAACTCTTGATAATTTAATTTCCTTCTTCTTGTATTTTAACTTAAATAATTAAACAAATTCATTAAATGTTCTGTATTTGGTTTCAGAAACTGACTGAACCCTCGAGCAGACATTGATGTGATAAAAAAAAGACTGCATAATTAGACACGGGTCGGTTCAGTTTTAAGATATCAAATTAAAGAATAAATGATTTCTTTAATAAATATTTAAAAAACGTGAAAAATATAATTTAGCATTATATTAAGGGTAAAATTACATTTTGATCATTTAATTTCCTTCTGGTATTTTAACTTAAATAATGAATTCAGTGAAATGTTTATCTGGTTTAGACACTGACTGATCCCTCGAGCAGACATCGACGTGATGCTGATGCGTCTCGTCTGCGATGGCGACCGCTGCAGTGGGGGGGTCCTGCACGCCTTTCCAGGATCCTCCTCTGTGCTCGGCACCACCAGCTCTCCGATCAACACGCGCTCCAGGCTGCCGTCATCCACGCCTTTACCGAGCCAGCGCCCGCACGGGAACCTGCAGGGGGCAGAGTCAGACTGTGAGGTAGGTGCTACAGGTGTGTGTTCTACTTCCTGGTTACCTGCGCTCTCTCACCTGTATGTGTGCCCGGTTATCTCATTACGGACCATCACACAGTCGACCAGCCACTTGGCGAGGAGGCCGGCGTTGTCATGGCCGAGCTGCACCGTGGTCAGCTTCCCCAGGTTCTGACACTGAACACACGGTGGAGGAAAATTAAATATGATTATTTGAGATTTTTAATCAAGTCTTGTATTCATTACTCCTGATTTTTGATCAATTAATTTGACTTAATTTTCAGAAAAGGATTTAATTTCACAGAAGGATCATTAAAACATAAAGATAAAGACAGGACGCACATGAAACGAACATTTAAAGACTTTTTCTCTACGACTAAGTACATGTTAATTGTATAACTTACAAGTGGAGTTAGGGCTGGGCAAAATATGGAGATTATAGCTGTACTGATATAATTTAAGTGAGGTAGAGGGTAAGGAAATATTGTATCAACAGGATTTATGTTGATTTAGGTAAAAATATAGTTTAGAGTAATTTTTAATTTTTTAATAATTAAAAATACCTCTCCTACATTTTATTCTATTTTTTCTTCGTTTGCTATTTGTACATTTTTTTTTTAAATACATCTATTATAAGTTATTCTATTGACCTTTAATGCATGCTACTTTAAGTAAGTACCTTGTACTTACCCCTGTATCAATCAATAAAGGATTATCTTTTCTTATATTATCTTATTAACTATGAAAATTTCTTCCAGTATTTCGGCTAATAATACAAGGTAATCATCAAAATAACAGATTAGATCATTTTAAACACATGATATTTGAGTATTAAGAAACCTTAAAATCTGTTTTAACAGGTTTTAGTGCAATTTAAACCGCAATTAGTAACAAAAATGGAGTTTGTGATTTGTTGCTGTGGTATCAAACTCACATTCATATAATTTAATTTTCTCTCGATTAACAAAGTTTAAATTCTACACCATAAACAACCAATTTCCATTTTTACAAGATATTGAAAAATACTGATAATTATTTCAGATGTCACTTTTGGTCCGAGTGGTCCAGCCCTATCAAAGATCAGATCTGAAATATAAAACATGTTTATAACTAAGAGCATCTATTTAATCTACGAAGTTAAACAGGCAACACAAGCATTTACAAAAGAGAGCAGTGCATGATGGGAGATGATGATGGTGGTGGTGGGGGGTCTTGGTCTAACCTTGAACAAGGCAGAGATGTGCGTGTGAGGCCTGAAAGCAGACTGAGGGAGATGAAGACACGTTAGGACACATAGATGGACGACAAACAAACAAAAAAAGGACTAACAAACCAAACAAATAAAAAATCAATCAATCAAACAAACAAACAAATTAAAGAACAAACAAACAAACAATCAATCAATAAATCAAACAAACAAAAGTAAGAAAAAAACGAACAAACAGACAATAACGTAAACATGTACGTGAGCAAACATGCAGTGATGAAGAGTGATCCTCTAACCGAGAGGAGCATTCTGGGATATCTACACCCAAACTCAATCCCCACACCTTGAGCGAGGTCAAAGGTTGGAGTACTCACGTCAAAGGTCATCTCCAGTACGTTCTTCGGGATCTGCATGACCCCCGAGTCGCCCAGCTCACCAGAGACGCAGACCCAGGGGTTGGAGGTCGTCATGGTGTTGCTCAGCTTCTTGATGGGGATGATGACGACTCGGTACGGGATCACTGCGGGGACAAACGGCACGTTATCGCCAGAGACGACGAGGGTATGCAGGCACCGGCTACTTTATTAGGCACACCTGTACAACTGGTTGTTAAGCAAGTAGCTAATCAGACAATCACATGGCTGCAACTCTATCCATTTTGGCATGTTCTAGTCTAGCATCAAGGTGACTTAAGCAACTTTGAATACGGCAGAGTTGGGATATTCACACACAAACTTCTCTAGTGCTTACAGAGAATGGTCTGAAAAAGAGGAAATATCCAGTGACTGGCTGTTACTTGGATGAAAAATTCCTTTTTGGTGCCAGAGGGGAACGGCCACAGTGGTTCGACAGAAAGACCATTTCTGAACACACAACATGACCAATCTTGAAGTAGATGAGCTACAGCAGCAGGAGACCACACCTGGTGCCACTCCTGTCCACTAAGAACAGGAAACTGAGGCTACAGTGCACACAGGCTCAGGAGAAGATTGTAAAAATGTCTCCTGGTCTGATGAGTCTGGATTTCTGGTCCACATTCAGAGGCTTAGAATCTGGCATGAACATCATGACAGCATGGATCCATCGTGTCTTCTACTCCAGTGGCCTCCACAGCCTCCAGAACTCAATCCAATAGAGCACCTCTGGGATGCGGTGGAGCAGGAGATTCTCATCATGCAGATATTGACCAACATCTCTGAGGAATGTTTCCAGTACCTTGTTGAATCTACGACACAAAGATTCCAACCTGCTACGATGAAGGTGTGCCTAATAAAGTGGCCGGTGAGTGTGGGCTGTGTAGGCGTGGACTCACTGATGGTGGTGAAGACGCTGGTGAAGCAGAAATAGTCGACGGCATTCAGAGAGAGGAGATGGAAGAGGAACTGCTCCTTCTCCTCCTCGCAGCGAAGGAAGGCGTAACGCTTGTACAGCTTCCTAAGGACAGAAAATAAAATGATTAAAACAATAAAAAAAAAGGAAAGTTCAGCTTCTCCAGTGGAGATATTTTCAAGCTTGAGGTTAATATTTTTTGCTTGCAGAAGCATATTTATTTCTTGTCATGTTGTTAAAGGGAAAGGACTTTGACAAATACATTGGGACGCTAAAAAACAGCATCCAAAGAACATTATTTACTTTAAACAAGGACAAGTGTGGCCACCATGAGGGTCTCGTTATCTTGTCCTGATTGCAAAAAAGGCCATTTTGTTCAATAACAACAACAATCACTTATATTATAACAAAAGGAGCAGATGTAAAACTGTCTGAAGATTTAATTCTATCAATATTTACATATTTACGATTAAAAAACCTGTGGAACTGTGGTGACAATTACTTAATGATGTGTAGTTCACTTCATAAATTAACATGTTTAAAAAAAGGTGATTAACAGTCGTAAAGAGCAGATACGACAAAAACTACATGTGAAAAGAGTTAAACTAAATCCTAAATGCTTCATTTTCTTTTCTGTTGTTGTGGAACTTTAAGCAAGGCGCTACAGGGTTGTCTTTAAGGACATATATGAAATATACTTTTTGTAATAAGGGGTAGTATAATAACCTTATGCTTCATCCTACACGTTCTCAGTCAGTCTAAGTCCTAAATGTCTTCCTGTGATTTCGTTTCATTGAATTGAAAGTCATGATTGAATTAATTTTATTGATTGAATACAAAAACAAAACAAAATTTAAACCAAATTCAGCCCCTCTTTTAATGCAGGTAATAAACTTTTTCATTGTTTTGAAACAGTGGTGTTAGAACATGTCTGTGCAACATTTTCCGGTGAAGAATAACTTTTCAGTTAAGTTCACTAAGTACTCAGTCCTTGGCATATATAACAAATTTGTCTCTGCTGGTCAGATTATTGACGCAGCAAATCCACATTTTATTGGAGGAGCGATAACAAACCGAGCGCAGTTAGCAGCCACACATGTTTCTTGGTAGTCGGCCATAGTTTTTGTTGTTGTTTCTAGGTGTGCGCAACCTTTATCTGACAGAGCACTGCGCATGTGCCGCGTTACCATTTCCCCTGACAACGCTGATTCCTGTTTACACAGAGACGACAACAAAGACGTTTTCAAAAATTTTCACACTGGACCCCCTGTTTCAAAAGCTTGTGGATTCAGGCACTCCATTTAGGTCGTTTTCATTGTTGTGTAAACAGGGTCTAAGGGAAAAGAGGGCCTCATGTGGCCCCGAGCTGCCAGTTGCCCACACCTTACTTAGTAGAACATTGTTAATTTCCATCAAAATAAAGTCCTTGAACGTCACAGCAGAGGCTGAATTTGGATTTCCTGCTCAAGTGTGAAACATCTACAGATAATCTTTTTGGACATGCTGCAGCAGCAGGAATACAGATCAGCCTCACATGTGAAGGAGAGCATGTGTGTGCGTGTGCGGCTCTTGGTATGTGTCTGTGTGGCCCCCCTCACTTGGTTAAGGCTTGCCGGCTGAGCAGCTGTTTGAGGTGCTGGGACAGCAGCTTCTTCTCCAAAGACAGGCGGATCCACGCCCTCGCTCGGCCCACGTCCGTCTTTATCTCGGACATGCTCTGGATGTGCCTGGGATGGGATACAAACCTCATTTAACATCACCCTCAGGTTTATCAGCTATATCGTCTTAAATTCTTTTCCAACAGTTTTTATTTGTCTTAGGAATAAAACAATCATCGTTGTGAAGATCAATTTGGAGCTCTCGCCTCACCTCGTTGTGCTCTGTGACCACTAAAATGTCATAAAAGTCAAGTGGAGGTGTGATGAACTACAGGGACCTTTTCTGTCCTCAGAGGGATTCATAATATTCACAAATACAACAGTAGTTAGCACACCGAGGGCACCAGCACTTACACCTGTCACCTGTCCTTCACCCTGTAATGTTGGTACCTGCTGAAGCCAAAAGTGACACAAATGAGGGCTGAAAACCTGCAAACTGAAATCCTAACTTTCATGCACCAGAGCCGGCTCCACCCAATGTGGCGCCCTAGGGGAAATTTTACATTGTGCCCCCCTGCATCCGCGATTTACATACGCTTACTAAAGAAATCGAATAGCATTGTTTTTATTTTTTTTTACCATTGTCTTTAATGTATAACATAACATGTCACCCAATTTACATGCTTAACAAATTACAAAAACAACTTACTTGGTATTGCAATTTGTAGTAATATTAATTGGGCATTGCTTTACATTTGAATCAGTGTGAGCTTTTTCATTAGAGTTAACACTAATATTAGGGCTGAACGATATGGACAAAATTTTCATATCTCGATATTCATGCCAGATATCTCAATATCGATACGATACAATATGACTACAGGTTTGGTGAAAACCAAGCATTTTTCAGAAAAAAATAAACAAAAGCTTTTGTATAAATCTGCACTTCCCCTGCATTTACGAGGGTATAAAAGTTTGGCTTCTTCTACACTGAGCTTTTGAAGTGTGCGAGTAGACTTTACTAGTGAAGCAAAAAGTGTCACTAGTACTACTGGTAGATCAAAAAATGTTCACTAGTACTACTAGTAAGCCTTATATGCTAATAAGGGGTTGGGAAAAGCAAATTCAGGCTTCCCATTGGCTTTCAAAAAATATTACAACCAATCAGGGTGCTGGATTTGGTTATAACCCCCACTACTTCATTTGCATTAGGTCTACTGGTACTACTAGTAAAGCTTTAAGTTTTTACCAGGAACATTTTTTTAGTCTACTAATAACACAAAATTGTCTTCTAGTAGAAAATTTGCTTCAATAGTAGGATCTACTTGCACACTAGTGGTCCAAAAACCTTTCCTAGTAAAACAAATTTTATGCTAACTAGGTCTACTAGTAAACTCAAAATATCTCACCAGTAGTACTAGAAGACTGTGTTTAGTCTACTAGTACTACTACTAAAGCCAAACGATTCACCAGTAGTACTAGCAGACCTAATGCAAATAAAGTAGGAGGGATTCTAACCAATTCCAGCACCCTGATTGGTTGTAATATTTTCAAAAGCCAATGGAAAGCCTGAATTTGCTTTTCCCAACCTCCTTATTAGCATATTAGGCTTACTAGTAGTACTAGTGAACATTTTTAAGTTTACTAGTAGTACTAGTGAACATTATTAAGTTTACTAGTAGTACTAGTAGACCCAAAACAGTCTACCATTACTACTAGTGACACTTTTTGTTCCACTAGTAAAGTCTACCTATGCACTAGCTGACCAAAATTGAGTACATGTACTCCAAATTTGAGTACTAGTAGAGCTGAACTACAGTTGAAATCACTGATATCAATTTCATGCCCAAACAACTTTCTGTAACATTATTAAAGTCAACAATAAAACAGAGGGCGTGTGCAAAACTGACCAAAAATTAAGATCAAAATTTAGTAATCCTAAACACTTTGCTGAGACTGCACTTGCAGAATTAACAGTGATCTACGGGGTGTCCCAGAACTTTTCTCACTGCTGTTTGAGCTGAATGGATGGAGGCTCCTCATGTTTTTGTGAGTGTGATGGAGTTCTCCTCCACCAGGGGGCAGCGGCAGTACCTCATGTCCTGAATGAGAGACACTCGGAGATAGGGCATCCCCACGGAGCAGTCAGACTTCCTCCTCTCGGGGACGTTGGATACTGTGAGGACAGACACAGAGGACGGAGTTAGAAACGCTCCTCATTGACAAACATCAGATGTTCTTTAAAGAGCGGGGGTCACCTGGAGACCCGGCCTGCTGCTCCATCTTCTCCTCTCGGGCCTGGAAGTGAAGCAGGTGGGACCACAGCGCCGACTTCCCCTTTAAGGCAAGACAGGAGAGCGTTAATGTGATGATCACACTCAAACAGAAACAGATAACACGTTTGGTGATGATGGGGAGGATTAAGCACATGTAAAGAGGCTTAACGAGGCGATGACCTCTGACCCTGACTATCCAAATATGCTGCATAAATGCCTGATTAACCACATAGAGAGAGAGTCCATCAGATCTTCATCAATCTGATTATTCTGCACGTGCACTGACAGTTCAAGGCTTTACGGAGCTTAAAGGGAAATTCCAACATTATTTTAACCTGAACTGAACTATATATTTATTATTATTTTTTAATAAAAAATATTTTATTATTTCTTTTATTAACATTTTATTTTTTTATTATTTTTTTTCATGACAAAAAATAACATTGATAATTACCCAAATCATTTTTTGCGTTCCTGTAATGGTTAATATTCTGACGTCTCAGAGGAACCTGGTAAGGTTCAGATTTGGCATAAAAGAGGAAAATTTAGTTTAAATTCCTCATTCATGTTCAAAATTTCCAATAACATTTTTTGTTTTTAACAAGCTGTTGAAAGATTTTGGTATTATATTTCATTATTTTTATGACAGGTGGTCTGATAAATTTATTATATTAATATATAGATAACATATCAACATATAAATGAATAATCTTAATATAGTTTGTTGATTTTGAATTTACCTCAAATCTGTGACTTTAAACTTTCTCACGCTGACCTTTTATCTCACAAACATGAATTTATTTCCAACATAAGTCCAGAGGACTTGCTGACATGCACAGTCCTCCTCAGGCGGACCTGATATCTGTGATGTCTTCAGTTTTGTTTGTTCAGTGACTTTGGGTCTTTCTGACCTGTTTGACTTGCAGCCCGTGGCTCCAGATCCTCTCCAACAGGTCGCACAGACTGGCGATCAGAGTGTTCTCCTCCAGACCTGTGATGTTCGCCTCACCATGCCCGAGCTCCACCGCCTCCCGACCCATCTTCTCCACCAGCATGCGCTTCGTCTGGAGACACAAATACCCAAAGATGCACGATAAGGGAAAAAAATTAAGAATATATAAAGTCCAGTATTTATCACCAAAACAAGTCAATAATGTGGTAAAAATACATCTTTGGTGATAAAAAACTTGGCCAAAATGTTTAAATTAAGGCTAGGAGATATGGCCTGAAAATGAAATCCCAGCTGTTTTTCCACAACACTTGATTTATGATTTTAATTGAACTTCCAGTAACACAAAAACTACATGAAAACAGCGTTTTCCTCTTAAAGTTAAAGTATGTTATAAAATGTTGATTATGTAGTTCAAATGTAGGCAGGTTTGTCTACATAAACACTGAAAGCTGAGCCATTTTCACAGTATATTAACATGGAACTCTCTTCTCAATTTTTAATCTAATTTAAAAAAACAAATATAAGCCTATAAAAGTGCTTGTGCAAAACCTGACAGGGCCTGCCATCATGAAAACTCTACACTTTTAATATTTATTTTTTCAAACATTACAATAACCTACAATTGGCGTCAAGAAAAAACGTTAATTTTAAATTTTTAAATCTTCTGTAGAGAATAATTTAAAGTCATTGATTTAATCGATATATTGCCCAGCTATAGTTCACATCCATTTTAGCTGCTGCTCTGCTGCTCCTGCAGGTAAGTCATCCTTATCCACTGAAAGCAGCCGCTGCTGGTAAGACCCCCAAACTATGCTATCAGCCCCATTAAAACCCCGTCTGAAATAAACTGTTGAGTTGAGCAATTTTAACAGGAGAAGCTCTGTCACCTTATACATTATGACTATAAACTAATTATGAATATAAACTAATGACCTTTTTCTCTAAATAAAAACAGGTTAAATATTTAATGGTGCCTTAAACTTAAAAATGACTTAAACTTGAAAATGACTTAAACGTGGCATAAACTGATTTGTTTTCATTTAAAGATTATAAAAATGAACCCTTCTGCTTAACAACAGGCTGATTTGAAGTGTTTTGGTGCTTGACCTTCATGCGACACTCCTTCAGCAGCCCCTCCACAAACTTCCAGTTGGTCTGAGCGATGACAGCGGGCGACAGGTCGGACAGTTTGGGCTGCCGCAGGTTTTTCTGCAGACTGCGAGCCTCCTGCATGTATTTCTGAGGGTGAAAACAGGAAATATTCACTCTTATTAGGAGAAAAAAAATGAGGAAATACAGATTTTTTTTAGCATCTTGTTCAGATTTCTTGCAGCCTCAGCAAATGAAAGACCTTGCCTCCTTCGAGTGAGCATATTTATGAGTATTTGGTTTAATTTCTGATGGCCTTAGGTCAATTTTGTTTGTTTCCCTGCACAAATAATTAAGATAATTTCCTCTGTTTAAGCCTTGACAATATTTTTGTGCAGTTTGGACAGCTAAGTCTCTCTTTGGGTTGGAAGTATGAAAAAAGACCTAAAGTTTTTCAAAGATTCAGAGTCCATAATGATCCAAAACAAGCAATGAATGCATTCAGTTAAACAAAAGCTGCATTTAACTTCAAAATCAAAAATCTAATTTGTTGGCTCAACCGATACTTAAACTTTTTTTAAGCGTGGAGCTGAGGGATGCCTTTATTGCCTGTGAGGGTGGTGGCTCCTTAAATGTGCAGCATCATGTATAAGTCAGGGCCCGTTTATACGACAACGTTACGTTTGCACCTTCTGTTTACATGAGAACGGTGCCAGGAGTGCCTGAATCTGCAAACTCTGAAACTGGGGTCCAGAGTGAAAAGTTTTGAGACCGTTTTCATTGTTGTCTTCATGTAAACAGGAATCGTTGTCTCAGGGAAAACGCGGATGCACAGCGCATGTGCAGTACTCTTTCAGGTAAAGGTTGTGCACACCTAGGAACAACAACAACAGCTATGACCGAATACCGAGCAACATGTGTACTGCTAACTCTGCTCGGTTTGTTATCGCTCCTCCAACAAAATGTGGATTTGCTGTGTCAGCCCTCTGACCAGCAGAGATGAATTTGTTATATTCACCAAGGACACTACAAACTTACATTGCCAACTACTGGCCTGGCATGCACGTTACCACGTTTTCAGTCGTTCTCATGGATCTGTGTGAACGTGAAGCGATTCTGAAAACGCAAAGGAAAAACCTTTTCGTTTCTTGTGACAATGTTATTGTGTAAACGGGCCATTAAAAAGCCAAACGTGGAGCTCCTGGCTCAAAAACCAACACTGTGAGGCATTTCGGTGACAGTAGTGATCCTTATTTACGCTCTAAAGGGGGAACTCAGGTTAAAAAAATCATGCTTTAGGTGCAGGAGGTGGAGGTGGAGGTGGAGGTGGGATCACATCACGACACAGGCAGCTCCCCCACATACCAGGCAGGACGCCGACGCAGACTTTTTGGGTGGTTTGGTTGGCGGAGGGGACGCTTTGTCCCACTCCCAGAACGCCATGGAGTTCTGCAGGACCAGACAGCAATCCTGCTCATGAGGGAGAGGACCAGGGGTACAACCCGGACCAAAACCAGAACCAGAACCAGACAAGAAAGCCGACAGAAGAAGAAGAAGGCGGCAACAAAAGAGAAGGATGGGAAAGAAAAACGAGGCAGCGGCGTGCACATGGAGGGTGAGACAGAAACAGGAGAATTAAGAAAAAGAAATATGATGAAGCAAACAGAAAAAACAAAACTCAAAGAGACAGGACAAATGACAGGCCATCGGTTAGTCCTCGAAGGTTTTCCTTCACCTCTTTCAGGTCGTTGTCGAGGTTCAGATGCTCTGACTGTTGCCTGTGCCGGTCTTTCCTTCGCTGAGTTGTCGCTGTCCTGTGAGACCATCTGCAGTAAAGAGAAGGACAGGGTTTTAAAGATGTAATGCCTTTTGTTGAAAATCTTCCTTTGGCCTTTATGCAATTTTAAAGGGATACGCCAACATTATCTTTGTTTTCATGTCTTGCCTCACTTCCGAATCTATGACCAGCAGAAAGACACCAGTCTTTTGACTGTGTGTGCAGTAACAAGAAAGAGATGGGCAGAGCTCGCCCACCGCTAATTAGCTTAACTCAGACACTGGGAGCCAGTGGGAAGCATTAGCCTGCTTCTGGCTACAGTCATCAGATAAACTCTTCAGCAACTATAAATGGTTCTGTGTGCCTGTTGTGACTCAGTTTTACCATATTATCGTTGTGGACCTAATTACAAGCAGGTGGTGTGCTTTGAAAACTGTGATCAAGTAAAATTTATAAGGTAATAATGTAAAAATTATGAGACTGAAAATACAAATTTGTGACATAAAATCAAAATGATGAGCAAGTAATCAAAATTTGAATAAAAACTGAAATTAAGGGAATAAAAGTCAATTATGATAAGGATACAAAACAATGAGATAAAGAGTGGTACTATAAATTAAAAATTAAAAGTTTTGTTAATAAAGTCAAAATTATGAAATATTAAGTCAAAATAATTAGATTTTAAAAAATCCTAATTATGGGATGAACATTCAAATTATGAGACGAAATAATGAGATTGAAACTCAAAATTCGGAGAAAAGCATTCAAAATTATGAGATTAAAGTCGAAGAACTGAGCTAAAAAGTCAAAAATGATAAAGTGAAACAACAAGATAAAAATAAATAGGCCTGTGGTTTAGTTTCATACATCTTTCTTTGGAAAATTACATAAAGTACTAATCTTAGTCTAAAAATAGATAACACAACATAATGCGGGAAAAATTTAGTCAGCAATTCGACAGTTTAGAATTGCTGAGGAGTTTATCTGATGGCTGTAGGCAGAGGCAGGCTAACACTTCCCATTGACTCCCAGGGCTCTAATTTCCTGGCGCAACTCAGGGTGGCCCAGGGTGGCGCAGCCTGGCGGCTGTTTGATCAGCTCTGTGATTTTATAAGGACTAATTCTTTGGGACTCACTTGTTGTTGCTGGGCCCCGTGTTGAGCACGTCAGCCTGCAGTTTGGGGAAGAAGCCCTGCTCGTATCTGCCCTGACCGATCTTCATGTCCAGCAGGTGAGGGTGGATGGCTGTGTGGTCTATCTTCATCAGACGCTGCTCGATGGCCTGAGCTGCAGGAAACAGGGGATCGAACACGAGATCCAGGGTTAGGAAAAGACAAGAACATGACTCTTTAGTGTCAAGAAACTCAGTCCCTGCAGGACTTTGTTTTATGTGTTTTATTCCCCTGTTTAAACATATTGCCGTTACCTTATAGTGTTTCTATTTTCATTACAACACACTTTTATTATCTGTTAATTTTTTAACTTCATAATTTATTTTTATTCTATTTGATGATATTTTTAATTTTACACTTTAACCTAACCTCCAGTGCTCATTGATTTTAAACCTTTAAGATGGCGTTTCCTTGGTGTGTACTGGGTACAAAAATGTTCCTGTTCTACTGCTGCCTTTAATGATTTTATTTATTTTCTAATACTGTGTGTAGAATGCAGATTGGGTGGGTTAGGGCAGAGTGGGTTTTGGTCATACTTCCTTTTTTCTTTAAATTTATTTGTCTGTTTGTAAAGAACTTTGTGCTCCATTTTCTTTTACGAAAAGTGCTATATAAATGAAGCCTGATTGATTGATTGCATGGGGGCATGGGTGGGGGGGTTGTTCATTGTTTATTACACTGCACACTGTTATTTAATTTAATTTCTTTCATTTAATGCATTCTTTTCTACATTCTTAGCAGAGTGTTTTTGTTTTGTTTAGGTTTTTTTTGGCCATTTTTGTCTTTATATGTGTACATGTGACTGTATACAGATGCATATATGTGTAACAAAAAAGAATAAAAGGTAAATTGTTTTTCTGTGATTGGAAGTATTGTATTGTATGTTTTTCAATAAAATAGTTGGAAAAAAGTTCAAAACCTCACCGTGCCTTAAACTGTCTTGTTTCCCCATAAATCACAGATAGATTTGCCCTCCTCTTATCTCCGACCCTCGATACTCGCTCTCCTCTGAGATCCTCAAACATTCTGTTCCTTCATCGTCCTTCAGCAGTAAACATCCTCTTATCTCCGTCTCTGCTGACCCGTCGGTGTTTCCTCGCGCTTCCATTGGACTGTTTTTTTTCTGACAGGTGCCGCAGCATTAACCTGATTCCTGTGCTGAGCAGACGCAGCGAAGCGAGACGCCACAGACAAGCTGGATGGGAAACGCCGCAGATTGTTGGAGCGGTGATGCACTTGAACGCACCACCGCACACAAATGATCTCACCTTCGGTAATTAGAGCTGAACATCGACGGAGACAAAGAGGGTCGCAAGGGGACATGCATGAATAAAAACGGAGAGACAAGCTAAAACAACAAGTCCTACAGGAATTATAACCCTTTAAAAACAAAATAACAGATGATGGGCGGGCAATATGGACCAAAATTTGCATTAAAAAATGTATTAAAATGTGAGGAAATATGTGATATGAATGTCGATTTTGTTTCCTACGGAGAAATAATAGACTTTGACGTGAGGTACATCCTCTCAAGTAAAACAGGGATGAAGTCTGATGTGGATGTGAAGGAGGATTGCTCAAAGCTGCAGGAAAGTTGGAGTAATACAACAAAATTTCAAGACTGCCCTTAACCTGCGAGCATTGAATTGTATTGATTGCTGCAATCAAGAAATCTAAATTTCTGGAGTGGCTGTCTTGTAGCAGTGCTGATTTCTTCACAAATTGTACGAGAATGTCCATCCACTGTGTCTTTGTCCTCTTGGTTAGATGGTTGACCAAATGAGCAGACAAAGAGTTTGACCCCAATTTCACTCTTTTCACTTTGCTAAGGGTTAAACTGTTACTGCAAGTCCAATTTCCACATAGTCCACCTTCATAGCGTTCTGTATGTGCCACAAATTCTGCATTAAATTGTCGCCAGTCTCTTTAGTCAGTTGGTTTCCACAGCCTGTGGCGTATACCAGCAGTGTGCTCCGCACTGGTTCGCTGGAAATACATAAAAAGTCTATTTTCAGCTGGAGCTGCTTCAACTCCCCATCAATATTGGCCGAGTAGATTAACCCAAAATTGGAAAAAAAGCACTCAGAAGTTCCAGGTCATTTCAGAAAACAGCAGAAATCATAGAGCAAAAACCTCCACCAAAGCATTTCTGATATTCTTAGCCAATCACCACCCAAAATATGGAAAACTGCTCTATCTTGCGATGCTAACAAATCCTTTGGGGAAGTCCTGGATCCTCATCCGAATTCATATCACCACCAAAATCTAATCACTTCCTCCTTGCACCATGACCAATATTCCCTGAAAATTTTATCCAAATCCGTTCATATTGTTTGAAGCTATTTTGCTAATAATCAGAAAAATGCAGGCAAAACATGACCTCTTCGTTGGAGATGATATATATCGATGCTGACACATGCTGTTGCTCACATGTCTCTCTTCCTGATGCATTGTGACGTATGTCAGGTTGTGCTTTTCTCGTGATCTTTATCATCTCGTGTTTCAAGCTTTTGCTTCAGGTCTACTAAGCCGGGGGTTTTGTTGGAGACAATGTGGATCCTCTCATGCCAACAATTTTCGTATTTTCTTGGCACGTCCAAAAATAAAAACAATGTTGGAGGGAGCAATTTATAAGATAACTAATGTTAAGTTGAAGTACTTATTTACCTCATTCTATTTAGGAAAACTACCTGGTACTACTCCACATACAGATAAAAAATTATTACAGACACTTTTGGCGTCAAGTAGGAATGCCACAACCTGCAAATGGTTTCACATTGACCCTCCACAAAAAGGCCTTGTGGCAGTAAATTATAAACAAATTTACTGTTTGGAAAGACTTTGTTTTAAGACTTGAGCTTGAAACATGTTCTGACCTTTGGGAAAAATGGCATAATTATAATCAACATTAAGAGAAGGCAGACGACTACCCCCTGTTTACTGTTCCTATTTTTATTTGTATTACTTTATTTTCTGTCATTTGAAAAAATTAATAATAATTTTTTTAAAAAAGTCAGGGCAAAGCCACCGCACGAACGTGACTGTGTGGAAATTGGGAGTAAGACATCTTGATTTCACTGTCAAACTGAATCATTTATTCTAGTGCTGCACAAGTCCAGAACTTCAAATGAATCATGCATATTTTAGTTTGTCTAGACCTTGACTGCTGCTCCCTGCCTTTGCTGAAGGAAATGTAGCCTATTAGCATGCTACCACACTACTTGAGTACTAAAAGAACAGAAGGACAGAAAAGCAATTTGAGTGAGAAAACAACAAGGCTACTACAAAGCCAATGAAAAATGAAGTTAACCTACTACCAATGCCACTGGTATTGAGGTTACAGCTCACAATGGGCTTTATTACTGTTTCTGTCAGAGCAGTGTGGTCACGTTTTGGTTGAAGGATCATCTTCGTCTTCTTCAAGTATGGTCTGCCTCTGCTGGACTTCTGCCTGTTATGTTGTTCAACTGTCTGAATTACAATCTGAGCACATGAGTGACAAAACAGCAGCTTTTGAACGGCTCTGATTGAGAAGATTTGCCCTTAAAACAGCTTCTAAGCTCAAGACTTGAGATGTCTATAAGCATGTTCTCCTAATTATGTCCGTCCTAAAATATGTGAAGAAGATGCAGAAATACACCTTTAGATATTTACTTTATCCACGGCATTGGTGCCAATCTTTAATATTTTTGTATAGTAAAGAAAACCAGGTACTCTGCCCTTATTTAGTCTTTTTACAGCTTGATCTACAAACCAAATCTCACACAGAAGATTCAAATGGTCAGCATCTGTCCCTCTGACCTCCAGCCTCACTCTGCACACTCAGCACCAATTAACAGCCCAACGAACGGAAAGTCAAGCAACGCTAATTAAGAAAAATCTGAGAGAAACCCTCAGCAAACACTCCTGCAGAGAGACGGTGTCAGAGCGAGTGTTTGTGCTTATGCAAGAGAGTGGAGTGATGGAGTGTTTTCTGCAAGCGAGAAAGCGAGAGCTGTGGTTTGTTGTCACCAGGGAGAGTCGAGCTGCTTCGGACGATAAATGGAAGACAAGAAGATGAGGAGGAAGAGGAGGGTTTATAAACGGCACTGTGGAGCAAATCCTGCCTGAAATCTGCTAACGGACGCTGGAGAAGTTTCTGAAGGACGGGCGTTCATTCAGGCTTCTGTTGTCCTGCAGCTGAAATCACAATTTTTGAGTAGTCAGCTGGTTTGTATCTCACATTGGAAACGAGGCAATCAAGAGAGAAGCTGCAGTTTAAGGGGAAGTATGGATCCCCAAGGCTTGTTTCTCCACCCACTACTTTCTTTAGAGGTTTGCATGAGGAGGGGTTAGTATTGTGGCTGATTTGAGGCCTTCGCTTGCGGAGTTTGCTCCCTTCAGGAACTCAAGCCTCCCAAAACACAGCAAAAACATGCTTATTAATGACACCAAATCGTCCAATGATCATATCTGATTCCTGGCCTGGTCTTCAGCCTCGCTACTGTAGGTGCTGACTTCTCAGATTTAACTCACCGGCCTCCTTGAGGACGGAGCACCTCTGGTAGCTCGATGATCGTAGACTCGGAGCGCGGACGTTGTAGAGTCGAGCTTTTTCGATGCGGGTGTCGAAGACGCGCAGCAGCGATTCCTTCTCCTCCCACTGGGACATGATCTTGTTGTCGATGAAGGTGGCGAACATCTGCGTCTCAATGAAGTGGGAGAGGAAGGGGAGGTACGGCTCGGGCTGGTCGGACAGGAAGGAGGCCTAAAGAACAGACAAGAGCGAGGTTTTATGAGCTGATCTTTGGCTGCACTTAATGATTAAGATCATCCTTAATTAGCTATTCAATTATAAAAATGACAAAAGCATGTGTTACTGTAACCAGCACCGGATGATTTCTTTGTTAATTCAATTTATTCCATGAAAGCAATATGCCAACTTTTTTTTTCTTTTCATGTCTTGCCTCAATCCCGAGTCCATGACCAGCAGATAGACACCATTCTTTCGACTGTGCGTCCAGTAACAAGAAAGAGACCGCCAAAGCTTGCCCACTGCTAATTAGCTTAGCTCAAACACTGGGAGTCAATGGGAAGTGTTAGCCTGCCTCTGCCTACAGTCATCCGATAAACTCCTCACCTCAGCAACTCTAAACGGTCCTGTGTGCTTGTTGTGACTTCTTTATTTACCAACTTATGTTATGTTATCTATTTTTAGACTAAGATTAGCACTTTATGTAATTTCAAAAGAAATACATACAAAGCTAAACTGCAGGGTGCATGCACAAACCACTGCCGATGTATTTTGTTTTGTTGACCAACTTACAGACGAGGTAAACTTTAGGGCCGAAGGACAACAGGTCAGTCTGTGTGATGCTGTAGTTGGGCTGATTTATCATGGTTGAAATGTGAGAATGAGATACTATCATGAAAATCCTCTGTAAATGCAGATACACGTCAGGCTAAATGCTTCAGTTATGTGGATCAGATCTTTTCTAACAAGATGTTTCATATTCAAACTTGAGTCAAACATTTACAACATTTAGTTCCGCCAAAAGTCAACCAAGAAGCCAGATCTGCCTCAAGTCAAAGCCTGTTTTCCTAAACTGATGTGAATATATGATACAAGCTGACGTTTATTTACAGCAGGTGATTTGTTTTCAGTCCTGCAGACTGTGCAGCTATTCAGCAAAGTCACAGAGAAACAGCCGACAGCATGAAGAAAAATCGATTTACAGCCCCTGCTCTGCTTTGGATGGAGCCAAACATGTCAGACTGAATTTGTTTTGCAGTTTTACAAACTAAACCTCAAATTTAAACCTCACAAGATAAATCAGAGACCCATCAGCAGAAGATAAACCTCAAGGAAAACTACTAAACATAAAAAGAAGTGTTTTTTTTTCTCACCTTGTCAAAGTTGTGCATCTGCTCCCTGTTGGTGAGCCAGGACTCCAGGTCGGGGGCGCTCTGGATGACGAAGGCCTCGTAGTCGGCGAACATGGTGATGAAGCGGCTGGCGAAAACCTCCCTTAGCTGCACATTCAGCTTGGCGTTCCTCAGCTCCTCCTCTTCCCCTGCCGTCCTCCCTCCTTGCCCCTCTGTGCTCTGACCTTTAACCCCGGCTCTCAGGGCGTCCACTCTGGCCACCGTCACCCCCGTGCGTTTGGTGAGCGCCTGCAGCCTCTCCAGCGTGGCATTCCCCTGCAGCAGCTCGAGCACCGCCAGCTCCTCCCCGGCCAAGTTCCCGTTCCTCCCGTCGTCCTCGAGCTGGCGCAGAGCAGCGGTGCGTCGTTCCCTGTTTGGCGTGGAGGGGGCGCTGCCGGGGGTGCTGCTGGGTGTACGAGTTCTGGGCGGAGCTCCAGAGTTCGGAGAGATACCAAAGCTGAGGAGGACCTCGCTGAGCTCCTGGACGAACTCGGATTTGTTGGGGAAGTGGGGGAAGTCTTCAGGGAGCTCGATGTAGTGGTTATCGATGTCCACGAAGCAGAGATTAGCCTGAGACAGAGATAGAGACAAAACAGGTCAGGACAGATCTGAGAGCACATACAAAGCTTACGTTCCCTGTAGGTGTGTACGCGATGAAGTCTGAGGACCTGAGGGAGCAAACCCTATGCCCCAAGGTTCCTGAGGCAAGGGGCGCCGACCCCTTCCAGCTTCCCAAGCAAGTTAGCCCATATCTCCCCAGCTGTCAAACCAACTTCCAGGCATGTTTTGGCAACGCGAAACGGTTTCAACATATTTACCAGAATTTCTTAGTTAACACAACCTATCATGAAAAAGGGACTGTGTTGCTCGTATACTTGGGTATTTGACAGTTTCAAAGAACAAAGAGGATGAAAACTGGACAGAGGTTGAGCTGGAATGATAAATATTCCAGAGAAACAGACAACTCATCCATGATCTGTATCGCTTATCCCGTGTGGGCTGGAGCCTACAGCTGACATAGACCAAGAGGTAGGGTATACACAGGCCTGGCCGTTAGTCAATCACAGGACCAAACAGAGAGACAGACAACCA
Source organism: Cetoscarus ocellatus (assembly GCA_037902135.1). Taxonomy (NCBI): domain Eukaryota; kingdom Metazoa; phylum Chordata; class Actinopteri; order Labriformes; family Labridae; genus Cetoscarus; species Cetoscarus ocellatus. The sequence goes on along the minus strand of JBAMNC010000947.1, from coordinate 565,642 downwards.
TTCACACTAACACTTAAGAGCACTTTCATTCATTTTGTCACTGATTTTGAATATGAAGTTAAAATAAAATCACTGTCAAAGACAGAAGAAAAAAACACAAGACAATATCTAATCAAAATTACTTCTTCCCACTTCGAAAAGTAGTGGGAAGAAGTAAAAAATACCAACACCAAAAAAAATGTATTAATTCCCACACCTTTCCAAACAATTATTTACAAACCAATGCAGATGTTATGTACAGACTGTACATGCACATACTTATAAACAGCTGTGTCCATGCACACTAATTTGTTGCTTGGATTCAGCAAACTAAATAATTCCATCTATAGTTTCACATACTAAACAATAATTACATATATTTTCATTTTTAATATAACCACTAGAAGAGAGATACACAGATTTCTGATACTATTATTATTTTATAGCAATAACCATATTATATTATCATATTATGGGTGATTTTAGAGTCACTAATAAGCTAAGAAGCATGTTTTTTGTCTGTGTGATGGTTTGCTGTTAAACATATAGAGGGTCAAACTGGAGCGATCCCAAACTGACCAATGTTCAGAAGTCAGAGCAGGTCAAACATGGTATGCAGTACTTTATTTTCATAAATGTCTCCGACAAATAAGCTGTTTTTATGAAATAAATTGTACAGAAATTATTTCATAATGCAGCTCACTCATTGCACAACCTCCATGGAAAATATCACCCTCCATTTTTAGCTCAAACATTCACTAAACCGCCCTCCTCGGCTCCTCGGGCTCCTCCATCACGGAGTGAATGTAGGTCAGTGTGTGATTGATAAAAATAAACTGCAGGAGATCCGCTCTAATCTGACACAATGGAGTTAAAGTCACACTCTTCTATAGGATTAAAGCAAAACCTCTGAAATAGCAGAGCTTTAAATCACTTATCCAAACACACAGACGTGGACGCTCCAGATACTGGAGACAAAAAGTTTAATAATCAGAGAGGAGCCGGAGGTCAGAGGGCAGACAGGACTCAGGGCTGGAGAGGATTCAGCGTGTTTGGGACGTCTGCTGATGCTCTGACAAATATGAAAATTAGAAAATACATGGTGAAGATGGATAAGGACTTTTAAATCTGAATTTAGGTAGTTTATTTAATTTATGGTTAAAACAAAAATGTGCAACTTTTGGGTGGACTGATGGATTAACAGAGGGATAACTTTATGGTGAAAAGATGAACTGATACTAGGGATTTTTTTAATTATCCAATATTTTAGTTGATTTTGATGTTGATACCTAAAAATGGAAATAACTGTTTTTTTTTTAGATTTAAACCAACACTAAGTAGTTTTTTCCACCCTAATATAATATTTCTAGAGTCATTGTGATGGGACATCACCTTACAACAGGTTAAATGACACCTCTGTCATGGTCTGATGGGGTCTGTATTGCCTTCACTGGCACTATGTAACTTTGATGTGGATGGTAGGAACACTTTCACACTAAAAAACTACACATTTTTACTGCTTTACGGCATACGTCACTTCCCCCTGGGGGCAAAAGCTAAACGTTAGGAAAAGGAGAATATAAAGCAGTTTTTGAATTTTTAAAACAGACTTAATGAACTGAATTTAGTTTAAAGTAAATATGCACTTATTTTCCTAATGGAAATAGAGACCTCTGGCTCACACTCCTGCATAGTAGGTGGCGGTAATGCTCCTCTGACGCTGGATGCCACCCGCCATTAAACAAGAAGAAGAAGAAGAAAGCTAAAAGTAGAGTTGTTATCATGGCGGAAGCAGCGAAAAACCCGAAAAAAGGAAAAGTTTTATTGAAGGAGACGAAAAAAAAGAAAGCGGGAGAGTAACAAGCTAAATGCCCGGACAGGGATAAACACTGGCCCGGCGTTCACTCACTGGTGTGAGCTGAAAGACGAGGAGGGATGTCTGACTGATGCCGATTTGGCCCTGTTATTGTTGGACTTGTAAGTACAAGATGATTTATTCGAAAAGAAACATGATCAGACTGTACCTTATCAGTCCACATGGTTTATTTGTCTCTCGGGACGTCCTGTCGGCTCTCTTCTCCTCCCACTGTATGTCAACAAATGCACGTTCGTGTGAGGGGCTCTGTTTTACGACCGTGCAGTTACACTCAACGACCATAAAGGCCCCTAGAGAGCTGAAAGCTGGAATCTTACATAGTGTGGCTTTAAACCTTCACTAAATGTCAAATGTATTTATAACAGTAACAGCCTTTAATGCCCCTGTAAAGGCTACAGAGATTCACCAACCTGCTGACAGAAAATCCAACCTATTTTTCATTTAGTTTCTAATATGATATTAAGATATGTGTAAACCCTGTAATATCTACCGTAAATATCTGCAGATATGTTTAAATCTGCTGATACTTATATCATACCAACAATACTGTGCAGCAATATGTTAATGGATGGATGATAAATGAACAGGTTGAAGAATAGCTCAAAAAAAATTGGACCAATTGCTGGATGAATAGATGATAGATAGATAGATAGATAGATAGATAGATAGATAGATAGATAGATAGATAGATAGATAAAAGATGGATGGATGGATAGAAAGATGGATGGATGGATGGATGGATGGATAATCTGTTTGATGAATAGTTGCATAAATAAATAGTTTAAAGATGGATTGCTTGACAGATGTTGCATGGAAGAATAGGTGCTTGGAAGTAAGGATGTATAAATTACCCGAATCTTGACAGACACATGGGGGAAGAATTTCAAAACTGAAATAATAAAATGCTGGTCTAATGGGCATGAAATTGTTTGAATAATTTATTACAGTCATACAACTTGTTACCATTATAGTCTTTAAAAGTGAAATCAGTCCCTGTCAGCCAGACCGCTGCCAGTCACACAGGAACACTTCATTATTTGTGGATGGACGGATAGACAGATAGATCTACAGTCAGTAGATCTATCTGTTTATGGTTTAATTCTCTAATTTTAAACTAATCCATCGGTCTGGATGTCACTGTAAATGAGGCCTTCAAATCACTTTTAAATGAAGGATAATTGATTCATGAATCCGTCCAAAGACAGGATATTTGTTTTATAAATCAAAGTCTAATGTAGAGTCAAATCTCTCCTTAGAAGAGGATTATTCAGAACAACAAGAGTGAGCAAAGTGCCAAACTTCAGGCTTCAAACAACGGTGATGGTGTCTAACTTTCCAATAATCACACGGATTGATGCCACCTCTCAGCGTCTGCAGCATAAAAAGGATCTAAAGATTAAAACCGTAAACAGAAGTGATGCAGACTGAGGATCTCAAACATTTCTGTCCCTGAAACACTCGCCCTAGTTTGGTTTGCAGACCGATCTATTCACAAAGAGAATAAAGAGGACGCCGGCGCGATAAAACAGACGATGGGGTAGTCTCTACTTCGGTGCAGCCTGCTATCGCTCTGACGGGATGTAAACAGAAGAGGAGCCGGATTGAGAAGCAGAGTTCAAAAAGCCAAATCATGTCTGGCTTTTCTTCCCCAATTACATCCGTATCTCTGACTCCGCCGCTCCAGGCCGTCCTTTCATCGTCAGCTCATTTCTGGGTCACCTCCACTTCAAAGCTCCATTCACAAACATGGAGGGGGGATTCAGGCGGGGGATGCCATGTGGGGGAGGAGGGGGGAGGGAGCTCCATCATTAGCATCCTCACAGAGTTTTTTCCGGATTAACGAGCACTGGGAGAAGAGGATGTGAGCGAAGCCGGAAGCTGGAGAGTCGGGATGTTCTGCTTTGTGAGGGGGGCTGATGTCGCTATCACGAACACACACACTAAAGGAACTACACACTCTTTACCAGCAGACACACAATCAGCTGCTCTGAGCTATGAAAAGCCATTTGAGCATAAAATTGATATCCGTGATATTAACCACAGTTCAGCTCTACCAGAACTCAAATTTGGTCAACTAGTGCGCGAGTAGATTTTACTAGTGAAGCAAAAAGTGTCACTAGTACTACTAGTAGACTGTTTTGGGTCTACTACTAATGGGTACTACTAATAGACTTAAAAATGTTACTAGTACAAACTCAAAGCTTTACTAGTAATACTAGGAACACAAAATTGTCTACTAGTAGCATCTTGAAGATTCAAAAACAAGGCAACTGGTAGCAATTTTGCTTTTAGTAGGGTCTACTCGCACACTAGTGCACCAAAAACCTTTACTACTAAAACAAAACTTTTGTTGACCAGTACTACTAGTAAACTCAAAATATCTCACTTTTAGTACTAGAACAACTGTTTTTAGTCTACTAGTAGTACTAGTAAAGCCAGAAGAGTCACCAATAGTACTAGTAGACCTAATGCAAATGAAGTAGGAGGGATTATAATCAAATCCAGCACCATGATTGGTTGTAATATTTTCCAAAACCAATGGGAAGCCTGAATTTTCTTTTTCCCTTATTAGCATATAAGGCTTACTAGCACACTTAATTTAATAGTTTTGAGCTTAAAATCAATAGGATGAAAAAAAAAAAAACTATTTATTTTGAGATATTTCATATATTTTACATTTCATATCATTACCTTGACTTCTTATATCAAAATCCTGACTCTGGAATCTGGATTTATTTATTTTATTGATGCTCAGATAATTTATTTTTCTTTCTGGGGGTTGAAATGTTCTTCCATTAAAATCATATTAAACCAAAGCTCATAAGTAATGACTGAGGGAACATGTTTGACCCTGTTGTATTTTTAAAGATGTAAATCATTATGGTTCTTTCTGCAAATCTCAGAGATGATGTATGGGATATATGGACAATATGAAAGGCCAAAGAATGGACTGTAAATATTAAAAATAAATGTCCTTTCTGCTGATAATCATAATCAGGATTTTAGGCAATAACCTGCTGACACTGTTCCAAAATCACTGTGCATCCTTTTATGAAGAATATAAAAAAATGTGATGTCAAGAGTTCACCTCCTGAGGCAGCTCCAGTTTGGAGCGGTCCGCTCCCTCTTTGGACTGCAGACCCATCAGGTACGGGACCGGAGCATCCAGGAAGTGCAGTAAGGATGCCGGCAGGATGGGGACGTAGACGTGCTGCCACTGGAATGGAAACAGAAGCGTGGTGATACCCTCCGCCGCCGCCATCAGCCGCTGGTAATCTGAGAGCAGAGAAGAGGACGTAAGAGTAAATATGAGAGGAGATTCAGGCTTCACCTTAAAGGAAACACAGGTTGCTTTAATGTTGTTAAGTAGGAAAGATTTTTTACCTCCGCCAAGGAGGTTATGTTTTTGCCGGCGAATGTTTGTTTGTTAGCAAGCTCACGGAAAAGCTACTGGTTGGATTTACAAGAAAGTTTTTACCAGAAGTGTGGTTTGGTTCAAGGAATAAGCCATTGAATTTTGGTGGTGATACAGATATTGGTCTGGATGCAAAATTTCCTAAAATTAAAAAAAATCCCCTAGGTTAACATTGGGCAGAATTAAAAAAACAAAATCTTATCTCCGCCATCTTTTAGTGGATTCATTTCCAATTTCACAGGATAATATGGGGTCCGTGTCTCTATCATCAGTGCAAATTTCAGTTGGATCTGATTCAGATTGACATCTCACAAAAACATTGAACTTTATAAGGGGAAATCTCATTGATGACATTCAATAATTCATATAAAAATCAAAATATGAAGTGATGTTCCCAAAACTTGTTGTGTTCATACAGGATAACAATCTCCATGTATTTGTTGAGTTTGGTCCAGATCCTGGCAACATTCTGGATCTGGTGATCCAGAATTGCATCCTTTACAGGGGTTGTGGAAAAGCCACTGCTGAACTGAGCTGCTTGGCGGAGGTCTGCGCTCTCGGAGTGCTGTTCTAGTTTTATCATTAAGAACGGGAGCAGTCAGGGCCTCAAGAGGTTTATGTAAAATTAAACATGTCAGAGTGTTGATGAGCAGTAAGGTCTGAAATGAGGAGATCTATGTTGAATCTCAGGTCATGTTTTCGATCACGATTTCTCATGGATTTACTCTGCAGTTTTTTAAAGAGATTATGATATCTCCATGGCTGCATGTTGCACCAGGTTTAGCTCTTTGGGACGTTTAATCTGGATCTATAGGAATAAAAATACGACGCAGATAATCGAGTAAATCCAGTTTATCCAATCAGATGACCTCCCATCATCAGCCCCTCAAGGTCACGTCTGCAGCGGCTAAATTCAGGTTCACAAAGAGATCATTATGTGTGGATTTCAGGAATATGTCTGGAGAACGTTGGGCAGAAATGTTCTCCTAAAGCTCAGGAGATGGAGCTCCTGTTTCACTGCAGGCCTTTCTGAGCCCTGACGATGCATTCAAGGTCCTGATCTTCATAAAGCAAAGCCCACAACTATAGTTAAAAGGATACGCCAACATATGTTTTTCTTTCCATGTCTTGCCTCACTCAGGAGTCCATGACAACCTGGTAGACACCATTCTTTCGACTGAGGGTGCAGTAACAAGAAAGAGAAAATTACGAGAAAAATTATGAGGTTAAAGTAAAAAATATTAAGCTTAAGAGTAGAACATTTTGATAAAAGTCAAGTTTTAAAAACAAAATTATGAGAAAAAAATCTAAATCTTGATAAAAATTGAAATTAAGAGAATAAAAGTCTAAATTATATAAAAAAGGCAAAATAATGAGAAAAGCAGTGATAAAAAGTCATAGTTATAGGATAAAAGTTCAAATTATGAGATTCAAAGTCATAATTTTGGGATAAAATTTGAATTTATGAGACTGAAAAACAAGATTCTGAGAAAAGCCTTCGAAATTATGAGATTAAAGTCGAAGAATTGAGGTAAAAAGACAAACATGTGAGATACAAATGTTAAATTATGAGATTAAAATGACAAATTAATGAGATAAATACTTGAAATTTTGATTAAGGTCAAATTATGGGATTGAAAGTCAAAATTATGATAAGAAGGCTAAATTATGAGATACAAAGAGAAATGAGATAAAAATGAGTAGGCCCTACGGTTAAGTCATGTACTTCTTCATAAAATTACATTAAGTGGTAATCTTAGTCTAAAAATAGATAACATAACGCGGTAAAAAAATGAGTCACAACAAGCACACAGGACCGTTTAGAGTTGTTCAGGAGTTTATCTGATGACTGTAGGCAGAGGCTAACACTACCCACTGACTCCCAGTGTTTGAGCGAAGCTAGTTAGCTCTGCCCGTCTCTTCCTTGTTACTGCACACAAAGTCAAAAGAATAGTGTCTATCTGCTTGTCAAGGGCTCAGGAGTGAGGCAAGGCATGAAAAGAAAAAAAAAGTTGGCGTATCCCTTTAAGGTTTAGGCAAAATGATCTGTCTGTGATTTAATCCCTGCAGAGATGTGAGAGTCTCTGTTTGAACAGTGAGAGCTGGGGTGATGAAGTGCAGCCGGCTGTTTTATCTGTCCTCTGGGACTAGAGCAGTTTTTCTCGTTTATGTTTAAAACAGATAAGAGTCCGTGCTCATTGAGGGTCAGACTGAGCTCCATTCTGCAGCATAAACAGCCTCACGCTTCAGGTTAATGTATAAAGATGATGAAATGAATCGTTTAATGTCTAACATGGTGAGAATCCGCTGCAGGATCACAGCGAGAGCATGTTCTGACAGGAAAAGAAAATAACAGCTGTTACTGTTTTTCACCAAAACCTGAAATTCAAGAAATTTTCTCAGAGGATTTACATGAATAAAAAACTCACTTTTCGTGCAGATAAATCAGTAATGACATGTTTCTATCTGAGACTGCTGCGAGGTGAAATAAGAGTGAAATCTCATTTCAAACCGTCAGCAGACTTACTCTAAAGGAGATGTTTTTAGTTTAATGGTCAAATTTTCTGTTTGTGAATCTCCTAAAGTCATAAACTGCACTTGAACAAGGGTCATTTTTTTTTTGCTTGACACACATAAGAGGGGCAGGATTTTCCAAATCACTGAAATAATATAAATATTCAGGTCTAACTAACGCACAGATGCAGCTTTTTCAATATTCACTTTCCAGCTGAGTGACTGCAAGCTTCCAGCCAATTTCCAACTGCTGCTAATCATTGACCTGCCTCAGGGTCTCCTTTAAAGTGTTTTCTTTATATGTATGTATAATATTTTTTAAGCTGATTATATGAAGCTGGGATATTTTATCCCCAGGGCCATAAGTATGAATTTAGTGATTTAATCTGACACTGCATATATGTAAAAAAAAAAAATCCACACACACAAAAACCATCAAACTCAATGTTGTGCTTATCACTGATCCATCTCAGGTCCTAATAAAAACAATAATAATAAACAAATACTCATTGGACTGTGTTTTCTGAAAATTATTTTGTTTATATATTTTGATTTTTCTAATTAAAACAAAATAATTCAGTGAAGTCATGTGAAGATACTGCCTTTTATTGAGTTAAAAAACATCATTTTTAGTAGTATTTGATTTATATATTTCAGGCTGAAGTAGTTTTAAAAGACGGACTCATTTCAAGTGGAAAAATTATTAAACATATACTGTTGTTACAGCTGATTTAAGGGCACTGGCATTTGTTGTCATTAGGAATACGAGTGTGAGTTTTTATTTTTTATCTGACTGTAAAAAAACAGACACAAAAAACAACAATGCATCAAAATTAATGTTGCTGCCAATCACTGACCCATCTCAGGGCCTAACAATAATGACAATCAAATTCTCATTGAAATGTATTTTTTAGAAACTATTTTAGCTTTTTATTCCATTATGAAAATAGTGGAGTTCTGTGAACATACTGGCTTTTAGTTCATCAAGATTGACTTGTATAAAGCGGACATTAATTAACAATATAATACTTTAAAAGTTGATTTTAGGAAGCTTGAATCTTTTATCCCAAGGACCACAAGAGAAAGTTTAACTTTCATTCTGACACTGAAAAAAAACAGCAACACTGCATCAAATTCAATAATGCTGCCAATTCATCTCAGGGCCTATTAGTAATAACTATAATTTAACACTTCCTGAAATGTATTTCATAGAAACTATTATTTTTCTTATAATTATTATTTTTAAAAAAACTGTGAAGTTGTGTTAACATGTTGGCCTTTAAAGAGTTAAAGTCCTTCAAAATATAATAGATATTAATTTATATAATATATAATATCAATATAATAGATATTACAGCTGAATTTAGAAAACTGGAATCTTTGATCCCAAGGACCACAAGAGGGAGTTTATTTTCAATCTGACAATAAAAAAATAATAACAATGCATCAAAATTAGTGTTGCTGCCAACCATTGACCATCTCAGGGTCTGATAATTATGATAATAATAACTGTCATTGAACTATGCTTTATGGAAATATTTAATTTTTTTTTAGGAGAAAACAGTAGAGTTTTGCATACATACAGGCCTTTAAAAAGGTAAAAAAAAATCTGAAAGTATAATTAATTTTTGATATATTTGTCTGAAGCTGAAGTGGTTATACTGGTCTGAAAAAGGGGAGAACAAATGATATATTTTATTTTTTCATCAGTTTTTGTGGAGGTGACATGTTTTTTCATGCCCTCCACCCCACTCACACACACACACACACACACACACACACACACACACTGTGAGGGAGTCTTCATGTTAAGCCATTTTCTTTACCTGTTCTCCATTTCACACCTGAACACGCTCCTCCTCCTCGTCTCATTTTCACCTCAGTTTTTAAAGTTCTCCCTCTCAGAGATCTGATTTCACACTCCATAAATTCTCCTTTTCTCAAACTGAGCCGAGCCTCCGGGGAGAAACAGAGAAACCAGGGTTTATCTGCTCTGAACTTTAACTGAATCATAATTTAAGTGGATTAATCTTCTGATGGAGCCTAAAAACAGCTGATTCATCATCCAGAAGGAGAGAGAGGGACGTCGGAGAAGGGACATGTCGAGTCATTAGGAAACTGAGACACTGAAAAAGACAGAGAGAGACTGCAAACGGGACAAAGCAGCAGGAGGAGAAGGTGGAGGAATCAGGAAGATCAACCTTTTCTAAGTAGAAGACTCAATATTCCCCAGGCAGAATCAGTTTCAGTAAAACTATGAAGTGCATCAATTTCTCAAATCTGTATTCATGGATCCACGCTGATAAATCTGCCATTTGTGATCTTTTTTATCCCATTTTTCAATATAAAAGATGTAGCAGTGATGTTTTACAACCTCCATTTGGCCCCTTGAAGAAGAGGCAACTTCCTGTCAGTCTATCAACCAATCAGATGTCTTATTTTTTATTTTCTTGACAATAGTGTCCAAACATGATCGAGAGAAGCAAGAGGTAAGAATCAAAGAGGAAGTTTGAGCAGTGTTATGCGGCTCTATTTTAACATTTGAGACAAAAATGCTTCCAAAAGTGGCACAAATTACTAAATTGAACAAAAAACATCCAGAGGAATAAGTGAAGGACAGAGAGAAGGAAAGAGGTGAGGAAGGATGAAAGGATGACAGGACGGATGGATGGATGCATTGACATAAACATGAATAAATGGGCAGAAGGATGGATGGATGCATAGACTGATGGATGTATTGATGGACAGCCAGATAGATAGATGTTCAGACAGATGGTCAAAAAGATAGACAGATGGATGTATACATGGACACACTGTTGGATGGACAAATGGATGGATCAATGGATGGATGGATGTAAACATAAAAGGATAAAAGGATGGGTTAATAGACAGAAGAAAAAATAAATCTTATATGGATAATAGGAAAGATAGATGATAGATAGACTATGATTAGCTGGATGCATGGATGGATGCATTGATGTTAATATGAATAAATTGGTAGATGGATGAATGGATGCATTGACTGATGGATGCACTGATAGTCAGATACATAGACATTAAGACGGATGGCTTAAAAGATGGACAGATGGATGAATAAAATGATAAGTGATTAAATAAATGGACACACTGATGAACTAATGGTGGGAGATCTGTTATAAAGACAGCAGGGACTGTGTCCTGCTATTGAACTCCTGAGACGGTCCTCATTTGTTGTCTGTTTTCCAGACGTTCTTCAGTAAGTGGGACACCAGACAGACTCTTGGGGGACTTCACTCTGATTGGTTTAGTGAATGTTACATAAAGCTGGATGATGGACGCCGTCTCCAAACCTCCTCTCCATCCTCACTTATCAGGTCACTATTTGGGGAAAAACCACACTGATTTGTTTCTTTCTAGATAGTTGAATAAAACAAAAATTAAAATAAGCCATGTGTTTCATAGATTAGGACTGTATTGTCAGTAAATGCCACTTACTATATAGTATATACTTTTTTATACTTTTATACTTTTTTTTTTACTTTTTATTTCTATTTTTACATGACTGTATTTGATTTGTAATTACCTTATTTTCAGTATAATGCTTCTTCTTATATTTCTCTTGTATCCTGCAGCTGCTGTATATTTTGGAATTTCCCCCTGTGGGACTAATAAAGGAATATCTTATCTTATCTTATCTTAAATATTATTAAATTTTAATGACATTTGCAGGGTGTCTAACGTGTTAAGATTTGTGTTATCTGCAGATGACATATATTTTTTGTTCTGGTGTGGAATTACAGCAGCTTTGGGAGATGATCACAAAGGAAATAAATACCCTAAAAGGTAGTTTAATGCAAATAAATTGCCTTAAAATCTGAACAAAACTAATTTCATGTTGTTTGGACATCATAAGAGAAAAATAGATGTAAAATTAAACATCGACAATGTGAATATTGAAGAGTAAATTAAATTAAATTCCTTGTTGTAATTCTTGACCACAACATCTGGCTGGAAACTGCGTATTAAATATGTTCAGGGAAAGCTGGCATTGCCGTCCTGGGGAAAACAAAGCAGATCTTTAACCAGAAAGCATTATTTAGTTTATACTGTGCTTTAATTTTACCTTATCTGACCTGCTGCGTGGAGGTATGGGGAAACACACATATATAAGTAATCTTCAAACACTAAATACAGAATATGCAGAAAAGAACTATCAGATTCATCAACAAAGAAGGGTTTAGAGCCCACACAAACACACTTTTCCTAAAACTGCAAGCCCTAAAACAAGATCTGATTCAGTTTAAAACAGCAAAAATACTATTCAAAGCAAGAAATAACATGCTTCCAGACAACATAAAGAAACTGTTTTCAGAAAGAGAAGGAGACCTTAATTTAAGAGGGGAAGTGAACTTAAAAATGCATTGTGTCAGAACTACATTAGAAGTATGTGTGTGTCAATCTCTGGGTTTAAATTACAGAACAGTTTAGCAGATGAATTAAAGAAAAGTAAAGCCATAAGTTAGTTTGAAAGAATATTCAAAACACATATTTTAAATCAATATTAGGATGAAGAGCAGCAGTTAACCCCTGGGCGGTAATGGCAGAGTCTAGAAAAACATGGATTTTCTGTGTGTAGGGGTATATGATATGTAGAAATTAAGTTTTATACAGTATATAGGTGAAATAGTATGTGTACATTTGTATATAAGTAGCTTATAATATATTTTAGTCAATAGATTATAAAGATCATTGGTTCCTGAATAGATGGGGGATATTGTAAATATAAATATAAAGAAATTAAAAACTTGACTGATGTACATGGTAGTAAAAGGGGTAGGATTAAATAAGTTTTTACTTCTTCCTACTCCTTTTCGAGCACGTGAACTTGCTGCACATGCAAGATATCGCCAACAGTTTACCTTCTTTGTTTTATTATGTTTTTGTTTTGCTACATGCATGTATTCTTTTTTATGGTGACCACCCATGTTTTTCATTTTTACATGTTCGAAATAAACCATTCAGTTCAATTCAATTAAAATAAATCTCCAGGAATGGGACAGAGGGATACAAGATGAACCCTTGTCCTTCTGCCGTCAGTCTTTGATAATAAATGGACCTCCATATTTATCATCACTATTGCTGTTCTGCATAAAAACCATTAAGCCCACCTCGCTCACCCTGCTTGATTAAATATCCAGTCACTGTCTAACTTTGGCCAACATCCAGGGCTCTGGCAGTGCAACATGTCTCTCTAAACGAGCCGTATGTCTCTATAACAAGGTTAAATGACCCTAACGGGGTGTCGTGCGGCTGCAGGTTGGTGATGGAGGGCATCAGTTTAGAGGAAACATGGGTGTTAATGAGGCTCTGCCCTGACATATGTTCACACCGGCTCATGATCAATCAGTGAGTAATTACACCCTGGCAGATAGAGCCATTATCAGCCTGGAAGAGAGAGACAGGTGGGGCTTTCGTCAAATCACATGTAGGGTGTAGTGTTACCAGCCCTGATAGGCTCCATGTTCTGGAAAATCAGTTTTATTTGTTTTTAATGTTAGAGAAGGGGCTCTACACTCTCGATTTAGAGAAATGCTCTCTCCCTCTTCAGAGAAAATGCCCCTTAAAATGCTCTGTTTTTACTTCCTGGAGCTTATGATGTCATTGCTATACAGTCTCCAGCTACATGTGTTTTCTGCTCTTGACAGACAAATGACTCCTCCTCCCCCCTCCCATTAGGGATTATTCAGGCAGCCAATCAGTGTAGAGCTCATTATCATAGTCTCCCATAGCCCCACCCCTCAGATCAGAGTGTTTCCAAAGGGGAGTGAAAAAGAGCTGCATCTGATCTGACTCTCAGACTTTAAACAGAATTTTTCTTTCTTTATTCTTTTTTATCATAATTTATGAACTGTAAATATGGGTCTCAAGCTAATATCTAACCAAAGGAACATCCATTTGAGACTGTTATAATAATGCAGCCCCTCCAATTTTCCTTTTCCAGCCAATCACCAGCTGCAGTGTGTCCCCCCTCCTTTCCTGACAGAAACGCCTCCAGCAGCCGTCAGATGGAAAGATGTTTTATTTTGAAAGGATCAGATCCTCTCATATCTGTCTGAGTATCTTGACTGAGCAGACTTTACACTGTGATGAATGAAAAAGTACAACCTGAGGTAAACTCACTGTTAAACCTCATGCTCAGGGACTCGTCCACCTGTGCTCTGAATGTAGCTGTAGTTATATTTGACCACGATGTGGGAGGACAATCGAGGCACACAAGACAATCAACTTCCTGAGGTGAAAGGAGAAAGTTCAGAGGTCAGAGGTGATGAATTAAAATCAAAAATAAGTGGAAACTTTAACTGGTGCCTTTCAGTGGACTGTGTTCCTAAATGTCTTTATTAATCCTCTTGAATGTCTCTTTATTGGAGTTTAGAAACAAATCCATAGCTCCCTCTGATCCACGATGACAACACAAACCAAGACATGGTACTAGAAAGTTTAGGGACTTTGAAGACCCACCAAGACCTCAGAGTTTGAATCCAGCCCAAAGTTCACAACAACAGATAGAATAAACCTTAAAAATAACCTTAAAATAATAACAATAATATCATCATCCATCTCCAGCTCTCTCCTTGACTCTATTTTGAAACTTAATCTCTCCTCTAAAGGGTCCATTGAGTTCATTTACTCCTCAATTAACTCTCGTGACTTGAAACCTTATTTTTTTTTAACACTTTATTTATACAAGATTTTCATTTTTACATTGCAACACAGAATCATAGAAGCATACATCCAAGTAAACAAATAAACTAATATTAATGACAGAAAAAAACAAAACAAAAGAAACAAACAAAAAAACATATATATGTATACATATATATACATATATATAAACGTAAACACACATACACATATGCATGTTTGCATATAAACAAACACATATGTAGTAATTGAAATTAAAAAAAAAGAAAAAAGTTGCATTCAAATTTACAATTAAAGGAAAGACCTCTTGAAGGTTGTTAATTCAAAGCTCCAGACCAGGTAAACTTTTCACGTATTGCATAAGTGGCTCCAAGTGACTTGAAACCTTTGACTCAGTTAAAGAACTGTTGGGAAGAAGAATCAGGGACAAAGTTTTCTGAGAAAGTCTGAGAAGCAGATTTAGAAAAAATACATTCTTTTTTATTTTCTTCAGACACGCTGTGACTTAATTCAAGGTTTTGCATCGTCTCCACTGGTCCAAAGTCAGGTTATGTAAAACCATACGTGACCGATGCGGACAGGCATGTTTTGTTTCTGCGCAGAACTAGACAGGTTTAGGAAACTGATATTCAATGTCTTGAATATGTCCTTAAAACCTTCTCCTGTAACAGCAGTTTCTGGAGTTGCACCACCTGATCTATATCTCATCCGTCGGGCAAAAATTGCAACAGCCTTCAATTCTCTCCTTGCACGTGGACAGATACTGTTTAAATGGAAAGAGAAATACTTTCCAGCTTTTAAATCTTGGCTAAATGATATTAGTCATCATTTGAGAAAATACAATACACCACAAGAGGCAGCGCTAGGGCTGAGCAATTTTAGGAAAAGATGTAATTGCGATTTTTCTGGCAGATATTGCGATTCATGATTTCTTCAAGTCAAGCTTCAGGGCAATATTCACTATGTTTACAGTATAGACAACAGTAAGAATATCAATGATCAATAGCACATAACACATTATTCATCTAACACTGATGATAAATAATCTGTAATCATTATTTAAGGGTTACTCCAACTTCTTCTGCTAAACAGAGGATTTGTGTTGTTGACCTGCTTATCAGCACTTCCGTAAATGCAAATTGCCTGCAAATTTGTAAAATAGTCAACACGACAGATCCTGGGTCAGTCAGGAGCCCCGCAAAGAATTGCAGCTTTGGAGAGCACATGATTGGGTTGTCTGAAATTGTGATTTCAATCCAAAAACGATAAATCTTCAGCCCTTTCAGCATCCTTTCTTAACTTATATAGGAAAAATGGATGCTGAGGATTTTATAACCACAGCTGATGACCCCATGACATTCTAGGTATTTGTTTATTCATATATTTTTTAATTCATTTTAATTATTTATTTTATTTATCTCTTTATTTATTTTAATTTGTCTTCTCACAATTCATTTTAACTTCTTCCCTTACTAAGTCTGTAGGGCACAATGGGAAAGGGGCTGTGTTGAAGCTTTGGGGAGGTTTCACTGTTCAAAAATGAGATCATTGATGTTCATATGTTTGTTTTTGCATAATTGTAAAAAAAAAAAAAAAAAACAATAAAAAACCTTGACCAAAAAAAAAATAAAAAAATAAAAATGAAAATAATAATAAGAAAGCTCTGATAGCTGAAGGTAAAGCCTTAAACTCCCCTGATGTCTCATGAAGAAGAAACTTTGTCTTCATGTTCTGGTTTTGATCGATCCTGGTCTCAAACTTCAGAGTTAACCCGGTTTGTTTTCCTGCCCCATGGGGACAGTCCCTCCTGTGCTCACGCTGCAGGATGCTGTTCAGTTCTTGCTTACAGGCCGTGAGCGTGCAGGACATTATGAAAACAAGCTGCAGAGAAACTCTCACAAAGCAATACATGGAGTGAAACTGAGAAAACGTGGGACGGATACACGAGGAGCAAAGTTCACGTAAAACAAAGACGGAGTTTGAAGATGCCTGTCTGTGCAGCAGAGAATCAGGCAGGCGCTCTTACTGCAGCTCTGAATAATGGATGAAGGGAAACCTACAGAGGAAAATCTGATCACTGCGGCTCTGATGGACTCGTGAAGCTCTGGACTGTCGGCAGACTCTATTTCTCTGTTTAATCTCTGGGCTGGAAGTTTTAGGAAACACTTCAATATTTTAGCAGACGAGTAAAATACATCCAATGAAGGAACACACTCAAAGACTGAAACCTCTTTCACCTACAATTAGTTTAATTATTGGCAATAAAGTTAGAAATGCAGGATATTATCTGCACTGAAACAGTGTCAGCAGATAATAGAGAGGAAAAATTATTTATACTTGCACAGGATAGTTGCCAGGTCTGCTCATTATAAGCAACTTTGGGCTTCATTTTTTGAAAAGTTGCTTGTAAATACTGGCAGTTGTGTTTTATTGGGCTTGTTCCAAAAGTGCAGTTACTTATTTGCGCTTGTTGTGCCCCCAAACCCAGGAGGGATCTGATGCTCACTCTACTACCAATATAAACTAAATTCAGAAGTTACACAAACTATTTTCTACCACTCCAAACACGAGTGGAAATGTTACTGTAAAAAGAGGCAAAAATGATGTTTCCACCAAAAAGAAATCCTTATAGCCAGAATTAAATTTATTTTTAATGTAGCTTTTTCTGTTTTCACCATTATAAAGCTGTAGAGGATCAACACAAAACTTAGATAAAAGCCTGACTATGTCTGTTTGGTTACAGAAATCAAGGTTAGACAGACTATTTAGCAATAACAGAGTTATAAATAACAGTCACCCCTCCCTTCACTTTTGTATAAGAAAAAGATGTTCTACCTCCAAACAAAAGGATGTTGAATAAGTAAACCAAGAGCCAAATAAGAAAAACTGTCAGTGAGATTTAAATGTAGTGTAGATGAAAATTAAAACACGCTTTATGTAGATTTGTATTTGTTTTTCCTTAAAAAGTAATATATCACATTAGAAAAAAAATATCTGGAGGTTGCTTGTTTTGGGCTTGTTTTTATTGACCTGGTTGCTTATTTAAGTCCAAAAATCTGGCAGCAGTGTTGCAGAGGTTAAAATATCAGCCATATACGTCCATGATAGCTGCTGAAATATCGACCAAATGTATATATTTACCAGTATGCTTCAAATTTTAATAACTGAATTTCTACTTTAAAATCAACAGAATGATTTGTTAGTCAATAAAATGTTGTTTTTCTCATTTCACACCTGTTTCTACAAAAATAAACTGACAAGTTGATTTACAACCCCCATTTCCAATGGAGTTGGCACACTGTGTTAAATTTCAATAAAATCAGAATACAATGATATGCAAATCTTCCTAACTTATATTAACTGAAGACACTAAAAATACAAGATATTTAATGTTCAAACTAATAAACACTATTGTATTTTATGCAAAGATTTACTCATTTTGAATTTAATGCCTGCAACACGTTCCAAAAATGCTGGGACAGAGGCAACAAAAGACTGGGAAAGTTGAGGAATATTCAAATAACATCTGTTCGGAACATTTACAGGTAAACAGGTTAACTGGAAACAGGTGAGTGACAAGACTGAGAGGTTCACCACTTCGTGAACAACTGTGTGAGAATATAATCCAACAATTTAAGAACAAGACTTCTCATTGTACAATTGAAAATGATTGATGAACAAGCCATAATATCATCAAAAGATTTAAAAAATCCAGACAATATATGCAGGTAAGCAGAAAGACCAAAAACCAACACTGAATGCCTGTGACCTTCGATCTCTCAGGCAGCACTGCATTAAAAACCAATATCATTCTATAAAGGATATCACCATGTGGGCTCAGGAACACTTCAGAAAACCATTGTCAGTTAACACAGTTCATCTCTACATCTACAAGGTCAAAGTCAAAGTCTACCATGCAACAACAAAGACATAAATAAACAAAACCCAGAAACATCACTAGCTTCTCTGGGCCTGAGCTCATCTGAGATGGACTGAGGCAAAGTGGAAAAGTCTGCTGTGGTCTGAGTCCACATTTCAGACTGTTTTTGGACATCATGGACGTGGTGTCCTCCGGGCTGAAGAGGAAAAGGACCATCCAGACTGTTATCAGAGCAAAAGTCAAAAGACAGCATCTGTGACGGTATGGGGGGGTGTTAGTGCCCACAGCATGGGTAACCTGCACATCTGTGAAGGCACCTTTGATGTTGAAAGGTACATACAGGTTTTGGAGAGACACCGTGCCACCCAAGCGTCCCTGTCCTGTTGCAGCATTACAAAATCCTGTCAGCAGTCAGCAGGATCGGTTTTAGGATAATCTCAGTTTGCTTTTGAGCCTCGTTGAAGACAATTTGACAAAATGTACCAGGTATGATCCCTGATGGAAAACCACGAAGAAAACAACAGCGAGCAAAACCACATTGAAGACACACACCAGATCTTTACCTTGAGCCTTAAAATTACTGAACCACTTACATTAATGACCTAGAGAAAACAGCCCTGTGACCCACTTTTGGGACCCGATCCACCAGTTGAAAACACTAATGTGAGGAGATACCAGCAGTAGGACAGAAACACGTTGAAGATTTGAGCGCTGAAAATGTAAAATCTCTGACTGTGCATCTGCAGTTCTCTTACCTTGTGAGTAGAGCAGGATCTGCATCTCCAGCAGCGTGCAGGTGAACACCTGGACCAGGTTCTCCACGCCAAGCAGGCTGAACACCTCAGCAAGGGGGAAGTCGGCAAGGGGCAGCTCCCCCGGCCCCGGTCTCTGGCACACGATGGGCTCGTACACTCCGTGGAACTTCAGCGAGCGTCCCGGAGCAGGCAGAGGGACCTCGTACAGGATGTTGTGGACGTAGCTCTCCAGCGGCAGTGGAGGGGCGGAGCTATCTGTGACCGCTCGGTGGAGTTGGGACAGGAAGCGTTTACAGGCGTGCATGAAGGGCACCGGCGTGATCAGACACAGAGCTTTAGAGACGTAGAGGGTGTCCCGGGATGAGTCGTAACCACCCGGTCTCCGTGACGAAGACGAGGAGGACGAGGAGGAGGTCGGGGAGTCAGCCTCGTCCAAGCTGCTCGCCAGAGAGTCCATGCTGGAGGATGAGGAGGAGGACGATGAAGACGGTGGGTTGTTGGAGGAGGTGTTTTCTGCGTTGTGCATCTGGAAGAGCGTCTGCATGGCAGCGCGGATCTGAGGGCTCGTCACCTCCTCGTAGAAGGTGTGGACGAAGCCGTAGGTCCGAGAGCCATCCTCCTTGGTGATGATGAAGGAGTGGAACTGAGGGTCCCGAGGGTCCGCCTGAGTTCTGAAGGACAGGCCTTTAGGCATACAGAGCTAAAGGTAGAGAGAGAGAGCAGGAGTTAGACTTGAAGAATGTTACTGAGTCCTCTAAAATGATCCTGGATGTTTTAAAGATGAACGTTTGAAAGGTCCATAATGTCTTAAAGAAAAAAAGCAGAACCTGGTCCTCCGAAAACAAACTCTCAAATCTCTGTCCCAAATCTTATTCTCATCATGCTTTTTCATGTCTTGCCTCACTCCTGAGTCCATGACAAGCAGATAGACACCATTCTTTTGACTTTGTGTGCAGTAACAAGGAAGAGACAGGCAGAGCTGGCCCACTGCTAAATAGCTTAGCTCAAACACTGGGAGTCAATGGGAAGTGTTAGCCTGCCTTTGGCTACAGTCATCAGATAAACTCTTCAGCAACTCTAAACAGACCTGTGTGCTTGGTGTGACTCGCTTTCTTCTTTTATCCTTTTATGTTACGTTATCTTCTACTATCATCGTATTATCTTCTTCTACAAAAGAGGCTTTGTCTTGTTGATCTACTTGAGCGGTGATTCAAGGTTCTTCGCGAGAGACGTGACATTTGCGAACGAGTCAAGTCTTTTGAACAAGTCTTTTGAGTGAATGATGAGAACCGAGTCACAGACGTGAGTGAGCCATTTGTTTGCGTGCCATTATTAAATGCAAATTGTCTGCAAATTTAAGAAACGAATGGCTCACTCACAACTGTGAATAGGTTCTCATCGTTCACTGAAAAGAGCTGTTCAAAAAACTCGACTCGTTCGTAAACATCACGTCTCTCGCGAAAACCACTGCCAAAGTAGGTCAACATACAACATAATGCGGTAAAAAAATGAGTCACAACATTTAAAAAAGAAAAAAATCAAGAACAAATATTGAAATTTTAGTTTCAAATTTTATTTTGTCAATCTTTTTTTATTTATGAATCTGAAAATATTAATCCTTCAACTGAAAAAATGAAACATCACATGTTGAAAAATATATTTCTGAGTAAAAATTGAAAATAGAATATTTTATTAAAACAATCACTGCGCTGAATCAAAAGTATATTTAAACTGGAAAAAAATACCTTCCAATAATTTTCAAGTCTAGTTAGTGTTTTAATTGTTTTTTAATTCAAGAACAAACATTGAAATTTCAGTTTCAAATATCATTTTTTTTTACCTCTTTGTTATTTTCAAATTACATCACTTTTGGCCTGGATTTGGCTCCATACATCTCAGTTCTCTGGTTAATTCATATTTATGGCTGTGATAGAAACTTACTGGCCACTTTATTGGGTATACATGTTCAACTGCTTAGTGCAAATAAGTAGTCAGCCAATCACATGGCAGCTGACTGACCGTTTATTCTCGTTTCAGGCACAGCAGGACGTGGCTTTGCCTGATCATCAGTGAAATTCACACCTCACATGGGCGCCATTTTGGAAGTGTTTTTTAATGTGTTTGAGCCCGTTAAGCAGCTGCAGCCTGATGTGATCTTCTGCAGTAATTCAACATCATTATGTAACAAGCTGACCCTAAAATATGTAGAAAAATGTTGTTTGAGGATCAAAAATGCTGTAATCTTCTCTGTAAGCCTCCATGGACGAGGATGGAGCTCGTCAGACGTCAGGATGATCCAATTTCCAGAGATTTGCTGCTAAAGGCCTTTCAGTGAATGGAGACACACAAAGGACGGGATGTTTGTGTGATTCAGGTGGCGTGATTACTCCTTCTCCTCGCAGCAGGAGGATAAAAGCATCATGAAGGTGCAGGAGATGACATGATGAAGTGGAGGTCAAATGTCGTTGTCGAAGCTGCCGTCTCCGACAGCTCGCCATCAGCCCAGCGTTGGGTTTCACTGAGGTCTGTTTCCATGCCGACGAAAGGTGAGAAGTGAAGCTGAATTATTCATCAGAGCTGACGACGGCGAGGCAGGTGGAAATTATGACGGCTACACACACAGAGCCTGAGGACCGAAAGGAAGACACCCTCATGCATCAGTGTGAGCCAAGTCAGTGTGACTTTTCAAAAACCCTTAAGGTCTGGACATTAAGGTTTTATGATTTTATAGATAACTTAATAAGAAAACAATCAGGAAAAATGATTATTTGTCATTTTCTTCTAAAAACAGGAGGAAAAATGAAGTGATCTGAAATGTGTGTCCAATTGTACATTCGACCAACAAAGTCTGAGGCTCATTTTTACCTTTATCTCACACAATGACGCCAAGTGCCTGTACCGGTCAACAGCAGTGGACCCGCCTGGTCGTCTTGACTTCAAAAATATTGAACTATCCCTTTAATTTGTCACATTTAAGGTGATGATGTCCTCCCTGCAGCAACAAATCTCATCAACTAAGTTTTAATTGTCTCACAACTGAGAGAGAAACTTTAAAAGTGTGTTTTTAAAGGAAAAATTACATTTTTTTTTTTGTTATTTTTATTTACTTATTAAACTGCCTTAAAATCATCAGAAAAAAAAATGTCTAGACCTTGAGGGTTTTTGAAAAGTCAGACAAAAAGTTGAGCCAACTTGAATCTGTACCACAGAGAATTAATGCAGAGATGACGGCAAAAGGGGGTCCAACCTGGCACTGGCAGGGTGTACCTAATGAAATGTCCTGAGTTTAATTCCTCTATTGTCATTACAGGCTCCTGGTTGGAACGAGGCTCTTCAAAGGGTATGCAAACACTCTCCTTAGACTAACTTCAGTTAATAACTAATTAAAATGGCTGCCCCTGTAAGTCCTCTGAGTCTCCTGACTGAACTCTCACACGTCTGCCTTCACATTTTCTTTTTTTAATTCTGTATTTTGGGATGGCAGTATTCATATTTATGCAGTACATCAAAACAGATTGTCTTCTCCCATCTGCCCTCAACATTTTCTTTTAATTTTAGGAACTAATTGCAGGGGAGAGATAAAGAGTGTGCACCAGAGCATTAAAAGGATATCATGGGGAGAATTAGAAGGAAAGAAAAGCTAATGATATACATTAAAATAAAAGTAAGAAAAATAATTAAAACACGTAAACAAGGTTTTGTTTAAATAAAAACACATCAGGATATTGCACTATGCTGGAAAAGTATGGACACCCGTACATTGAGAATGTGGATAAGGCTTGGAGAGACTAACACACATTGCTAAAGGCAAACGGAGAGATTTTGTCCAGCTCTGGGAACCATATATGTGCATTATAGAAGCCAGGAATGTAAGCTTCACCTGAACAGAAACTGTGAAAATTTAATTTATATAATTACATTTATATCTAAAAATGTGTGAAAGTTGAGTGTGGTTAAGTCTGTTGATACATGTATGGGTTTAAGGCTGAAACTGTTTGACTGTTACTGTATGTTTCCTTGTTTATAAAAAATGCCAATAAAAAATACTGAAACAAAAAAAAATTAATAAGGATTATTACGTCATCACCGTCACAAAATCTAGCCATAAAGCCCTCACATATTTTACCCACTTGGTCCAAAATTCAACAAACACATCTTTCTGGAGACAGAAAAGGTAATCCTTTCATTATATAAATATCTTTTACTATGTCGATCCACTCCTGTATTGTTGGGGCCGGTGTTAATTTTGCTGACTAATTATTTTCATCATAGTTTTTGTCAACAACCCTTTTTTGCCCCTGACAAAAACCAGACAGTAACTAATAAAAACAAGTGCACATGGACAAAAACTAAAACTAAATTCACAGACATTTTTGTCAACAAATAAAAACTGGAAATCAGACCTAATTTTGTCACATAGAAAGTAGGGACAGGTTAGGAATATATCCAATCACAGCGACTGTGGTTGTGTGGAAAGGTTGGATGAGTTATGAGGGACATCCAACCACAACTGCCTTAGCTATGTGGTGGCGGGATAAGTTGTGGAGCGATCCAATCAGAGCTACTGTCTTTATGAATTGATATATTCATGTAGAGCAGGTTCACTGTTCGCTTTCAATTCTGGTATTGTCACCGAGATGCTCTGCCAGGTAGCCTAAATGAAGGTGATTGCATTTCACACAAAAGTTAAATTTGTTTCTGTTAATTTATACATTCAAACTTCACCTTTATCATTCAGTAAAGGGTTATTAGATGTTTCATTTTATCCAAGTGAAAAAACATGACTTCAGAAATTCAAGGAAACATGAAAAATGCCTTACACTTTATATTTCAGTTGACTAAATTTATAGTAGATTTTGTCGACTAAAATGTTGTGAAATTTTATTAAGGAAAACTAGACTAAAACTAGAAAAGCACTCAGAGAGCAGAGACCTCCGCCAAGCAGCTTTAGTCCACTTTGGTGAAAATGGTCCTATCTGGAAATGTTACAGAATCCTTTAAAAAATTCCTGTATCCAGATGGTTATCCGGATCAGTCCCAAAATCTAACAATTTCTTCCTTATCCCTTACCCCACACATTTCCTGAAAATTTCATCCAAATCCGTCCATAACTGTTCAAGTTATCTTGAACACAAACAGACAGACAGACAGACAGACTAACCAACGCCGGCATAAACATAACCTCCTTGGCGGAGGTAATTAAAACAATTTAGATGACTAAATTATGACTAAAACTACAAGATATTTTAGGCAAAAGACAATAACTCAGACTAAATTAAAAAGAGTGTCAAAGTAAACTCTGGTTGGGGCTTCAGGATTTATCCAGCGTTTTGTGAGTGCTTTATTTCAAGCAAGAATCAAAACACCAAACAAACATTCATCCGATCGTCTCACTAGGATGTCAAAATTTCTGAGGAACAATGTGGAAAAGTGCAGAGCAGAGCAGTGCTGAGGATGCTTTTCAATATTTTGTGACACTCCCAACATTTAAATACACAAATCCACCGAACCAGAAGGCCATGGCCCTCTCAGCAAAGCTCTGACAACAGTGGCCACGAGCTTTGAGGTCAACCTCAAACTGCTGCTGCTCCTCCTTCATTTATTCTGGTTCATTCTCCATGTTCAGCTCATTTTCAGCATTAAGGGGCGACTCTGACCCACCATGTTGACGGCATCCTGGTCAAACGGGCTCCACTCCACATTCTCAGGATATCGAGCCAGAACTTTGGACTTGAAGGTCCTCTTCAGCGGGCTCTGCTCCAAGTTTTCACCTGCACAGAAAAAACAAATAAAGAGGTAAGTATGAGCTTTAAGGACGGAGAATTGGTGCAGCAGCAGAGATGAACCAGGATACACACTTCAGGTCACATGACCACACAGCTGCTGTAAACAACACGCTCACTTATTGAATCAATTTCTCTCACTTCATTGTTTCTTCCAGCACGAGTGAGTCCCTCTCAGGAAAATAAAGGATTTCTGATCCAGCGGGTAAATTGTGTTTCTCCTAAGCAGCTGTGTCAGCGAAACGCTTTGTATGGGAAATGGAAATGCAGCAGAGTGATGCTTAGGAAATCCAGAGTGAGTTTTTTTTCTGCAGTATTTGATATTTTCTCCTCTTCTCGCCTCAGCTATTGTCAGGAAAAGGCATAAAAAGAGTATTTCAGGGGCTGAGCTGTAAAAAGACACCTTCTCCTCCAAACTCATGCAGAGAAGCTTTTGTAAAAGGCTGTCAACTGCCCGTTATTGGTAGACATTTAATACTGAGATTAATAAAGGGAACCTGCAGGAACATATTTAATAAGACCGTAAACAAACAAATAAAATCCAATAAACCTTTGTTGTACATGCTGCAGTTTCAGAGACTTCTTTAAATGTAAAAACACATTTGTGACTGTAGGAATAGAAGCTTTCTACAAAATGGCTGCCTATTCAAACAAGCCCTAATACCAATACGGTTGGGACATGTGTAAAATGTAAATAAAACCAGGATACAATGATTTGCAAATCCTATATTGAATTGAATGCACTACAGAGAGAGGGATGGGAATCAAAAACCAATTCCAATTTTCCTTCCACTTTGTTTCCCATGGCTCAAAAATAAAAAACATCACAATCAGAGATCAGCAAAAAGGTGACAGAGATATTAAATATGTAAGCACACAAGGGGAAGGAGTAGTCAAAGTTGTGGCTTCTGCACAATGTTGGTGAGTGAAACCATCAGGAGCCAGAAGTTTTCACTGAAAATCTCCATGGGTTCATTGTTGTCCATTCAGAAAGTCCACACGAATCATTAAAGAACCAGATCAATAAGCAGAATCAATCAGATCTTTCAATTCCCATCCCTAACAGAGACAAGATATTTAATGTTTAAACTAATAAACTTTGTTTTTTGCAACTATTCATTCATTTTGAATTTGATGCCTGCAACACATTCCAAAAATGTTGGGACAGAGGCATATTTACCACTGTGTTATATCACCTTTCCTTTTAACAACCCTCAGTAAGGACACCAACTGTTGAGGCTTTGTAGGTGGAATTTTTTCCTCATTCTTGCTTGATGTTCAACTTCAGTTGCTCATTGGTCTGTGGTCTCTGTTGTCATAGTTTTGTGCTTCATAATGCTCCACACATGTTCAATGGGAGACAGGTCTGGACTGCAGCAGGTCAGTCTAGTACCTGCACTATTTTACTCTGAAGCCACGCAGTTGTACCACGAGCAGAAACTGCCTCTGCATTATCTTGTCTCTTGGATGGCAGCATGTTGCTCCAAAACCTGTATGTACCTGTCAGCATCAAAGATGCCTTCACAGATGTGCAGGTTACCCATGCTGTGGGCACTAACACCCCCCCCCATACCATCACAGATGCTGTCTTTTGACCTTTGCTCTGATAACAGTCTGGATGCTCCTTTTCCTCTTTAGCCCGGAGGACACCACGTCCATGATGTCCAAAAACAGTCTGAAATGTGGACTCAGACCACAGCAGACTTTTCCACTTTGCCTCAGTCCATCTCAGATGAGCTAAGGCCCAGAGAAGCCGGCGATGTTTCTGGGTGTTGTTGATATATGACTTTGTCTTTGCATGGTAGAGTTTGACTTTGACCTTGTAGATGTAGAGATGAACTGTGCTAACTGACAATGGTTTTCTGAAGTGTTCCTTTTCTATCTCCAGCCAGTAAAAATTATAGAAAATATGTTTCATGTTTTTTAAGCTCAGCTGGTATATTTCCTAAGTTCCCAAATTCGAAGGTAAAGTCAAACTCTAAGATGATAATTGATCTAATTACAGTTACTACATCTGTCCAGTAGAAGGAAATTTTGGGGCATACCCAAAAAAACAATCTCCAAAAATGGCCTTTTCAGGTTTACTCTGTAGTTCTCTGATTTTGGTTGTTATTAAAAAAAGTTTTCCATGTGAATTCCCTCCACAAATCAGTACTTGAAGTGGTAGATTGTGTCTTACATATGTTGAACCTTTCTTCTTCAGTCAGTATAAATCTGCATCTTTTCACCATCTACATTTAGCATACATAGTAGGGTGACCCCTCTACAACCGTAAAGAAGACCAAACTCTGGAAATCAGTTTCTTACAAGCCTTACCCCTAAAAGTATCAACAAAAACATCTGTCAGGCATTCTACCTTCTCTTGTTTGCTTTTGACTTTTTTTTTTAAATCAAAATATTAATTGTCAATATTTTAAAAAAATCTGTTTATCCAAATAATACGATCTTGAGAGTTGTTGAGAAGAATTCAAACTGATATTAGTCAATAAAGTTAAAGTACAACATGAAGTAATCCCTTTTCCTATCCACTATTTTATTTAAACCAAAGCAATGAAAAAAAGCAAGAAGATGAAAATTAACAACACAAAATTAGTATTAACATTCGAACATGAGGTGTCTCCTATCTAACAAAACAAGAACAAATCATTTCAAATAGGTGTCTGGAAGGTCCTTTGTAAGATGTTTTCACTTCAGGACTGGATTTAAGACAGGTGGCAGATCCCAACCCTTCTTTATTAATCCATCCTTAATTAGGGCTTGGAAATATATCAGGTTTAAGATGTGAAGATAGCCTGGTCTGGCACATTGGGACAGCTTTGGACAGCTTTGGACATTTTAACCATCCTTCACCCTGGTGCTCCAACAGAAGGATGCCATAAAGCAGGATGGCCTGGATCAGTTAATTTGGTGCCTTCGCCAACTTCAGAGCGTGGAAATGCAAATAATTGAGCTGGATTTTGAGAAGGAACAGCACTGATAAGGAGACTCAAACCATTAAAAGTGGAAGAGGAGGATAAAAATCAGTTTAATCCCTCCATCCCTAACTTTGAATAACTCCCAGACATCCCGCCTTGCAGAGGGGACAGACGGAAAACAAACAATAACCTGGAGCCACTGTGAAACCCCCTGATCGGGACGAGGGAGAGGAGACAAGGTAAAAATAGACGTCAGCATCTACCTGAGAGGACGAGAGGGAATGATGTGGATAACTAGCTCGGAGAAAGTTTGACCCAAATACTGAGAGAGAAAGGGAGAGAAAGAGGGAAAGAGGGAGAGAGGGTGAGAGAGAGAGAGAGAGCGAGAGAGAGAGAAAGAGGGAGCTAAGAGGATGAGGAGGATTGGAGCAGGTAATCCAGGTGGAGGTGAAGGTGCGACAAAAAAGGTGTCTGAAAACCACAGGGGATGGAAAAACTCTTCTCCCCAGAGGATGAGCTGAATCGGTTTATTTAAGGAAAAGCACAAAGTCTTTCATGTAGAACTTTATCATTTTATTGACTATCACAATTATTTATTTGGAGAGTATCACTTTTACCTTTCTTTACTTTATTATTAAAATTAAGTTTTAACTTTCAATATCTGATGTTCTCTTATATCTATAGTATTTGCTTATGTATCTTATCATGTTGATATAGTTTTTATCTTTTACACTTCATCTTTTTAAATGTATTTTCAATCTTTTAACATGTTTTTTGATTTATTTAAAATGCATTTTTAGCGATTAATTTATTTCTGTCTGATGATTCTTGGTTTAATTGCTTTGTATTTTCTCGTTTCTTTTTCGTATATTTTATTGTTCATCTTGATTTTATAATTTCTTCTACTTTAGCTTTTTAGGTGTGTATTAGTCTCCAAATCCTCTTGACATCCTACCTACTATCATTACAATTACAGTGGAATATGACTTTGTAGATGGACCTTGGCTGAGTGTTTATTTGCTGCATGGTTGCTACTTTTTTAAAAGAAAAAAATAACTTGATGAAAGCGGAAGTGGAGCTCAGTCCATAAACAAACTTTGGGGGTTAAAATTCAGATTTAAAATGTACAGAGCCCCTGGAATTTTCAAGTAAAGACATAAAGCAGCTCTGTAGTATCCTGATAGAGGTGTTAGGCTTTTGTTCCTGGTGAGTTTAACAGAAAACACAGACAGTCGAAAGTTTAAGTTTGTTTAGGAGGAAATTTCAAAGTTTTGAGTTTGATGCTTAGGAAATTCTCTCCTGTGTTTTTGCGGTATTTTGTCTGTAGGATGGCATTTTCATAAAGACACTATAAGCCCATCCAAATCACTGAATTCAGGAGTTCCAGTCACTTCCAGGTCCACAGGTGTATAAAATCATCACCTCAGCATGCAGACTGCTTCTACAAACATTTGTGAAAGAACGGGTCGCTCTCAGGAGCTCAGTGAACTCCAGCGTGGTACCGTGATAAGAAACCACCTGATCAATAAGCCCAGTCATGAAATTTCCTCACTACTATAATATTATATTCCACAGTCAACTGTTAGTGGTGTTAAAACAACGTGGAAGTGATTGGGAACGACAACAACTCGCAAAGGTCACAGAGATCGCCAACGCTCTGCAGAGTCAACAGCTACAGACCTCCAAATCATAAAAACTGTACATTTTCAGTAGTTATGTTTTCAAACATTGCAACTTAAAATTGAAGCATGTCAAGAAAACATCTTGATTTTCAATTTTTAAATCTTCTGCACAAAATAACTTGAATTGATTGATTTAAACGACCCTACCAACCAACCCTACCTTAAGATTAGCTCAAGAACAGTGAGTAGAGAGCTTCGTGAATGGGTTTCCATGGCTGAGCAGCTGCATCCAAGCCTCACATCACCGAGTGCAATGCACAGTGTTGATGCAGTGGAGTAAAGCATGTGGCCTGACTCTAGAGCAGAGGAGACATGTTTTCTGGAGTGACCAATCACGCTTCTCTGTCTGCCAATCTAATGGACGAGTCTGGGTTTGGCGGTTGCCAGGAGAACGGTACTTGTCTGACTGCATTGTGTCAAGTGTAAAGTTTAGTGGAGGGATATTATGGTGTGGGTTTTTTTTTTTCAGGAGTTGGG
This sequence comes from Cetoscarus ocellatus, assembly GCA_037902135.1. Classification (NCBI taxonomy): domain Eukaryota; kingdom Metazoa; phylum Chordata; class Actinopteri; order Labriformes; family Labridae; genus Cetoscarus; species Cetoscarus ocellatus. The sequence continues at coordinate 535,685 of JBAMNC010000947.1, read as the reverse complement.
TTCAGCCCCTGAGCTCCAGTGAAAGAAACTCTTAATGCTTCAGCACACCAAGACATTTTGGACTATTTCATGCTGGGAACAGTTTGGGGACGGCCCCTTCCTGTTCCACAAAGCAGGTCCATAAAGACCTGGATGAGGGAGTTTGGTGTGGAAGAACCTGACTGGCCTGCACAGAGTCCTGACCTCAACCTGACAGATCACCTTTGGGACGAATTCGAGCGGAGACTGTGAGCCAGGCCTTGTTGTCCAACATCAGTGTCCGACCTCACAAATGTACTTCTGAAAGAATGGCCAAGAATTCCCATAAACACCCCTAAACCTTGAGGAAAGCCTTCCCAGAAGAGTTGAGGCTGTTATAGCTGCACAGGGTCAACATCATATTAAACTCTGGATTAAGAACGGGAGGTCATACGTGTGTGAAGGCAGAAATACAGTGAATGAACAGAAGACTGAAAACTGTGCTTTGCTCCCTTTGACATCATGTTGGCTCGTGCAGCTCACAATAACTCATGGGTGTGAGTGACAGAGGGCATGCAGCAGACATTAACAACAGAGCATGTTTATGATGAGTGTGAGGCAGGTGATGGCGTTGTACTGTACCTGTGGCTGCAGCATCGGGGTCCCTGCCCTGGCGGTCTGCCTCTAACCACTGGTACAAAGCTACAGATGAGCCGCATGCAGAAAAACATGAAGCAGAAACAGAAAAAAGAAAGAGGGCAACGTCAAAACAGATGCACGGACGAGCAAATTAATAAATGCATGAGAATGAGTCAGGCATGAAAATGACACAGACGACAGATCAATATCACAACAGAGCATGGCATGATAACACACAGGAGTTTTTAAGGGTTATTCGACTTTAATACGGCATTTTTATGTTATTATTATCTCTAAAACACTGAGGATCAGTGAAAACACATGCAGGTGGTTAGATATAAATACAGTGTCATCATCTGCAAAGAGTGGCAACCCTGTAAATGAGTATGAGTCTTTTATGGAGCAAAAAAAGGTGCAAAACTCAGTCAAATATGAAGATGGAGGCCAGAGGATGATAAAGTGAGTAAGTTTGATTAGTTGACTGCTTTTTTGTGTCAAGAACCCTTCAGAAAGTCACGTCAGACTTCCAAGCATACATCCTAATTTGTGACTGGAGATAGAACATATAGAGGCATCCTTCATCTGTATTTTCTGCATCTGAAACATTTTTAAGTGGGAAAAAACTCAGCTGCAGCAGCAAAGGCTGGAAAATTCTCCATCAATGAGCAGATTTTAATAAAAATGTCATGTCATAGCTGTTCAGACACAAATCCTTACAAGTTGGGACACTGAGCGAGTGAAAAAGTAAATTCTGATTGGGAAAATGCTGAAAATCAATACTAAATAATGAATCAACCAATCATATGGCAGTAACTCGATGCATTTAGGCATGCAGCAATGGTGAAGACAGCCTCCTGAGGTTCAGCATCAGAGTGGCGAAGAAAGGTGAGACAAAGGGGTTTATGAAGAAAGGTCTTAAAAGGAGAAAATATCCAGTGAGCAGCAGTTCTCTGGGCACAAAAAGCCTCCAAAGAGAAGAATTGCCAGAGTGGTTGGAGAAAGAAAGAATATTTCTAAACACACAACATGTCCAGTCTTGAAGTAGATGGGCCACAGCAGCAGAAGACCACACCAGGTGCCACTCCTGTCAGCTAAGAATAGAAAACTGAGGCTACAGTTCACAAAACTGGAGAACAGAAGACTGTAAAAATAAGTCTGGAGTTCTGCTCCACATTTAGATAGTAGGATCAGAAAGTGGAACGAACATCATGACAGAATGGATCCATCCTGCCTTGGATCAGCGGTTCAGGCTGAATGAGCATGGTTTGAACCCCGCAGCCTACATGAGTGTTGTTGCAGACCATGTCCATCCCTTTATGACCACAGTGGACCAGAAACTTCCAGAAGCTCAATGTCTCAAAGCTCAGATCATCTCAAACTGGTTTCTTCAACATTACAATGAGGTCGCTCTACAGTCACCAGATCTCAGTCCAATAGAGCCCCATTAGGATGTGGTGGATCAGGAGATTCTCATCATGGATGTTCAGCAGCTGTGATGCTATCATGGAGATCTAGACCAACATCTCTGAGGGATGTTTCAGCACCATGAAGAACTAAGCAGCTCTGAACCTGGTAAAAGCAAAGTGTTCCTAATATACTGGCCGGTAGCAGCAAGCTAATCTTCTTGCTGTTTCAGGTCCAAACACAGCGGGCTAATCCGTGTGAGAGAACGTCTGCTCTTGTGACTGCAGTCAGCACTGCGCTGCAGATTAGGAGGCTTAATCAGCTCTCTGCTTGCCACTGGACTCCCCCCGAGCGCCGCACGTTATAGACTCTGATATCTTCATCCAGAGGGAAAAGTTCAGTTTAAAAGGCACAGACTAATCGCTGGGATGGGAAACTTTGTCACATATATGCTGGGATTCTTCTCAGGACTGTTGCTGCTTTCAGTCATAAATCTGCTGTACTTTACTGTAAAATGGAGCAAACATCTTAACTCTAGCTCCTGGAGTATTCCTCTGCAGCTGCTTCACTCTTTAAAAGTCACTCGTCATCCAGCTGATACAAACACCCTGGGTCATTCTTATGTAACTGTATCACATCTATGAAGCCCTCGCTCTTCAGTTTCCTGCTCTCCGTCTCTTACATCACTCTGAACTTCATATCTCAGACGTGCTCTCCTGGTATCCGAGGTCACGTGCTGCTGTTTGAGTCTCTGACTGATAAAAATGTTGTAAATACTCACTTCAACATCACAGAGAAGCCCAGGGGTCAGTAAGGAACCAGTTCTTCCTGTTTCTTACAGCGGTGTTACGGTTCAAAGTGTGACCATGTCAGATAAAGACGTTCAGCTGTTTTTTGTTGTCAAAAATACTCACATGTATCTTCAGCGAACATCTAAACCGATCTTAAAGGGACTAAGATTAGCACTTTATGTCATTTTCGAAAGAACATAGGAAACCAAACCCGAGGCCTATTCATTTTATCTTGTTTTTTCACTTTAAATTTCCTAATTTTGCATTCTTATCATAATTTTGACTTTCAATCCCATAATTTGAATATAATCAAAATTAAAATTTTTATCTCATAATTTTGTCTTCAATTTCATAATTTCATATTTGTATCTCACAAGTTTGTCTTTTTACCTCAATTTTTGACTTTTTAGCTCAATACTTCAAATTTAATCTCATAATATTAATTTTATACCCAAATTATGACTGTGAATCTCTTGATTTGTATTTTTAGCCCAATTTTAAGACTTTTTATCTCATTATTTTGACTTAATATTTCATACTTTTGACTTTATTAACAATTAGTTTTATCTTATAGTTTCACTCTTCAGCTCATTCTTATCATTATATTGACCTTTGATTACTTAATTTCAATTTTTATCAAAATTTTGATTTTTTTTCTCATTATTTTGATTTTTTTTGTCATAGATTTGTCTTTTCAGTCTCATTATTTTACATTATTATCTCATAAATTTTACTTTTACCACAGTTTTCAAACCACCTGCTCGTAAGTAGGTCAATTAAACAAAGCACGTCCTTGGTGGTTTGGGCATGTGCCCTGTGGTTTAGTTTGGTATGTATTTCTTTCTAAAATTACATAAAGTGCTAATCTAGTCAAAAAATGGATAATGTAACATAACACAGTAAAAAAAACTAGTCACAACAAGCACACAGGACCGTTCAGAGTTGCTGAAAAGTTAATCTGATGACTCCACAGTGTTATTTATTAAAGAATAAAATGTTTTTCTGGTTTCACATCTGTTTTCAACACAAATGGACTGCAGTTGTTGAAGTAACAGGTCGATTTGATTTAAGAGGAGGCTTTGTGCTCGTGCATCCCGACTTTAAATCAATATTAACACCAACAAAACCCAAATTATCTCACACATTAACTGAAAATGTCCCAGTGCTTCCTGAAAAGCCCTAAAGCCCATACTCCCAGTCTTACCACACTCAAACATGAACGCAGGCTTCACTCTAATGATGTGTTGGCTGCAGACTGATGTTTTATGGATGAGCAGCTTGTTGACATGCTGGACGTCCTGCAGATTTAGATCCAGACGCCTCAGCGAGACGACAGCAGGAGGGTTTTACCTGCAGCTTGATCGCTGACAGAGAGAGTTTGTCTTCGTTCACGGTCTCCTGAGGGTCAGAGCATCTGTCTGAAGACCTTCTGAATGTATTAAACTCTCATAAATACGCACAGGCAGCCATGTGTGAACGCAGCAAAGCATTATGGGCACAAAGAGCGAGCAGACAACATGACAACACGATCAAAACAAGAGCGGAGACGGAGAAAGCAAAAAAACAATCAAACAAACATGTCATGAGGCAGGAGGGCTAATTACTCCCACCAAGGAGGGTTTTTTTTGCCGGCGTATGTTTGTTTGTTTGTATTTTTGTTTGCAAAGTCAAAAAAATACTGAACAGATTTTGCTGAAATTTTCAGAAGATGTTAGTAATGGCCCAACTTAAAAAACATTAGATTTTGGTGGTGATATGTATATTTGTCTGGATGCAAAACAATCCTGAAATTTCATAAAATCCCATAAATTAACATTGGGTGGAATTAAAAAAAAAAAATCATATCTCCGCCATTTCACAGGATAATATGAGGTCCATGTCTCTATCATCAAGGTAAATTTAATCTGGATCTGATCCTGACTGATGTCACAAAATACCATCCCACTGGTGACATTCAATAATTCATACAAAATAAAACTCGAAATAAAATTAAAATAAAACAACCATGTATATGCTGAGTTTGGTCCAGATCCTGGCACTACTTTGGATCTGGTGATCCAGAATTGTATCTTTTACAGGGGTTGTGGAAAAGCCACTACTGTTTGGCGGAGGTCTGTGCTCTCTGAGTGCTTTTCTAGTTGGAACATAAATTTCTGCAGCTACGAACAGAACAGATTCATGAAAGCAGCCCAAAGTAAGACTCCGGCTTTTTAGCTCTCTAGGGGCCTCTATGGTCGTTGAGTGTAACTGCGTGGTCGTAAAACAGAGCGCCTCTCACCAATGTGCATTTGTTGACATACAGAGGGAGGAGAAGCGCGCCGACAGGACATCCCGAGAGACAAATAAACCAAGTGGACTACAGTCTGATCATGTTTCTTTTCGAATAAATCATCATGTACTTACAAGTCCAATAGTAGCAGGTCTAAATTAGCATAGGTTGGACAGCCCTCCTTGTCTTTCAGCTCACGCCAGCGAGTGAACACCGGGCCAGTGTTTATCCCTGTCCGGGCACTTAGCTTGTTACCCTCCAGCTTTCTTTTTTTAGTCTCTTCCGATAGACATTTCTTTTCTTCGGGTTTTTCGCTGCTTCCGCCATGATAACACTACATGTAGCTTTCTTCTTCTTCTTCTTGTTTAATGGCGGGTGGCATCCAACGTCAGAGGAGCATTACCACCACCTTCTATACAGGAGTGTGAGACAGAGGTCCCTATTTGCATTAGGAAAATAAGTGCATATTTACTTTAAACTAAATTCTGTTCATTAAATCTGTTTTAAAAATTCACACACCGATGTGCTCAGAGGAAGCAACATGAATGAGATGCAGGCTTTAAATCTGTAAGGAAGGTCAACCAAGGTTTAAGCAGAGGACTTTGGGCTGATGTGATGCAGAAACACAATTGAGGCGTCCGCCATAGTGAATGTTTTGGCTGACTGTCATGTACTGCCAACAACGAGTCCTCTCATTGGTCAAATGTGGGCGTTCCAACACAAAACTTCAGCTTTTTCAACCACCATAAAAATTGTTGATATAACAAGTGCGTTTGTTTTTTTTTTCAATTAAATGATTAAGTCTTGTTTTTTCAGACATAGATAAAATTAGATAACAAACTACATGTTTATATTTATATGGATTGGGAAGCTAAATAATTGGTTATTAATTGATGGAGAGGGGATGGGATCAAATAACTTTTGACCTCTTCTCACTCCTTTTCAGACATGTAACATCTATCCATGTGATGATTTTCTTTTTTTCTGTCTGTACTTTTATTAGTGCTGGACAATATATTGTTTAAATCGATTAATTCAAATTATTTTCTGCAGAAGATTTAAAAAATAAAATAGAGATGTTTTGCAATGTATGAAAATATAAATACTGAAAAGTAAATTTTCATGATGGTTGACCCTATCAGGCTTGTTTTTGTATTTTCAGTGTTTATGTAGACAAATCTGCCTACGTTCAAACCACGTAATCAGCATTTTATGACATGCACTTTAACTTTGGGAACATATTTTGACAACATAAAGGCAAAACTTGATTCATGTATTTTGTCGTAAATCAAGTGTTGTGCCAAATCGAAGGCCTTAAGAGGTAGACTAAGGAAGTCCCCATCATGGTGCAGGCCCAGAAAGCCCCACCCCCAACAGACTCCTCCAGCGCCGCGTTCATTCATCAACTTAAAAAATATCTCCGCCAAAGCTTTGCCACTCATCAGCAGGAGTCGATCCGATGCTCTCATAACGCCATCTGTTTGGCTTCAACGGCACATTCCTGCACACGCACTCACGGCTACAGCAGAGGCACCTGCTAGGATGGGCAACAGGCCCGACGCACACACTTTATCACACACATTTTATCACACACATTTTATCACACACAAAGCATCCAAACAGCTCCACTGTCTCGTGTGCTCGTCTCTAAATGGAGCTGGCTCCTCCCGCTCCGAGCTTGGCTGCCAACGCCTGGCACTGACTGCCGGGAGGGGCGCCCATCTGTCGCCCTGGCAACCAGACAACTAATGATTTGGGGGGGTGGGGGGGTTTGCTGCAGACTGGATGGTGGTTTACACCTTTTAATCTCTTAATCGTTATGAATTATCTGAACATGACGAGGATCGGAGCTGGAGGGGGAGCAGGTGGTTCAGTGCGTGCTACAAAGGCCCACTGTTCCCCGAGTCTTGAGGGTCAGCTCGGCTTCATTCAGTGCCCCATTGGCCGGCTGCTGCGGTGTCGTCATCGCCCGGTCATGCTGTTTTGTTCCTTTATCCACTCTGACGGGACGAGGAGCGAGAGAGGGGAGAAGAAGAAAAGAGGAGGGGGCTGCGGGAGGGTTTTTATTCAGGATCATGCTCCGGTTTGTCCCGGGGGTCCCTCCTTCATTGGTGGCCTCCTTCACATGACTCACTGCCTCTTAAGTGAGTTAGGAGATCATCAGCTGCTGCATCCTGAACCATGGTGTGTTAATGATGGGACGCAGCCACCATGAGGTCCCCCATCAGCTGGTGGACCACCTTCAAAAGTCCTTAATCTGGTACAGAAGGGGCCACCTTGGTGTTTTCCAGCCCCTGTATGCTTCTGCTTTATCTCCATCTTGTTTACAGGGTAAAGTGATCCAGATAACGTTCAGTCTTCAGCCAAAAACATGATAAAGAGGGAGTGTTTACCTCTGCATCATTATGAGTCTCTGTCCCATCAGTGCTGGGAGGGATTTAGAGGAGAAAACGTGTCCCCACGAGTCCGTTTGTGCCGTTAATCTGTGATCACCGCAGTGACACGAGTCAAACATTCTTTACTCGTGACACATCCGAGTCAGCAGACGGACAGCAGAGAGATCAGCTGAAGCTCTGGACATGAGTGAGGTCAGAAAGAGGCAAAACTACAAACTGCACTTCCAATGAAGTTAGGACGTTGTGTGAATAGAAACAGAATGCAAGATTTGCACCTTTTCCACCTAAATATGCACAACAAAGACAAGATATTAATGTTTAAACTGATAAACTTCATCGTTCTTTTTTGTTGCAAATATTCACTCATGTTGAACTTCATACCTCCAACACTTTCCAAAAAAGCTGGGACAGGGCCAACAAAAGACTGAAGAAGTTAAAGAATGCTCAAAAAACACCTGTTTGGAACATTTCACAGGTGAACAGGTTAATTGGAAACAGGAGAGGAGCATCCCTGAAAGGTCTATAATATCATCAAAAGATTCAGAGAATCAGGGGAAATCTTTGTAGCAAGGCTGAAAACCAACACTGAATGCCTGTGACCTTTAATCCCTCAGACAGCACTGCATTATAAACCAGCATCATTCTGTAAAGGATATCACCACATGGGCTCAGGAACACTTCAGAAAACCATTGTCAGTTAACACAGTTCATCTCTACATCTACAAGGTCAAGGTCAAACTCTACCATGCAAAGACAAAGCCAGATATCAACAACACCCAGAAACACCACCAGCTTCTCAGGGCCCGAGCTCATCTGAGATGGACTGAGGCAAAGTGGAAAAGTCTGCTGTGGTCTGAGTCCACATTTCAGACTGTTTTTGGACATCATGGATGTGGTGTCCTCCGGGCTAAAGAGGAAAAGGACCATCCAGACTGTTATTAGAGCAAAGGTCAAAAGACAGCATCTGTGATGGTATGAGGGGGTGTTAGTCCCCATGGCATGGGTAACCTGCACATCTGTGAAGGCACCTTTGATGCTGACAGGTACATACAGGTTTTGGAGCAACATGCTGCCATCCATCTTTTTCAGGATCGTCCCTGCTTATTTCAGAAACAATGAAGACACATTCTGCTCATGTTACAACAGCGTGGCTTCAGAGTAAAAGAGTGCAGGCACTAGACTGACCTGCTGCAGTCCAGACCTGTCTCCCATTGAAAGTGTGTGGAGCATTATGAGGGAGACCCCTGACTGTTGAGCAAATGAAGTCGAACATCAAGCAAGAATGAGAAAGAATTCCAACTACAAAGCTTCAACAGTTCATGTCCTTATTAAGTGTTGCAGAAAAAAAATAAGTATCTATTAGAACAATACATACTGTATCTTGTTTTTGTGGTATAATCAGTTGAATATAGGTCAAAAAGGCTTTAAATCATTGTATTCTGTTTTTATTTACATTGAACTCAAGGTCCAAGCTTCAGTGGGACAGGAAGGTCGTGTGCATGTGTGCTGGTCCATGTGTGTCATCAGGTGGCAGCTGCTCTCAGCTGAAGATAAAATAAGGAGGTGAGGATGACGAGTCTGATGTGAATGAATCACCGTTTAGTGAATGACATGATGAGTTTAAAGGTCAGCAGCTGTTTAAGGTCTCGTCTGTCCTCACTGGAGTCATTTAAATCTATAAAGGCTCTTTAAAGTTTGTCCAGATGTTCACAGGGTGCCGGGGGTCAAATATAAACAACAAAGATCCACAAAAGTAACTCAGACCTGATATTTAATGCTGCGCTGCACTTATGAGGACTTCTGCTTGCAGTTTTGTCATATTTGCAAAATTAGGTCAAAATTTGACCCTCATCTTTGATTTGCAAGGCGTGCAGAACAAAGCAGAAGGAGGAATTGTATTGCTTAATGATCGATTCTTATCTGGATTTGGTTTTTGATTCCCATCTCTACTGATTACACCCATGGAATCAGATGGACCTATCTGCACTGCAAGTAGGGGTGTAGAAAAATACAGACAAAATATAGTGCAAATTCTAGTTCAATATGTGGATATCTAATTTAACAATGATTTGCAGATTTTTGGGACATTTGTTTTGTATTTTTAGGCAGCTTCCTTCAGCTCGATAGCAGCAAACATTCATCCATGTAACTCTTTCTCTCTCTGTCATGTTTGTTTCTTTTATTTCTATTCCTGCAATGGACAATAAAGGTTTTAAATGTTTGAGGGAAAGTGCCTTATTGACTGGATTTTTATTCAAAGAACACAAAAAGTTTTTATTGTTATTAAAAAGATAAGACTTTTTAGAAGGGATGCACGATGAAGGGCTGCCACTTTTTCCCAAAAATCAAAACCAATTAGTTTTCGTGTATATACACTTATAATCAAAGATATTCAGTTTTAAGCTTGTATGCTCATTAATTCTGGGGGCTGCCGAGGAGGATGCCGAAGCACTGAGCTGAGCACTTGACAAGACACTGCTGGACAATGGTGGCTAAAAGTTGTAAATTTGTCATAATGAACCAGCTGCTTTGCACATAATCGGCACACAGAGGAGCCCGAAGTGCCTCCATGTGGCACTCCTCGCATGCTTCTGTGTTGTTCTTGTCCTCTAAGAGTGGCTTAGCCAGTCCTCCAGTTCTTTGAAGTGTTTTCTTTGTCTGTTTGTTTCCGGCAGACGAGATGAGCTGTTGTTGAGGTCAAGAGAGCCAGGAGTGCTCTCTGCTGGTCCAGTTGTTTATTAATATTTGAGTGTTTATTTACACTGCGAGTACAGATTTATAACCCCATGCTCAAATGGAAATTTGGAGATCGAGTATAAGGTCACAGTCCTGATTTACGATACTGTATTTTTACCGATGTCCCGAAATTTCCAAATCAGTATTGCAGATATTGATATTCTGAGTCAAAGGCTTGAAGTGTCTACTGAACTAAAACTGACTTGTTCTTCTCAAGGTGACAGTCTTCACGTGAGGCAAGAAAAACTAAATTTTATTCCTTAATCAGTGACACTGAGTAATGAGGGAATGAATTATCAGGGTACATTGAATATTTGACCATATTACAGTCCAATTTTACCGCTATTTTGCATGGCGAAAATATCAGTAAAAAAATTTTTATCTGCCGACACCGATATTGGTCTGATAAAACTTGTGCATCCCTACTTTTTAGCAAAAAAATCTGTGATGTATTACCCTGTTTATTGTCACACTCTTTTCACCTAAAAATTGGATTGATCCGCCTCAAATAAATGTGGACATTTCTACAACACTTGTTAAAATCTCTTAAACATTCATTAAATTTTACATTTGCAGGAAAAGGGTGCCAACAGGCTCCATGACCTTGACTTTGACCTCACAAGTGTACTTACATCATTCCTGACATATAGTGGACATTTGTGCAGAAATCCTTCAAAGTTTTCTCAAAGCAGTAGATCACATTTACTTGCAAAGAATAAACATGAGGCTTTGTGATCTTGACCTTTGACCTATGGCCTAAAAAATTTAATCATTACATCTATAAATCTTACTGGATATTTATGAAAAGTTTGATAAAAATCCCATAAATCTTTCTGAAGATAAAACCGTCATAATAAAGGATTACAGGACTACAGGATTGCGCAACCTTGCCCTTTTAACCTCTGATGTTCATAATCTTGACCTTTCATCCTCAAAACGAAGCGGACATTTGAACTAATTTGAATGAAAACCCCTCAACGACGTTATGAGATGCCATCCCTCACATGCATAAGAGCTGGATCTACAGAGGAGCAGAAACCACAGTGACTTAAAAAGCAGGAAACTTCATCTGTGTCTTCAGTCTTTTTGGGATGTCCTCGTGTGGGACAGGGTTTGAAATGTTTGAACTTTCTTGGCGGGACGTGACGTTGATTTCTGCCTGCAGAGAATCCAAATCCATCAGAAACTTTCTGTGAAGTCTGCAAACAGAAGCAGACACTCGGGGTTTACTGCATGATGTTTTTTAACAGTGATGACAGAAGGAGCGGCGGTTGGCTTTCGTGCTGTCCAATCGAATAAAAAAGATGGGAACAGACAAAGCGGGAGATGATCACTGGAGACAAAAAGATGGATCGGAGAGGAACAAAAAGACTAAAGACGGCGTGGTGAGAGAGACGAGGCTGAAGGAGAGGACGGATAAATCAACACGAAGAGAGAGAGCAGACGGCTGGGGGAGTTCATCACATCACAGAGGAACAAACTTTGATTACGGCGACGTGACGACAGGAAGTGAGTCAAAAACCCAACCAGAGGGAGCGCTGCAGGTCTGGAGCTGAGTTTGTATGTTTCACAGTCATAAAAACTCTCAGATAATCAATATCCTGCTCAGTCAAGTGCTGAACCAGGGGTCACCAACAGTGTTGCCAGATTTTTTGACTGAAATAAGCAACCAGGCCAACAAAAACAAGCCTAAAACTAGCCACCTCCAGCTATTTTTTTTCTAGTGTGATATTTTATTTATTTATTTTTTTTGTTTTGTTTTTTTTAAGAGAAGGCTACATAAAGTGTGTTTCAATTTTCATCCACAGTAAATTTCAATCTCAATGCCATATTTCCTGATTTGGCTATTAATTTACTTATTCAACATCCTTTAGTGTGGAGGTGTAACATCATTCCTTTATACAGAAGTTAAGGAGGGGCTACTGTAATTAAGCAAAGAATGACCATGCGACTCCACTGCCTCAACCTTTGCCCTCCAAAATCTTTAAATATCATCCTTCAGATGGGCTGGGGATATGTGATTAATTTGAGAATAAAAATCCTTCTACAGTTTATAAGACATTGTTTTTGCAAGCAAAGGATGACCATGAGGCTCCATACTCTTTAATTTAGATCTCTACCCTCCAACATGGAACCACATCATCCTAAACTCAACATTAACATTTGTGCAAAGTTCGAAGGAAATTCGGCAAAGTGTTCTTTAAATATTAACTTCAAAAGATCACATTCAGAAGCACATGCCGTACATAAGGCTCCACGACCTTGACCTTTGACTTGAGATCTTCAAAGTCTCATAAGTGCAACCTTAAGTCTGATTGGATTTTTATGCAAAGTTTTAGGAACATTTTTATGCTTTCTTTAGATATCACACTCAAAAGCATTCGATAATATGATATTCCATGACGATGACCTTTGACCTGCGACAATGAGATTCTGCTGCCCCAACCTTTGACCTTCAGAACCTTTAGATTAAATCCTTGAGAACTGGGGGTATGTCATTAATTCAAGAAAAAAAATCCTGTTACTGTTTATAAGATATCAGGTCTGCAAGCAAAGGACGACCATGAGGCTCCATATTCTTTGATTTTGACCTCTAACCTCCAAAATGGCCCACATCATCCTCACCTTAAAGTTTAAGTTTGCACAAAGTTTGAAGGAAATTCACCAAAGTATTCTTGAAATATTGTCTTCAATAGATAACATTCACAGGCAAAGGCAGGACATACGGCTCCATGACCTTGACCTTTGACTTACAACCTTGAAGAGGTTCTACCTTAAGTCAGATTGGGTGTTAGTGCAAAGTTTGAACACTTTTTATGCTTTCTTGAGATATCGCACTGACAAGCAAAGGATGATATGACATTGTATGACTTTGACCTTTGACCTATGACCTCAAAAAGCTAAAGACTTCTTCCTTGAGCTCCATGACCTTGACCTTTGACTTACAACCTTGAAGAGGTTCTACCTTAAGTCAGATTGGGTGTTAGTGCAAAGTTTGAACACTTTTTATGCTTTCTTGAGATATCGCACTGACAAGCAAAGGATGATATGACATTGTATGACTTTGACCTTTGACCTATGACCTCAAAAAGCTAAAGACTTCTTCCTTGAGTTCGGGTGCATATTTGTGATAAATTTGGAGAAGATTCCTTGGTGTGTTCTTGAGTTATGTTATTCAAAAGAACAGGAGGTAGGGATGGGCAAGAGGCCAGCAACACACTGCCTCTCATTAATGGAGATGGTTAGCTGTCAAAGCTAAAGGCTAATGTTTCATTTACCACCCTGAGATCGCAAAATAATGGAAGATATGGATACAAAATATTTTTAGTGCATTCATGTTGAAGCTAGAGATGCTCCAGTGCATCAGTTTGCAGATTTTTAGGGCACATATGCAGAGAGCTGTTTGTTTTGGAGCTCACTGAAGCTAACTGCCTTTCAGACGGGACAGTAAATCACAGCCTGTAATTAGCAGGAGAAAGGATGAGGAGCAGGGGGGTCTCTTTAGCTCATCAGACCCCCTCAGAGAAACAATTTGTCTTCCTTAAATGTCCTCTTGTGTCCATGACAACCTCTTAGCATCCTGCAGCACAAAGAAGAGGCTAAAGGGCCACTGCGTATGGAGACTACGTCATCTTCAAACCAGGAGTGAACCTCTTCTGAGCACTCTCAAACACGGGAGGTAAAGACAGCCTGAGGTCCAAAGTTTGGAGCTAAATGGAGCGACAGACTTTTTTGTCTGAACGGCCGCGAGCGTGAGCCGGACATGGAGGACGGTTGTGTAAGCCAGAGCCTTCAAGCAGGAAGACGTCTGATTTTAATGTGAGCGGAGAGGTGACAAGAAAAAAGACGACATCGCGAGCAGAAAGTGTCCCCTTGAATCTGGAGCTCAGGGCCGTGAGTTTAAGACGGAGACGACAGGAAATTCTGGACAGATTAGAGGCGGAAAGTTTGAATCACTGCGAGCGTGAAGACAGGCTTATTGATTTGGCTCATTTTTAACTTCTACAAAGTTCTCACCAAGGGAACAGCTCTATTAAATGTGATAAATAGAAAATATGGATTGATAAAAACATGCTAAGAAACTTTATCTCTACATTAAACACAGGTGTGGATCAGGATGGGCATCAAGATCCAGTAACGATAAACATGACATGCAATATTCCTCTGTGCAGTTACTTTGTAAATGTGTAAATAATTCTTTTAGGAACTGCACTTTTTATTGAGAAATTATACTTTTAACACATTTCTTTTACATATTCATTAGTCATTTTTATATTTTAAAATATATATTTATATAGATGTACATTTGTATATGAAAATAAATCAAAAGAAATAATATATATATAATTAAAATAAATAAAGTATATATAATTTATTTATCTATATAAAATTATATATATATATATAATTTTTAAAAAAGACACTTGTCCAGTCCTCCGCCTCCAATCCACCATCCTTCTCCGCTTCCACCAATAACCCAGTCCCAGTAGTCCCCTCTCAATCCACTCCTGGTAATTTTATGCATCCAGTCTTATGTTTTATGTTTAATTTCATTGTTTAAGTTTTAAATTTAAATATGTTAATAGAGGCAGTCAGGTCTTATAAAACAGTTATAGTTTGTTAACTAATGTATATGTTATGCTCTCCAAGTGAAGTGTGTTAGGAAGGTCATCTAGTCAAATCTTAGATGTAAGTGATTCTTATAGTGTAGTTTTAGTTTTATATTCCAGTCTTTATATTTATAATAATGCACACACTGTTTCTTATATTTAGTCTATTTTTTTAATTTATCATTGCTGTCCCCTTTGCTGCTTTAACATTGCAAATTTCCCCATGTGAGACTTAGGGGAATATTTGAGACTGGGCGATATGGCCTGAAGATAAAATCCCAGATTTTTTTCCACAACAATTGATTTATGCTTTTAATTAATTTTTTCTCTCTCAAAAAAATAAAATGTGACACAAAAATGATACGAATCAAGTTTCGCTTGATATATGTTATCAAAATATATTCCAAAACCAAACAGAATTTCCCCCTTAAAGTTGAAGTGTGTCGTAAAATGTTGATTATGTAGTTCACACGAAGGCAGATTTGTCTTCACAATCACTGAAAGCTGAGCTATTTCACAGTATTAACACTGAACTCGCTGATCAATATTTAATTTCTTTTAAAAAACAAATAAAAGCCTAAAAAAGTGCTCGTGCAAAACCTGACAAGGCCGACCATCATGCAAAAATGATCTTGAATCTTTCTGCAGAAAATAATTCAAATTAATTGATTTAACTGACATATTGCCCAGCCCTACTCGCTCATCAGACATGTCTTAAATAAAAACAGCACAAAAAATATCGCTTAACATCAGTTAACATCAGTTCAAAAGTATGTTACAGACTGAATGAATTAGCATTCTTAGCATCATTCGCATGGCTCAGGATTGACCCGGCCTCATTATGTCACAGCGGCTCGGATTATCAAACACTAAATCTCCTCCAGAACCACATCAACAACAATTAAAGACCGTTTGAGTGACAGGTTGGCACACGCTCGGAGGCCCTGCCCACTCCTAAAATCATCATCAGGTTATATAAATGGGCCGTCGGTGGGTTTGTCGTCCCAGATTAGAGAGAATGAGCAGATGGATTATTTAAACTGGCAGACTGAAGGTGAAACATGACGGACAGACTCTAACAGGAGCAGACCAGGGTCTAACAACCACGACCTCTGGCCTTTAAGTGGGTGGTTGAGTCATCTCGCTGCCTGATTAAAGAGCCTAAATATCCCTACAGTCAAAAAGAAATTAGGTTTCAGCACAAACATGATCAGGATTCTGCTCCGTCTCGTCTGTATTGTGGTGATTTTCTTCAGTGTTTTGTAAAAATGGTCTAAACTTGGATGACCCCCCTCCACCCGTTACTGGCTGAATGCTCCCAGCTGTTTGTTTGTTTGTTGAGGAAGAAGATCTTCTACAGCAGAGTAACAGCAGATGTGTTTCTGTCTCAGATTCAGATTAAATATTTGCATTTAATGCTTCGCTGAGCCCGACACTCTGCTTCACTGCAGCTCTAGACAGCAAACAGATGTGCTGTTTACTCACATAACCGAATTTACACACTTTTAAGGTTTAAATACACAATGAGAAAAAAAATCAGTGTTGCCATATCATCCCAAGAACCAATGGTAACTACTAATTAAGCACAAAAACCCAATTTGAATCATGCTTCTGCTCGTTTTTCCCTCTATTCACATTTCATCCTGATAACAAGCTGAACAATACTGGCGGAGGAGGGTTTTGTCTTACATCCAGAGATGCTGTCTGTGTATCCACTCCTGTGGAGGCCACACAGGTCCTCAAAGGCAACAACTTAGTGTCATTTTGAGTAAAATCAAAACAGTTTAAACCATTTCTCTTCGCCATGATCACATCTTTGATTTGTTTGTCGTCATTTGTGCTGGCTGCCTCTGATAGAAGTGTGCCATCCTTGAATTGCAAGGCATGCAGAACAAAGCGGAAAGAAGTGTTAAAGGGATATGCCAGTCTGATGACTGGTCACAACAGTTAAAGTGAATTTCGACAGCACATATTTAAGTGATTTGTTCACTGTTTTTGCTGAAAAAACATCCACTTGTAATAAAGCTCCATGGAGAACCAGAGTGCTGGAGGTCCTCACTTGTTGGCATAACCCTCTCCCCCCGGCTCACATCCCCGCACTCCAGCTGTTGGTGCAAACAAGATCAGGGTTTACTGCTTCATACCATACCAAACTGTCCTGAACCAAACCAGAACGCTCAGTGAATAAAGGGCTATTGTTAGCTGAGTTATTACAGAAAATGTGTAAACCTGCCATATTGTGAAATGTAAACAAACTCTTAGGGCTGGGTGATATGGTCTAAAGATAAAATCCCAATTTTTGTTTTCACAACACTCAGTTTTAATTGATTTTTTCTCTCTCTGTGTCAAAAAAACAACAACAACTGTAACACAAAAATACATGAATCAAGTTTACCTTTATGTTATCAAAATATATTCTAAACCAAACAGAATTAAAGTTAAAGTGCATAACACTGAACTTTGGTCAGAATTTAATCTTATTTATAAAACAAATAAAAGCCTTAACATGTGCCTGTGCAGAACCTGACAGGGCCGACCATCATGAAAACTCATTCATTTCAGTATTTGTATTTTCAAACATTGCAACAACTTACAATTTAAGTAAGTCAAGAAAAATCTTGATTTATAATTTTTAAATCTGAATAAAATAATTTGAATTAATCAATTTAAACAACATATTGCCCAGCCCTGCAAACTCTTAATATTCCTGGATCTACATCCAGATTCGGATCACCACCAAAATTAAGTCAGTTCTTTCTTGTGTCGAGACTAACATTCGCTGAAGATTTCATCAAAATCTGTTTTTTTACTTTTGGAGTTATCTTGCTAAGTTATCTTGCTAAGCTAAGCTGAGAACAAACTCAGCAAAAACATGACTGTCTTGGTGGAGGTCATCAGCCATCCCGGTTTCACTCTCTGGACTGTTTTAGTTCTCTCCTCTCCTCACTGCTGGAGGTCTGTCTCTCTCCTGAACCCTCAACACGACATCTTCATTACACACTCCAGTGGTTTGATTCCCACCATCCTGTTCAGGCATCTTAACGGTTTGCACCGCCGCGGGGGGAGGCAGAGAGTACGACGGGAGAGGGTGTAAGAGTAAGGCCAGAACACAAAGAAGGAGATAACTCTGTGATTTAAATAAATAAAGCCTGGAGTGATCGTGACACAGACACTCTTATCTCCCAGCGCTCAGGTTTTATTTACTCTCTTATCGCTCAGAGCGGAGGTCAACGGTGAGTTGGAGCTCAGTCACAGGAAAATCAAAGTCCAAAAACAGGCAGACAGCAGAAAAACGAATGTCCCAACAGAAGGGAACAAGTCCAGAGAATCCTGGAGTACCTTTAGAATCAGCATAAAGACAAAACATCCTTCATTTGCTGGATTTGTGACAGGCTGACCTCAGCTGGCATTTATTTAGTGAGAAACAAGGTTGAGAAAATATTTGATACTCTGACTCCAGGCTTTTCTGCTCTATTCAGAAGTACCAAAGACCTAAAAATAATCTGTTTTACACGCCATAAAGAGAAAGACTGCAGCCAGATTAATGAACAGACATTTGCACATTTTGAAACAGCGTCAAAAAAAAATTTGCCACACTGATAAATCAGGACTCAAGCCCTCAGAAGCCTCATCCTGCTCAACAACAGTATTTTGTAGAGCTGGATTTACCAAATTATGCCGCTCTGTGTCGTAAATCATGAGCTTAACCGCAAAAATTGAATGGCCTGTTATTGAAATGGTGATTGTTTTTAGCTGTCACATTTATCCTATTTTATGTTGATTAATTTCACTGTTATTTTACTTTTAATCTCTGCTGCTATTTGTTCTCTCATTTAAGTCCAGTTTTTACCATCTTTTCATGTTTTACTGCCTTTTTTTGTACTAAACTTCCCTGTTGTGATGTCGTCAACTATTCATCTGTTTATTGTGTTATGTCTCCTTTTTATCATTATCATCATGTAGTTCTTCAAATATAGTTGCAGGAGGACAACTGAGCATGCTCCATCAGCATGAGAGCAAAGGTGCAGACAACTTTTCTGCACATTCAGACACAAAACAAGAGCAAACTGCATACAGAGAAACGACTTCATTGACCTGTTCAAGCCCAAACATCATGACAGGGATATGTTTTGTCATTTAGACCTTGGGAACAAGCAGATACCTGTTAAAAAAACGAGCAATTTTTGAGCTAAAGAAGCACTTCAATTTCAGTACTAACATTGGTGTCAACTAACACAGTTTAATACTGTTTTTTTTGCATGGCGCAAAATGAAATCTCCAACTCCAAGTGACAAAATTGATTTTTCTTAATTTATTTTAATATAACCATGACCAAGTTGTAGCTATATAATTGGAGTCTAAAGTAATCCCAAAATCTCCAGGAGCTCTTTATTAATCTAAAAAAAAATACATCTTTACAGTCAAAATTAAATCTCATTTATCAGCCGTGAGATCCTTAGACTGAGTGTATGTGCAATAAAACAGTTATTTAGTAATTTACTTTTAATCTTTGCTGCTCTTGTTCCCTCATTTAAGTCCAGTTTTAACCATCTTTTCATGTTTTACTGCCTCTTCTTCATACTTACTTCAATCTTCCAATCTCCCTGATGTGATGTCGTCATCTATTCATCTGTTTATTGTGTTATTGTCTCCTTTTTATCATTATTATCAACATGTAGTTCTACAAATATAGCAGCAGGAGGAGAACTGAGTATGCTCCATCTGCATCAGAACAAGACAAGAGCAAAAGGACCTCTCAAACTCGTGGTGAACAAATTGATTTTTCATAACTTCGTGACATTTTAATATAAAGAAAAACCATGACCAAGTTCTAGCTACATTACTGGAGTCTAAAATAACTTGAAAATCTCAAGCAGCTCTTTATTATTCCAAGAAAATGATAAACCTCATCTATCAGCCATGTGATGCTCAGACTGTTTGTATGTGAAATATAATCCAGAGTGTTCGTGGTGCTTCTCAGTCATTTGGTCTAATCCGTCATAAGGGGCGTTAGTTACCGCTGAGTAACCTATCAGAGTTATGTAAGCAGCTTTACTGCCTGACATAACGCCACACTGATACGAAAGAGAGACAGGGAGAGAGAGAGAGAGAGAGAGAAACAGAGACAGACACAGATAGACAGAATGAGACAGAGAGAGAGAGAGAGAGAGAGAGAAAGAATCTCAGGAGGGATCAGAGGTTTCAGGTTACAATCAATGAGAACAAACTCAGACTCATTTATCAGATGGTTCAGAGTGTAGACGATGCGTACACCCTCGTATTATCATCTGCGTCCACAAGCATGAATTTAAATTATGGGGCATTAAAGTCAAACAGCTACAGTCTGGTTGATATTTTCATTGTTCCTGCATCTGAAGCTGCTCAGAGTGGAGAGGAAACTGATTTAAGAGACTTTGAACGTGGCATGGTTGTTGGTGCCAGATGAAGCCATCTCTAGTGTTTACAGAGTATGTAAAAAAAAAAGAGAAAATTTCCAGTGAGCAGCAGTTTTCTGGGCCAAAATACCAGCACCTTGTTAAATCTATGGCACAAAGAATTAAGGTAGAACTGAAGGCCAGAAAAGATGGACTGAATAAAATGTCAAATGGGTGCCTTTCAGTGGTGTGAGGGGAAGGATTCTCCAATGTTACACTTAGGGCTGGGCTATATGGCCAAGATAATTCCCTTACTTTTTTCAACAACACTTGATCTATGATTTTAATTGATTTTTTTCTCTCTCCACACAAAGAAACTGTGACACAAAAAAATACATGAATCAAGTTTTGCCTTTACTTCATCAAAATATGTTCCTAAACCAAACAGAATTTTCCTCTTAAAGTTAAAGTGCATGTCATAAAATGCTGATTATGTAGTTCAAATGTAGGCAGGTTTGTCTGCATAAACACTGAAAGCTGAGATATTGTCATTCTCTGATCAGTATTTAATCTCATTTTAAAAATAACTACAAGCCTATACATGTGCTTGTGCAAAACCTGGGAGAAAAAACTGTTCAGCATTCGCCCAACCTGAAATCAGTAACAACAGAGCTTATCAATATGGCTACGGGGCCTAGTGGGCCTTGTTACATAACATCATTTTCTTAAACTGCCGGTGCAAAAACATCCAGCACATTGAGCACATCAGCACCTTTCTCCTAAGTAGAACAGGCTCATAAGATGCTTCTCAGGAAGGAAAATGATGATCCTCATCTGCGCCAAATGTCCATAAAAAGCAAACCAAGAAACTTTACAGTGAAAATTAAAGCTCAAAACAAGCCAGACTCCAGGGGGTCTCAAATACTCCCTCAGGTTGTCCTCTGGATCTACATCTTCATGTTCGCTATCATGCTGTCTCAGGTTGTTTTACATCAGATCTTTATGACTGAGCTGTAACGGAGAAGAATTTGAGCACCAAGAGAAAAGTCAGTGACATTTTCAGATTAACCCCTGAGTGCCCAGAGGACGTGATGTGACATTCAGAAGAGGAAAGACGGGGATCGCATTTGTAATATGTCTTAGAGCTTTGATATTCTTTAGAGCACCAGAGTGAGGAAGATCTGCTCTACAAGACCAAGCAGACCTCCAGAGGACTGAATATGCCGAATGAATTTGCTGTCATGACTTAAATATCGTTGATGTTCATTGTGTAAATTCCTGGGCCTTGTATATAGTCTCAGTTCTCACTTCTTTTAATTTTTTCCTTCATAAGGAAGAGCTATATAAGAAAGTTGATATAGCTGAAAGACTCTGCATGTTGCAACCTGCTTACTTAATTTTTTATGCTCTTTTCTATTTTAAAGTTTTTATTTGATATTCCTGCTGCTATACTGTTTTTAAGAGCGACTGAAACAACAGAAGTTCCCCTTCAGGATTAATCAAGTATTTCTGATTCTGATTCTGATGACCGTGAAGAAGAGCTTGAGCCTTCACCAGAGCTGAGAGATTTCCACGTTCACTTCCAGATAAAGAAGATCCGCTCTCCTCTCTGAAAACACCAAAACATCTCTGACCCGCTCCCCTCATTCCTTTGTCTCCGTCCTCTCCCACAGAGCGAGCATATGGAGCCAGGGGTCAGGGGTCGTCAGAGGGAGGGGCTGAGAGTCGCCTGCTCACTTTGCAGTGTTTTTTAAAGGATGTGACCGCTTGGCAACAGATCGCAGCATCCTCAGAGGTCAAAACGTTCACACGGATCATCCATCATCAACATCCACACCCTTTATCTCACACCCTCACCCTGCACGACCCCCTCACCACGGGACCCTTGAGCTCGGTCTGGCAGCACATGGCAGCCGCTCCAACGGGTCCAGGACTAGACACCACTGAGGAGAGTGATGGGCAGGTTCAGGACCTTCAACTTAAACCTTTAACATGCACTTAAGACCACAAAGGTCTATTGTGGGCCCATCTACCTCCTACTCAACCGGGGAGGGTCTCTGCTCCCAAAAACTGTTGACAGCCTGGAAACTGATCCCAGCCTGTTGAGAGCAACAGATCCAGAAATAATCAAATTTTTGTTTGATTTCAATGCTCCAAAACAGAAATGTTTGGCAAACTTGTAGAGAGTAGAGGTTTAAATTTCACTGGCATTGTTTTGGATCAAACAGAACCAGAATATTAAATCAAATGTGTTAGCTTGATGCTAACACATAAAGGAAAATGACATTGACAGACTAACAGGTTTAGCATTTTCTTCCCACTCATTCTAACCATAGAAACAGTTCAGTTATCAGGAATGTTCTGAGTTTTACTGGACGGTAAAACTAAATTTCCTCATAACCAACATTTCTATTGCCGCTCCCTTATTAGTGATTTATCATGGTGATTAAGTATTGGATCCTCTGTAAAGCTGTAATGTCTGTTGTTTGTGTACATTGTCTTTTCTCTTTTTTTTTTACCCTATTTTATTTGTTTTTCTTCTTTCCCCATTTAATTGTTTTAAACACATACTCCATTTTACTTTCTTTAGCTTGCCTTGTTTTGTAAATCTCACCTTGTCCCACTAATAGAACATAAAAAAAAAGGCTATAACTTTTGAATGCTTTGACACATAGTCATGATCTAATTATGTGGTCTGATTCACAGTCAACAGTACTGGCATTGAGAAAGTATAAAACAAAGTACATTAAAGTTTTTTCTGTTTTTGCCACTAAAGTGTAAGCAAATGAGGTTATGTTTTTGCCGGTGTATGTTTGTTTGTTTGTTAGCAAGATTATGCAAAAAAAACTGGACGGATTTTGCTGTTGGTAATGGCCCGGCTTAGAAATGCTTAGATTTTGATGGTAGATAACCGCCATTAACGAAGAATCGTTTTTGCTCAATAACTGTCTAACTAACAATGATATCAACATGATTCTGAGTGCTAGGTGTGTGTCTTATGTTGTGTATTATAATGGTAACTTTATCATGGAACTATTGCTTATAGATGTAACAGCAATATGTGAGCTACTTTGGCGGAGGTTTGCGCTTTCCGAGTGCTTTCTAGTTTGGTTTGTTTTTACTAAAAACTTAGGGAGTAATTTCTGCCTTTGATGGCTCCCTGATCGAGTGAATTGATCTCTCCCTGTCTGTTCTATTTGTACGTTAAACTTCAATTTAAAAATGTTCATTATTAAAAAAATCTATTTATATAGAAAATGTGCTGGAAAACAAATTACAGCAAACTCTTTACACGATTCCCCGACTCCCGCACATACACACACACATCCAGAATAAATTCTTTCACAATAGATTCAGACGCCCCTATGTACCACTTCAGGAGCTAGTTACACTAACAGGGTATTCAAAATAGACCATTTATGATAAGCTTTTATAACACATGAATAAACAGTCCTTACTTAATTAATATCTCCAACATCAAAATCCACATTCTTATCTGAAAATTATCCTGTTAAATTTTGCCAAAGGACATTTGAATAAAATGAACTTTGACCCAAACTTGAACCGAAATGATCTTTTTTAATGGATGCAGCAGTTTCTCTTTTTCCCTAAAACTGGTCCACAGAGCGGCAATTTGTCCGGTGAGGCTTAAACATCCGGAGCCATTAAAGCTCAGACCAAAGAGAAAGTTTTACATGGAGGAGGAGAGGAAGGAGGCCACCGGTCCAACACCGCAGAAGGCTGTGTGAGCGAGGGTCTGTCCGTGTGTCCGTGTGTTACATTAGAGCGGCTGTAGCCTGGAGGAGCTGTCTGAAAGGATTACTCTAACAGGCTTAACATCAGCGGGACGAGCGAGGCAGACCAAATCACTGCAGGGGGACAGGCCGATGGGACACGAGAGAGAGGACGAGAAAAACACTCAAATATGTCCCCACAAAGGAGAGGGAGCTAACACCACTGAGCTGACATCAAATTTCTGCTTTAACTCACATTTTCAAATAAATCAGGCTCTGCCCCCCAGTGATGACTTCACAGGAGAGCGAGAACATTATCCGCTTATTACCCGGCCAAGCATTGTTAGCATGAGGCCTCTTGATAGCCTCTGTCATCATTAGCATACGTCAGAGGGCGGCCTTGAGAGTGGACAGATGGCTGAGGGACAGGGGGGACAGTGCTGCAGGACGCCCCGCTCACACCTCTGGACCAGTGCTAATTTTGTTGACTAATTATTTTCGTCATAGTTTTCGTCAAAAACCTTTGTTCCCATGACAAAAACTAGACAGTAAATAATAAAATCAAGTGCATATGGACAAAAACTAAAACTAAAATTAACTGACATTTTCATCAAACAATAAAAACTAGACGAAAATGTCTGACAGAGACTAAATCCAATCAGACCTCATTTGGTCATGTAGAAAGTAGGGCAGGTTAGGAATATATCCAATCACAGCTACTTTGGTTGTGCTCTGCCAAGTAGCCTCAATAAAGGTGACTGCATTTCACACAGAAGTTAAATTTGTTTCTGTTGATTTGGGTTATTAGATGTTTCGTTTTATCCAAGACAAAAACATGACTTCAGAAATTCAAGGAAACACAAAAAATGCCTTACACTTTACAATTCATATTTCAGTCAACTAAGTTTACAGTAGATTTTGTCGACTAAAATGTTGAAATGTGAAATTTCATCAACTAAAATTAGACTAAAATTAAAGTAATTTAGATGACAGAATTATGACTAAAACAAAAATATATTTTAGGCAAAAGACTAAAACTAAAACTAAAGTAAAAAGTGCTGTGAAAATGAACACTGCTCTGGAGCCCCGTCAGCAAACAGCGCCTTGGTTTTAGCTCCAGGCTCTTGAAGTTTGAGCGTTTAGGAGGTCATACAGCAGCACTGGGACAACAACCAGAGGGGTTTGAGTCCCGTGTTGGACATCCCACAAGTGAGGCCCCATTTGATGATACTCTCTGACCAATCAGAGTGTCCTACTGCGTGGTCCAAAAACAGTCCGGATGGTAGGGCCAGGTGCTAAATTCATTTTTTTTCCCTCTCCTGGAAAAAACCTCGAAAGTGATTCAGAAACTGCATCAAACAAGTTTTGCCCCAATATTACTACCATATATTCAAAAACTAAACTGAATTTACCTCTGATACTTGAGGTGCACGCAATAATTTTGTCATCAGATGTTGATTTTGTAGTTTCCGGAGCTGGTTGTAAATCTGGTTTGGTTTTAGCCGTCCCGTCAGGCCGTCCTGTCAGGATCTCCCTGAGGCGTTAATTACTCCCTAAAACACTCAGGACCAGGGATAAAACACTCACAACAGCTTGTTTAAGAGAATAACGAGGGACACCAAGGTGAAAGGAGAGGTGTGAAGAAAGGAGACGAGGAAAGGGGAAGGAGGAAGGACAGGCTGGATCATGATCATCATCATCAACAGTGGGAAATATCTGAAACAAAAACTAAATCCACAGGAGAAAATCTGACCTGCAGCACGATCTCTACAGACTAGGGATGCACTTTAGCGAATTTTTGCCGATATTCTATCATTTTGTTGAGAGCATGAAGTCTATGGAGCTAAATCCAGGCCAAAAGAGTTGTAATTTGAAAATTAAAAAAGATTGAAAAATTTGAAACTGAAATTTCAATATTTGTTCTTGATTATAAAAAAAAATAAAATAAAAACAGTAAATTAAATCAAAAATTAAGTGTAAGACATTTTTTCAATTTAAATATACTTTTGATTCAGCTCTGTAATTATTTTCATTAAATATTTTATTTTCATTTTTTACTCTGAAATATATTTTAACGTGTCATTTTTTCAGTTGCAGGATTAATACTTTCTGATTCAAATCTCATCTTTTTGGTTTCAGATTTTTTTGTTCACCTTCAGATCTTGTTTTTTCAGTTCAAACTGTTGGACGTGTATTGGCGTGGGGGCGTGGCATATATTTTTAATTTTCAAATTACACTTTTGGCCTGGATTTAGCTCTATAGAAGTCTTTATTTAACAAAAATTGACTTTTTGCTCTTAACGGTTTACTTTAGTTTTATATGTGAAATATATGTGAGAATAGAGCAGATCTGATTTTGTAGACAAGCCTGCCTACATCCAAAGCACAAAATCAGCATCTGATGACAAATTACAGTGTGCACTCTTAGTGTCAGAGGTTAATTCAGTTTAAATTTGGAATATACTGTGAAAACATCAACTTGTTTGATGCAGTTTCTGAGTCACTTCCACGTTTTTCCAGGAGAGGGAAAGAAAATGAATTGATCACCCAGCTCTACCCTGTCCTGACTGTTTTTGAGCCAGGCAGCAGGAACCAAATTCATTATTTGAGAGTAAATATTTCTCAATAAAATGAAAAGTTCATCAGTTTGATTCAGGGCTGTGTGATAAACTATCCCAGATATTTTCACAGCACTTGATTTATGATTTTAATCTATTTTTCCCTCTCAAAAAATACAGACAAAAAATTTGAACTTAGAGATTTTTTTTCCAGATGAATAATTTTAAAAACACAATAATTAAACTCAAATCAGGAGGGCAGCAGGGTCATTTTTTTGCACTTTGTGTTGCTGATGTTAAAACAGGAAACGGTTTTTCAGGGTCAAAGGTTGTGACCTCCAGATTGACTGCACCATTTTAGAGCATAAACATTAAACACAAACCGTCTGAACTTATTTCATTTTTGGAAATTTACTGTAAATTTATCGCCCAGCCCTAGTTTGAGGTCTGTATGTCTTTGACCTTTGACCTCAAACTATCTGCCCTTTCATCTCTACAATGCAGCACCCCCCCCCGCCAGTGTCAGGGTCTATTTCAGGCCCCGACTGCAGCCGGGGAGTATTTTTACCACGAGGCTCGGCGGCTGGTATGTGGAGAACGTCTGGACCACAGAGAGGATATTTGTGGAGGAGACGAAGCAGAAAATCCACACACGAGCACGGAGACCAGAGCGGAGAGGATGCTTAAGTATAATATATCATAACAACATATAAGACACTCCAACAGGGCTCTAAATGCATCTGATATGTGATTTACTGACAGGACAGCAAATGCATCACTATTTTTGATTTTACCAATGGGACCATGAATGCATCACCAGAAAGTCAGTTTACTAACAGGACCATAAATGCATCGTCCAACGGTCACCTTATCAACAGGATCTTGAAGACATCCCTTTAGGTCATTTTAACCACAGCCTTTGAATTCATCTCCTAAAAAGTCTTTTTGCCAATAGGACCATAAATGCATCACGATAAGGGTTTGCTACATGCTGGATGGCAGACACATAGACTTTACATATGAGACAATTAAGGTATAACATAAAAGTCATAATAACCACAGTACCTTCAATGCATCTCTAACGTAATTCTGCCAACAGGGCTGCAAATGCACCACCTACTTTTGATTTAACCAATTTGGACCATAAATGCATCACTACTTTTGATTTTACCTATTGGACCATGAATGCACCATCAGAAAGTCAGTTACCAACAGGACAAGAAATGCATCATCCAATAGTCACCTTATCAACAAGACCTTGAATGCATCGCTTTAGGTCATTTTACCCATCCTGCCTTGAATGCATTGCCTAAAGTCATCCTACCAGCAGGACTGTAAATGCATCACCAACTTTTGATTTTATCAAAAGGATCATAAACCGCAGGACCTTCAATGTATCTACTAAAAAGTAATTTTGCCAATAGGACCATAAGTGCAACACCACGTTACATGCTGGATGGCAAACACATTTACTTTACATATGAGACAGTAAAGGCATCACATAAAAGTCATTTTAACCACAGTACCTTCAATGCATCTCCTAAAGTAATTCTG
Source organism: Cetoscarus ocellatus (assembly GCA_037902135.1). Taxonomy (NCBI): domain Eukaryota; kingdom Metazoa; phylum Chordata; class Actinopteri; order Labriformes; family Labridae; genus Cetoscarus; species Cetoscarus ocellatus. Next base: position 507,661 of record JBAMNC010000947.1, on the reverse strand, counting down.
CCAACAGGGCGGCAAATGCACTTTGATTTTACCAATGGAACCTTGAATGCATCATCAGAAAGTTAGTTGACCAACAAGTCATTCATATGTAAACTACAAACTCACTTGACCAACAGGACCATAAATGCATCATCCAATAGTCACTTTATCAACAGTATATTAAAAAAATGCTTTACGTCAATTTAATTACAGGACTTTAAATGCATCTCCTAAATTCATCATAAACCATGAATGCATCGTCAGGAAGTTAGTTTACCAACAGGACCATGAATGCATCATCCAATAGTCACCTATCAACAAGACCTTAAATGCATCGCTTTAGGTCATTTTAAGCACAGGACTTTGAATGCATCTCCTAAAGTCATCCTACCAACAGGACTGCAAATGCAACACCTACTTTCTGTTTCTACCAACTGGACCATGAATGCATCACCAGAAAGCGAATTCACCGACAGGACCCAAATGCCTTAGTTTAAAACCAACTTTATTAGGACCATGAATGTAGCACCTTTATGTCACTTTAACCACAGGACAGTAAATGCAACATTCTGAGACCTTTATCTACCTAAATTACAGAGGGTAACGGGACTTTTTTCTCTAATTACATGTGTTTCGCAAGTGTTATTTATTTATTTAAGTTTGTATAATACAAACTTATCAAGATCTGCATCCTTTTTTAAAATATGAGCCCCCTTCTGTTTCAGTGGGCATACATCATTCATTTCTTAATAATGACTTTACTGTGAATCATCTGCAGGAAGATGTGGTGGGAAAACTCAGTAACTTGCAAGTTTCAAGTTAGCACTTGAAATTAAGCGAGTGTTACAAACAAGCCTAGACAAGATGAAGATGATTAGCACAGTTACACGTACAAGAAGAAGAAGACCATGGAATCCCCTGATCTAGTGAGGGGGGTCCTCAGGGTAGATGAAAAATGTGCAGGGGGTCCAGGACCAAACAAAGGTTGAGAACCACTGTTCTAAATGATGCTAGAATATTTTTGCAATTAAGGAATGTGAAATATTTGAAATGAAGAAAAAATGTGGAAAATTAAGCGTTTCGGATTTCTGTTTTAGTATAAAAAATGTATAAATATTGTTTAATTTCAACAAGAATGATGTTATTGCTTAAATTTCTGACACAATGACTGTATCACCCAGCCCTAGGCTTGTTTTAGGTGGTGTATGAGGGACTGTAAACCCTAACGGCCAGTCTACAGGAAGTCTATGCCTCTCATACAACAATGGTCCAGGGGAAATAAGGCCACACAGCCACACAAAGAGCACGGGTGAGGAGGGGGCAGCATCCTAAAATAATCAGACAAACACAGAGCTAAATGTGGGTCAGAGTGATTATATCTGCCTTATAATCAGAGAGAGGAGAAACAAGGAGGTCTGAGGAGCACTCAAGGAACATTTGAACCAGAGGAGATGATGGAGAAATGACGGGGCCGGGGGAGGAGAGCAACAGGCCTGATCAGAATTTTAAATGATCTCTGAGGACGAGGGGGAGGGACACTGTGAGGGGGATGATCTGTCTTATGGGCTGTTAACAGTGTTGCCAGATTTTTCGACTGAAAAAAGCAACCAGGTCGATAAAAACAAGGTCAATACAAGCAACCTCCAGCTAATTTTTTCTCACCTGAGATATTACCTTTTTAAAAAGAGAAATCTCCAAAAAAAACGTGTTTAGATTTTCATCTACATTTCGTTTCACAGTGATGTTTTTTCTTATTTGGCTCTTAATTTACTTATTCAACATCCTTTTGTTTGTAGGTGGAACATCCGTTTCTTGATACAGAAGTGAAGGGAGGGGCTACTGTTATTTATAACTCTGTTATCACTATAATCAGTCTGTATAACATGATTTTTGTAACCAAACAGACACAAGTTAGGCTTTTATCTGAGTTTTATGTTGGCGAAAACAGTAACAGCTACATTAGAAATCAATTTAATTCTGGCTATAAGGATTTCCTTTTGGTGGAAACATCATTTTTCTCCCTTTTTTACAGTAAAATTTACATTTGTGTTTAAAGTGGGACAAAATAGTTTGTGTAACTTCTGAATTTAGTTTATATTGGTAGTAGAGTATGCAGCAGATCCTTCCTGGGTTTGGGAGCACAACAAGCCCAAATGAGCAACTGCACTTTGGGAACAAGAACAAAAAAACACCACTGCCAATATTTACAAGCAACTTTTCAAAAAAAGAAACTGAAAGTCGCTTATAATGAGCAGACCTGGCAACTATGTCTGTTTAATGTTCAAATAGGTTTTTAGTTAAGGGCTGACATTATCTAAAATGTTTACTTCAGTTTTAAAAATCAGAAAAATGTTTAATTTCTGTTGTTCACCACGTCTTCTCCAGGTGATAGATCTCTGTGTTTCATAGGGATGCGCAAGAAAGAAACAGTTTAGGAATCAAAAATAACTTGTTATCCTCAGAAATCTTCACTTTTCTTTAAATTGTCCCTAATATCCCCCCCGTAGGGACTGTTAACATGGCCCATCACTAACCCTCACACATGCACCAGCAGCTCAGGGAGTAAAGGTGAAAGGTGTGAGCGGAGCAGACCGAGGGGCAGATGGATGCAGGACGGACAGAGATTATCAGAGTCACCTTCAGGACTTTATTCAGCCTGAGGACGAACACGCAAACACAGCTTATGACCACAGGCAGATCTTTAAAACCAAGGAAACGTCCAGAGAATCAGCTCTGAAGGTTAATCACCAAAGACAAGAATCAGCTCAGAAACATGGACATCAGGATCAAATTAGGGCTGGGAAATATCGTTTAAATTGAATAATTTGAATAATTTCCTGCAGATAATTTAATAATTAAAAATCAAGATTTTCTTCTTGACTTACTTCAATTTGAAATTGTTGGAGTGTTTGAAATACTGAAATTTACAGTTTTCATGATGGTCTGCCCTGTCAGGTTTTTAACAAGCACATGTTTGGGCTTGTATTTGTTTTTTTTTTAAATAAGATTAAACATTGGTTCAGAGAGCTCAGTGTTAATACAGAGCAAATAACTCAGAATTTAGTGTTTATGTAGACAAATCTGCCTATATTAGAACTACATAATCAACATTTCATGACACACTTAACTTTAAGAGGGAAATTCTGTTTGGTTTGGGAAGATATTTTGATAACATAAAGGCAAAACTTGATACATGTCATCTTTGTGTCACAGTTTCTCTTTTTTTGAGAGAGAGAAAAATCAATTGAAACCGAGTGTTGTGGACAAAAATCTGGGATTTTATCTATAGGCCATATCGCCCAGCCCTAGTTCAAATCAAAGCCCAATCCCAGCTCATGGAAGTGGACTCTGCTCCTCTTCAGTTCTTCGTCCCAGAGACTCATTTTTACATGGACAGAAGCTGTGATGCAACAGTCTGGCTCCGAACAGTAAATGTGTATCCTCTGTGATAAGAGCTGAACGATGTTATTGATTGTGAACGGAGCTGATAAAGGAGCAACCCCCAAACAACGCAGCTGCAGGAGACTTGAGAGGAGCACAAGCTGTCCCACAGGTTAATTAACCCCTTTAAAGGGATACACCAACTTTTTCTTGTTTTCCTGTCTTGCCTCACTCCCAAGTCCATGATAAGCAGACAGACAACATTCTTTCGGCAGTGCATGCAGTAACAAGGGAGAGATGGCCACAGCTCTCCCACTGCTAATTAGCTTAGCTCAATCACTGGGAGTCAATGGGAAGTGTTAGCCTGCCTCTGCCTACAGTCATCAGATAAACTCTTCAGTGACTCTAAACGGTCCTGTGTCCTTGCTGTGATTATTTTTTTTTTACCGCGTTATGTTACGACATCTTCTACTATCAGCGTATTATCTCCTTCTACTCCTAAACAGAGGCTTTGTTTTGTCGACCTACTTCTGTGGTGGTTTGAGCTAGAGATGTGACGTTGGTGAACGAGTCCAGTCTTTTGAATGGCTCTTTTAAGTGAATGATGAGAACTGATTTGCAATTGTGAGTGAGCTGTTTGTTTGCTAGCCACTCTTCAATGCAAATTGCCTGCCAATTTAAGAATGGCTCGCAAACGAACTGCTCACTCACAACTGAGAATCGGTTCACATCGTTCACTTAAAAGAACTATTCAAAAAACTCGACTCGTTCACGGCTGTTTCTAACACAAACAGACCATCAGCATGAAGGGAGCAGGTCAGTTTTTTAAAACTGGAGACTTTGTGCTCTTAAAAGAAAACATCAGCAATAATGACTTTGGAAATACTGGCACATTTGTTATGAAATGCATTATTGTGCTTCCCTAACAAAAACACACGAGGTTCTCATACCCGAGTTGCAAATACAACAACATGCACAAAACGTCGAGTTTACTGCAAGATGAAAATTATAGGTGTATATCTATGAATTTGCTTATTTTTTTTTTGCAAGTTTTTGATGTCCAATGTATAATTGATCATTAAAAGGCGGGTAAATAATATAATCTTACTTTATGATTTAAATAAAAACAGGATTTTTTTGTTCTTTTTTATTGGTTTTAATTTCTAATAATTTATTCTAGTTTATTTTGAATTACATTTTTTTTATTCTTCATAGTTACTCTGCAGCACTTTTGTAAACATAATACTTTTTTTTAAATGTGCTGTTTACATAAAATGAAATAGATTCTTTTAAATGTATTCCATCATGAAACTAGGAAAAATTGGGTGAAAATGTTTTGATTTTTTACCTACTGTATTGGAAAAGTTGCATAAATTGTTCAGAATCTTGTGTTCAGATCAACAATTCAAACATCATTATTTGCAAACAATTTGGCAGTTTTGTAAGTTTAATAAATGTTGCCTATGATCACTGTCAGCACAAATTTATCTCCAAGATTCAGGAAATAAATAAATAAATAAAAATAAATGTAAAAAATGTACTCCTACTGAATGAATAATATATTGTAAAGCAAGATTTAATTTGATTTTTTTTGTATTTCAATTCAGTAAAAAATTGAAAAAACTCCTTACCAACACGGGAGGTGATCAAAGCACTTTTATATTTGAAAAAGTTAAATTATGAAAATAGAGATAAAATGTTTGAGCCCGTCAGTGACGACATCTCTTCCTTTTGATTAAATCTTGATACTTCTTTAAAAGTGTTGAAAAATGTGTAAAAACATGTTGCTCTGCCATCGGATCTCAGATATTTCGTCCCTCCTAGTCTGAGCACCATGGTGTAACTCCTCCTGAGCTTCTGGCTGCAGGTCCTTGTGTTCTCTGACCTAGAAACCGTGGGTGGGATGCAAAGTTCTGACGTGGTTTCAGTTTTACAGGTGAAGATCAGAGCAGCGGAGAACAGGAAGCGAACTGATCAGATTATAAATCACTTTAGATTTCAGACTTCCTGGAAACTCCTGAGGACCTTAAATGACACCAACTATGATGGAGTCACAGCCTTCAGCTTCAGGCTCAAATCAGGGACTCGTGGGGCTCTTGGTGGGCGTGTCCTGGACCAACCAACCAGTCTGGTCCTGCTGGGATGTTCTGCCCTTGAAGACCATTTTAGTCCCATTGGTTTTGTTAAACCGAGGCTTGTTTGAAGCTCTTCTGAATGTGTAGCACTTAAAAACAGCATCGAGTGGCTGCCAACCAATCAGGCTGGCAACCCCTTCAACTGCTAATTACTGCTAATAGCCTATTAACCAATCACATGGCAGCAACTCAATCCACCTGGGCATGTAGGCATGGTTAACCCGACTTGCTAAGTGTCAAACTGAGCATCAGAATGAAGAAGAAAGGTTTAGGGCATCAAGTCCACAGAGAGGACACAGGCGTAGGGCATCCTTTCATATACTAAATAAATGTGCATTAGCAGGTTGAATTATCTTAGCATCTAAGTATGATATTATTTTGGCCTAGTAATAAAACAAGATAAATTAGATCCATAGTATGGAAATTAGCATCGTAAAGGCAAAAATATAGCAAAAGAGGATAACCATGAATAAAAACAATAATAATATAATAATAACCAAACTAAGAAACTTACTAAAAAAACGGAAAAGATATGACCCAGAGAGAAAATGAAACTACAAGAACAATATAAACAAAACAAACTCAAAAGCTCAAAAATATTTACACCACTGTACATAGGTAAATATCAGTATCATTTGATTTGCTGTAACTGGTTTAGTGCTCACTGCACAGACAGTGATCATTATAACTACAGGGCCTGTTTATCCATGCAGGTTTTTACTGTATGTATGAGCTGTACATTTTTGAGATATCAGCTGTAGAGCTGTCAGCCTGCTCTCTAGTATAACTGGACTAAATGGCAAAAGTCCTGTGATGCTCAAAGCACCAAAAATACTTTTGAAAAAATCAAAACCAGTGTCTGATTCCAAAACTCATGACCTGGTTGCCCAAAAATAACCTGTAGACCTTGTTGTGAGCAGTTTCATGTAGGAACTACTTTTTCCAATAGAAAAATATGTACTTAGATTTTGGGATCTTGTTTATGCAACAAAAATGTCCAAAAAAGGAAATAGTTAACCGTTCGTTTAAGAGACCTGGCTTATTTTCTGTTTTGTATGTTACTGATGCTTTTCAATAAAGTCAAAGTGATTCAATGTCCAATTACTCGATTAATAGCCAAAGCAATCGATAGAATACTTGATTACTAAAAGAATCGATAGCTGCAGTCCTAGAGAGGTTGCTGGTGCCAGACGGCCTGGTCTCAGTATTCAATTCAGTGCGTTTAGTTTCATCTCAGAAACCGAAATGTCCAAATTCCAATCACTGGGAACACCCCCTCTGGTTGGAATAACTACTTGGGAAGATCTTCAGGTCCTCCAATTTTACCAGCTCATAACTCTAAGTTCCCACGTTCATGTTACAAGGTACACAGAACACAAGAAACTGCTGATCTATGGGATTTTCAGTTTACAGAGAATGGTCTGACAAAGAGAGAACATCCAGTGAAAATGGCTTGTTGATGACAGAGGTTGGAGAATGGTCTGAGTAGGCAACAGCAACTTGTTACAGCCAAGGCTTGCAGACCACTTCAGAACATGCTGAACCTTGGAGAACATGGACTACAGCAGCAGAAGACCACACCTGGTGCCACTCCTGTCAGCTAAGAACAGGAAACTGAGGTGCAAGCTCACCAAAACTGCACAATATGAGTTTGATGAGTCTGGATATCTGCCACCACATTGAGATGTAGGTTCAGAATTTGGTGTGAACATCATGAAAGCATGGATCCAACAAGTCCTTGGCACATTTTGGACCCCTTAGGACCACCTGAGTACTGTTGCTGACCATGTTCACCCCTTGATGACCACAACATCTTCTGATGGAGACTTCCTGCAGCTCCGTGTCAGCAATTACCTCGAACTGTTTGCTTGAACATGACAATGAGTCCCCTTCACAGTCACCAGATCTCTATCCAGTTGACCACCTTTGGGATTAAACGGTCTGGTCCTGTTCTGGGTTTCTGCCTAAATGGAGTTTACCCAGACTATAACAGTTTCAAAGCACTCTCTCGAGGCTCTTAAACGTCTGAATATTCTAATATTTTGCATACGTTCTTCCTAAAAGATCTCCAAAGACACTTTCTGCAACGATTTGCAGCTTTTTAGACGAGAATTGTTTGCTTGATTGATTGCGGGGACATTTTAAGTCATTAAAGTGCCTAAAATGAGTTCAGCTGGACTGAATGTCCTTATTCTTTCTTTACAGGACTTCTCCTGCTCTTTCCTACCAACAGCCCACATAAATCAAGCTCCTACCTGCAAGCTCGTCCGGCTCCAGCCCCGTCTCCGTGTCAATCCCACAGATAACAAAGTAGTGAACCAGGCGGCAGGGCGCCGCGCCGGACCCCGCGGAGCTGCCACTCATCCCGGCGTCGGTGTGCAGCGCTGCCAGCTCCTAAAGCTCCAGAGGAAACATGTCCAGGCACCAGAGGAGAGGACGGACCTGCGGGTAAAGTCCTCTGGGGTAACTCCTGGATGTGGGTAAGACCGTCCCAGAGAGCTGGAGGTGTTTTTCGGTGCTTCTTTCTTCAGAGGTCCGTGTCCGCGGAGCTCTCCCGACGAACTGCTGCCTGCTTCGGGGAGAGGGAGAGGGAATCCCCGCCCCTGCTGCCGGAGGGCGGGAGGTTCAAATCTGCTGGTCCCGGGAGAGGAGCTGTACTGACCCCTGCTGACGGGCCTGTATTCTCACTGTAATCTCAGAATTCTGATTTTACAGGGGTTTTTTTTCCAACAACTTTGCACACTAGGATTTACGGAAGAGTGTAAGTACGGAAGAGTATTAGGGCCATTTTAGATGAAAAAAAATAATTTTCGTCAGGTCGAGATTAAAGTCCAAATGACAAGTATAAAGTCGACATTTACATATTAAAGTCGAATTGACGAGAATAAAGTTGAAGTGTCCACAATAAAGTTGAAATACAACTTCGTTATAAAAGTCAAAATGATGAGATTAAAGTGAAAATGTCGAGAAAAAAAGTCAAAATTCGAGAATAAAGTCGACATAAAGGCCATGTTAGATGGAGAAAATAATTTTGGGGAAGTCGACATCAAAGTCGGAATTTCGAGGTTAAATTTCAAATGACGAGAATAAAGTTGAAATGTACAGCAGAGGAGAGAGGATTCATCCTTGTTCACATGCTCAGAAATATTTGCAGACACACATGCTGTTGAAACATTTATTTTTTTCTATTTTCTCCATACAAGTCAGTGTGCAGCAGATATACTTACATTGAAGTGAACAAAAATGTGCTCACAAAAAACATTCAACTGAGAAAGAAAATTGCAGAAAAAAATTACAAAAAAAGGGGAAAGAAAAATATTTAGGCAGCAGTGTTTCGAAATGTCAAATGTGACTTTATGTCAGATTGTTGTTTCTTATGCAGAGTACCATGTTCAGTGCATTCACGGTTTTGCTCTCTGTGTGTCAGGTTAAATAATCGTGCTTTACATGTCATTTTAGTGTGTTAGCAACTGGAAAAAAAACTAATCTCAGAATTCTGACTTCTTTCTTAGACAACAAAAAAAGCTCTTCATTTTTTTAGTGGCCCTTCTTTAGTTTTTAGATTGAGACTAATTATTATATTAGTCTTTATCTTAAATACTAATTCATTAATAATAGTGCACAGTTTTTCAAAGGTTTGTCAACAAAGTTAGATTTTCTGCTTAAAAATGAAATCTGAGATTTAAATGTGGCATCATTTTTAACTTTTTAAGATAAATAATTGATTAATTCCAGTTAACACCACTATTATTTTATTTTTGTTGGAAAATATTTTGTTTAAATACAAGTTGTGATAATAGTGTTTTCACCATAAGACAGACAACTGCATGGAGCGTGTAAACCTCAAGACTTCATGAAATACTCAGAGGTGTGCATAAATCATATGAAATGTAAATGAAAGAATATTTCAATAAATAAGAAGGTGGCTTTAGAATACTAACAGAAGACCCAGATTGCTCAAAATTGCATCAAAGAAGAGACTGATTTTAAAAAAGGTCCCTAAAAGTGACAATGATCCATCACGTCTTCACATTCATCACATAAATTCTCATAAATATTATCATTTAATCCATAAAACAGCAGATTTCTCTGTGATAAAGTGGTCTTAAGTAGATTAACAAACATGATTTGTGGCAAAGAGACTGAAATTGTGCATATTTTGTTAAACTTACATGTTAAATCAAGACTTTAAAATGTGATTTTCAGAGATAATTTAATCTAATAAGAGTAATGGAAAAGCATTGCTCACTCACCATTGGCTGTGGTCTGTTGTGCTTTTTTAAACAGCAAAATGAACTTTAAAATGATTTTTATATAAATATATATATATATATATATATATATATATATATGTATATATATATATATATATATATATATATATATATATATATATATATATATATATATATATATATATATATATATATATATATATATATATATATATATATATATATATATATATATATATATATATATATATATATATATATATATATATATATATATATATATATATATATATATATATATAGGCGGCACGGTGGCGCAGCAGGTAGTGCACGTGCCTCACAGCAAGAAGGTCCCCGGTTCGATTCCCGGGTCCGGCAGGGCCTTTCTGTGTGAAGTTTGCATGTTCTTCCCGTGCATGCGTGGGTTCTCTCCGGGCACTCTGGCTTCCTCCCACAGACCAAAAAACATGCTCATTAGGTTAATTGGTCACTCTAAATTGCCCTTAGGTATGGGTGTGAGCGTGAGTGGTTGTCTGTCTCTACATGTTGCCCTGCAATCGACTGGCGACCGGTTCAGGGTGTACCCCGCCTCTTGCCCAATGACAGCTGGGATAGGCTCCAGCCCCCCGCAACCCCGAAAGGGATAGTCGGTATAGAAAATGAATGAATGAATATATATATATATATATATATATATAAAACTATTTTACTGTCAGCAAAGTAAGCAGCTCACCTCAGAAGGTAACATGTTTCGCTCTGCGACGGGGCAACTGTGAAATATACAAAATTATTTAAGGGGATATATTTGTTAAAAAAAAAAAAAACAAGCAAAAGACAAATTTTTTGTTTTAGTTTTTATTTACCAGGAAGTACCAATAAGATTAAAATATCTTTCATAAGACAGAACTGGCCAAGGTGGCTGCTGATACAAGATAACAAAAACAAAGGGTTAAACAGCAAAACAGCTTACAACCAGTGTTAATTTTGTTGACTAATTATTTTCCTCATAGTTTTCGTCAATAACCTTTTTTTCCCCTGACGAAAATCAGACAGTAACTAATCAAACAAGTGCACATGAACAAAAACTAAAACTAAATTTACTGACATTTTCATCAACAAATAAAAACTAGAAAACTAGACAAAATGTTTGACAGAGTCTTGGTCATGTAGAAAGTAGACAAGTTAGGAATATATCCAATCACAGATACTTTGGTTGTGTGGAAAGGTTGGATGAATTAAGAAGGACATCAAATCACAGCTGCCTTATCTTCGTGGTGTCAGGATAAGTTGGAGAGTTACTGTCTTTACGAATTGACATATTCATGTAGAGCAGGTTCACTGTTTGCTGTCAGTTCTGATATTGTAACTGAGATGCTCTGCCAGGTAGCCTAAATAAAGGTGACTGCATTTCACACAAAGGTTAAATTTGTTTCTGGTAATTTATACATTCAAACTTTACTAGCATTCAGTAAAGGGTTATTAGATGTTTCATTTTATCAAAGTGTGAAACATGACTTCTGAAATTCAGAGAAACATAAAAAATGCCTTACACTCTACACTTCATATTTCAGTTGACTAAATTTACAGCAGATTTCATTGACTAAAATGTTGCGAAATTTCATCAGCTAAAACTAGAAAAAAATTTAAACAATTTAGATGACTAAATTATGACTAAAAGTGAAAGATATTTTATGCAAAAGACTACAACTAACTAAACTAAATTTAAAAAGCGCTGTCAACATTAAAACTGCTTACAACAGTTTAAAACATTTTTTATTCTCCTCTTAATCCCCCCCCCCCCCCAGATTTGTAAGAACTTGTACTAAAAACAGCAACGAATAGAAGAATTAAGCAGAAGCTTACAGAAATGTAAATAAAGTACTTTATTTTTTAGATTTAAACGTTTTGACTGTGATTTCTTTTCACGGAAGAAAAAAATGTTTAATTAATTTTTTTTACTTCAATGTCTTACCAGTTTAAATTGCGTCACTTCACTTTGCATTGGGACTCCACATCATTAAAATGGCTTCTGCATGAGAAGTTAATCATCAATACATTTTCTTTTACTTTCTGTGATTAGGAGCTTAGTTTGATACTTTTCTTTTAATCTTGATCAATTCAGTAAACCAGTGATAATTAAGGTAGTAATTAGGCAGTAATTATTAAGGTTGGAAGATAATGGATCATATTTATCAGTGTCAAAAGTGGAAATGTAGTGCATACCATGACAGGGAAATAAAGAAAATAAAATGTAAACATGGATATCATGGCTTCTATGGCTTTAAGTCTAAAAACCAATAAAATAAAGATCTCTCAGTTTCTTGTAACTTTATGTATTTGTCGAGAAGGCAGATTATTCATGCTACAAAACATCAAATCACAGATCTTATGTTTTGGATTAAACCTCAATTTGGGACTGAAATTGTAGGAATAAATAGCTAGTTATTTGACACCATCACTTTTCCATCAACTACATAATAAATAAAAACATAAATTTGTTGTTAGTGTTTATGGTGACAGTGGCACTTAATATGTTTTTAAAGGTTGAAGACAAAAGCTAAAAACTGCAGAACTGTCAATCATATTTAATCTACAGACCTGACATTTGATAAAGACAAAGTGATTTCGACGTAGATTAAATAGGATATAATGTAAATGTGTATATTATTAAATAAAAGCTGCATGTTGTATAAACTGTTAAAGAGCTTCAAACCTGTTTCTAGACTTAGAGCGTCACCTGGTGTTCAGGAGCAGCACTGCATCTTCAGCTGGTACATGATGAGAGCGACATTTTCACAGAGCAAATCAGGTTCAGAAGAGCATTATAAAAATTAAAACAATGTCTGTAAGGGCTGGAAAATAAAGAGCAAAATCATATTAATTTATGTTAGTTTAGTTGTTTCAGTTGTATTTGCATTTATGGAATTAAAATCAAGTCATCCGAAAAAACATGTCACTAAATTCTTTAACAGAAGAATATCTGTCAAATGTATTTTGTTGCACTAAGACTAAAAACTGAACTCATTTTAAAGGTCCGACATTTTGCTCCTTTTCTGCAGTTAAACATGAATCCTCGATGTCTTCATGAAATGTTAGTAACATGCTTTGGTCCAAAAAGCCTATGAATAAAGCACAGCTGCATTCTTTCCGTGCTCATAGAACCCCTCTGTTCAGAACGGCTGGTTTTGAGGGCGATCGACTTCATATGCTAATGAGCAAGAGCAGCATACATACGGGACTTCACGACTGTCCTTCAGCATAACTTGAGCAAAGTGGGCGCTCCTGAACACATACAAACCATTAATTCATGCCGGTTACCACACACATGGTTACAACAGCGAAGCTGCTCCCCCCTAACATCACAGGCTAACGCACAAACATGCTAACTGCAGTAGGACAGCTGCAAATTAGCCTACCTTCCAGGCTAACGTTAGCACAAACTGAGGCATAATTGGGTGGGTAAAGGACTGATTATATTCAGCCAACTGTTAAACTTCTCTTCCTGAACACACACGAACCCTTTATTCATGCCGGTTACCAGATAACAGCAAGCTGATTACCCCAAACATCACAGGCTAACGCACAACATGCTAACCTAGTCTGCCTTCCGGGCTAATGTTAGCAGAAGCTAAGGTGTAATTGGGTGGGTTAAGGACTGATTATGGTCAGGCAACTGTTAAACTCTTCTTGACTAATGTAGGAATGTTCATACTTTGAAGTTTACCCTTCAGATTTTCAACAAGTAACATTAAAGTGAAGTTACCCCTGCTGTTAGCATTAACTCGTAGCAATGAGTAAAACAAATATTATACAGCATCAAAATACATTTCCATCATGAGGTGATGGATTGTTGGTACTGAGCTCGGGTTCAGGAAAAATCTAGTTGCCAGTCCTGTGTTGAACTGACTGAAGTTTAAGAAGCAGTCGGATGTGAAGTGACTGGCACACACATACAGGTTTTAGCCGACTGTAGCTGCTCATTCCCTTCAAAAATAAAATTAATCCGCTGGGCACTTTGGTCCTCAGAGGCTGGTAGCCTATATGTGAAGATATATGTGACTGTTTACAGCCAACAACAGTGCATTGATAGCTTCTGAGCTTAGACATGCTGAACACCGATCTCTCGCTAAGAATACAAACAACATGGCGGCACTATGCACAGAAATCTCTCCAGCAGGGGTAGGGGATACTCAGGTAGAACAATCAGGTTAGGCATGTAAATCAAAAAATATACTGTTACGTAACAGTATATCCACAGACTCAACAGCTCGCCAAATGCCATGAGTTTACATTCATGCAGCCTGCTAAATACAGGTTTTGTTGGAGGAAGGTCAAATACCCAAAAATGTGTTCAAAAGCCTTAAAAAAGTGTTTTTTGCATATTATGTTCCCTTTAATGTCTGATGGTCCAGAGTCTGGACTGCATGTTTCCTTTCTGTGCATTTTGTCAATAAAAGCCTCCAAAATTAGTAAATATTTTGTCAGAATTGCAGGGGGTTATTGGAATAAATCTTGGAAAAATTCCCCCCCCAAAAAATGAAACGAAATCATCGATACCGTATTGGTTTGAAAAAGTCTGGTGTTGCCCATCACTATCTCAGACCTTTGAATCCTGAAGAGGAGCAGTTTCCTTCCTCATGACCGAACACATGCAGTGCATAAATTACCCACTAGAAGGCAGGACTAGTTCACTGTTAAGCCTCTACTGGAAATTTTAATGTGAGAGAAAAGCTTTAAGTTTTAAATGCAAGTTTTCTCCAATGTTGTAAAGTTTCTTGGGGAGGATCATTCAGACTGAATAAATGAATATTAACCCTTTAAAGCCTTAAAACACAAATTTTAGCCAGAAAATTCTAATATTTTTGGAGCTGAAATGTTTATTTCACTTTCTACTGAAATCCTAAAAATCAAAATTTTACATAAAATTTAACATATATATTTTTTGTATCTCATTTGATACATTAGGTGTTTTGGCAACTGATAATCCATTTGAGGACATTTTTATCATTTATCTGATTATATTCAGATGTTTTTTTAGTAATTTGTTGCTCATATTGATTAGATAGAGGCATCATAAAAGAATGTATCAAATATGATACAACAGCTGTTAAAGGGTTAAAGGTGTTGCAAAAAAAAAAGATTAACCTTTGAGCATCATGGACCCTGTTACCCTCTGTTTTGGCACTTTATTATGAATTTATTAAAGGTTTAAAAGTTTAATATTTATTCAAATTACAGTTATGATTCTATTCAAGGTATTTTTTGTCTTTCTGCGAGTGTTTTTTGTTTGTCAGTCACACTGCAGATTGTGGATAAACAGCATCTTGTTTTTTAATGTATGAACAGATTCAGGAGAAAAAAAAACAAAAAACAGAATCATGAATGTTTACTAGGTTTATTTTAATTTATTTTCAAATACATTTGTTAATACATTTAAATATTTCACAAAAATCAGCTATTATTTTAGTGTTGCACAAAGCTTAATGTGTACTGGTATTCAAAGGTTTAATGGAAATATTTTTATTGTCATGGCAGTTATTTTCATGTTTTCTTCAAACCTTTATTACTTACTTTAATTTTGTGAGTCTTATATGTTTGAAATAATATGAGTTTTAAAAAAGAGTGACTGAATATATTCTCCTCATAATACAGGAATAATCTTTATCCTGCTTCCTAAACCAAGGGCTTTAAAAAAAAAAAAGGTCTATTTGGATTAGACCACACTGATAATCCAGCTGGAGCCTATCCCAGCAAACATTAGGCAAGAGACAGAGTACAACCTGATCCAGCCAATCACAGGACCACATATAGAGACAACCATTCACACTCATGCTCACGCTCAAGCTCACGTTCAAACCTAAGGAAAATTTAAGGTCACCAGTCAACCTAATGAGCATGTTTTTGATCAGTGGGATGAGGCTGGAGTGCCTGGAGAGAACCCACACATGCACAGGGAGAACATGCTAACTCCACGTGATGGAACTCTTGATGTGCTGCAGAAGAAACTAACATCAGTGACATCACTAACAGCAGACAAAATAACATTTTAAATTATTTTAACAACATTTGAGCTGTATCTCTGTCTATATTCTGTCACCGAGGGCAAGTTTAGACCCAAGTTATATTTTAATAACCCTAATGTGTCACTGGGCACATTTTCTGCATTTCTGAATAAGAAATCGTAATAATCTTGCCTGTGTTAATGGTAAAATTAAACTTTTAATCAAATAATAGGGCTATGACACAGAAGAAAAAGTTTCACCTGTTGCCCTGAAAAGATTTTTTGCCCCATTGACCCACATTCATTCCTTTAGCATAAAAATATTTTACATCTGACAACCTTTTAAATCAAGATTTTGGGGTCAAGTATGTATGTATCCCTGTGTCCTCACTGTAGTTTATAGTAGCCTTGAACTTAGGTTGCTGTGTCATCGCTGTACTTTATAGTAGTCTTAACCATTACCCCCTGGGGCTAAATATGGCACACACAGACACACTCAGACACACACAAATGCAACAATCTAACATATCTAATATTTTGAATAAAACAACACTCTTTGGATCTGTCTCCTTTTCCTCTCTTCCTTCGGTCTCTTCTCACGGATCTTCTGTCAAAGCGGCAGTTTCGGCAGTACTGTTACACAGTACCTTAATAAATACCATACACATCACATATTGACAGAAAGCACAGCTCCTCAGCACTCTGTCAGCGTTGGAATTTTCCCAATCAAGCAAACTTTCCAGGCGTTACTGTACTGAATATATCTCGCAATATTTCTGGTGTTTTCTTCGGGTGCCTACGTCATATGGTTGAGAGTAATAAACCATACATGTGTGCATGCCTGCAAGTCTCAGCTTTCCAACACTGTTGGAATTTTTCAAATCAGACAAACTTTGACAGAGTGACGGTAATAATACTCCGGACACAGAAACATAGCGCCGACACTATGGCAGTAGGTAAATTAAACCTTAGGTTGCTGTGTCCTCACTGTAGTTTATAATAGCCTTGAACTTAGGTGGCTGTGTCCTCACTGTAGTTTATAGTAGCCTTAAACTTAAGTTGCTGTTTCCTCACTGTAGTTTAGAGTCACCTTGAACTTAAGTTGCGGTGTCCTCACTGTAATTTTACAGTAACCTTGAACTTAGGTGGCTGTGTCATCACTGTAGTTTATCGCAATCTGAAACTTAAGTTGCTGTGTTTTCACTGTAGTTTATAGTGGCCATGAACTGAAGTTGCTCTGTCCTCACTGTAGTTTATAGCAGCATTGAACTTAGGTTGCTGCATCATCACTGTATTTTATACTAACCTTGAATTTAGGTTGCTGTGTCCTCACTGTGGTTTCTAATAGCTTTGAACTTAGGTTGCTGTCATCATCATAGTTTATAGTAGTCTTAAACTTATGTTGCTGTGTCTTCACTGTAGTTTATCGCAACCTGAAACTTAAGTTGCTGTTTCCTCACTGTAGTTTAGGGTCGCCTTGAACTTAATTTGCGGTGTCCTCACTGTAATTTATAGTAACCTTGAACTTAGGTGGCTGTGTCATCACTGTAGTTTATCGCAACCTGAAACTTAAGTTGCTGTGTTTTCACTGTAGTTTACAGTGGCCTTATACTTAAATCGCTGTGTCCTCACTGTAGTTTATGGTGGCCTTGAACTTAGGTTGCTATGTCCTTATTGTATTTTATACTATCCTTGCACTTAAGTTGCTAGGTCCTCACTGTAGTTTATAGTGACCTTGAACTTAAGTTGCTGTGTCCTTACTGTGGTTTATAGTAGCCTCGAACTTAAGTTGTCTTGTCCTCCCTGTAGTTTATATTAGCCTTAAAATTATGTTGCAGTCATTGCTATTTTATAGTAGCCTTGAACTTGAGTTTCTGTGTCATCACCGTAGTTTATGAAAGCATTGAACTTAAGTTGCTCTGTCCTCGCTGAAGTTTATAGTAGCATTGAACTTCAGTCGCTTTGTCACCCCAATAGTGCAGGGGTTTCCAAACTATGGCCCAGGGGCCTAATGCAGCCCACAGTTCATTTGAAATTTTTCTCCAATTGAAAAGCAACAGCAACAATAACACTGATTGTGTTTATTTACTGCACCATTTGTTCCAAGTCAAGGTCTATTGATAAAGCACATTGCATTATATCACTTTAGGAACCAACAATCCATCAAAGTTTTACAGTTTCTTCTTGTTTTGTGTCTGACTTAAGATTAGAATGGTTCTTATCCTGACCAGGGGTGAATCCTGTGAGAGCTAGTGCCAACCAGGGGCCCTTGAAATCAAATTTGCCACCCCTAGATCCCAAAATCTTAACTTTGATACCAAATGTGAGTTGTCATCCATGTATTTCTCAGTGTTTGGCCCTTGATTAAAAATGTTTGGACAGCCCTGCTGTAGTGTTTAGTAGCCTTGAATTTAAGTTGATGTGTCATTACTGTAGCTTATAGTAGCCTTGAACTTAGGTCTGTGCCATCACTGTAGTTTATAGTAGCATTGAACTTAGGTTGCTGTGTCATCATTGTAATTTATAGTAGCCTTGAACTTAACATGCTGTCATCACTGCAGTTTACAGTAGCCTTCATCTTACAATACCGTGTCATTGCTGTAGTTTATAGTAGCCTTGCTTTATCAGACCTTGGCTTGGACACTCCATATCTGTCTCAGATGACCTGGTAAACCTGGATGAACCGTCTAGTTTAACTCTGACCCCTGCAGCCTCAATCTAGAGGGGTCAAAGTTCCCCTCTTATGTAGGATGCTCACATGACAGACCACCATAGGCTTACCTCTGCTCTGCCTTATTGATCAGTCTGGCCCTTGAACCAACATATAAAAAAGCTCCGTCTTGGTAATAACAGTGGCAATCTCCTGCCACTAGTTGGGGCTGTAGGCAAGGCAGATTTATTTTGTAGGATCTTTCAGCAACCAGGCAATTCATAGTGTCTCACACATCAGAACAAAATGACAAAGAAAACAAGAATCAGAATAAAATACAAAAATAAAGACATTAAAACAATCACGTTTAAAAGGTACATTGCAGTGTTGTAAAAAAAATATATTTTTATTGTGTTTTTAATGAGATAAAAGAAATAGTTACAGTGCGGTACAGGTGTTAAAATAGTCTGGAAAACGTACATAAGTTGACTAATCACAAATGAGTCCATAATCCTGATTTAACCCTTGTATGACCCCTGGACGTTTTTGTCCATTTCCAAAATTCAAAACTTCCTCACAGACAGTCACCATCCTTACCAGAGTTGATTTTTGGTGAGGGGGTGTCATTCTGGGTGAAATTTCAAAGTCTTAACTTTCAGCACAAAAATCCGTTATTTGACCCCGTAATGCATTTTTATCACATCCATGACCCTTCAAGTGGACAAAAATGTCCACTTACTAGAAAGTGACCAACAAAAGGTCACAGGGGGTGATTTTTGGCGAAAGGGGGTAATTTTGGGTTAAATTTGAAAATCCCAACTTTCAGCATGACAATCCGTTATTTGACCCCGTAATGCATTTTTATCACATCCATGACCCTTCAAGTGGACAAAAATGTCCATTTTCTAGAAAGTGAGCAACAAAAGGTCAGAGGGGGTGATTTTTAGCAAGAGCAGGTAATTTTGGGTTAAATTTGAAAATCCCAACTTTCAGCATGACAATCCGTTATTTGACCCCGTAATGCATTTTTATCACATCCATGACCCTTCAAGTGGACAAAAATGTCCATTTTCTAGAAAGTGACCAACAAAATGTCACAGGATTTTCAAATTTAATCCAAAATTACCTGCTCTTGCCAAAAATCACCCCCCTCTGACCTTTTGTTGGTCACTTTCTAGAAAATGGACATTTTTGTCCATGAAGGGTCATGGATGTGACAAAAAATGCATTATGGAGTCAAATAACAGATTTTTGTGCTGAAAGTTGGGATTTTCAAATTTAACCCAAAATTATCCCTTCTTGCCAAAAATCACCCTACTGTGACCTTTTGTTGGTCACTTTCTAGAAAATGGACATTTTTGTCCACTTGAAGGGTCATGGATGTAACTTTTTTGAAGGGTAATTCAAGGGTTTAAAGAGCTGAGAGTTTCGGGAGAACTGCAGTTTTCTGAAATTTGTTTAGACCTGTGGATTACAAAAACTGAAAGCGGCTTATACATGTCTGTTTTGGATTCTGGGGACAGAGAACAGACCAGTATCAGAACTCAGAAGCAAACCAAGACCCCCTGTTGTCAGGTGGACTAGAGATTGTGTGAGATTTCACACAAACCCACATCAACGGAACTTTCCAAGAAAGAAAATCAGTTTGTTTGGTCCTGACTAAACATGTCAGTTGTGAAGACACCCTCAGTGTTTACTGGCTGTCCAACAACCCAGTACATGCTTTTGGCACAAGATGATCCAACCTCTTGGGAATGTTGGGTGTTTCCATTTCTATTTGCCTGCTTGTTTTCATTCCCTCTGAGAATTTCTGGAATTTCCCCCCTCAAAGTCGAATGATTATTTCTAAGGCTACACATTCTTAAAGGGATACGGCAACCTTTTTTTTCTTTTTTGTCTTGCCTCACTTCCGAGTCCATGACAAGCAGAAGGACAACATTCTTTCGACTGTGCATGCAGTAACAAGAAAGAAACGTCTTTAATTAGCTTGGGAGTCAATGGGTAGCATTAGCCTGCCTCTGCCTACAGTCATCAGATAAATTCTTCAGCAACTCTAAACGGTCCTGTGTGCTTGTGATTTATGTTCCCCTGTTATCTTCTACTATCACCATATTATCTTCTTCTACTTGCAAACAGATGCTTAGTTTTGTTGACCTACTTCCATGGAGGTTTGCACTAGAAATGTGACATTCACAAATGAGTCAAGTCTTTTGAACAGCTCTTTTAAGTGAATGATGAGAACCAATTTGCAGTTGTGAGTGAGCCATTCATAATTTAAATGGCCTGCAAATTTAGAGTTGATGAGGAGTTTATCTGATGACTATGGGCAGAGGCAGGCTTTCACTTCCCATTGACTCTCTGTTTGAGATAATTAGTGGTGGGCAAGCTTTAGCCATCTTGTCACTGCACACACAGTCAAAAGAATGGTGTCTATCTGCTTGTCGTGGTATCAGGAGTGAGGCAAGACATGAATTCAAAAAAAGTTGGCATATCCCTTTAATTTAAAAACTTATCAAAAATACTGTATTAAACCAGAGGGAACTACAAGGGTCACACTGTTATGAACATGTTTTAAAATTGTATTTTTTCCCCAAGGTGTTGATGTGTGCCATGCTTTACAATGCAAGTGTAAACAAACTCGGTGCATGAACAATTGGGTGTGTGTGTATGAGGGGAGGGGGGGCTTTTAATATTTTCCAACACTTGTAAAGAACACAAGATAGCATGGTATCTTATCACACTGCAATACTTGTAGTTTATCAGAGTTACTGTTGGTGAGCAGCTGTAAGGATAAACTTTTCTGACTTAACTCTATGACCTAAACCAGTCCATGTTGTTGAGTCCTGTGGTGAACTACTGTAGAGAAAAATGATCACATTGATATTTTTATGCATGTTGTGCCTCTATGGGATCGGAACATTATTAAGTGTGTCATCAGCCTGGTTGCTCTGATGCAGTGATTAATACTACTGCAGCAGTGTGATGAGTTATCTTGTCACTGTGTTTGTGTCGGTCACTGGGTCAATTGTGTCCCCACTGCAAACTCCAAAGGTCAATTGGAAGCAAGCCAGGACCACTTATTTCTGACAGCTTGGCAGGGTCGTCCGTAGCAAAATGGGGATTTTAACTGATGTGTACTGGAACGATGCTCCCAAATGGTCTAGCTGTGAAAATGACCTGTCAGCTAAAGTGTGAGAAGATGGGTGCTAGTTTGTCAGAGTGGCAAGCAACCAGGCACAATCCATATACATGCTTCTGCTGGCCTGGGTTCGAATCTAGCCCATGGCCAGTTTGCAGAGTGTCCTCCCCTACTCTCTCTCACCCCTTTCAAAAGCCTATCCACTGTGTCTATCTATCCTGTCAATAAGGCCCAAAATGCCCCAAAGACAATCTTACAAGAAAGAGGCATGAGAAAGATGCTGCAACTAAAAAGGCACAACAAAACATAATCTGGGCCTGGGATCTCGCTGGGTCCATGCTTGCTCTGATGGATTTAAACATGATTGTATTCTGGTTTTGGGCTCTCTGACTTTATTGTGTTATGTGGAAAGAATGACTCAGACAGATGAGACAGAATATTCAAGTTATACAGCCCTGAGGGGAGTTGGATTAAATCTTCAGCTGACAGGAGATCTGTACAAACCAGCTGCATCCTGTTTTTTTATTTGCCTTGGCAGGCTCCTGACAGGATGTCACAGGCTCATTACCAAAGATGGTCAAAGGTCTTGGCATAAACAAGTCTTGTGTAACTACCTTATGACTAATGATTGGGCAACATCCAATACTTGCACAACACATAAAATGGAAGGTCAAACAAGGTTAACACTGTCAGATACATAAATGGTAAATCATATTATTGCCACAGGGCGACAGGGACAGGCAGGCAGAAGACATTTCCAAGATGTGACATGCACTTTGAAACACAGTTATATTACTGAACACTTGTTTAGTCTGAGGAGCACATTCATGCTCTTTAAGATGAATGACAACACAAAACAGGTACTTCAAGAGACTTCATCCATACACCCAAAAACCTCCTGAAAACTTCCTGGATTTTGAAGGAAAACATTTGATCTTATGGTGTGTTTAATTTGGTTTAAAGCCAAACATTCAACAGCAGATCATCACAGGACTCAGCAACATGGACTGGTTTAAAAACTGATTTAGCCGCCAGAACTTGTCCAGCTTGTTCAAGTTGGCTGCTCTCTACTTAAAGCATCATCGACAGCTCTCTGTGGACACAGCTCCGGGTTTTAGATAGAATAAGTTATCATGCTATCTAATGTCCACTATGGTCCGCTGTAGAAACTGGGAAGTGTTAAAGGGATACGCCAACTTTTTGTTTCTTTTCTTTTGCTTCTTTTCCATATTCATGACAAGCAGATAGACAGCATTCTTTCAACTGTGCATGCAGTATCAAGGAAGAGACAGGTAAAGCTCGCTAAAAAGCTGGGAGACAATGGGTAGTGTTAGACTGCCTCTGCCTACAGTCATCAGATGAACTCTTCAGCAAATCTCAACAGTCCTGTGGGGTTGCTGTGATTTCCCCTTGCTGTGACTTCCTAAACTTTCCTATGTACAAATAGTATGTTGTTCTGCTGCTTGCTGCCATCATTGGAGCAAAATTAATCTCCTCACTGTGACAGAGTAATGGCCAGTGTTGTGGCAGATTAGTGGGCCAGATAGTTGGATATACACCAGATGCTTGTTCTGGCTGTCCTGAAGTGACATTAGAAGAGGTTCGGAAATTTCTGTTCTCAGGTGCAACATGCCCAGGTCGAACAGGAGGGGCAGGCACATAAACGTTATCAGAGATTAAGGAAAGTCACGCCACTGCACAGTTGGCAACTAATGTTTGAGTTATCTGAATGTTATCAAAGATGACTTTGCTGAAAGGGGCTTATTAAAGAAGACTTTGATCACTTACAGCGACGCGCTAATCAGTGACATTGCTGAAAGATAACAGCTAGGCTATTATGTTTGTATAGCTTACAGAGGAACTGATGAGAGTTTAACAGATATCACAAATGGAGAAGCACCATTAGCTTTAGTTCTTGAGGACTCCAATTCCTTTGACGGTACTTTCTCAACAGGACATATCATCATAGTACAGACCAATGAACATATCAATGGTGGTAGTTCTTGGTCTGTGGCTTTATGTCACAGCAAAGGACACTATTCTTATTACCGTCTCGGTTGAAGGTAAGAGTATGATCACAGGCACAATGGAGGTCAGGAAATCATAGAGCCAGGTCAAGTCAACAACAAAAAGCATTTGTGATGCTCCAAATGGATATACTATGACCATTCAGTGGTCTGCAGTGTCTTAACACAACATTTTGTTATCAGCTAGGCTCCCTTGGAACTGCTTCAGAGGTAACATTAAGAAGTACCATGGACATGGAAAAACAGAAAGAACCAAGTTAAGTAAAGCCAAGGTGTAGCAAGCACCATGTCAGAGAGGCACCTTAAAAACAATCTTAATTCTGCTTTATTATTTTGCTTTAAAAGATTACCAGTTGTTCAGATGCTCATAAAAGGAGTACTTCTGATCTACCTGTGTTCTCACTCTGCCTGCAATACACTGTTTGTGCTCCTGCCCCTCCAAGCCTACCATCCTCATGGGGGCCTAGTGTGCTCTGACTGGTTGACAGGAGTACTCTGTATCAGTCAGTCAGTTAGGAGCTGTTCAAGGCCATGTTGTTAACAGGTCAGGGTTCATTCTACTGTCTCTGCTCTGCAAATGGCTTGCTATCCCAACCCAATGGGCTTTAACTGGCAACAAAATAGTGGAACTTCACACTAGCAGGTCTATTTTGGGGTGAGGGGGAGGGAATTTCTAGCAGCTAACTTGGCTACAAGTGGGGGCAATTGAGAAGTCCTGTCACTGAGTGCTTTTTTCTTGATCACAGAAGTGCTTTAAAACGTAGGGAAGACATAAATGAGCATATAAAACTTAAAAGGGCATAAAGTTTGCTCCTTAAGTGAGCAGGAGAGAGTGTTTTGCCCCACTGCCTCTGCCATGCTCCAATTAAACATATAATCACATCAAAATACCGATACAATGTTGAAAATTCAGTACATTGAAAGAAATACAAGGGAGTGTTTCTGTTGGTTTGCAATGCAAAAAAATTGTCTATTTTCTGTGGGTCATCACCCCAACAGGTCTGGTGTGCGCTCTGTCTGCCTTGAATACCATTCAAACATCCCTGCATATGATCAAACACTGACCTGGTATATTACCACCATAGAGACCTGTTTCGTTCAGGTAAGCACAGTAAGCTCTTACTCTTATCTCCACTGTTAAAATCTGGTTAAGAACCTAACCTAGACCTTTTTTTTGCACTCACTTGTTGGGACATCATTCTTGGCAATCAAACTCAAAAGGGTGGAGCTACATAGTGCAGGCCACCAGGTAAGGACAGGACTTCCTGTGGGAATGCAAGTAGTCAGGTTCTAACAAAAACTGTACAGCGACAAAACAGGTCATTACGCTGAAACACACCAGTTGTGTACCTTGTTTTCATTATCAAGAACATTTTTCACAAGTAGGGAATATTTAAAATAGTTGTTGCAACTCCAGAGAAAGTTTCCATTGTACTAGCATTACAAATCGCTCAAAACTCAAAATGATCTAATGTTCACTTTAGGCTGTTTCATGTCAAAATAGACACAACCATTACACCAAACATGTCTTGGAGACTTTTGTACTTTAACAGTTACATTTTTTAAAAAGACTGCAACAGTTCAACTGGAATGGTGTAACCATGGTTGTTTCAAGTCTAATTACAGTAGAGGTGAGAACAAAATAAATGCAATACAAAACAAATGAGAATCTGAACATGACGGTGTCTATGCAGTAACAGCCGGATGCATGAGGAGGTAGGTAAAAAGGTGTATATTTACAAATTTACAATAAATCAGTAGAAAAAAAAAAGAGACAGAACCAGCTGACATATTCACAGAATATATACACCTACACAGGAGCAAACAACATAGAAAACAGAAGGGTCTGCAATTAAGTAGCAATATTTCAAGAAATATAACGATACACAATGTCTGCAAATGAAATGGTTTGGATTTTTACTGAAGTTTTGGAGCAAACTAACAATGTTGGGTAAAGAGGCACACAAATCTCTTTCTAATGTGCTAGTTGCTGGAGGGGTTCATCACAGCTTCCCGTCTCTGCTGGGACCTACGATGTAAGAGCAGCAAGGAATTAAGGATTACATTTCAATCTTAAAAAAAAAAAAAAAAAAAAATCAAGAGTGCTTTGGCTAGTTAAAAAAAAAAAGAAAAATATGGGCTAACTATCACCTTTCTTTAGCGTTCTCCTCTCTGACCACTTGTAATTTTCACCCACTGTGCCACCTATTGCAAGAATGGCAGTTAGTAACATGCAGCCAGAACAGATAAAATACAAATTCATTTAAGACGGTTTGAAAACTTTGAAAGCAACACACTTTGTTCCTTTGCTGGATCTCGACTTGTGACCTTGGGCACCATCATGTAGTTTAACAAGGCTTTCTTCATCAGTGGAGCTGTAGTCTCAGCAGAACTTTGTGATTTACTGGATCTCCTCCTGCGGCGCTTTGGTTCTGGTCTATTTTCCAGTGACAGATCAGGGGGACTTCGTTGTGGTCTGGCTTCTCTCAATAGATCACAGTGACTAGGTCCTGGTCTATCTTCCCTTGATGAATCACAACGTCTACTTCTGTGACCATCCCCTCCAGACCTCCGCCTTCTGTAATGGGTATCTATGTAGTCCATATTCCATAGTTCCATTACTTTTTTCCTACCATCTGTCTGCAGAGTTGCAGAAGATGATGGACCTTCTGGAGGTGAGTGAGGTTGATCTGATGCTGATGGGCTGCTGTATGAGAAAGGCTGCTGAACTGCATATGTGGTCAAATGTCTCTGCTTAGACATAGGATGACTTAGGGAATCCAAAGTTTGTTTAGACACACAATACAGAGGCATAGCACTTACGGGGGGCGAGCTTTGCTTTGATTCAGTTAGTGGACAGTTTTTGGAGGATGAACATGCATTAGAGGCACTGGCGCCCAGGTGGTTGGGCAATGAATACTGTCTAGCAACCAGTGGGGCTTTATGATTCAAATGACTCTTGTTTCGGTTTGAATGTTCATTCTTTTTGCTTAGATCAGTGTTTGCTTTTGTTTTCTTTGGAGTCCGATTACCACCTTTAGGGTGAAGTTTCAGGCGGCCCCTTGGATGATCAGGGTCTGAAACAATAAAACGAGGAATAACTACATTTGCAACCATGGTGGGATCTCCAAAACCATCTGCTGACTGATGCTGTTTTTCTGGCAAGCCTTCAGATGACTGTCTGTCTTGTTTAGGTCCCCTGCTGGCACCTGCATTAGGGTGGATGATTGGTTCAGATGAACATCTGTTTTTGGTGGCTGTTGGATCATTGTCATCACTGTCTTCTGAACTTGATGGGAAAAATTTAATTCTTTTACTTGGACACTTCTTCCCAGCTATTGTGGCTGTGTCACCTGATGCCAACTGTCCACTGTTCTTACCATCAGTTTCAGTTGACTGTGGAGTAATAGAGTTTTCCCCATTTTCTTCTTCTGACTCAGACGTAATGATTATGACATCCTCTGTGATACATGAAGGATCAACTTCATATCCTGAGTCCGACGGGCTGTTTTGGCTTCTACAAGTCACCCTTTTGACTTCAAAACCCTCATCCTCTGAGTCAGTATCAAGAACAAGTATGTCATTATCTGTATTTTTTCCAATGGAGAACTTTGAGTCTATCAGTTGGATGGACTCAGAGTTAACATTGATTTCAACAGGGCTTTGGCCCTGGATTGATTCTCCATTTCCTCCATACCGGGGCTCAGATTCTATCAGCGACGGCTTGTTGGTATATGGCACGTCTTCTCTGTACTCAGAGTCTAAGGAGAACCTTTCATTTGCTGTCTTCATGCAGTTTTCATCACCTTTATCCACCTGTCTGCCCTTTTCTGTACTGGTAGAAAGATTTGCATCTTCAATTGTGTCCTTCAGCTGTGTACCATCAAGTCTAGACTGGCACTGTGGTGATTCCAGATCAGCAGATGGCACACAGTTGCCCTGAAATTTATCTGCATCTTTTCTACACTGGCTGTCCACTCTGATGGGGGATTGCTTCCCATATTGACCACATGAAGCTTCTTCACTGCTTTCTGGGGATGAAATACGTCTCTTCTTCCTTTTACCTCTTCTTTGGTCACTTTCTTCCTCTGAATCAGAGTTATGGGGATATTTTCCAGTCTGCCTTGGGATTTGTTGGCTGTTTGCCTTCTGACAACTAGAGGTAGCTTTGTTTGTCAGATATCCTCTGAACTTGACAAAGAAATCTGTTTGGCTTTTTTGTAATTCTTTGACCTTATCTACACCCTCTTCTTGTGACACAGTAACCTCTGCTGCTGGATTTGGTGATGCTGCACTGGACTCGATCAATTTTCTAGAGACAGTCATGTGATTGTGCTTTGGATCAGAGGGGTAATCACAACTGTCCTCTGTGTCGTATTCATCTGAAACTTGCTCTTGACTGTTGTTAGTTCCATCAGGACCTTCTTCATCAATTTCACTGTCAGGTGAGCCCCAGAGGGACTCCATATCAAACTGATTTACTATTTGTACCTCTGTGGCTTCAACAAAGCTATCAACTGTGTCAAACACCTCAATCTCAGAGGAGACAGAAGCTGAGCCTGGTTGTGGTACTGGCCAGAGGGGATGATTTTTTTCACAGTAGTTCTCTGTGACAACGGTCTCACTATCCTTCTGAATCATGTCTGACTCTACCCGTTTTTCACCTTCTTGCACAAACATAAGGTCTAAAATAGTAATGGGTAACATTATCCAATCATCTTCAAGCTCATCATCCAACTCTTCAGGTTCATCGAAACATGAAGCATAGTCCTGGTGTGGCGAATCAAATGTCTCAGTCTTGGGTGAAACTGGCCTTTTCGGATTTAATTTTTTGTCGGTTTCAATAGCTTGTGATGTCTGTGCCAACTTCTGCAAATGTGCACTGCCTTCTTTGTCAAATAATAGCATATTGTTTGGTTCGTGAACTTGTGAAGACCATTCCACAGTCACAGTTTCAGCTTCTGGATCATCATTATCACTTATAGGCTCATACTGAAAGTCATCAAGATGAGTTGACAGGCTTGACTTGGTGTTTATGTTTGAAAGTTCAGTGGTTGGCTCACAATCAGAAATGTCTTCATACTGAGGGTTACTTGCTCTATCTACGTCATACACTTCTGCCACCATGCCTTCCAATAGACCATCGTCTGATATGTTGTCATATTCTGGATTAAGCACTGTGGTAATCTCAAATGGGTTCCTACCACAACTTTGTACCTGGCCCATTGGTTCCCTTTCTTTGTTTTCAGTTTGGGAAAATAAAGAGGCTCCATCCTTGTTAAATTGCCCACAACTTTTACTGTGTCCCAGCTGTGTACCTGGACTTGTACTGCTGACTGAGCTCAGTCTAGAGAGCGTCTTAGATTCCCCACTGAAATCACTGCATTGCTGCTGGGCTATCATATTTTCCTTATTGGCAGCACCATCATCATGAGGTGACATTGGCGAATAGGTTTCGTCCTGAGACTCCAACCTGGTTTTGGGTTCCCTTAAGACATTAACCACACTGTCAAACCTTACTCCCTCCACCGATGTTGTGTCTTCCTCCAGTCTATCACTCTCCATTAAGTTTCTTGAAGTTCTAGTAACACAAGGCACTTGGTCTACCACATTTGTAGGCTTCTTGATGTCCAACGCAGGACCCTTGTCATGTTCTCCAAAAGGACTATGGGCAAGTGAGGATCTGGGTTGTTCCTCTGTCGGTTTATCCACTTTTGGAACAGCAGAAGTAGCCATCAGACTCTCATCGTCATCCTCTGTGTGCAAAGCCAAGACATTCTCCGGACCTTGAGGATACTCTGCAATTGTAAAAGGAATAATGTTATCTATGTTACCATGAAAACCTTCTTAACACATTCACAGTGTATTAGCACACAAGTCTAACATTGGCCTTACTTGGAAAAAAGTAAATGTAGGTGTGTTGTTGTGGCAAATTAGTTTTCTGCAATGCATTCTTCTTAGACTCAGATTAAGCAGCATCTTTGAGGTACCAACAAAGAAAAAAACAAATTAAAATTACCTGTGTATTGTTTTTCTGGAAAAGATGTTGCAGTCTCAGCTGACTCTTCCGACTGTGGTGATGGCTTCGTGCTTGTCTTGCTGCCTTTCAAGCTGTTCTCTTCAACTGCCACTGTAACACCAGCAGGGGGGCTCACAGCAATGCTGGATGAAATGTGACTGTTGTTTCTTGCTTGTTCTGCTCGAAGTCGCCTATATTCTGCAACTTCTCGTTCAAGAAAAGCTTTTGTTTTTGCCTGAAAACTTTCGTCATCCTCAATTGGTTCACTGCTAAGAGGGGAAGAGGATGCATAGAAATAAGGAAGGCTGAAATGGGTTCCCTCTGTTTGTCTCATGTTTTGTATCCTTTCAAAGTTCTGAGATGCAGGTGCACTTTTAACTTGTGGTCTCTTGCAATGTCTCTCTGAAAAAGTAGTAGTTTTAAGTCCAACTGTGTTAGATAAAGATGATACGGGGTTTGCTGTGGACTCTGCAGTGCTGCCTCTCAATAGGGCATTCAATAAAGGATGAGATTTTTCTATTCTTTTCCCATATGCAGAACCCCGTTTGTGTAAGGAAGATGCCTCTGTCGCGAGTTCGAAACTATCTTTCTGAAGTGCAGTAGAACTGGGAGTAGATGGACTGGCACTTTTTGAAGGTTGCCTTTGCTTCTGTCCTGTATCACTGGTTTTATATACCCCAAAATCATCAACAAAGTTTTTGCTGGAACAGGCCACGTATTGTCCACAATGTTGAGATCCTACTGTTGCTGTGCTTGGCTGTGGCTCAGGACGGTGGGGAAATCCACAGAAAGTTTGCTTGGATTGGATACTGCTTCGCTGCCAATGAGATGGTGTGTGCACAGGTCTAAACTCCTCTGGATACTGAGTTGATACCATGTTTTGTGTTCCATGTGCTGGTCAGAAGAGGTGTAACTTCATCTGGAGGTAAGAGGACGTGTTTGACTCCTGAGTTGTACAGATTCCTCCTTGGCTGCTTAGACTTCCAATTTGCATTGTAGGGCGAGTAGTCTTTCAAGTGATGACTTTGGTTAAGAGCCCTTGGGTCTGAGAGACAGATAGAAAAGGATAATTAGTGGTTGGCTGGATTAAGAGTAGAACGGCAAAACTTTCCTTTTCCAGAATGGAACCCTGAGAGTCTACAAGTGATTTCCTTATGAAAAATGGAAGCCTGGACCTGGCAAATAAATCCAAAAACACAAGGCAATATCCATAGAGGTCCATCCGATTAAAAAAAAAAAAAAAAAAGTCCATGAGCCTTCGTCCAATGTCTGGTCCCAACAAAACAAAAGGTCTCTTTTCCTTCTCATTTTATTCGATTGCCTCTGCGGAGTGAAAACATCAAAACAACATAGCACCTTAAATGGTTTCTCATGGGCAGACCAAAGCACACTTCAAAACCAACCACAGCCACTGATCATCAAGAAGAAACCCATTTGGCAAGACCAGGAGGGCATCCCAGATCCAAGGTTGTTGACTCAACCAAACATTAAACAGGTAAAGCTACAACATCCTTGTGGGCTCTGATTTGGCTAGCCTGATGGACCCTAATCAACTGCCTATCAGGCTAAATGGGCCTGATCTCCATGCCAGACCCGCTGACCAACCCAAGAAAAAATGAGCTGAATATTAAGGTTTAGAGATCATACACAAACAAATGTAGATCTGTAATGCTACCTGCTCCATGCAGATTCTCTTTTCTCCATTCTCAAGAGATACTCATGTGGAAAACAAACCTTACACCAGGTTTTCTTGTACACAACAAAACAGAACCAGCAATTTTGTAGCCAACCTCAAGTGAACGAGACGAAAATATTCTCTGTACAGTCAGCATCATTTCAATAGCTGTGTCCGTCAATACTGCAAATGCTGTAGCACATATGCCAAGTCTTTAAGTGGCGCTGCTGCAGACATACACCAAGGCCAGAATGGAAGACGTGGAGCATTTGCATACATCACGAGAAATGTCCACCAACACTGGAGTATGCTGTCCTCAGAGCAGAAGATCTTGCTGTAAAGGACAAAATAAGCTCAGTGGCTTCTGCAGCATGAGCCTTACACTGTATTCCAACATCGTTGTCCGGGTTTCAGTGAGAGGTGGGGCCACAACGCCATACTTTCTGTAGTTATCCGTACTCGTTGTACACAGGGAACCGGAAGGCTGGCATTTTCAGATTTATCCACTCTCAATGTTATCGTGTGGACAAAACGTCCATACGAATAAAAACTTGTGCAGATGGGCCTGAATTCGTCTCTGTGTGGACGGCCCCTTGAGTTGCTCCCAACTTGGCTTCAAACTGGGCTGATGGATTTGAGGTTTTCCAAAAGGGGACACGTCTTTCCATCAGTCCAAATGAAAGAAAAACATAATGCAAAAAGTCCTGGAAAAGAGAGGACCACAAACACATCTAATTTATAACACAAGATAAAATCAACAAGTTCAGATAAACTTGAACAATACACACTTCTTTCAGGAAAAACATTAGACTCACACTAACAGGACTCAAAACATTTTCTTGGCTTCATGTATTTAGAGAGCAGCTATCCAGAACACCAGATGAGACAATAAGAAAACAATGAGTTAAGAATACAAATGCCGCTGCTGCTTGAGCTTAACCGTGATAAAAAACGTCATACCCAGACATTCATCAAAGAAGTGAAAAACAATTTCATGATGCAAGATCAGTGAACAGTTCAAGACATGCAAAAATGTTACCAGGTTCAGAAAGCTTTGGGAGTATGCCGACTAATGCCTAATCCTGAACACAGCAGTTCAGGTCAAGTGAAGACAGATATATAAGATTATACAACTGATTAGTGAAAGTTGAAAAAATAGGTTCCTTTTCTTATTCCAAATAGTTTTTTTCATCAGTATTGCAGGGCCCTAAAAAAAATCAGCAATCATGGAATTGCAGACAGAACCATGGAAATTAAATTTAAAATTGGAATCACAGTTCAATACAAATGCGATATCATGGAAATGGCAGACATTTTACATAAAGATACATGTGAGGTCCACCTGAAGAGTGAATGATTATAATTCATTACTTTATACAGTGTCCCAGGGTTAAATTTGCTTGAAATCCTAAATACAGAATTCTCAAAAAAAAAAAAAAAAACCCAACAAAAAACAACAAAACAAAAAAACCCAGATTTATAGGGCCCCAGTCTTGAATAAACGCTTAACAATCCATATTTTCTCCTGACCAGACATCTGTAAACTTAATCGTTTGATACTGCTCAACTAAAGTACCGCATATGTGAAAACACAGAGACAACAGATGAGACACAACGGTCAGAAAGACTTATGAGATAAACTCAAGTTCCAACTGTTTTCATATACAGATTACCCCTGATAGTGCTGTCCTCAGCCAGTCTGAAATACTCCATTAGAGCTCCTGCCCCTTCCCCAGGACAGCCCAGTCTGATCTGATTGGTTGACTAGTCAGTGTACCATGTTGTCAGCAACTCTGCATGCACCCTAACACCTATGCACCTATGCCGTTCCTCTTCATCACCTACCTCCTCCCCCTTGGCCGTATTTTCCGCAAATTTTATATTCATTTCCACTGCATCATGGACAACACCCAGCTTGACCTTTCTTGCAAATCTAATTTCACACTCCTACCATCCTCCCTCGTCTCTTGCTTATCTGACATAAAATCCTGGGTCATCTCCAACTTCCTCAAGTTAAACAGTGTCAAAACCAAACTCCTCCTCATTGGCACCAAATCCACACTATCCTAAGTTGACAGCTTCTCCCTCGCCTTTGACAGCTCCTCAGTCTACCCCTCCCCTCAGGTTAAGAGTCTGGGTGTCCTGTAATAGTCACAAAATTCATTAAATTTGTATTCAAGATATTGATCAGATTTCATTCCCTTAAAACATTTTAATCAGATTCGAACCTGTTAGGAACTGGTATCAATAAAAACCTAACTGCATCTATGAGGTTGTCCAAATATTTCCATCACGGTAGCTTTCTGTCAGCTTTTGGCTTCCTGACAAAGACCTAAATTAGGGTTGGACAATATATCGATGAAATCAATTAATTAAAATTATTTTCTGCAGAGGCTTTAAAAATCAAAAATCAAGATTTTTTTCTTGACCAACTCCGATTGCAAGTTGTTGCACTGTTTGAAAATATAAATACTAAAAATGTACAGTTTTCATGATGGTCCACCCTGTCAACTTTTGCAAAAGCACTTTTTTAGGCTTGTATTTGTTTTTTTTACATGAGATACACTGTGAAAATCCCTCCGTCTTAAGTGTTTATATAGACAGGCCTGCCTACGTATGCACTACATAATTAGCATTTTATGACACACACTTTAGGGGGGAAATTCTGTTTGGTTTTGAAATATATATTGTGACAACAAAACTTGATTCATATCATATTTGTTTCACTTTTGTTTTTGAGAGGGAAAAAAAAGTCAAATAAAATTGTAAATTGAGAGTTGTGAAAAATAAAAAATCAGGGGTTTTATTTTCAGGCCACATTGCCCAGCCCTAACCTAAATCATAATTATGTAGAGTGGTGGTAATTTTAATGTTAATCTGCAAATTCTTCTTTTGAACTCTCTGGTGCTACAGCCAGTTGAGCTGCCTTCAGAGAGTTTAACTGACTCTTCATGGCCACTAGGAAATTATTGTATTCAGCAAGCAGTGACCCTGAATTGACCCCAGAGAGGATGTTGCAATACCCTCGATGAGTTGTAGACGGTCACATGATGGTCACATGCTAAAAACTGTGAATAGTCTAATAAGATCATTATGATCACATACTTAACTTCCATATGAGCATGTATGACTATGACATCCATTCTGGAAACAAACTATTATACGTGACAGTGAGTTGTATGTCAGGATGGAGCCTTGTCATCACGGATCATCCTATCAATAATTTTGACACAATGGAATTAGATGAGATGAGATAGAACTTTACACCTCCCCTGGGAAGACTTCCTCAGGGAAATTAAGATTCCAGCAGCAGCATTATACAGCAGATATAAAGATTCTGTGTGAAGATGTACGCCCACTAAAATGTGTAAAAAAAAAAAAAAAATGCTGCCTCGCCTTTGTTTGAGTTGGTTTACTCTACAGACCCCACTCATCTTTTGCATGATTTCACAAAGTTTGATGGACGCAAGTTGGTTGGACTTGATTTCGACTCCATCTTTTTCTTCAAGTTTCTGTTTTCAGAACATCTCTAGAAAATTACACTTTGATTAGATAAGTGTTTGAGTATAGAAGCCTGAGGACAGATATTGTTGCCACAACAGTTGCACTCATAATAAAACATGACCCATGGATGCAGTCTATAATAATTTAAATAAATGTACCTGTACATCTGTTTCTTGTCTCACTTCATAGTACAATCTTATTTTGTTTTCGTCAGAGGTAACAAAGGAGAACGATGGTTTATGTTGAACTGATACGTCAGCATTTTCATTTTCTTTTGTCTTGCCTAACTCCCGAGTCCATGACAAGCAGATAGACATCATTCTTTCAACTGCGTGCAATAACAAGGAGCGGCCAAAGCTTGCCCACCGCTAGTTAGCTTAGCTGTTAGTTACATTAGCACTTTATGTAATATTCCATACATACGAAATACATACGAAACTAAACCACAGGATGCATGCAAAAACCACCGCGGGCAGCTTTGTTTCTTTGACCTAACTACACAAACACCAACCCCTTAATTGCTTAACTTGGGTGTGCCAAAAAATGTGCTGAATAATACACGTTGGAAAAAATGCATGTTTGAATGGCAGTAGTTCATTTACAGGAATGCAGTACATACATGTGTCCTACATACTCAGATTTGAATCTTATTAAAAGGTATATCTGTCCCTGTTACATATTTCTACTCAAACAAAATATCCAATTTCTACCCTGA
The DNA here is from genome assembly GCA_037902135.1 of Cetoscarus ocellatus. Classification (NCBI taxonomy): domain Eukaryota; kingdom Metazoa; phylum Chordata; class Actinopteri; order Labriformes; family Labridae; genus Cetoscarus; species Cetoscarus ocellatus. The sequence continues at coordinate 472,201 of JBAMNC010000947.1, read as the reverse complement.
GTTTCCTGATTAATAGTAGGGCTGGGCAATATGGCCTAAAAATAAAATCCCCAAATTTCTTCCATGACACTTGATTTTACAATTTTGATTTTTTATCCCTCTCTCCCTCAAGACAAAATTTTTTCAAAAAAAAAAAAAAAAAAAAACCTACGAGAGGCAAAAATGACATGAATCAAGTTCTGCCTTTATGTTGTAAAAAATAATCCCCATCGAAACTGAATTTCCCTCTTCAAGTTAAGAGGGAAATGTGCCATTAAATGAAAAATGTAGTTCAAATGTAGGCAGGTTCGTCTGCATAAACACTGAAGGCTGAGCTATTTACAGAGTATATTGACATGAAACCCTCTGATCGAAATTTAATTTCATTTAAAAAACAAATACAAGCCTAAACATGTGCTTGTGCAAGACTTCACAGGGCCCACCACCATTAAATCTTAACATTTAATGGTGGTGTATTTACAGTATTTACATTTTCAAACATGGCAACAATTTACAACTGATGTGAGTCAAGGAAAAAAATCTTTCTTTAATCCTTTGCAGAAAATAATTTGAATGAATCAACTGAATCAATATATTGCCCAGCCTTATTCCATGTGCAAATACCATCACAACATATCACACTACATCAATATATCAGACCCTACATTTGAAGTAAGTCATCCATGTTTTCCACTTGTAACCAGTATCTTACACTGCTTTTTATTTTAAAGCAAACTCTGAATTTTGACGTGATTTTTTTTCCCAATTCTCAGGGTTCCTACATTTGTATAAAAATAATATTTGAAGGACATTAAAAAGAGGGATGTGAACAACATATATAGCACTGCACAGTACAAGACAGTCTGCACTAATGTGTTTGATTTACTTTTTTCATATTATGTGCTAAGATGTAGGGATGGGAATCGAAAACCAATTCCAGCTGAGAATCAATAACAACTCCCTTAAGGAATCAATATCAATAGAAGTTTGGCTTATCAATTCCCTTATCAATTCCTTCCACTTTGTTGATCTGCATGCATTGGAAATCACAGATGCCACACACTCTTCAGATGTATCAGAAGAAATCACAACAAAGAAGTCAAAGAAGCGGGCGGGAGTGGTCAAAACTGTGTCTTATTTTTTATAATAAAACACTTTCTGTCAATCTTTCAGTAAGTGGAAATACCAGCAACTTATCAGAGCATATATCTATGCAGAAATTTGGCAATGAATATCAGGAGTGTTGTGTTTTTGACATCGGTGCCTCTGAAAACCTGTGTAGTCCAATTTTTTTCCACCACGAAAATCAGCAGGGATCGATACTCTTAAACTGTGGTAATATTTTTGATGGGAGTTCTTTTAGGTGGAGAAAATACCCTTTGTATTTGGTACTTCCCTGTTAGCAGCTGGTTCTGTGTCACAAACTTTTACAAACTGTGGCATACTGAGGGAGAGGAGAGAACTTTCTACTGCATCTAAGGTACTTAGTGGCTATATGGAGCTCATACAACCACACTTCAAAAAAACTGAACTATCCCTTTAAACACAAAAATCATCAGGAGCTGATAAAGAATCGGATCAATGAGCTACATAACTAATAGTGATTCCCAACTCCATCCTGGCAGACTAATGTGTGTTAGTTGCAATAAATGCATGTGTTGCAGATGATAAATTTGTGTACAATTATCTCAATTTTATGGATTTCAGTGTTCAACTCTTGCTCTTGGAGCAGTTTATTGTGGGACAAGGATGACATGAAAAATTCAACAATTAAAACACCAGCTCTTAGCTTCATCTTGGACATATGCACTTACTAAAAATGTAGTTGGAATAAAATACGAGCACCTAGGGCTGGGAAATATGACATGCAAATAAAATCCCCTATTTTTCAAAAACACTGAATTTATGATTTTAATAGTTTTTTCCCCTCTCAAAAAGAAAAAAAAAAAACTCCAAGTGACACAAATATGAGATGAATCAAGTTTGCCTTTATGTTGTCAAAATATATTCCCAAACCAAATATATTTTCCCTCTTATAGTTAAAGTGTGTGTCATAAAATGTTGATTATGTAGGTCAAATGTACGCAGATTTGTCTACATAAACAATGAAAGCTGAGCTATTTTCACATAATCTTAACATGAAACTGATCAAAATTTTTTCTCATTTAAAAATCCAATAGAAGCCTAAACATGTGCTTGTGCAAAACCTGGCAGGGCCTACTATCATGAAAACGGTTAACTTCTAACTTTATATTTTCAAACATTGAAACGGTTTGCAATTGAGGTAATCCCAGAAAAAAAATCACAATTGTTAGTTTCAAATCTTCTGCAGAAAATAATTCAAATTCATAGATATATTACCCAGTCCTGCTTACACCGACAATTTCTTTTGTTATCTCAGCCTTTTCTACACAGTCTGGATCTTCCATGTGTTGCAGACTCTGTGCACAATGTCCACCCCTACTTTTACCACATGCCGACTCCCACACTTCCTATGCATGGACAACAAGACCCCTTGATTCCTCTAAGGAGCACAGCTGCGGCCACTTGATATAATCACAGTCCCATAGGTTGTTTTACGGATGTTTGTTAGTCTGCTCTCGCCGTCCACCTATTTTGAATCCAATTTTGACCTTAAAAACGTCTCTAGAGGCAGAGAAAAGCGCAAAACACATGCATTAAAGCATCGCCCATGCTGGTATGACGTGATTACGTCATTCTCTGGACGCCCATAGAAGCGCGAATATGATGGCTAACGTCTTTGTTTAAGCTAACCTCACAAAAATTAATAAACCTCAGTCAAAAGCATAAAAACACGACAATTTCACGTTTAAATGTTCTGGTATTTCATTTAACTTTGCAGTTTCCCCTTACAACACTTACCATATCTTCGCATTCAACTTAACAAAGACATTTGTCAAACTCCCAAAGCTTCCTCTAACTGTCGAGTCCTCAAAAAAAAAAACGTCCAAAGGATGATTTTTCCTCCAGGAGAACTTCCCTCGGAGCCCCAGCAGTCTCTCAGGAGGAGATAATCCCAATCCAAACGTTCCAGGAGGAAGCTTGTTATCCTCCGTCAACCGAACAGAAGAGTGCAGGAGTGTCGGATCTGCTCCCTTTTGAAATGAGTTTCGTTGTCCTGTTGTGCTCCCCGTCACCTTCTCCTCGGAGCCGCTGTGGTCTGACGAGGGGACAGCGGAGACGGAGCTTTTTATAGCCCGCTGAGGGCGCGCTGTGATTGGTACAGAGTTTTGAAGGGGCGCGGCGAGGACTGTTACTGGCTCTGCATAGCTTTCTTATTATTTCTACTGTTTATGGACGTGGTTGCCAGGTCGGCTGTTTATCAGCGACTTGGGGATTATTGTATTGAAAGCTCTACAAACCTCAATACCAATGAAGTTGGGACGTTGTGTAAAACGTAAATAAAAGCAGAATACAGTAATTTGAAAATCCTTTTAGACCCGTATTCATTTCAGTGCACTACAAAGTAAGATTTATAATGTTCAAACTGATAAACTTTAGTTTCTTTGCAAATATTTTGTAGTTCATTAAAGTGAACATAGATCAAAAAGAATTTACTGTACATTTCATTACCTCCGCATACTGAAGTTATGTTTTTGCTTGTGTATGTTTGTTTGTTTATCTGTTTGTTTGCTACCAAGCTTAGGCAAAAACTACTGGATGGATTTTGCTGACATTTTTAGGAGATGGCCCAGCTTAAAAATGATTAGATTCTGGTGGGGCTCCAGATAACTGCCATTAGTGAACAATCGTTTCTGCTCAATAACTGTCTAACTAATAATGACATCAACTTGATTCCGAATGCTAGGTGTGGGTTTCCAGGGTCAAGGAATCATATGATGCTAGCTTTATCATGGAAATGTTGCTTACAGATGTAACAGCAATATGTGAGCTACCTTGGTGGAGATTTGTGCTCTCAGAGTGCTTTCTAGTTGTATTCTGTTTTTATTTACATTTTAAATAATGGCACCACTTCATTGGTACTGGGGTTTGTAGGTCTTGGTGGAATCTATCAGGCCTAAGTGGGCCCTCTGCAAAATTAGAATATTTAAACTCAAGATTCATATTTTTAGCACGAACCATGCAGCCTTTACTTTCAGTTCATTATAACTGGGTTTACAACAGTCATTTTTACTTTTAAACATCTAGGTGCTTCTTTTTCAAATTTCTAACAGGGTAACAAGCTCTGCCTTGTATGTGTTCACCAAATGAGCCATTGTTGTCTTTCTAAGCAGGAAACCACACCTTCCTCACCCTGGCTGCACCCCTCCATCAGCCCTAACTTCCTGAAGAGTGTTATGATGAAGAAAGACACATGAGCTTGCTCCCTGCACTCAGAGCAGCTCTGAAACAAAGATAAAACATTAATGAGACTTAATCTGACAGCAAAAGACCTCACTCATCCTACAGAGCAAAACCAGAGCATCCAGATCTGCTAAATGTCTGTATTTCTGGAACCATAATGGAGAAAAACCTTCTGCTGTACCTTTACCACCCGTGCTGTGCAGAAGACTGAAGGAGACTTTGTGACAGTGGCTTGCCTGCAGAATAATATGTTTATTACAAAGACCAACACCAATATCATACAGACACTGCAGGATACCTGGGAAGATTATGTCCTTCTCCAAGACTTCAGTTTGACAACAGCTGATGTATGATCAGGAGTTGTTTACTCGTTACACACAACTTCTTGTAACATCTGGACAACAGTAGAACCAGCCTCTGTACAGGATAAAGACACCAATTGTCATTTGTACCATATTGCTTAACAAAGGTTAACAGGTCATCTGCATTCTTGGTTAAAAGGGTCATGTGACGGCCTCCTGCCTACAGGGCCTGCTGTTTCGTTATGTGTTGCCTTGTGCTGTTGCCTGCAGGCAAAGACAAAGACAAAGACAACAGCACAAGACAACACACAACAAACAGCAGGCCCTGAAGTCAGGAGGCCGTCACAGTCACCTTAATTTCTCCCATCAACTCATCCCTAAGGAAGCATCCCTTTACCCTTCATGGTTTCACATCAGACACTTCACTTCTTTCTCACTCATCTGTAGGAATCAATCAAAGTCTCCATTTACATGTGAAGTATTTGATGTGTATCCATGAAAGGCAAAGGTATGCATCCTTAGGAATGTGTTCATGGGAGGGCTGCAGATGTCTCTTTACATCAAGAATGCTCAAGTGACAGCCAAGGCTAGTTTTAATGCTGTCCAGATGTTAGGAGAAGCTGTGTACACAACTCCTGATCCTATATAAGCTGTGGTCAAACTGAAGTCTGGGAGAAGGACATCATTGGCAGTCTCTCCCAGGTATCCTGCAGTGCCTGTATGATTCAGGTGTTGCTTTTTTTGTAATAAACCCATTATTCAGAAGCAAGCCAGTGTCACGAAGTCTCTTTCAATCTTCTGCACATCACGAGTGGTCAAGATACGACACGTTAAACTGACTGAGTGCTGCCCGACATCTGACCTCACGGTTCAACAAAAATCACAGTTTACCTGCAGCACATCATCACTTTTATTAAAGATGAACCAGACTTACCCCAGTAAGATGAACATTTGCTTTGCAAAACCAATGAGAAAAATGCCTGACAATAATGTTAAAATCTATTATCCACATTTTGTCTTTTTCTTCATTTTTTAAAATTTAACTTGATCTTACAATTTTCTTCATCTATTTTTTAACCAAACAGTTTGATTGTTTATATGAACATTTCAAATAATTTCTTACATTTTTGACTGAAAAATAACCATCTGTTTTTAGTTCTTTAACACTTTAAAAACATTTTTAAATGTCTGTCTTAATAGAATTTTTTTCTTCACATTTCAACTCAATTTTTTCCCTGGAGATTTAGACTTTACTTAGTTTGTTTTCTTCACAATGAAAATATTTTGTGATTCTTTTTTCATTTTTTTCCTCAACATTTCCTCTTTGTTGAGAAGTTTTCATTTTTTCACTTGCTAAACCCACTTGTCTTCTCACTTTCCTTCATGTTGGTATTTTATTCAATTTTCACATACAGAACCTTTTTGGGGAAATTTTACTTTTATCTGAAATTCTAAAAGAAAAAGATAAATAATTTTAAAATAGAAAAAAAATGACAAAAGGAATGATGTAAAATTCTTTCAAATAATTTCATTTTAGATTTCTGAATTATTTCCCTGTTTCCTTGTATTTCAGTCTCTTGTCTATTTGCTTTGACATTTACTTTCCAACTACTTTCCGTCTGATCTGAGGGTTTCAGAAGCAGTGATGGTGCCAAAGCAGGAGCATGAACCCATCGTCAGACTTTGGAGAAGATGTGTGATGAGTGAAGTGGTGCAGTAACAATCCTGAAAAAGTTTTCCTCAACTCAGCACAAATGTCCTCCGACTCAAGACAGAAGTTTGGAGGTCATAAAAAAGAGACAAAATGACTTTTGAAATGAGAAAAAGTTAAAATGTTTTGATTTGAAGCTAAAAGCAGCAATTTCCTTTTTTCTACCAAATGAACTCCAGTAATGAGCCGATTATTTTTTAAATCCTCTTTCCGATGCAAATTGCCTGCAAATTATAGAATGGCTCATAAATGAACAACTCACTCAAAACTGTGAATCAATTCTCATCGTTCACTTAAAAGAGCTGTTCAAAACACTTGACTCATTCATGAAAGACACATCTCTGGCACAACCACGCAGATGTAGGTAAGTCAGCAAAACAAAGCCTCTATTTCTGAGGAGAAGAAGATAATAGATGATAGTAGAAAATAACATAACATGGTAACAAACAAGTCACAACAAGCACACAGGACTGTTTAGGATTGTTGAGGAGATTATCTGATGACTGACAAACAATTACAGCCAACTACAACTCTATTTTCTTGGAAATATTGCTCTTTTAAATGATGCCTTGGCAGATTTTGTCAGGATTTCTTCATGTGCATGCATTACTTTGATATTTTGAACTAACTGACTGACTGGCCACATTGAGGTAGCAGGAGGGCCACATGTGACCCCGAGGCTGCCAGTTGCACACCCCTGATTTATGCTGATATTCTGAGCAAACGAAGTCAAATGAGGAGCAGCAAATTGTTTATATAAACTCTAGTCTGCCTCTGCCTACAGAGGCAGAAGCAGGCAAACACTGACTCGCAGTGTTTGAGCTAAGCTTATTAGCGGTGGGCAACCTTTGCAAGTCTCTTCCTTGTAACTACACGCACAGTTGAAAGAATGACGTCTATCTGCTTGTCATGGACTCAGGAGTGAGGCAAGACACGAAAAAGAAAATGTTGCAGCATCCCTTTAACATCACTTAATTTAAAAAAAACAGCTGTTTTTCCTCTGGGGTTTAATGTGTTTGGAAAAGCATGATAACACAATAAAAGTCAGGCTCTGATAGGGGGATCAGATGATCTGTTTGACCGGGCAGAGCTCAGGCTGATCCAGGAACAGCGTCTGGAACATGTGATTGTAGAAGGACGGGTGGTAGAGACAGGCCCGGGCACAGTCCGGACTGAAGTTCAGCTCCAGGATCTGAGGCTGCATCACACGCCGACCTGAACACAATCAGAATAAGACAGTTATTGGATCAAAGAAAAACTCTGGAGATAAATGCAGTTTCTATCATCTGAGGGTTTCAGCTGACATCACATTGGTTTACCAGGGTTTCTGCAGAAATCGGCCAGTCAAATCTGACTTTGCCTTTTAATGCCATCTTAATGCTTTACTGTAAAATTTTTAATGCCATGACCGTGAACTCGAGTAAAATTACACAGGTTTGTTTTTTGTAAAAGATGATCTTTATATGAAAACCTGTGTGTGTTACCCAAGAAAATGATTGGTGGTATCCACAGTTGCACTATTACAAAGATAGTTATGATATTACTGGTGGTTAAGGCAATGATAATGATAGTGACAAGAGTTGCATGGTAATAATAATAATAATAATAGTAATAACAATAATAATACATACTGCAATTATTAGACAGTCAAAATGAACAATAATAAAAATAAATAAAAGAAAAAAACAACACTTTTTTGTAATAATAATAATAAAAATAACAACAACAACAACAACAACAACAACAACAACAACAACAACAATAATAATAATAATAAAAATAATAACACTTGCAGAAGGGGGGATGGAGGAGCCAAGTTGTATTAAATTGGGAGGCTTTTTTTTTTACATATAAAAAAATAGGGCGCCTCGGCCCCCACTGACCCGTGGTGGACCAGCCCGAAGCCCCGAAACAACCCCGGCCATCGCACTCACCCCTGGGTGCCTCGAAGTGCATGCAGCACAACACCTTACCATGTGTCTATAAGTATTAATTTTTATTTACTTTTTAATTTTATTTGAAGAGTTTATTGATTACAGATTTAAATCTGTAAATGGACTCGCACCTTGTTACATATCATCCCAAATGCGAAGCTAAAAACTCAAGGTGACCTCCAAAATCAGAATCTCCCCACCTTATCGTCTCTTAAATCTCTTCTTACTTCAAGTTGTTGGCTTTTTAGCAGCTTGAGAGCTGTATGGTCTCTGTTTGTATTTTCTGAAATTGGTTTTTAATTTTTGTTTGTACATTTTCTTCTGTTTCACCTGTAGCTCATCACCTGATGATGTAAAATAAATATTTATTGTTATGAAAATTTTAATGAAGTAAATGCATTATCAATGTTTTATGCGCCTCATGTTTAAAACCCTATATGGCTATGTTGTATCTAAATGTTGTAAAATGTTGTGCAGCTAAACACAGACACAAGACTTCTCAGATTTCAAGTTTACTGTGTGCCTGCCCGACCTCCACATGAACCAGAAGAGAGACGGCAAGATGGGGAATACCCGTGGACTTTTTCTGCTGAGCGTGAACTTTTCTGTTGGACAATAGAACTTTCCCTCCCACTTTATGTGTATAAATATCTGTGAAAAACCATACAAACCTCAATAAGAGGACGCTGCACACTTTTATCTGTAAGCTGTTTATTCCTTGCAAGTAAAGTCTTTGAAGACGACTCTACTCTCCAGTCATCCTTGAAACACTGGCACCACTAAGTCAGAGGTGGTTAAAGGGAAATTTTTCTGACATTTATGATTTCCCCACTGCAAGTAAAACATGATCCTGTGGAAAACACTGACTATTAATTATATATTAATGATAATATATATCATATATAAATAATATTAACTGACTGTTATTTTTGTTGATGAGCCCTATTATCAAAGTATGCACAACATTGTTGTCATTTTAGTTCTAAATTAATCAATGCAATACGATTATGTTATAACAGCAATGCCTAGTTAAAGCAACAACAATAACATGGCTCATTATAGAGCAGCCATGTCAGGTGGTAAAGCAGTTTGTTTATTTATCTAATTTCATTATAATAATGTAGGTTAAGAGTCTAGGTGTCATCCTCCACAGCTCACTTTCTTTCCACTCTCACATCAATAACATAACCCGGTCTGCATATTTCCACCTACGTAATCTTAATCATCTCTGCCCCTCCCTCACCTTACACCACTGTTATCCTGGTCCACAGCCTTGTCACCTCCGGTACTGACAATTGTGACTCACTCCTCTTCAGTGCCCCTCACAAATCCCTCCATAAGCTTCAACTGGTCCAGATCTCTGAAGCCCGCATCATCACCACAACCCCGTCCTTTAACCACATCACCCCCATCCTCCAGCAGCTTCACTGGCTCCCGGTCACATTGAGAATCCACTTCAAAATCCTTCTGTATGCATTTAAGGCCATTCACAACCTCGTCCCCCTATCTGTCTGATCTCCTCTGCCTTGCCACCCCCTCTCACTCTCTCAGGTCATCCTCCTCCCTCCACCTCTCTGTGCCCTCCGCCCGTCTCAGCACCATGGGGAGCAGAGCTTTCAGTCACTCTGCTCCCAAACTCTGGAACTCTCTTTCCCCAGACCTCAGAAACACTGACTTCTACCTCACTTCAAATTACAATTCAAAATCCATCTGTTCCAAGTTACATATTCTCTTTGATTTCTCACATCCGTTTTAACTTTGTGTCACTTTTGTCTGTTGTTTTTATTTATTTTAATTGTGTTTTTCATTACTCTGTAAAGTGTCCTTGAGTGCTGAGAAAGGAGGTTTTAAATAAAATGTATTATTATTATTATTATTATTAGAATATACAGGTGCTGCGGTCTTCAGTTTAAGGTTCAAATGTTATGTGGCTCCAGACAGATTTTTTTAGGTGGAGTGGTGGGCAAAAATGGCTCTTTTGATTGGAAAGGTTGTCGACCCCTGCACAAGGCAATGCAAATGCATGAGAGTACCAGTGAGTTTGACTGTAAACAGAGAGTATGCGCAAACACACATGCGTCCTGAACATTCTGTTGTAGATTTTCAGGATGCAAAAATGTTGCAAAAATGAAGACACAAAGACAGAACCAACTTACAGCCTTCTTGTGGGTTTATTGATGATGCAGGTAAGAACACAACTTCACACAGCTCTCATCAGACGGCTCTGACTAAACTTCCAGATCTACTTTTAAAGTCCTTCAGTCACATTATTGCTCACTGCGTAGGTGATCAAACTCTTCTTCGATAAGCCCTCTTTCAGGAAAATCATCTTTGATAACACTGATATTATTGCCAACATATCAGTGATGTGGCTTCCCTGACACTTTGGTTACATTTATATGCTTGTTACCCCCCTGAGCAAGCTGACCTGGGCAGGTTTCACCCAGTGGTGCTCTAGGGACGGGGCCACAGGGGCATTGGCCCCATCTGAAATCTAATTGGCCCCCTAAGTGCCCCTGTCCTGTCACTCATCTCTTGTTTTGCTTGAGAATGACAATCAGATTATTGATGAATGCAGTTCCATGCCCAACTGTTGGTGGCAGTGGTGCACCAAATAGGCAGGTCCACCGTCAAAGAAGCTGACAGAAGAAGACTATCATTTGAATGAAAACAAATTAAAAAAATGTTTTTGAATAAGAAATTGTGAAACATGTTTTTGGATGCTATTTTATTTCCTTTGAAGTTTCTAACATCATCAAATGTGAAATTGAAAATTAGTTTTACTGTCTACACTTTTAATTAAAATGTTTGACAAAGGTGTGACTGGGTGTGCTTTATCATACATATGACTGCATGCATTTTGGACAAATACTTGGCCCCTCTGTGAGAAATGTGGCCCCTTGATGGCCCCTTTCTGAGAAAAATCCTAGATCTGCCACTGATTTCACCTGAGAACAGAATGTCATTTTAGGCCCAACAATTGGCCCCAACAATGTATACAGAAGCACAGAACCCTACACTATAGTCATTTAATCAGCATCACAGAGGGGCTTCTGCTGGTGGAAATACTCACTGATCTACTTTCAGCTCCAAGTGTGTGTGTGCATATTTGTACAAACGGAGGGCTGAGTGTGGAGTGAAGTGCTACTTTAAGGAGTATCAGAGAGATTAGTCAAGGCCTATTACAGAGCACAAGACAAATTATGATGGTGTGTAGGACATGCAGCTGCCCCTTCCAGAGTTCTCTGTCTCCATAATACAACATTAAAGAAACTAAAATTTAATGATGAGTTGAAATGCCATTATCTTGGCTCAGTGTAGCAGCTCGTCTTTGTTTTCGCTGAAGCCATTTTGTACCTCTCCTTGTAAACATCTGAGTGAAAGCTTGCAGTTGAAGTTTTCGCCGCCATTTTCAGGAATTACCATCAAACAGAATGAAAAGAAGTGTTAGAATAGTCTTCGATTTTTTTCAGTGTTTTTCATTATGTTTTATTCTACTCTTTTATTTAACAATTTTCAGGGTGACAAACACATTCATTTCCTGCCAGCTGTGAATCAAAGGCATAAATGTGAGAGGAAGTTAATGCTGAATGAAAGCAACAGAAATGTACCTCGATACTCTTTCACATTAGTAAGTTTGTTTCTTTCTGTAGTTCTTCTGCACTCAGGAAAGACTCCTCACTGTTAAACTGTCTGTCATGAATAATAATGATGCAGTGTTGCCATTATCTTGAGTGTGAGTGGTGCTCCAGAGCCATGAACTGCAAAGACTTCTCTCAGTTGTTATTGTAGACCCATGTTACGGCCCCTGCCACGCCCCTGGTTATAAAGAATCCTTCATTAAACATCTCACATGCTATCACTGAGCCGGGATGTAACAAATAAAACTAAGTGGCACTCCTGCAGTTGCTCCAAATCAGCCCGACGATCTTTGTCCTCCACCTACACACACACAGCACTCCAAAGGCAGATCAGTACAGAGAACAACCTCGTCGGGGATGTTCACAGCAGATGGTTTAAAGCTTTCTAACTCTACTCTTTCAAAACACAGGAGCTAAATGAAGGCAGCACTGTGGTACATCTCCTGTTTTGCTCTAGAAAGAAATTTCCCATCACTCAAGATCACCGAAGCTAAAAGGGACTGAAAACTGGAGGAAGAACTTAAATCTTTCCAAAAGCCTTCTTTAATTTATATTTCCCATCTGCACTCTCACTCACCATCTGGCTCTGTGCTCCACTTCAGCATGAGGTCCACCGCGTAAATCGCTCGGGATGATGGGTAGGGACAGATTCCATACGGAGCAGACCTTGAAGAGGCGGCCTTGAAGAGTTCCCGAAAAGCTTTAAACAGCTCAGCCTGAGGGACGGAGAGATGAAATGTGAGAATCACAAGTCTGATTTACAAACAGAAGGTCTGTCCTGAGATGAGAGGCTGAAGCAGCTTCGCAGGTTTAAAATTTACATGTCAGAGCCCACAACGGTCCCAGGACGTGTCGGGATTACAGGCCCATTTACACCTTGAATTGCTGTTGAATTATCATCCCCAGTGTTGGCTTACACAGAGATTCTCACACCTCCATGACCCTCACAGTGTGCCTCATTTCTGTCTCTCTCAGTAGGTTAACAGAGGCGTAACAATAAGACAGGAGCTCAGCCTGTGTGTTTGTGGAGCTCACACTGTGGCACAAATATAATAATAATAATAATAATAATAATAATAATAATAATAATAATAATAATAATAATAATAATAATAATTAAAATAATAATAAAAAAAATAGTAATAATAATAATAATGATAATAATAATGATGCCACATTGGAGTTAACATAGGAGTTCACATTGGACTCCACGGGATCACACCTCCAAGTGGTAACACTCACATTGTTTATGTAAAAAGTACATTACTTTATTTTCACCTTTAAGAGCGTTCAGAGGAGTAAATAGGGGATAAAAATATTTAAAAGGCACAGCTGGTGTAGGTATGTGCATGCACGTGTATGTAAGTATGTATGTATGTACTTGTGTCCTTGTAAGTGCATATGTGCATATATATATATATATTATAAAAGGTCAGTCAAATCAGCTATTTATATATATATATGTGTGTGTATATATATATGTGTGTGTATATATATATGTATATATATATATATATATATATATATATATATATATATAGAGAGAGAGAGAGAGAGAGAGAGAGAAATAGCTGATTTGACTGACTTTTTATAACATGCAAGTGACATGATGTGACATATAACATGATGAAATGATATTAAGAGTTAAGTTATAAGAATAACTGGACAACTCAGGATCTGAGTTGTCCAATTTGAGTTCTCAAGTGACAATTGGAGTCACAATGGGCACCTTGTTACACATGAATGGTCATCATGTAAATCAACATGTTGAGTTGTACTCTTAACAATACATATTGAGTACAACATATGGGATTAGGAGTTATGCAAGTGCAGTTGTTCAAATGAAGGAGTGGTTGTCTTCCCTATATAAAGGCATGATAAAAAGGTTCTGTTAATGACCGACCACGTCCTGGACGTGAACGAGTGACAACTCCTCATCAAGATCGCCATATTGTTCTGCAGCATTTGCGTGACCGTTTCAGGTCCATGAGGAGACGTTGTACTGCCTGTGTGAATGTTCGTGGGGGTCACACCCGATACTGACTGTTTTTTAAGTTGATTTTTGAACGTGTGTTCCATTCAGTGTTGTTGTGATTTTTAATTTTCAACTTGTGCTCATTATGTTTCATGCATGTGTTTATTATTGTACAAGTCAGCCAAATAACGCATTTAATTCATCAAAATCAACTCACCCAATATATTTAAATTGTTAAAATAAAAAAATAACGTTCAGTCAAAAAAATATTTGAATCTAAACTGGTGTTGTGTTTTCATTGCCTCTGAGTGTATATGTATATATATGTATATATATATATATATATTATATATATATATATATACACACACACACACACACACATATATATACACACTCCTCATATATATATATATATATATATATATATATATATATATATATATATATATATATATATATATATATATATATATATATATATATATATATATATATATAAAGGCCAAATGAACTGTTCTTATTCTTACAACTCTTATTATCATTTCATCATTACTCTTTCCCATGGACTAATAAAAGAACCAGAAAAACAAAGAAAAAATAGTATGAATATAGTTTGATATCGAGGAGATCTACAAGTCTGCCACAATACTGTTCACTTTGGGTATTCTTTATGTATGTATGTATGTATGTATTTCTCGCTTAGTCTTGAATTTGTGTTTGTATGTTTGTGTGATTTATGTTTTATCAGTAAATGAAATGGTTGTACTCTGTGGCAAATGAACATAGAAATAAACATTACGTAAAAAAAAATAAAGGGCATAGCTAGTCTGTCATTAAACCCCAAGATATTTTGAAATAAAAGTTTCAAGGTGTTTTTAGCCGGAAAAAAGTCTTAAGAGTTGGGTGGTGTGATACGGTGAGATACAGGTGCAGTAGGTAACAAGAAACTCATAAAACTGCCACCAAAACCACAAAAAAATTAAATCTGCATTAAATCTGCATTTGTAATCGTGCCCACTTCTGTTGGGCTGACGGTGACCAAAATGTGGAGATGCTTCGCACATCTAATTCAAGATGCAGGCATGAAGGAGTGAAAAGTGTCAATTTAAACCTGCAAGAGAACTTAAATCTCTGAATCTGATCAAACAAACAAACAGAACCTTAAACCCGAAGAGGTCACACTTACCTCCACCTCCTTCCAGGGATAAAGCGGGTACTGCTCCTCAAACATGGGGATGAACTCGTCGTAGTGAACCTGGAGACAGAGACGAAGACAAAACAACGGATCATCAGGGCTGTTCGCACTGAGGTTTTAATATCAAAGAGATTATGTCCAGACTTAGAGAAGATGTGGAGCAACCTGTTTGAGCTGCACGCCCTCCGCATAGTTCATGACGGTGAAATGTTTCTGGTAATCATCAAAGTTGTCCAAGGAGAAAGGCCTGAGGAGAAACAAAGATCAGCAGCAGACACGAGAGCTCGATATTGGTATAATGAATATTAAAACTTCAACCTGCTATTAGATCGAACTCTGGGCATATATGCTGTGTGTGTGTGTGTATGCTCAGAAGTCACTGATAGATTGAATTACTGAATAATGATCGTATGCACTGTGTGTCTGTGTGTGTGTGCTCAGGAAGTCATTCATAGGTTGAACTATCGAACTCTGGGCATATATGCATGTGTGTGTGTGCTCAGGAAGTCATTCATAGATTGAATTACCGAATTATGGTCCACATGTTTTTCTGAGTAACTTGTTTATGAAGAAATGCAATTTAACTCTGGTCATATCCTCCACATGTCAGGGTAGGGGGAAGGATAAAAGTCTCTAACACATCTTTGTCTGTCACTATGTATAAAAAGCTTTTGTTTTCCTGAAATAAACAGAGAACTGACTGAACCACGCACTGGTTTACTGTCTCATCCTTCTCTCCCTTTGGCCAAAGACTAGGCTGGGCCTACACTGATATAGGCTAGGCCTGTAAGAAAAATTATGCAGATATTTCTGTAAAGACAAATACTTCATTAGAAGGATGCACCATCTTATCTGTACTATATCGTTTTCAGCAGATAATTGCTCAAAAACTTCAGTATCAGGTTTAAATTTTTTTGCAGATATTCACAAACACTTGTTCCTAACAAATGTGTTTCCTTCAAAAAGAGAAATAAACAGACTTTCCAACAGGAGGAGATTCATTACCAAAAAAACCAAATCAATCAAACACTAGTTTTACTCATTTCACATCAACTTAAAAAAACTGTCTCAGTGGAAGAAACAGGTCAGTTTTTAGCTTAAAGAAAAAAATACTTGTAGCAGCAATTAAGATAAGATAAGATATTCCTTTATTAGTCCCACAGGGGAAAATTCCAAATATACAGCAGCTGCAGGATACAAGACAAATAACGAAAGAAGCATTATAAATGAAAAATAAGGTTATTACAAGTCAAATACAGTAAGTAAAAATAGAAATAAAAATAAGAAAGTATATAGTATATGGTAAGATTATGACTGATACTGGTGCGAATCTAATATCATGCATCCCTACTTTATATTATAATAAAAATGCTAACTACATTCAGACTATGCTGAAGGTGAAAGTGTGGTTCCTTAGTTAAAATATTATCATTTAAATAATGTCTGCACCTCGATTATGTTGTCTATGTCATTAAATTTTTCTATTATATGATATAAAGTGGCCGAGTAAATAAAACTTCATTATTATCATCACCAATATTGCAATTACTATTATTATAATTATTCTTATTTTAATCAGTTTAATGATTATTATCTTTATTTTATTATTTTTTGTTATTATTGCTATAATTACTTTCTTTATTACTATCAACACTGATATTAGTGTTTGATTATCTAATATCTGTATTCTCTTAATTTTGACCTCCTTTTCCTTATGATGACAATGTTTTTGACTTAAACTTTGAACCTGTCCTCAGCCAAACACAGGGCCACATACACAGACACACTCAAAGGGCGACTTTTCAAGGTAAAATAAAAGGTTAATTAGCCAAGCAGCGGTTTTACCAGGTTGAGGTGGCAGACATTCAGCTGGCAGATGATGTTGATTTTTTTAGTCTAAGTTTTATTTGATTTTTTTTAAACAAACATAAATACAGATATAAAGAAAAATACACGAAATTTAAAACAAAAAAGAATAAAAAATCCATCTCAAATCAACAGCAGGCACTTCATAAGTGTGAGAATAAGTAATATAAATATGTATGTTTTCGTCTGTACACTGCAAAAAAGTAGATCTTGGCAAGTGTGTTTTTCTAATTTCAAATCAGAAGTATCTATAATTCTTATTATTTTTTATTGTGGTCAAACCGAAGTCTTGGGGAAAGACATCAACAGCAGTCTGTCTCAGGTATCCTGCAGTGCCTGTATGATACTGGTGTTGCTCTTTGTAATAAACCTTTCATTCTGCATTCAAGCCTGTATCATGAAGTCTCCTTCAATCTTCCGCACATTACGGGCAGTCAAGATACAACAAAGGAATAAAAGACAAAAATAAGGCATTGACTTGCTTGTAATGACACAAAAAAATCTGCCTGGGTCTTAAATTGAGGTTTAATAACTAAACTGAAGAGAACTTTTCCAGACACCCTGTAAGTTAAATTTTGCTTGTCTTATTGGCAGATAATTGTACTTGTTGCCTTATTTTCAGTTTTTGTGTCTTCAGTTAAGATGTTAATCCAGACATGTTCGGAAACATTTCAGGCAATTAAAAACATAAAGTGGCAGACTTTATAATATTGTCAAAATATCAAATAATTGTAAACAGACTGGATGTCATGTTGTAATGTGTTGAAAACTTGATTTACATCCTGAATTTTTTGTCAGGACGACCTGCACACATTTACTATATTTTGCTCTGCTTCCTGTTGCATCTTAACTATAAGTTTCCCAGAACACTAGGAAAAAAAGGGGAAAAAAAGGAAATTATCACGGAAAAATATCCATTTTATCCTCAGAAAATGAGATTGATTCACCAAGAGTCCAACAAAACAGCAAGAATTTATTCAATAATGTGGCAAAATGGAGTAAAGTAACATTCAAGGATATTTGTCTGCTCCAAGTGTAGACTTTTATGGACATATTTCCTCTCAGACGTGTTTTTGACCCACTAAAACAAGTCAGTGGCCAACTTCTGCGTCCCACATTTAAATGTGTTTCACTTGGTGAAACATTTTTATTGTCCTCTGGAGATAAGGCGTCATGAACCTGAGCTTTCATCTCATGAGAGAGGTGTTATATCAGGCTGTTGTCCTTTTATCATAGGTTGACGTCACTTCTCGTAGGCTCGTCGTCGTCTATTTACTCATTCAGTTTGAGGTGTGAATGGGGTTGCAGACACGTGAGAAGAGATTATCTCACAGACTTTTGTCTCGTGGTCTGTATGCACTTTATCCTCCTCAGACGGAACGTTTTCTTCTGCAGACTTGATAACAAAGTTTGGTGCTTGGATGTGAAAGTGTTGTTCAAAATGGTTGCATGGATGTTGTCCCTAAAGTGTAGCAGCTGGTCTGGACTGAATATGTGATCCCAAAGCCTCTGACCTTTTCTACCAGCCCCTCTGAACTTGTTCGCGGCACATTTTGGATCCTTAAAGCAGAAGGTCTGTTTTATTTTGGCTGTCCAGCTTTGCATCTCTTGATGGGAATTTCAGCTCTTTTTAGCGATCTGGACCATTTGACTCAACTCAGTAATAAGAGCTGAGTCAAATGAAAAAAAAAAAAGAAAAGACATTTCTGCATCTTTTGGCTTTACAACATCTCTACATTTGATGCCGTTTTGGCTTTTAAGGTCTAATAAAACCAACTAGAATAGGCAAGTCTGCTCTCACTTTGTCTTCAAACATCAGATCACTCCTGGATTTCTCTTGTTCTGTTGAATTTAGCCATTCCAGTCAACCCAGAAGCATCCATTCAACAACCATTTATCTGTCTATTCTATTCTTCACCCATCTACCCATCCCTGTGTCCATTGTTCCATTCATGCATCTACAAACACCAATGCCACAGCAATGTTTGAGGCACAAGTACTTGAAATTTAATAATTTTTTAAAACAGAAAGTATAAACAGAAGGTACAAAAAGTATAAATACAGAAGATATAAAAACAGACAGTAAACAGAAAAATATATAAGTTATCAAAGTATAAAACTAAACAGTAAACAGAGAAACCAGAGAAAAGTGATGGAGTGCTTAGTACAACTGGATTATTGTATTGAATAGCATCATTAATCCACTTGGATACACAAAGGCTGTTTGTATTGGGACATTGTTGGAAACAAGGATTTTTTTTTTTAATTTTTTGATCTGTATCAGTGTAAATTCTCTTATGGATGTGTAAAACATGCATCAAGGAATCAACTAACTGCGGAAACGACATTTCTCTGCTGTATGTTGATGATTTTGGTTGTGGAGTTTTGAAATATGGCTCCAAAAAACCGTGGGGTTCAAGGAATAATGTAAATGACACTTGGTAACTGAGATGTATTTTATGATTTTATGCTAACATTTACTTAAAGATTTTATGTTATTATTGTTCAAGTTAAGGATGTCATATTATCTGCAAAATGAAGCGTACTCCTGTTTCCTGTCTGATACTTCCAGACTTGCTTCTTATTTTCAGTTCCTGTTGATTATGCTGATTAAGCTGAACTGAAAGCACCTACTGTTAATCCCCTGTCTTGTGTTTGAGCTTTTCCTAACAGACATAACATATCTTTTTTTTTTTTTTTTAGCAGACATAGCTTATGAAACCAGTCACAAGGATATATTTCAAAATAAGAAGTGAAGACACCACCCCAAAGCAAAAACTATATAATATCTTGTGTTGTCCTTTGTTCAGGGCTCTTTTCTGATCATCCTGGGGGTCGAGCAGCTCAGAGACCTCAGCAGCTGAGTGATTTTTTTTTATTTGTGTATTGCTTTACATATGGTCAATAAATGGTTGGCTAACCGATCTAATCCGGACTCGTGCTTCCTTCCAAAATTGAACAGTCTAACAGTAACGTAAAAGACATTGAAGTATCTGATGTGAATGTTTTAGATAACTAGGTGTCCTTAGGGGTAAAGTCATGAGAGGACTGAAGTTGGCCTGTTTTTATCCAGGATACAGATGACTGGATTCACATTCTTGTGTCAGAGGTTAAGGTCCTTCACCTTAGGTTATCATGGGGTTTGCCTTTAGTTCACGGGTTATTTATCTAAGGTGCTCTAGTCCCATGCGAGTCCCCGCTACATGCATGTTTGTGTATAGTTCAAACAATGAGTCTGGTATAAATACATGTGCTCTTAAATGTTCAGGAGGTTCCTTTTGGCTTGGGCCTCTCAGGCTGTCCGGAGTGCCTGATTCAGACACTTGCTTGGTTTGTAATAAACTTTCTATGCAAACAAGTCTGTGTCGGCGAAGCTTCTTCATCATCTGCATCTGCACATCAACATATCAAGAAACTACAACATACTATTTTCAAAATACCTGTTGGGCCTTGGGTATAAAGCTGAACTTTTATGTTGATGTTATACGCCTGAATGTCTCTGATCATGCTCTTTCAATGGAACTATAATTATGAATATATGAGCCACAGAGTATTACTCTAATTTTAGAGTGGAGTCAGGAATTATTGTTGTTTATATTAAATCAGGGAATTATGAGAAGAGCTGCAGGCTTAACCTTCACATTTAAACTCTGGAAAAAGTATTACAGATACAATGAGGTTTTCTTGACTTAAAATTGCTCCAATCTGAGTTTTTGCAGTACATCCCTCTCTACCTCCATTTATTCCTCCTTTCCTCAATTTATCCAACCCTCTATCTATCCCTCTATAGATCATCCCGTGCAATACAATCATATGTGATACACAATCATCTGTGACTATCAATCACCATGTGCACTGTAAGTATTCTGTTAATATTCAACCACCCTGTCGTTACATTTCCATATATATATATTTTATATTCTTAATATTTATCCTTTTTATTATCTTGTATTTGTATTATAGAAATTTTCAATTGCACTGTCCTGTATGGTTTTATCTTGTATATTTTGTACTTACACTTACTTATAACTATTTTATACCTATAATTATTTTATACCTTACTTCTGTTTCTTACTAAACTATCGTTTTTTACCGAAAAAGGAGAAGCTCTCCAATCTCATTGTACATTTTGTATAATGGCAAAAAAGGGCATTCTATTGTATTCAATTTTATTCTTTTCTATTCCATCCATTTATCTCCGTTATATTCATCCATCAAACCAACCCCCTTTCATTTTCTACCTGCTCCTCTTCATTAATATCTTTTAAAATGTTGTTTTGAACTTCCTTCATTCTTTGCTGCAGAAACAACATCTCAAGTTCAACTGTTTTGCTTTGGCCTGCACATAAAGCTCTCCTTGTTTTGTCTGTCAGATCTTTCAGAGCTGTGAAAACAGTTTCTTTGCAGAAGACGTCAAGGTCAGAACCTCTCCTCCTCTCTCGGTTTCTCTCTGCAGCTGCATGAGGCCGTTTCCTCCCTGTCTCACCTTCTCCTGGACTAAGTGAACCATAGTAAAGATAAGTTCTTTTGGAAACTTCCTCTGAAGAACGTCTGATTTACATCTTTCTGCTCCCTTCAGTTTATCGTTTAATTAAATGACAGAAAGACACAGTAACAGAGCCGTGGAAAGTACTGATGTTCACCACTGCTCTAAAGGAATGTGTTTCTGCAGAGAGGGGGGACAGCAGAGGAAGAAAGGCGTCGTCTCCCAGACAGAAACACTTCCACACTCCCATAGCCTCTAAACACTCCCACACGCAGCTGCAGCCTCCGGATTCAGGAGTTTCTGCAGACAAAGCTGAGATCAAATAAATCTTCTGACACCTCCATTTATCCTGATGAACAGAGAGGTGACCCTCACACTGATGAAGCTGCTTTTGGACACTCAGAAAAGATCCACTAAACTGCTTCAATAATCCCTCATAGGTAAGATTTTAATCCCCTGATAGAGACAAAGTTGTAAATGTAAATGTACATATTCTTTATTTATACAGCCCTTTACAACAACCCTTTTAGCAAACCAAAGTGCTTTACAATAGATAGTACATAAAATGGAATAAAAATAAATAAAAAGATAAAGTTGAGACTAATACAAGGGCCAAAGGTCATCACCATACCCTTAATTTACACATCATTCGTCTACGCAGCATCCTGGGCCCCACCCCACCCTTACCTTAATTTTAATTTTAATTTAAAAAAGTTAATTCCTGCTTTTCGTTTTTCTGCTTCTGTTCTGTTTGTATATGTGTATACACTCTTTGTGTAACTAGTCTATACTTAGAGAGTTAAGTGAACCGGCGTCAAATTCCTTGTATGCCTAACATACATGGCCAACAAAGCTGATTCTGATTCTGATTGTTGAGACTCTTTGAGACCATTCATCAATGGTTTTCCTTCAATTCAAGGTTTCCATTTCTGAACTGAGCCATAACACTTCTTAAACAAAAAACAAAACAAATAAAACAAAACAGAAAACAAAACAAAATAAAAAAAGAAAACAAAAAGAAAGATCCTTTCCCCACATTTTTATCCATATTGTAATTATGTTATTTCAATATATTGCACCTCATTCAACATATTTCGTATCCCTGTCTACTACTGCACAATACTTAAAAAAATAAAATAATTGCACGGCTAAATGTACTCTTAATACAACTGCTGTTACCTTTTGTTTTTAAATATTCATTCATGAAACTTGACAAAAATAGGCATTTCCTTGAAGATATAAAGTTTTAAATAACAGATAAACTAGAACAACCAAAATGAGGTTGTATTCTAAGCTTGCAGTGCAGCTGGATCCTCCTGATTCAATGTCTGTAATCTTACAAAGCTCCAATCTACACCGATTTGAGCAGCCCAAAGTGGGACGGCCCTATCAGAGTCCTTCAGAGCAGGAAGAGGAGGAGCTATGAGCGAGATGACAGCAGAAAGTGACTGCTCGTACAGAGATTAGCATAAATGCTTATAGCTTCAGTAGCAGTTTTATCAGATCTGGAGCACATTTCTTTAGGATATTTTCGCTCCACTTTCGAGAGTTTGTTCTACATAATGGCTCATGTTCTGTCCTTTACACCGCAGCAGTAGTGCCTGTAATGAACGTGATTGATGGAACGATCGTCCAATCACCTTCTCAATGCCTCTGCCCTCCCCAAACACTTTCTATGGACTCTTTCCCAGATGGACTTGTGATATATATTGTACAGTCCAATCTAGTGTGTCAGGTTAGTTTCAAATTTTAAAGGAAATAATGATGTTTCCTACTTGTGGAAAAGCAGAAAATTGAGTTTTAACACGCTATTTTATCTTATATGTGAAGGCTGGTGATAAAACCATGTGAGCAGCTTTTACAAGGGGAGGGATCAAGGTTGAAATCTTATTTATTTTTTTATCCACACTGACCTCCTTTTTCCCTCCATTTATCTCACATATCTGTGTATGTACAGTGAGTGTTGGTATAAAAAAATTTTTTTTTAAACCTTTAACCCTGCAACTAGATCGGACACTGGTCATATGCATCATGTGTGTGCCCAAGAATAAGAACTCATCATGTGTGTGCCCAAGAATAAGAACTCATCATGTGTGTGCCCAAGAATAAGAACTCATCATGTGTGTGCCCAAGAATGAGAACTCATCATGGGTGTGCTCAAGAATAAGAACTCATCATGTGTGTGCTCAAGAATGAGAACTCATCATGTGTGTGCTCAAGAATAAGAACTCATCATGTGTGTGCCCAAGTATAGAACTCATTGATGGAGTTGAATAACTGCATAGTGGTCATATGCACGGCATGTCATCGCTGAATTGGCTTATTGCATAATAGTCATATGCACTACATATGTGTGTGTGCTCAGGAAGCCATCAATAGACCAGTTATTTGTTTTCCTTGTTTAGAAAGTAAGTAATGCAATATAACTCTGGTCATTAGTCAATGTGTCAGAGCAGGGGGGAGGACGGAGGTCTCTAACACATCATTGTCTGTCACATTGTATATATATCTTGTGTTTTCCTGTAATAAACTGAGAGAAAGGACAGATTTTACCACGCACTGGTCTGCTATGTCTCTTCTTTCTCTCCTCTTGATCAAGGATACAGGCCGGGCCTGCACTGAAGAGGTGAGCTATACTGGCATCTATTTAGGCTAGGCCTAATGGAAGATTAATATAATTAATCCAAGTGTGCGCTTTACCTGTTAGCAAAGCGTAGCCAGAACACGTTGTAGGCGTAGAGTCTCAGTGGCTGAACAGACCGTAACATCAGCATGTACCTGATGTCAAACTTCACCATGCCCACCTCCTCTCTGTGGAACAGCACAGGGTCCTCCAGGTACTTACACACCACCTGAGGGTCAAACAGAGTTAGAGGTTATTAAAAATATAGAAGCTTTTACCTGCTTTATGAGGTCCAAGGCAGAATACCCAAACGGCAGCCTGTGGACCGGGTCGGGTCTGCCAGAACCAACAATTATCTGGACACTGGTTGTAACATATGACCTAACCGAAATTTTTAATAATTTAAAACATGTAAAATAATCAATCAAACTTTATTTTTATTGCACTTTTCATACAAAATCTTGTAGCACAAAGTGCTTTACATCAAATAGGGATAACAAATGAAAAAAAAAAAAAAAAATAGAAGATTGAATACAATGAAAATACAAGACCCTACCCACCGATCCACATACAGCACACACGCAAAGACATTAAGAGAAGATTCTACCAGAAAACAGAATTAGAGGACTGAGGAAACACTATCTTGAATTAAACATGAGGAAACACAGGAGCTAAGACTAAAATGACATAATGATGTAAAAAAACTAATAAATAAATAGAATAAAATCATGTTAAGTAATGAGATAAAAATACTATAGGGAAAAAATGAATAAATAAAGTAAAATTCAATATTATAAAATGGTAAAATGAGATAGCCAAACACCAAATGCACAACAAAGTCTGCTGAAGTAGGATAATGAAAAGAAAATCAACTAACAGAGAATAAAACTCTGGAACAATAAATTTGAACTGAAATGAAGAAAAACAATGATTAAGAGGATTAAAATAAATACAAAAGGTGAAAAAATAAAATTAAAAAAATAATGTGATTTATGACAGAATTTACCCATTTCACCAGATTTTAATGCCATTGAAATTTGTCCCCTTTTAAAATATAGCATTATTTATTTATTTTGGAAATCAATATGGGATTTAAAGTTTGTTTTTCATTCGTCAAAACTTCCTGTCCCAGAACTAAACTTCCTGTCAGGAGATGAGTCAAAATCAGAGGAGAAGAGTCCAACCAACTTGCATCCAGCGATCTTTATTCAGTCAACAAACGGACAGGTGAGTTGGGTCTGCAGAGTCAACTCCAAAACAAAAGCCAGGCAGCATTTTTATATTACATTTTGTGGGCGTACATGATTACACAAGATACAAAAGACAAACCCCTTTTTCTTCATAATATTCTCTGATTGGAAGATCTCAATTGGTGTCATAACTACGATTGGATAATTTTTGATAATAATGCTCCACCCAGATGTACAACACAAGGTCAACATAACTAATGATTCCCTGTTTCAGAGTGACACCTCAGGCGCCACACAGTTTCATTATTCTTTTTTTTATTTAACCAGGTTAGTCCCATTGAGATCAGAAGAGTACCTATACCTATACAGAGATGCGGGTCGCCTTTATGCACCATACTTCTTTGGGACCAACTGATAGAAGCAATACATCTCAGGCTATAAAAGTCATTACTGAGTTTTTCTTGAGTTTATGGAGGGTATTCCCCAGCCCCTTTAGGCCATAGAGAACCAGCCTTATACAGTATATCTGGCAATATCTTCAGAAGGGGGTTTGAAATATTTGACAGCTGCCTCTGCCCATGGACAGAGAGGAGTCCTAAGAGAAGAGCTCTGCATGAAAACATCATAAATATTTTCAAAGCTAAGGTGAAGAAAAACACCAGATGACACACTGTTCTTCTTGTTCTATTATATTTGAATACAGCTTATAATCTCATTAGCAAAAAAGCTACTACTGGAGACATTTTTACAATCTTCTGTTGTCCAGTTTTGGTTGCAGTGACTGTTCTCCTCTGACCTCTGGCATCAACGAGGTACACTGCCTGGCCAAAAAATTACCGCATGGGCCATTATCTTTCAGCTGGCAACAAGTTATTAAACCCCAGCTGATACAATGAGTAACTTCTCATTTCTTAAATAACCATGTGGAAAGACACATCCTGTGTTCATGGAAAAGATGTTAGTCTGTTCAAGAAGGGTCAAATCATTGGCATGCATCAAGAAGAGAAAACATCTAAGGAGATCGCAGAAACTACTAAAATTGGATTAAGAACTGTCCTGGAGGAAGGTCATGTGGTCTAATGAGTCCAGATTTACCCTGTTCCAGAGTGATGGACACATCAGGGTCAGAAGAGAGGTAGGTGAAGTTGTGCACCCATCATGCCTTGTGCCTACTGTACAAGCCTGTGGGGGCAGTGCTATGATCTGGGGTTGCTGCAGTTGGTCAGGTCTAGGTTCAGCAACATTATGTGCCCAAAGAATGAGGTCAGCTGACTACCTGAATGACCAGGTTATTCCATCAATGGATTTTTTCTTCCGTATTCCAAGATGACAATGCCAGGATTCATCGGGCTCAAATTGTGAATGAGTGGTTCAGGGAGCACGAGACATTTTCACACATGGATTGGCCACCACAGAGTCCAGACCTTAACCCCATTGAGAATATTTGGGATGTGCTGGAAAAGGCTTTGCACAGTGGTCAGACTCTCACATCATCAATACAAGATCTTGATGAAAAATTAATGCAACACTGGATGGAAATAAATCTTGTGACATTGCAGAAGCTTATCGAAACAATGCCACAACGAATGTGTGCTGTAATCAAAGCTAAAGTTGGTCCAACAAAATATTAGAGTGTTTGACCTTTTCTGTGGTGGTGACTTTTTTTTGGCCAGGCAGTGTATTTTGGATATTATCATCAAATCATCACATATCCAAATCTTCAGAACTTCATTGGCTGAACGATCGTGTCAATAATTTCATAGTCACCTCTCACTGAATGGGGGTGGGACCCATCAAAGTGCACAGGCATTGATTGGGGGGTGGGGATCCTGGTCCTCACATTCTGTGTCCCATTGGTGCAAATGAGGTGTCAATCAAAAGGTCAGAGTGCAGACTCCATTTTGAATATAGTATTGTAGCTGTTATATGAAGCTAACGAGCTAAATATGAGACAAATCTGTACTTCTAGCCAAAAATTCAAAGTAAATACAGCTGCACTTCATGGCCATGTATGGATATATTACTGTACTTGTGAACAAATGTTGGATTTATGGAAATCTTGGGATTATATTAAGGCTAAGTTTGCTGGACTTTTTCCATCATGTGACAGATGGGAAGACTTCAAATGTGAGTTAAGTAACAGTTTGTAACAGTGATTTTGTTTGTTGCTTGTCTGACAAAAAGCCACACAATGTTTGCTGTTGTTGTCGTATCCCAGATTGTATTATACAAGGTGTGTCAGAAAAGTTCCAGGACTGGTGTCACAAAAGGTTTATTTAGTATCCAAACTACAAACTACAAGTTTCTCCTTCGAAGTAATCCCCCTGGAGTCTAATGCACTTTCCCATCCTTATCTGCCATGCTTTCATGCACTCCTGGAAGGATGCTTCCAGGATCCTCCGCAGCACCGTCGTCACGGCATTTTTGATGTCCTCCTCGTCTTCAAAACGGGTCCCCTTGATGACCCCTTGAGCTTGGGGAAGAGGAAAAAATCACATGGAGCCAGGTCGGGTGAGTAGGGAGGTTGCTCCAGCATGGCAATGTTCTTCTCAGCTATGAACTGTCGGATACTAAGGGCATTGTGAGCAGGCGCGTTGTCATGGTAAAGCAGCCACGACTCGTCCTACCACAACTCTCGCTTCTTCTCGCGCACTGAATGAAACAAATGCCGCAGTATCTCTTTGTAGACATGCTGGGATTACTTTGAAGGGGAAAACTCTTAGTTTTGAAGTTTGGGTTTGAAATAAATCTTTTGTGACACCAGTCCTGGAACTTTTCTGACACACCTCATGTCACTAAATTTATTCATTTATTTATTGACCTTTATTTTACCAGGAAAAAACCTCATTGAGATTAAAAATCTCTTTTTCAAGAGTATTCTGGCCAAGACAGCAGCACGTTCAACAGTTTTACACAAACACATGCAATCATCAAACCCATAAAACAAGACTTCAATACATTAAGAAAGAAAAGTCACAAACTAAGACAGTCAATTTTGCTCGGATTGCCCATGTGAGAAAGATAAAGTGAATCAGTCAAAACATCTGCAACCAGATGTGTCCGCCTCTAAGTCACTCAACATTGTCTTAAAAGTGTCCAGTGAAACCAGATCTTTTAGTTTCGGCTCTTTTCAATCAAGCTTTTTAATGATGTGCCACACTTGGTTACTCCAGTGACTATGCCAGGGTTGTTTTGTGCAGAGAAAACTGGAGGTTAAATCACCTTTCTCCATTCTGATGTTCACTTTGAACTCCAGCAGGTCATCTTGAAATGCCTATTTTTAACCGACTCAACTATTAAACAAGTCATACAATCTCCTGTTTTGTCACATCTTGACTATTGCCCAGCAATCTGGTTAAATACGTCTGAACAAGACATCAATAAAATCCAGCTTGTCCAGAATAGGGTGGTGAGACTCGCCCTGCATGGCTGATTTAGGAGCAGTGTTGTAAAAATGCATCATGAGCTGTCATGGATGAGAGTTGGTGAGAGACCAGCTTGTAGCTTGTAGTCTGATTCTGTTTCTGAAAAACACCCATCCATCTGGCAAACCTGCTTGTCTCTCCTCTCAGCTGTTGCTTGCTAAAGATGGTCACAATTATGGCACCAAACAAGACTTTAGGGGTGTCCTCAACCTGCCTGAACCCCAAACAAATGCTTTTAAAAGAACGGTGATGTACAGGGCAATCAACTACTGGAACAAACTCCCACAACACTTGGTCTCAATTACCAGCAAAGTTGGTTTTAAAAATAAACTGAGAGGGTGTATTTCAGAACGAGACTGTTTTAGATAGTGTCTAACTATATCTTTTTATTGTACTCTTATGAGTTATGCCTGCTCTGTTTGTTTTTACTTGCTAGTTTTTGTCCTTTTTGTGAATGTGTTGCTTATCATTTTTTCTGCTTTGTAAGTTCATTTTCTCTTTTAAACTGGAGTTTAATATGACCCTGAGGCAGTGACTAATGGGAAATGATTGTCTGAAGTAAAGAAATGAAACCTGAATGCATTGAGTTGCTGTCCTGTGATTGGCTGGTAGGCTATCTGCGTTGATGAGCAGTTGAACAGGTGTGAGACATTTCTTTGAATTCGGAAACTGATAAACACCAAAGAAACTGATAAAATAAAATCAAGATCCACGTCAAACATTAATGAATCAGCCTGATGATTGACATGGAGTCTGGCGAATCAAACTTCTTTGCAAGGTTTGCAGCAAATCTTCAGGGATCTACACCAAATTACCTTATGTGAAGACTACAGTACAACACAATACAACTTTATTTATATAGCACTTTTAAAAAACCTCAGTGAGCCAAATTGCTGTACAGGTAATCAGTAATAAAATATAACTTTAATTAAAATACATAAAAGAAATTTAAAAAGTGAATTAAAATATATAGAATGAATTTAAAAAATAAGAATTAAAATAAAATAAGAATAAAATACGCTGACACACAATGCCAACATCTCACACAGTGTCAAAGGCCAAAAAAATAGGTGGGCTTGAAGGAGGGATTTAAAAACTGTAAGGACGAAGCCTGCCTGATGTGGAGCGGAAAATCGTTCCATAACTTTGGAACTGCAATTGCAAAAGTGTGATCCCCCCTGAGCTTGAGCCTGGTTTTGGGCACTGTCAGGAGCAGCTGATTAACTGACCTGAGGGTTCCAGAGGGGGTCAAAGGATGAAGAAGCTCAGAGTGGTTGGGAGGGGCAGGGACATTAAGGGCTTTAAAAAAAACAAAAGAGTCTTAAAATAGATTCTAAAATGAATTGGCAGCCAATGAAGTTAAAAGAGGCGCAGCAGCATTTTGAACCAACTGCAGTTGGCAATAGGACTAGTTTAACAACCTTTTCCAGCTGTTTAATGTTTCTAGATGAGCTCAAATGGGACATTACTGGTCACAGAAAAGCCCAGAGTAGCCCGAGAGACACCGTTCGAGTGTTGCTGTTTTACAGATTTTAGTTATTTACTCTTAAGATTTTATGACGAGAGAAAAGAAGAGATTGTAAAAGCACATAAGACTTTAATTTAAGGCCCAGCACTATATTAGCCCGCAGGTATTTTCTGTTAGACTCCTGTGGGCGAAATGTCTTTGTAAAAATAGAGAATTGCTCAGAAGAATATCAAGAACACAGTGTTATGAAACAAAAATCCTTTGCTGCTATTTTTGCAGCATGGAGAGGTGACCTCTGCCAGAGAGAGGAAACACACTACAACAAATGTGATACAATAAAAACACTGACGAATTTAAGCATCTGATCAGAGGACGAATACTTCAAGAAACCATAAAACACTAAAACAATCACTCTACCTCACCGGGGCAAAAGTTTTCTACAGGGATATGTCAGTGTTATTAACTAACACTAAATAAAACCTTCCCAAAAATTAATCACAGTCCTCTGATGGCAGATAATCATCCTCAAATCACATGTTGGCCATTGAGATGTACATTTGTTTGATTAAAAAATAATAATGTAACAGAATCCTGATTTAGACTCCCAGAGGACGATCATCACGTTTCTTTCAATTCCAGAAACACTTCACCTGGTGTTGGTGCAGACTCAGATATGTATTTACTCAAGACTTCACATCTGAACAAACATCATGTTCAACATTTCACTGAGAATTCTGCAGCCCTGACAGAGTTTAACATCAGCAGGGGTTCACATTCTCCCCTCCCCCCTAGGCCGTAAAATTCAGGTCGGTGGAGGAACAGGTCCTCCCCCGACCCTTGACCCAGTCCACCAGGGTAATCTTTCACATAGTCCAGACAGAGAGGCTTCAGGACAGCAGCGTATTCACCACATTAGACTGAGACCAGAAAAGGTTTTTCCTTTGCGTCTTCAAAAACGATCTGCGTTCAGATTGAGACTCTGGAACGACTGAAAACGCTGTAGCGTGCATGCCAGTCCAGTAGATGGCGATGTAGGCTTGCAGAGAAACAGTGAAGTTACAACACACTTATGAAGAAGAAAAATTTTCCTCAAACAACAATGGCGAGTGGACGCACAAAGACGCAGGAGTCTCTTGTCTGGACAACAAATCTGTCGGGAAAACAAATCTGTCTGCATAGTTTTGTCTGGATAACAAACCGAGCACGGGAAGCAGCACACATGTTACTCAGGAGACGGCCAAAGCTGTTGTTGTTCCTGGTATGCGCACGCAGCCTTCATGTGAAAGAGTACTGCGCATGCGGTGACATCAGCGTCTCCCCCTGAAACGCTGAATCATGTTTACGTGAGACCGGGTGGCGGAGCGTTTTGAAAACTCTCCACCTTGGACCCTGGTTTCAAAAATTTGCGGATTCAGGCGCTCCAGGCACCGTTCTCATGTAAACGGGAGGCTAAAACGCAATGATAACTCTTCGGATTCAGCCGAAAACGGAGTCGTGTAAACACCACCTGAGAAAGAAACTCCGATTTACTGCTAAACAAACTCAGAGTCAAGGCTGCGGGGCTTCCTACTCTAAAATTCAACCATTATTCTTAACTCAATGAATGGTGAATGATCGCACGATGGTCACATGTTAGCCATTGAGATAATTTGACCTAATTTAAATGCATGACCCTGGACGAAACATATTAGGTTTATTTAGAATAAAGCAACTCTATTTTTACGACCTCAACTAATTTGTATGTTCGGGTGGAGCTTTGGCTGCATATGCCAGAGATGACATCATTAAGCCCCAGTCACACATTCCCGTTTCTCATGGTGATTGTGCACGATTGTCATAATCCTGATGAAACGTGCTTTGGTCATAGTGCATGCACTACTTAACCTCGATCAGCGTTGTATAGTCGTGGAAAGGGGAAAGAGTCCCAATTGTTTTGAACTGTTCAAAACTGTCGTGGAGAATCACCGCTCTCAGTATAGGGGGGTGGAAGCCTAATGCAGTCCTAAGGCGAGCGGTATTAGCATGGCATGTATGGGGCTCAATCGGGCTGATCGTGGCTCAATCCAAAAAGCTTTCTGAGGATGACTGACAAGGACTTATCCGATTGTGCCCCGACTGTGTCCCGTTCAAGGTGACACAAGCGACGGGGCTCAGTCGGGGCTTACGTGATGCAAACGTGGCTCGAATGGGGCTGACGTTGTGTTAGCGGGATAGAAATTCATGGAATCCTCGTCGTATTGTTGTATTGACCTAACTGAAGCAGGACAAACACCCCCAAAGCGCTGTAGAAGCGCTGCAGAAGCGTTACTGATGGTGTATTTACGGGGTGTGTCCGGGGAAGAGACAGTCATTTCTTCCTGTATCATGGCGATCAAACCAGCCTTACCAATCATGTACAGTCGTGCAAAAATCACCATGAGAAATGGGAATGTGTGACTGGGGCATAAAAATAATTAAATCAGCAAGTTCCTTAAAAGAAAAGGGGATTGTCTCAAGATCATGTGTGTGAGTATATGCCTACAAGACTGTGTTATAACAATGCTGTCCCGGCTTTGTTTTTCAGTATTGACTCTGAAGAATCTAACTCACCGGCTTTGTTCATTTGCATAATTGAATAAAGTACGTTGGATGCAACTTGACTGGACTTTTCTCCTGCTTAAACTCAATATCTTATTCCTCAGTGAAGATTCTACACTTCTTGGTGCATTTTCAAACGATTTAGATCAGAAAGTGTTTAAGATAGAGGCCAGGCCCAGCCTTTAGGAAGCCAGGCACTGCAAGCCCCCTGTTTAAAGCTCATTATACCCATTATGAGGACAGTTTGGCCCAGACCATCTTTATATATGGTCATAGACAGGACAGCAGATTTAATGAGTGTTTGTACCTTTGGCGTGCTCTCTCGTTGTCTGATTATGTAGTCCAGGTTATTGGTGATGTGAGTGTCGAGTCCTCGTGCCAAATTCCAGGGTTTGCAGATCCAGTGGTTATCCTCTCCTCTGAAACAAACAAGGAAATCCCTCATGAATGACAACATGTACGTCTACATGCTAGAGCTGGGCAATTAATCCAGCTTCAGTTACAAACACTGCCTCCAACAGTTATGAAAACTGAATAATCCAGAATAAAAGACCCTGGTCCAACAGAACTTCCTGAACTTGTTTGGTCCTTTTTCCATCTATGGATGTTTTATTGTATTCTTATTTCCCCTTATACTTTCATTTATTGCTCGTCCTTTAAAGTCCAGACTAATAGCTTTCAGAGCACTTCAGTTCAATCGCTGATGCGATGCACGCTGAAATATTTGTGAGTAATCTTGATTTATAACCTTGATCTCAATATTTCAATACATAAATGTGGCAGTCCTATACATGCCGACATTATTATCAAGAAAACAAAAACAGGCTCGAACAAACTAAGAAACCAACAGGGTATTTTAAATCTCTTCCCAACTTTTAACCATGGAAGAGAACAAATCACATCCTGAATCCACTTTATCCGGATCAGGTGGAAAATTCTCCAAAAATGTTGAGGTAACCTACCACAGAAATTCAGTTTTTTTGTCACAAACTCCTGACCTTTCCTGTCTCAGTCTATAGTTCTTGATGAACTGTGGCAGCTCCGTCTGCAGATTGTAAGTCTCTGGCAGCCAATTAGGCGACAGCCCTCCTCTTGCTCTTCGAGCCACGGCGGCGAGGCAGTCCTTCACGGTGACGATGCTCTCACAGGGAAACTGGTTCAACATCACATGAGGACGCTCCTCACTTAATGTCCTGAAAAACAATCACAGACAGGTTTATAAAGAATTTTAAAAAATCAACAACAACAACAAATAAAGGAAAACAACAAACAAAAGGGCGAATTAATGAATATCAGAATCAGAATCAGAATCAGAAATACTTTATCTGTCCATTAGGAAAAAGTTTCAGTTGCTCTTATACACAGTATAGCAGCAGGAATATCAAATAAAGAAATTAAAGTAGTTAAGAGCATAAAAAAATTGTATAAAAATGAAGAAAGCAGATTGCAACATGCAGAATCTTCAAGCTATATCAACTTCCTTGTGCACGAAAACACATAAATAAAATAAGTGCGACTAAGAACATGGACAAGGAATTTAGACTATTAACATAAACACTATTTACAATTTGATAATAATAATAAAAATAAAACAAAGAATTAAATATGCAACATCAAAAATGAACATCTTCATGACTTGGTGCTCGCTGGAAATTGATCTACATGTCTAAAAAAAAACATAAAATATGGAAAATGATGTGGCAGATTGTTGACAGTGAAGTATCTGATGTAAATGTTTTAGATAAATAGGTGTCCTTAGGGGTGAGGACAAGAGAGGACTGAAGTTGGCCTGTTCTCACCCAGGATACAGATGGCCGGATACAATGCCCAGGATGCTTCACACAAACATTCTTCAAATTCTTGTTTCTTGAAAGACTGAACCCCTGTTGTTGGGTAAATAGCTGAAGACTTAATACAGACACCTAGGGTGACAAACCCTGTGTCAAAGGTTAAAGGTCCTTCACTTTAGGCTATCATGGGGTTTGCCCTTTGGTTCACGGGTCATTTATCTAAGATGCTCTGGTCCAATGAGAGTCCACGCTACATGCATGTCTGTGTATAGTTCAAACAATGAGTCTGGTATAAATACATGTGCTCTTAAATGTTCAGGAGGTTCATTTTGGCTTGGGCCTCTCAGGCTGTCTGGAGTGCCTGATTCAGACACTTGCTTGGTTTGTAATAAACTTCCTTTATATACAAACAAGTCTGTGTCGGCGAAGCTTCTTCATCATCTGCATCTACATATCAACACATCGAGAAACTACAACAATAACAGGAAACAGATGTTCTTTCAAGACACAGCTTGTCCCGAAAGAACATTTGGAGAGGGTTCTTGGAAATCAGCATTTTACGCCAGTAAAACTGCTATTTGGCAGAACATGTCCAGTCAGGGTTACCTGACAGAGGGGTACTTTGCAGGTAAGGTTTTTAAAAACGACTGTGGTGAACCACAGCCACACCCTCTTGAGTTTGATCATTCGTATCCTGTAAAAACATAGATCTGAGCACCTGCCAACTTCCTATCTTGGAACTGCAATTCGAGTTTTTTTATATAGTCGTTTTTATAACAACCTGACCTGCCAAGTTCCCCTCCATGTCAGGTCAGGGTGACACGACAAAAATTAAAAACTTTACAAATAAGAATACTCAAATATTTTTCCCAATTTTGCTAATCATTTCTAATTCTCTCCCTCTGATGTCTGGGAACATGTTGTTGAAGATTCAAAGTGTAGAAAAAAATCAACACGAAGGCAAGAAACAAACAATGTAGAGGCGAGCCTTTAGCAGTTGAAGTCTGGCGAGTTTATTCAGGACGAGAGACAAGAGAAATACAAACAGTGATTGAATGAATCTAAGAGATGGATCTGAAGTCTTCTGACTCTCCTAACCTAACCCTCAGTAGATTTCTCGTTTAGGCAATTGATAGAATAATTGTACATAAGTTGATCCCACATTTGCTTTTAAGACTGTTTGTTCTGTGTAATTATTAATCTTTGTTTCTCACTGATACAGGGAATCTCCGATCTACGTGCAAGCTGTATAAACAAACCCTGAACCTTGGACTTATACACCCACGCAGATAAAAGATTGATAGAAAACATTTGTGCCATGTTGCATTTGTGTGATTCCCCCACCCTTTAGTTATGCAACGTGGTCAATGTGGGTAGGGACTGCCTTAATAAAAAGAGAGCGAACACAGAATGTGCTTCAGAGCGTGTTGAGATTTGTAACTGAGCACATCTCTGCGTTCTCCTTGCAAGTACAAACTTAAGTCCGTTGTCTTTGCCTCATTTGTGTCTCTTTTCTCAGTTTCAGGTTGTTTGAACCTGACAGCAATCCACACCACATCCCCTGCGTACACATCTGGACATGAACGCGACTGCAGGCCATCCTCCTATTATGGAATTACTATTTAAAATGTTTATAGTATCCTTCCCATAACAACCCGGCCCACCGTGCTACTTCTTGTCAGGTCCAGTTGACCTGGAGGAAAGATGATTCTTGCCAAAACAGCACTTCCGGGAGCCATCAGGACAAACCTCCCCCACACATGGATAACTAACACTTAGTCTTGAAACAACAGAATGTAACAAATGTTTCCTGTTGCTTGTAAGCCGTTCGCCCTGACAATGTCAACAGTCAAATCTCTGATGTTCTGATTGTACCCTCTCCATCTCGACTCTTTAAAGCAGCGGTACTCAACCTTAACCAACTCAGGAGCCACACTGACCAAAAATATTTTTCAGAAGAGCCACAATAAAAAAATGTTCCTTCCTGACCATAACAAAATGTGAATTGATAATTTAATAGCTATCATGGAAGAAAACACTTGTGTATGGTTCTTTAACAACTGTCTTTAGCAAAATCTTTAACAAAATTTTTATTTTCCCAGTGCAGAAACAAAACAAAACAACTTTTTACTAACAAATAGCATTTTTCAGAAATCACAGTCCAACACAGCATAAAATCAGCTTTTTTTTTTTGCTGCAATCACAGTCCAACACATCATAAAAACAGCTCTTTTGCTGAAATCCCATCCCAAAACTGAATTTTGCCTAAACTACAGTCCGAAACAGCAGAAGAAACTGAATTTTGCGGTGATCACAGTCTAAAAAAGCAGAAGAAACTGAATTTTGCTGAAATAAGTCTAAAACAGCAGAAGAAACAGCATTTGGCTGATATTAAAGTCCAAAACAGCAGAAGAAACAGATTTTTTTATATCAAATTCCAAAGCAGCATAAAAATAAATCTGAATTTTGCTGCAATCAGTCCAAAACAGCAGGTGTCTAGTCCCTTTTATTTGCAATGTTTAAATAACCACGCATTTCCTCCGTAGTTTGCATCACTTTCAGACTATTCAGTGAAGAGAAAATTTGACTTACTTCTCTCACTGTGATTTTTGACATTTCTGCTGACGCACGAGGGATTTGAGGCACAGGGCCTCAGACTCAATCTGTTTCGGCTGCAGCATTTTATTTTTGAGAGGGCTGAAAATGCAGCTTCACATCGATACGTGGATGGGAGCGTTGAGATGATGCGTCTTGCAAGTTTGGAAATGTCTGGTAGATGCTCCGTTAACTTCCAAAACTCCTGAACATCTTTCGTTCTAAACTGGCACTGGAGTTCATCCGAATCAGTTAACTCCACAAACTCCGTTTGGAGCTGCACAAGCCCGAGCTGGTCGCTTATCTGCTTTATTTCATCGACCTCAAGCAGAAAAGGGTTTTTCACAAGCAAAAACACGTTGCTCTGATCCTTGAATTCACAGAATCTTGGCATGCAGTTTTACTGGAGCTCAGAGAGCATCTCACAGAGTTGTGACTGACATGACGGGGCAGCATTCTCGCGCATCATCATTTTCTGCATGGCGGGGAAAAAGCGGTAATCCAAATGACGGACACTTTGTTCGAATATATATGTATAGTAGGAGTTAAAAGAGCAGCACCTAGTCATTGAAGAGCCACATGCGGCTCGAGAGCCGCGGGTTGAGTATCACTGCTTTAAAGTAAAACTGAGCACCTCCATCGACTCCGGAGGCTGTTTGTTGATTTATTCCTGGAGATCATCAGGCTGCTTGCTGCTGTGGACACCGTCCAACAGAGACAAAAGGAGGACCATCCTCTCCTGTTCAGCTCAGATTCTTGAGCAGCTGATAAATGAATCAGTCTGACCAATGAGGAGTTAGTTTTTAGACGAAAGAAAACATGAGACTGCCTCAGCTCATCATGAGGAGAAATAACAGCGTGAAACATAAATCCAATAAATTACCATCATTGCTGCCTGATCTGATACCAAGAGCTGATTCCTCCTGCGCCTCGTTATCATCAAGAGTGATATTTGACTCAGACCACGAGCAGAGCAGGCCCGAGACGCCTTCAGTCATCAAAGTTTGGCAAATAAGACCTGGAGGTCCCAATCTTAGTAACCTGTGACCCCCAAAGTTATGATAACAGGGGCACCAGCCTCCCATCATACTGGTGTGTAGGGATGGGGATGGAAAACCAATACCAGTTGAGCAGAACCGGTCCTACCCAATGTGGCGCCCTAGGTGAGATTTTATATGGCGGCCACCTCTATAGGCGTTTACATGTTTAGGGGATAAAGGAAAAAAGCTATAGGGTATTGCTTTAAATTTGAATCAATGCGATCTTTTCTATTCTAAGAGTAATAGGAATAACCAGTTTAGTACAATTATATCAAAGATGAATTTCTACCCGACTTTGTGGCGCCCCCTGGAGTCCATGGCACCCATAGCATTTGCCTATATTGCCTAATGGGTCAGCCAACTCTGCAGTTGAGAATTGCAAACAACTCCCTAAAGGAGTAAATATCAAGAGCCTTTTAGTTTATCTACTCCTTTTACCTTGTTCTGTATGGCCTGCAAATTGAGGACTCCATGCTCTAATTAGAGGCAGTCAGCAGGAACGATAAAGACACCAAAAATCATGGAAGACGGAGCGGAAGTGGTCAGAACTGTGTCCTAATTTTTTACATTGAATTGTGGAAACTTGAAGAAGCGTCATGGATGACAGCGCAGATTATCAGGAGAGTCATGGGTCTGAAAACATATGAATGCCACACAGAAAATCAGCAGGAATCAATAAAAGGAATTAAATCAATAAGCACAGGAAAGTTGGGTCTGCAGAGTCAACTCCACTAGAACAAAAGCGAGACAGCATTTTTATAATACATTTTGCGGGTGTACATGGTTACACATGATCTGAAAGACAAACTCCTTTTCCTCTAAAATATTCTCTGATTGGAAGCTTTCAATGATTGGATGATTCCTGATAATAATGCTCCACCCTGATGTGCAACTCGAAAAAGGTCAACGTAATTAATGATTCCCCGCTCAGAGTGGCACCTCGGGCGCCATTGATAAGTTGTGAGCCTCATATTTAAGGGTTTGACTTTTGGCAGGCTTATTGCATTATTTTTCAACATAATCCCCTTCAGTATCTATACAAGTTTGCCAGAGATGTTTAAGGGCCACTTTTAAAGAAGTCCTTTTCGGAAACGACCTTTTTCAATTTTGGAAAAAAGATGAAAGTCTGATGGAGCGAGATCAGGCGAATAAGGCGGATGCTCAGTCAATTCAAAGCCACAATCTTTAATGGCAGCCATGGCAATGAAAGACTTGTGAACAGGGGCATTTTGTCCATTTTGCGAAAGTCACTTGCTTTGTTTACTTTAGAGTGCTACCTCTTAACATAAACTGACCAAATGACACTAGTCTTCTGGTACACAGCCTTAAATAGTCAGGAAATAGTAGAGCTGAAAAAGGACATCCCTGCTTATCTTCTTCAATACAAGGCTCACAACTTATCAGTCGGCCCTCATAGTCTCCTGATACAGAGATTCTGTCCACTTTTTATACGGCAAATTTCTTTGAGACCTACTGATAGGAGGCAATAAATTAAGGCCATAAAAAGTGACTACTTAATTGAGTTCATGGACAGTACACATCTGCCTTTTTGGACCATAAAAAAACAGCTGACCTTTCTGAAACTTCTGAAGATAGTACCTCTGATCGTAGCTTCATAGGGGAGCTGTGTCTCTGATTGTAATCACAAAGAGAAGTCAAGGCAGGGGATCTTAATTAAAGATGATCATAAATATATCAATATAATCTCAGAAAGGGGTCCAGGCAGGAGAACTTTGCAAATTAAACATTAAAACACCTGCTAATACATCTTCATGAAGGCAGGATCATATGTGTATCTGTGTGTGTGTGTTATCAGTAGCAGTGCCAGAATAAGACACACACAAGCTTCTGTCTGAGCTGAATGTCTACTTATGAGGCCGACCTGATACGAAATGCAGCCATCTGGGGGCCAGAACCAAACAAGGTCATAAATCAGAAGACCAGGTGTAGATTGCCCAAAGAGAGACTTCAGCTGAGTAACTTTATTTGTGATCTGATTATTTAATAAATGAACATACCTGTGGTCTAGTTCAGCTTTAACTAACTTGTTATTGTCCTTCTTGTTCAATTATATTTTGAATACAGCTTACCTAATCATTATCAGACATAAAAAACTGCCACCACAGTATCAATAAAATCCTATCAATTTCCAACACTAGAAGTGTAGAGGTACAGCCAAACTCACATGTTAATGCTTTTTTGTTATATATTATCCTCATATCAGCATAAATTTTATGTATTTATTCTTAAATAAAAGTTCAAACATGCAATTTTAAACCAATCAGAATTTTTTATTGTTTTTTGGAAAGTCTCTTCTTTGTGTCTTGTGACCCTTAGACCTTTATCCCTCATGAATCCGGATATGCAATAATACACCTAAAACCACAACCCTGTCTACAAAACTCAAACCTAAAGAGATACGCCAACATTTTTCCATCTTTTTGTGTCTTGCCTCACTCCCAAGTCCATGACAAGCAGATAGATACCATCCTTTCAACTGTGTGTCCATTGACAAGTAAGACAAGTAGGAGATGGGCAAAGCTTGCCCGTCTCTAATTAGCTGTAATTTTCAAAAGAATTATGGACTAAACTAAACCGCAGCGCTAAACCACCACGGACATGCTTGTAAGTAGGTCAAAAAAACAAAACTTAAATGTGACGGGTAACCATCTCTTCTGTTGACAACCTTGGGCTGCACCTGATTGGATGCTACCATCAAGAGGAAGAAAATGGGCGCATCTGATTGATTGATAAGACTGATAGGAAGTTGTCACTTTCTGTAAGAGTCAAAATCAAGGTCGAATAAAGTGGTGCAGGGATGACGTATTTTTGTAAGACAATGTGAAAGTTAACATCACACTGGTACCCTCAACCTCAGACATACTAAAACCTAATTGGATTTTGTAAACAAAATGTATATATCTACTATCATTATGATTATAGATGTATTATGGTCCTTTTATATGCCTGTGTGAAATGCCTTCATGCTGAAACTATAAACCAGAAACAAGAAATCAAGACAGAATATCTTGTCTCTGATAACAGAGGACTGCAGTGTCACATCAGCGGAAGAACTCACAGTTTCTGAATGAGAAAGATGACCACTGTTGTGACACGTTTGTGTAACTCTGAACTGCAATATTATTGGTTGATGCTTGTGTGATGAAGTGTACCTTGACTGTTTAAATATGAGAAGCTTAGGTGCACTCTTTAGTGCAAGAGGAAGTTGCCTTTGTTGTAAACTGCTAATACTCCTTGCAAGAAAAAGAACACAGACTCCTTTCTCCTGTCTCTTCTTTCCAACCGGGCTGTCAGTCAGGGGCAGTGTGGGAAATTTTCCTGACTTTTTTTTCACTGTTTTGGATTATTGTTGATAATAATCTGTGGAGAACAAAGAACTATGAAACCAAAAAAAAAAAAAAAAACAATTTAATGGCAAAATCAGGTAGAAAAACTGTTAAAGAGGCACTGCTAGCCAAGCTTGCAGCAAATCAAACCCATTCCTTTGCATAGCTTGCAGCTTCACTGCACGTAACATGCAGGGCTACAAGCCACTCATTACATCCTAGCAAGCTTTGTGTGGCTGCTTGTGATCCGATAAATAAGGGCAAATTAGCCACAAGCTAACAAGCTAGCAACACATAGTTGGGTCACTTTTAGCTTTGAATTAAGTTGGCATTTTAATCTGAACAGCAAAAGGAGGGGATTCCTCAGCTTAAAAGTGTTTGTGTTTCACCATTTTCTGAAGATTTTAAAGGTAAAATTAACTGTTCAATAGGCAATGCTAGCCTCTTAGCTCATGGCAAATTTCACCATTCATTTTTATTGCAAGCAGCTTGAAAGCATGATGCATTCAGAGGTTTGAGCCCAAAGCCTCTTTGTTTAGACGCCCCCATGCCATAGACGGTGTTGAATTGGCAACAAGCTAAGGAGCTAGCAACACCTAGTCTGGTCAAATATTGCATCAAACAGAGTTGGCAATTTGATCTTTCCTGCACACTATAAGGTTAATTTGCAAAACCGTGTGGAACCACCTTTCTAAAAGCATGTAAATAAAAACATGAGAGAGAAAAGCTGTTAAGGAGTTACTGCCATCCTCATACCATTCATTTCTACTTCATGCAAGCTCAGTGCAAATAACATGCTGGGATACTGCGCTGTGAGTTAAGAGCCTTGCAGTGAATCTTTTAACAGTTTTTGGTACTTATTTTTAACATAAACAAGTTTTTCAATGAAAATGTGAAACAGCATTTAACAAATTCACCCACTGCAGCCAGTTATGAAGACAGTCCTGAGATAAAAGAGTGGTTTCATATCCTAAAATGCAGTCAGCTCAGTATCAACTACCCAGACTAAAGTCTGGACCACAACAACACTGGGAAATTTCTCTGCCTATCCAAATATCAGGAGTCCTTCAGTCCAGGAACAACAGGGTTGTTATGCAATTAAAAAAAAAATGCAGAAATGTGTGAGCAGAAGCTTCCTGAGAACAAAGAAGCTGCAGCT
Source organism: Cetoscarus ocellatus (assembly GCA_037902135.1). Classification (NCBI taxonomy): domain Eukaryota; kingdom Metazoa; phylum Chordata; class Actinopteri; order Labriformes; family Labridae; genus Cetoscarus; species Cetoscarus ocellatus. The sequence goes on along the minus strand of JBAMNC010000947.1, from coordinate 429,569 downwards.
GGTGAGCAGGAAACTGGTGTGAGTCACAGTGTTTTAGTGCAGGGGGGCAGATTATGCCTAAGCAGAGAATCAGACTGAAGGTTGAAGCAGGAAATGTGCTCTGCAGACATGCAGACAGAATATTATAAATCGCAAACATTACTCTTATAACATTCTTATAATTCCTCTTAAGACATTTGTATAAAGTTTGAAGAAAATCCTTCAAGGTATTCTTGATTTATTGAGTTTACATAAAAGTAATAATGAGCAAAAGATAAATGAAGCTATGTGACCCTAAATTTTGACCTATGTTCTAGGGCCCGACCGATATGGATTTTTTGAAGTGGATGCCAATACCGATATTTGGCAGAAAAAAATACAGATTACAGATTAATCGGCCGATTAATTAAAAAAATATATATATAAACTGATTTTTTTTAAAAAAATGGTCCAAAAACACTTACAACAATGAATATATGAATTACAGGCAGAACATTTTACCATTTTACAATACTTTGTCACTAAGTATTTGTTTAACTTTACAACAGAGGGGAATTTTCAAGTACAAAAACATGCAAAGCATTAAACCTCTGGGAAATTATTTATAAAACCTTAAAAGAGTCACTCTTTATCTTGTACTTCATGTTGATGAAAATAATAAGGTAGGTTATAGTTCAGGTAGAACAACTTTTAAAAAGTTGTAAACAGGTCATTGTGAGAGGAAAGCAACAACATTCTTTTCATAAGCCTCTTTTATTTTTCTCCTCTGCAAGTTTCAAGAGCAAAGAACTTTCAAATACAAAATAAAATAGTGGGCAAAACTGAAAAATGAAATAAATAACCTTATTTAAAATGTAAATATATAGATGAATTATGAACTCCCTCCTGCCTTTCAGTCCCAGAGTCCTCATTAGTGCATCAGAAGTAGGTTTTAGTGCAGGTAGAACCACTTTTTTATTGTAAACATGAGGTAATATGTGTGAGGAAATCAGAATAGTTTGTGGGACACTGCACATGTTGCACAAACTTCTTTAAACAGGCCTAATTAAAGTTCCCAGCTATGAAGAAGGCTCCCCCCGATGACGTCAAACAGCTCCGAGGGAGCAATGCTAATGCTAGCATAGTTAGCTAGCTAGCTAGTTAGCTCAACTGCAGCGTCAGGGACAAGCAGGTGAAGCCAGGTTTCCATAATAATCATCACAGAACAGTCACAAATAAACCGATCCCCTGCCATCAGAAGGTCCAATTCGTCAGTTTTGTAAATGACAGATCTGGTATTGGTCAGCTCATCAGTGTCGGTCTGGCGGCTGCTTCTGTAGCTGAGCAGAGAGCCCGGTGCTCTCGCTATGTCCAGCGGTATACTGTGCGAGCGCTGAAAGTCGGTCGTTATGTCAGACTTGCAGGCAAAAACAACATTCAGCAACTGTGTGTGACTGTAGGTGAGTTTTGCCCCATACACTCCATCATCCATACACACAGCAGAGCTCAGAGCCGCTTTAACAACGCGCCGCCATCTTTCGCAACGTCATCATTCTGCGCAGCTAGGATGCCGAACAGTGTTTACTGTTTTATGAGAAATTAAGAATATATCGGCGTTATATCGGCAAAACTTTGGCCGGTGTTGAATCCTTTGAAAAGGGCTAAAATCGGCAGATTTAATCAGCCAGCCGATGTATCGGTCGGGCCCTACTATGTCCTCTAAAAGTTGCTAAATTAATCCTAGTCATAGTGGACATTTGCTTCATCAATTCATGAAATCCTTAGAACTTTTATTTAGAAGTTGCCCCATGACCCCAAAAATCTAAAAACATTATTCTTGTATCCAGTAAGACAGTTCAGAAAATAGCAATTATGAGTAAAAGGTAAACACAGGGCATCATGACCTTGACCTTTGACTCAAAATCTCCAAATCGAACAACATGATCTTTCAGTCCAGTTAGACATTTGTATAAAGTTTGAAGAAAATCCTTCGAAGCATTCTTGAGTTAACGAAAAAGCAATTATGAGCAATAGGTAAACATCATGCATCATGATCTTGACCTTTGACCAATCATCTCCAAAATCTAAAAACATTATTCTTGCGTTCAGTTAGAACAGGGGTCTGCAACCTTTGAAAAAGTGCCATTTTCCCCACCACGCCAACCAAAAAAACATTTGAACCTTAAAATGACGACAGCAGCACCTGCTGACTCTCCATCATTATAATGACATCAGATCTAAAAGCAAACTGCTTTATCAACCAACATGACTGCTCTATAACAAGTCATGTACTTTTGTTGCTTTAACTTGGCATCATTGTTATACCATATTATATTGCAATAACTAATTTAGAGCTAAAATGACAACAATGGCGTGTTTATCAGGCTTGTCAACAAAAATAACAGTCAATATTAGCCTGTGTTATCAGTGTCATTACTGTTTTTTCTATTGTTGTTACTCAGTTTTTTTTCCACAGGAACAGGTTTTACCTGCAGTGGAGAAATCATAAATATTTATTTGACATCATCAGGTTAGATGGGGGTCATAGGGTCTTCCTCTGACATTTTTAAACTTAAATCATTTCTTTCCTGCATTTTGATCATTTTTTATGCACAATTTTATAATAATCATGAGGTAGTCCTGTGATCTTTGAAATCTCAGTGTTTTAGAAGCTTATCCCACATAATTAATCCATTTTTAGTTTCATGTCAATCTTGATGTCTTATAAAAATATATGTCAGATGAACATATAGCACAGTAACTCACACACCTGAGTTTGTAGTTACTGAATGAGAGAGAGTAAGGGGGGGAGAGACTGACAGCTATTACATACAGCAGACATGGTAATAAAAAATATCCACCTGATATCTCTGTTTAAAAATCCCCCTCTTCAAAAACGTGGTCACAGTTGTGCTGAATTTATTGTCTCCCCGTTTCTCTCGTCTTTTCTGAAGCTTTATCACCGACACGCCTCCGTTTTAAAAGTTTGGATCCCTTCACAGCAGCAGCCGATGTTTTAAGAGCGAGTTTTTTTTTTTTTTGCTCCTCTGTCCTCTATGTGCAGAGAGCCACTGGCGAGGGGCAAAAGAACCGCATGCGGCTCCGGAGCCGCGGGTTGCCGACCCCTGAGTTGGACATTTGTTTAAATTCTAAAGAGAATCCTTCAGGGTATTCTTGAGTAATTCACAGTGTTCACAAAACAGATATTGTGACCAAATGGTAAACATGCTTTGTGATCTTGACCTTTGACCAATGTCCTCTAAAATTTACTGAACGAATCCTTGGGTCAGAGTGGACATCAATGCAAAATTACATGGAAATAGCTTAAACATTTATTTTAGGGGTTGCATTCACAAGCCCAGGAGAACAAAAAGACACCGTGACCTTGACGTTTGACCTCTACAATAGGCCAAGCTTCATTTAATCCAGTGAGATATTTGTCTCATGTTTGAAAAAAAAAAAAAAAAAAAATTTAGGCATTCTCAAGTTATTGAGTTCCCAAAATAGTATTCATGACCAGTAGGTTAACACAAGGCTCTGGGACCTTGACCTTTGACCCATGTTCTCTAAAATTCACTTAATAAAACCTTGGGCCAAAGGACATCTGTGCAAAATTTCATGAAAATCCCTTAAAGGTTTAATTAAAAGTTCGATCAAATGAAATCAACAAGACACAATGACCTTGACCTTTGCCCTATGACCTATAATATCCAAAAGCCTTACTCTTGTATCCAGTAAGACATTCGTATAAAGTTTAAAGAATAATAATAATGATAATAACCTAAATAGTTTGGAGTTAGACTTAAAACAAGTAATCATGAGCAATAGATAAGCATGAAAATCCATACTCTTGACCTTCAACCTACGTCCTTCAAAATTTACTGAATAATCCTTGGCTCTAAGTGGACATCTTTGCACATTTTTTTGAAAATCCCTTATTTTCAAAAAAATGTTTATTTAGACGTTGCATTCACAAGCATATAAAAACAACCGGGTACCAAGACCCTGTCCTTTGACCTATCATCTCCAAAATCTAAAAACATGATCCCTGTATCCAGTAAGATAATTGAACAAAGTTCAAGGAAAATTCTTTGGAGAAATTCTTAAATTATTAAGTTCAAAATAGTGATCATGAGCAATAGATAAACATGAAAATCTATAACCTTGACCTTTGACCTATGCCCTCTAAAATTTATTGAATGAATCCTTGGGTCAAAGTTGACATATTTGCACATTTGTTTTGAAAATGTGCCAAATGTTATCACAAGCAAATTAAGACAACAAGATTCCACAACCTTGGCCTTTGACCTATGACCTCCAAAATACAATCACTTCATGCTTGTATTCAGGGGGACATTTGGTTTAAGTTTGAAAAGAATCCATCATAGAATCTGTGAGATATCGAGTCTGTTATACACTCAGGTCAAATTTAAATGAGGGCAGGGACTTTTGGTTGTTTACCCAACAGACTCTGAGGGGACTTTCCACTAGAAACCAGAGGAGGGGCCAGACTGAGTCACTGCAGCACACCGTGCTCAGCCCGTCTGTTTCGTTTAAGAGGAAGGAGAGCCTCACATGATCGGCCCAGCAGAACCATATTTGGTCAAGAATGAGGAGAAGCCTTTTGATTGGCTCACACAGAGCAGAGGCTGATGGGCGGAGCTTCAAGTGTGAAACCATAAAGTTGCTGAAGCGTCTGTCTCTGCATGAGTCAGGCTGGAGTTCTGATGCTTAAAGGACCATTCTGCTGTTTTTTTGATTGGATATTTAGGTTGTTGTTCCTGTTGACCAGCAGGAATAAAATGTTTCAGATTTTAACAAGTGGAAACCCAAATGGAGGCACATACAGAAATGCCAAAAGCTGCAGTTCTTCAAGTCTCCACTTGAGGCTGGCTGCAGGAGCCTGGGAGATGTTGTAACAGTTGGGTTCAAAAAATGTTCTCAGTCTAAATATGTTATTTACCCACGTGCTCTCACTACACGGGTGGATTTCATTATTTCGTACCTGTTATTATTTCATTGAGGATTTCTGGTCAGAGACATGATTGACAGGTCTGTGGGGTCCACATGGCGGCAGTATTGGTCAGACGACCTTAAGTTCCGCCTCAACATGGCCTCTACATCTGTAAGTAGGTTGATTATCCTTGTAACCATCTGAAAACAGTTTGAAGAAAATCCTTCAAAGAATACTTGAGTTACTGTGTTATAAAATACTTATTATAAACAAAGGTACACTTAAACTTAACTTAAAGTAGGGGCCCTGGCCTTTCTTTAGTCTTTAAAAGCTGTTTCTTAACAACCGTTTACACACAGTACTTTAAGTATTTATCTAAACCTTTATGCTTATCCCTTATACTTTCTATCTCACGAAGCAAGGAGTGCTAATTTGAACTCTTCTGTGTCAGTAAATGCACCATAAACCCCAGGCACTGTCCTGCTGCTGTTACAGCCCATTTCAGGTGTAATGTTTGAAAATGAAGCGATCTGCCAGATACATTTCAAAATTATTTGCATTTTGCATTTGTTTAGGTCCCTCAAGTTCACATTTAGGAGAATTTAATTTCAGTTTATAATGTTCTCCAAGTTGAGGCTTGTTCACATTTTCATGGTTTTGCCGTTTAAAAGGGTCGGGTTAAAGTTAATCATCAATCACACGCTCTCTCTGCAGCTCGTTTTGACTTTCCACAGTAAACACGAGGAGGTGAAGGGGAGAGTCACTGGAGGAGAACCAGATCAGTCTGCCTCTCGTGGTCTGAAAACTGCTGATTCACTTCCTTAAATATGAGGAGGCGGTGATCAGATCAGTCCAGCAGAGCCTTATTTGGTAAGGTATGAGGCTAGGGAGCTGATGGGTGGAGCTTAAAGAATAAAACTATAAATACGCTGAAGCTCTTTGAGGCGCCTGACAGTCGCTCAGACTGTGGAGGACCAAGAGCATCCAAGTTGATGTTCTGGACTTTAAAGGGTCATTCTGGTGTTTTTTACTGGAGCTTCTGTATTTTTAGATGTTCTTACTCAGTGAGGAACCAAAAGTTCAAGTTTCCTTCTGCTGAGTTTTTTTTTTTAGCTTGCACCTGTTTGGGGAGCGCTGGAGGCGTTAAATAACCCTTTAGGTTTGTGCTGTTTTGACCACTGTGGGCACAGATGGCTGCTTTGTATGTTTTTTTTTAAGGTAGGGCAATATGACCTAAAAATGAAATCCAAATTTTTTTTTTCCACAGAACTCGATTCCTCCTTCTCAAAGACAAAAAACAACCCCATGTGATTAAGAAATAACATTGAAGAAGATCTGCCTTAATTTTATAAAACAATAAATCAAAACTAAACCGAATTTCCATTGGTAGTTAAAGTGCCTGCTGCAATTACCTCTGCCAAGACTGTTCTTCTGTGAAAAGGATAACTCAAAAAGCTGTGAACCGATTTTGATGACATTTTCAGGGATTGTTGATCATGACACAAGGGACTGTGATTGGATTGTAGTGGTGATCCAAATCCAGATGTGGATCCAGGAATCTTGTAAAGGATTTGTTTACGATGTGAAGTAAGGCAGTTTTCCACGTTTTTGACAATAACTCACCGGACAACGTTGGAAAAGCCTTGGTGGGGGGTTGAGCTCTCAGAACACCTCTAGTTTTCATGTTTGCCATGTGCAGCAAAATGAAATGAATAGGATTGAACTAGGCAAGAGGTTAGCAGCGCTCTATAACAGCCTCCACTCCTCATTTTGTCATCGAACATGCAAATAAAAACACAACAGTAATACATGATTCGGGAGGCCATTCAAGGAACTACAGGTTAGCTTTACCACAGATTTCCACAAAGTCCGCCTGCGGAGTGTAGCGTCCGGGTAGTGGCTTTGCTCTGACTGATAGCGCTCGTCCTTGCCCGCTGGGAGCGTATTTAAAGTTTTGGGCAGCTGAGCACAGGTCTGGAAGCTTAAAACACGAGCTCATAAAAAGCACAGCAGAACCACAACTTCACAAGGTGATTGTGGGTTTGAGAGTTAGTTAAATGTTCTGCTTGATTGTAAATAAGAGATCAGATATGGATATATGCCATACATTTGTGTACAACAGCTTAATTATGTAAGTAGGGCAACTTATGTTAATGCTACATGTATAAAAAATACTAAACTCTAAATCTAAAAAAATTAAACTCATTTAACAGGAGAATTAAAAAAACAAATTTATTTAAAAGATGGAAATTAAAAGCAGCAAAGTGTGCAGAGTGTCTTATTAATTTGTCCTGAATCTTTGTGTTCCTTCATAAATGGGTAAATTCAGCGACTTTTAATATACACTGCCTGGCCAAAAACAGTTGCCACCAAAGAAAAGGTCACACACTCTAATATCTCGTTGGACCACCTTTAGGTTTGATTACAGCACGCATTCGCTGTGGCATTGTTTCGACAAGCTTCTGCAATGTCTCAAAATTTATTTCCATCCAGTGTTGCATTAATTTTTCACCAAGATCTTGTATTGATGATGGGAGAGTCTGACAACTGTGCAAAGCCTTCTCCAGCACATCCCAAAGATTCTCAATGGGGTTAAGGTCTGGACTCTGTGTTGGGCAATCCATGTGTGAAAGTGATGTCTCATGCTCCCTGACCCCCCCCTTTACAATTTGAACCCAATGAATCCTGGCACTGTCATCTTGGAATATGCCCGTGCCATTAGGGAAGAAAAAAATCCATTGATGCAATAACCTGGTCATTCAGTATATTCAGGTAGTCAGCTGACTTCATTCTTTGGGCACATAATGTTGCTGAACCTAGACCTGACCAACTGCAGCAACCCCAGATCATAGCACTGCCCCCACAGGCTTGTACAGTAGGCACTAGGTATGATGAGTGTATCACTTCATCTGCCTCTCTTCTTACCCTGATGCTCCCATCACTCTGGAACAGGGTAAATCTGGACTCATTAGACCACATGACCTTCTTCCAGTCCTCCAGAGTCCAATGTTTAAGCTTCCTAGCAAACTGAAGCCTCTTTTTCCGGTTAGCCTCACTGATTAGTGGTTTTCTTAAGGTTACACAGCTCCCTTCACATTGTGCGTGTGGAAATGCTCTTACTTTCACTATTAAACAAACCCTACTGTTGTTTTCTTCGATTTGATTTGGCCAAACATTTAAGTGATCGCCGATCACGATCATTCAAGATTTTTTTCCGACGATGGTTCCCCACTGTCCTTCCAGTTTTTAATAATGCGTTGGACAGTTCTTAACCCAATTTTAGTAGTTTCTGCAATCTCCTTAGATGTTCCTCTGCTTGATGCATGCCAATGATTGGCCCTTCTGAAATAGACTAACGTCTTTTCCACGACCACAGGATGTGTCTTTCAACATGGTTGTTTAAGAAATGAGAAGCTACTCATTGCATCAGCTGGGGTTAAATAACCAGTTGCCAGCTGAAAGGTAATCGCTCATGCAGTAATTATCCAATAGGAGGCTCGTATCTATTTGCTTAGTTAGATCCAGGTGGCGACTTTTTTTTTATGGCCAGGCAGTGCATATAGATAGATGTGTGAAATCATAATTTATCTGATACTTTGGATCACAGTTTGTCCATTAGGTCATTTTAATCCCCTTTGAGGATGAAGGTCTTCTCCTCATCAGCAGATTTTTGCCACAATTCTGCATCAGAACAGAACATCTGAAACTGATGTCGGTTCATCCTCATTCACTTTTTGACGGCCAATGAATATCCACTGATGGTATGCGTCCCTCATGGACCGATTTATTTACCAGTGAATTAATTAATTAAAAATGTATTAACCCGACATAACCCTACCACACAGAAAAGGACTGACATTACCAAGGGCTTCTTTCCACTGAGTTGTTAAAAAGATTATAAATGGAGATAAAATAACGTATTGAATGGAACCTGATGGGGACTCTTGTTTCTGGAGCAGGTCTCTAGTGGATACTCGAGGAACTGCAGGTTTCAGCTGCTCAGTTTTAGTGTGATCCTGACTGATTTAACATCAATAAGAACACTTGTCTTGTTCCTTTTTTAGGGTTTCTTTTTCTGTTAATGAATTTCTTCTTCTGAGATAATTTTTATTGTCAATTACACCTCCATGAAGCCTTTCTTCAGTAGAAGAAATAGCTATTTCATATGAAATAGCGTCATGATTTAATGATTTATGTTTTTTGTTACTAAAATCAAATCAAGTTTGCTCTGACCTGAAGTCCTTAATGTGGCTGTAGCTCCAGATGATATCGGCCTCGTCTTGGTTTTCCGTCAGCTGGAAACGAGGGTGTGTGAGGTTGTTTGTGACCTGACACATCTCTGAGTAAACCCTGACAATAAAAATAAACACATAACAATATTAGTTTGTTAAATATCCCTGTTATAGTGCATATTTTAGGATTTAAATACTAAAGAAGGGCTTTTTTACTGTTTCTGAACACACTGGTGGATGAGAAGGATCAAAACCAGGATATGAAATCCAGATTAAGACAAAAATATAAAGATACAACAATTATATAGATAATGGCAAAGATGTTAACCTTCATAAACATAAAAAAAGAATATCAATATATGTATTTAAAATAAGAGTGAGAAAACTAAACTGAATATCAATGGCTTGAGAACTTAGTAACAGGAAAAAAATGAAGTTACCTGAAAATACTGACCTTTAAAGGGTTAAAAACATGATTAGTGTTTGGTATATATATTTCAGGCTGAAGTAGTTTTTGAAGACTGACTCATTTAGGTGGGAAAATACTTAATATACAACATTTTTAAAACTGATTTTAGTAGGTGGCATTTTTGTCACTCGGACCATGACTGTGAGTTTTTTATTTTTAGCTTACGAAAAAAAACAAACAAAAAAAAAACACACAAAAAAAACCTTGCATCAAAATCAATGTTGGTACCAGTTACCGATCCATTCTTAGTCCTGAAAATAATAAACTCCTTGAAACAATGTTAAGGAAATTATTTTATTTATTTATTATTTTTTATTTTAAAAAACAACACAACTAGGAGGTATGTAAACATACTGAACTTTAAAGAGTTAAAAAAAACAATATAGACTTTTAGTGTATATATTTCCGGCTTAAGTAGTTTTTAAAGACCGACTCATTTAAAGTGGAAAAATACTTAACATACATACTTTTTAAAGCTGATTTTAGGAAACTGACATTTTTTTTGTCATTAGGACCTGAGTTTTCTTTTTAATCTGACAAAAAATGTATCAAAATCAATGTTGCTGCCAAGCATTGACCCATTTTAAGGGCTGCTATAATGATAACAAACTAACTAACAAATGATTTTATGGAAATTATTTATTTATTAATGTGTCACTTTTCGAATAAGAAAAAAAAACTGTGGAGTTATGTGAACATTCTGACCTTACAAGGCTTAAAAACATAATTTTCATTAGTATTTGGTATGTATATTTCAGGATGAAGTAGTATTAAAAGACTGACTTGTCTAAAACGGACTTTTTAATACATAATATGTTAAGAGCTAATTTTTGGAAGCTGACATTTTTGTCATTAGGACCGTGTGTGAGTTTTTTATTTTTTTTATCTAAAACTGCAAAAACATTAACAATGCATTAAAATCAATGTTGCTGCCAAATATTGACCATCCCAGAGCCTAATAATAATAAACATCAAATTCTCATTTGAAATGTGTTAAATGGAAATTATTTTAGTTATCTATCTTTTATTTTTCTGTTTAAGTAAAAATACTGTGGAGTTGTGTGAACAAACTGGCTTTTAAAAAAACATTTTTAAATATTTTATATGTATATTTCAGGCTGAGGTAGTTTTAAAAGATCAATTTTTTACAGCAGTTTTTGTGAAGCTGACATTTTTTTTTAAATCATTGTGGACAAATGCTTCAGGATATTGAAGGAACTCAAATAAAAAGTCAAATTGAGAAAAACAGGTCAATTACAGTTTAGCAGAGACTTTTCACTCTAGACCTCAAATAAATAAATAAATAAATAGAAATCAGAATCTGTGATCATAAGTCTGGAAACACTGACATATTGGAGATCATCAGAAATCCAATATCATGCATCTGGACTTTAAATACAAAATGATGAAGTAAATACTTGATAAAAATCATAATTTATGCTTTAAATTGATATAAAATAAAGCTGCTGATCAGACTTACTTGAGTATTTTGTCCCCCGGCACACTGTACAGTTTGATCTCTGCGGGAAGTTTTTCCTTATTCTCCACTAAAATTTGCTGCAGACAGAAGAACAGTTTATCACTGAGTTTCATGATGCTTTTTATTTTTTATTTATGTTTATATACATTGTATACTCTTTTATATAGAAATAAAAAAATGGACATGATAGAAAGGTCAATGCAAAAAAATGTTCGATTTTGTCCAGGTACAAAACTTAGGGTTTTTTCTATAATAAAATTAATAAAAAATCTGTTTGTAGGTTTGATTTGGAGGAAATAAAACAAGTCTAACGTCTCACAGAGTGGTTAGAAGTTGAGAAATAAGGGCGCGGTGTTCGGCTGCAGGAGAAAATTAGAGGTCGAACAGCGTTGTGGTCTGAGGTGTGAAAAAACATTTTTAAAGGCGAGAAACTGTTTAACTGATCCAACTGATCTGCAGACCTTGGTTGTAACTAATGCTTATTTAAGCTCCTCTCATCTTTCTATCATCTGCAACCACTCTGACGTTTCTCCTCTGACTTCTGGCATCAACGGGGCAGTTTCACCCAGAGAACTGCTGCTAACTGGATATTTTCTCTTTTGTGGACTATTCTCTGTGCATCATTGAGACTATAGAGCAGTTTCTGACCAACCAGCCCATCTGGGTCCAACAACCACGCCATGTTCTAAGTCACCTTCCTACTCCATTCTGATGCTTGGTTTGATCTTCAGCAGGCTGTCTTGATCATCTCTACAAGCCTAATTGCACCGAGTTGCTGCCATGTGATTGGTTGATTTGCCTTAACAAGAAGTTGTTCATTGGTATTCAAAGGAACAAGTGAGTTTAAATCCCTTAAAGGGTTCTCCAGACACTGTTTGGACGTTTTACGAAGCAAATCATTTGATCAAACAAACTCATGATGACTTAATAAGAAAAAAAAAATCACTTTATTTCCTTTATATTGAGACAGAACTCTAGATCTTTTGACCACAAATTATTTTCAGAAACTACATTATTGACCCACATTTGGGTCTCAGCCCACCAGCTGAGAACCACTGTCAGTATCTACTTTTAACATGATGCACCAAACTTTAATAAAATTACTCAAGTCAAAATAAATTAAGTTATTTTACAGACTTAAAGGCTGATTTATGTCAGTGTCAGGCCTCACCTCGTAGTAAGAGTCCGGTGGCTCCGTGGTGCCTTCACTGACGTCGTCTAGATCAGCTGGTATCCATGGTAACAGACGACAGCGCCTCACCAGGGCTTTGGTCTCTCCATACGTGTAATCGCGGGTAACCTCATCTGTGGGGATAATCAGGTGTCTTCTAGTTAGTATTAACTGTTAAAGGGATACGCCAACATTTTTTTTCTTCTTATGTCTTGCCTCACTCCTGAGTCAATAACAAGCAGATAGACTCCATTCTTTCAATTGTACGTGCAGTAACAAGGAAGAGACGGGCAGAGCTCGCCCACTGCTAATTAGCTTAGCTCAAACACTGGAGGTCATTGGGAAGTGTTAGCCTGTCTCTGCCTACAGTCATCAGATAAACTCTTCAGCAACTCTTAATGGTCCTGTGTGCATGTTGTGACTCATTTTCATTTTCACTGCATTATGTTACGTTATTTTCTACTATCGTCATACTTTCTTCCTCTACTCTTAAACAGAGGCTTTGTTTTGTTAACCTACGTCTGCAGTGGTTTGCTCTAGAGATGTGATATTTGCGAACAAGTTGAGTCTTTTGAACAACTCTTTTGAGAGAAAATTTCTTAAATTTGCAGGCAATTTGCATTTAAGAGTGGCTCGCAAACAGACAGCTCACTCACAACTGTGAATCAGTTCTTATCGTTCACTTAAACAAGCTGTTCAAAAGACTCAACTCATTTGTGAGCGTAACAGCTCTAGTGCAAACCACCACGGAAGTAGGTCAACATAAAGCCTCTGTTTACGAGTAGAGGAAGATATTATGATGATAGCAGAAGATAACGTGACATAACACGATAAAAAAATGAATCGCAACAAGCACACAGGACCGTTTAGATTTGCTGAAGAGTTTATCTGATGACTGTAGGCAGAGGCAGGCTAACGCTACCCAATGACTCCCAGTGTTTGAGCTAAGCTAATTAGCAGTGGGCGAGCTCTACCCGTCTCTTCCTTGTTACTGCACGCACAGTCGAAAGAAAGGAGTCTACCTACTTGTCATGGACTCAGGAGTGAGGCAAGACACGAGAAGAAAAAAAGTAGTTGTAACCCCTTTAGGAACAAAAACTCAGTCAAAATGTGAATTAATATAAACATAGTAAAGATTGAATGCTGTCCTTAAAGGGACAGTTCAGGTTTTTTAAGGTGGGGTTTCTGTAGCATCAAGTCAAGCCGGCGTACTTTCCACCCTGAAGTGGGTAATTTATGAGGCTTTCAGTGACAACATGTGCTGCTCAAGAAACCCCCATTTAAAAAATCCGAACTACCCCTTTAAAAGAAAATAAGATCAGTGATCTCTAGAGATAAAATGTGAGTTTGAGGGAACTTCTGTTTCTTACTTTTCTGAACAACCAAACAAACTTCGTCTAAATTATTAATTAGTGACTTTTACGACTGTAAGTGCTGAACAGGATTTTGACGGAGGGAAGAGAAAGACGTGCAGGAAGAGAGCCACAGGCTTAATTTAAAAATTCACTGCTCGAGGAGCGACGACACGAGGAGACGACTACAGGACATCAGCACCAGGACTTCTGAGGTACGCCACTGCACAGATCATGGGTTGCATCAGCATGTCGACATGTAGTTGTGTGCGTGTGTGGATGTGTTTCAGAACCACAAACAAGTTCAACTTGTTTAGCTGATTATATTTGTTATTATTATTATTATTTTTTTAAAATTTATTTTAACCCTCTTAATTTGTTTTATTTCTTCATTTCAGTTCAGATTTATTGTTTGGAATTTTATTCTCTGTTAATCAATTTTCTTTTCATCATCCTACTTTAGCGGATTTTATTACACATTTGGTGTTTGTCTATCTCATTTTACCATATTATTATTTTAAATTTTATTTTTCTTGTTAATTGTATGAAGAGGGCTTGGGAAAGGGAAAAGAATGATATATTACCTGATAAAATTTGGAGGACTGCACTTTCTCATATTCATAGTTGCTCAATACATAGCAGACACAGGCTAATTCAGTTTAAAGTGATTCATCGTTTTCAATACTCTAAGGTCAAGTTGCATAAATTGTATTCTTCTGTGTCTCTACTGTGTGATAAATGTAAATCAAATGATGGCATGTTGTTGCATTTATTTTGGAACTGTCCACTTTTTCATTCATTTTGGTCAAAGATCTTCTCTTTTTTTCTGGGGTTTACCACAGGACTCTGTCCCTGGATAGGAATTTGGCTCTTTTTGGATGTTCAGAGGACTCCTTAATTCTCCCTTCACACATTCAACCAGTGTTACTGATGGGCATGGTACTAGCCAAAAAGGTTATTCTTAAGGACTGGAAGACACTGACTCCACAATGCTTCAAAATCTGGTTACATGAGCTTGTTTCAGTTACTCACCTCGAGAAACTGCGGTTTAACAATGTAAAAGGTCAACATAAATGGGAAGCATCATGGGGTCCCCTGTTGAAATATCTGGACTTAGCCTGACGGTATTTATATAGACTGTGACAGATTGTTTGCTTTTTTTATGATTGATATGTATTAACAGATACTTGTTTGTCCTTCATTTTTAATCTATTTTTACCCTAATTGCATCACTCTCCTCCTGGTGTGGGTGTTTGTGTAGGTGAGTGTGTGTGAGTTTATGTGTGTATATGTAGGTCGGGTTTGGGCATTATTTTTATTTTTGTTTTCTCTCTCTGGCTTGTATGTTATATGTGTGTAAAGGTAAGGCAATAAAAATAATAATATATTTTTTTTCTTTTTTTATATATTTATCTATTTTTCCTGATAGTATTTTTGTCTCATTTATCATGATTTTTTTTTTGTTTTTTTACATTTTAGTCTTACCTCCTGTGTTTCCTCATTTTAAATTCAAGATATCGTTTCCTCAGTCCCATAGGCGTCAGTTTAGGGGGGGACAGGGGGGGTGTGTCCCCCCCACTTTTTGTCAGGGGTCATTTTTTCTCCACCACACACAAATCCTTCCCGTGTAAGCCATTGTAACCCCAGTTATTTTCAGAGTATAGAAAATTTCCACGCTCCTGAACGCACCATCCACATTCGTTCGAGAGTTGCAGAGAGACGCAGCAGACCTTCCCGAGGATAAAAAAAAAAGTGAAGCTGCTGTAAGTTTGCGTCTGTGCCAAGTTGAAGCTCCAATGTAGAGTGTGCTTTTTTTTCTGATAATACCTGTGGTTAGTTAGAAAACTTGTTTGCTTGTTCAACCTTGTGATTATCCCATGTAATAGAGATTTGCAAGGGGGGGCGTTTGAAGTTGTTTGGCCTTATCTCAGTAGTACCTCAGTCGGGATGGAGCAGAGCTAACGCTTAATTATCAATAATAGACTTACCGTCTCTGGGGTGATATATTTGACATGCTGATTTCAACATGAAGTTAAACATTGTTGGGGGTTTGTAATTTATACAAAAGTGTCAGCCCAGCTCTCAAGAGGTTTTTATTCAACACGACAATCACTTAAAACATGAAATAAGTCTACGCATTTTATAGTAGCCATAAGTAAAATCAATTATAGTCATCATCCCAAGCACTTCTCAAAAGTCACTTTTGCCAGTAGCCATCCTCCCCATGTTTCAAAACAAACTGACGCCCATGCTCAGTCCTCTAATTCTGTTTTCTGTGAGAATCTACTCTTAATGTCTTTGTGTGTGTGCGTCAGTGAGTGTGTGTGCTGTATGTGGATCGCAAGGGTGGGTAGGGTCTTGTGTCTTCATTGTATTCAATCTTCTACTTTTTATTTATTTATTTTATTTTATTTATTTCTTTTTAGATAAAGCGCTTTGTGTTACAAGACTTTGTATGAAAAGTGTTTTACAAATAAAGTTTGATTGATTGATTGAACTTACAGAAGCAGAATCCTCTTTCTTAAAGGTCTGCACTGCTAAAATAAAATAGGCCTGTGAATGTACATTATTCTACACTGAAATTTATTTGCAGTTTTGTATTCCCAGTGCCATTTGAAAATTTTGTGGGCAAAAACCGAGGTTGTATCTCATTTAGAAAGTGACGTTCACACTTTTCTTCTTCCTACAGGCAGCTTTTTTATGTCCCCACCAGGCAACAAAACAAGTATACGTGTGTGCATCTGTGTGTGAGTTTACCTCCTTCCTGTAGGTTCGTGTGTGTGTGTCGATGTATGTGTGTGTGTGTTTACCTCCCTCCTGCAGGTTGGTCAGGGGCCACAGTACGGAGTAGGCGAGCTGACCCTGAATGTAGAAGAGCGGTGCCAAACCAAAGGAGGGCCGATCAGAGTGCTGGATCTGAGAGCCGAACTCGTCCATGATGTACCACACCGGGACCTTCTCCTCCGCTGACTATGCAGAAATAAAGTTACAAGTTTTTAATCGTAAAGAAGAAAACAGATGAAGACGTGTGGATTTGTGAGTCTGATTCCAGTAAATGAAGAACAAATCCACTGGACGGGAGCTGCAGTCACAGTGATTCGTGGTGGAATAGGATATAATATGTAGCCTTATGTGAGTATTTTTATATTTATATTTATGTTTTCATACAAATGTTCATTTTTATAAATGTATATATGCGTATGCCTATTTTTTTTATAAACCTATCTCTTCTTTCTCTCTCTCTCTCTCTCTCTCTATATATATATATATATATATATATATATATATATATGTATATATGTGTGTGTGTGTGTGTGTATGCATTTTTATATGTCCATTTTTGTAGGGTGACCATAAATCCTCTTTTGTCTCCTCATGTCCTGCTTTTTGGTCATAAAATTAAGAGTACGAGGTTTGTCTTTAGTTCAGCATGAGAGTTGTGTGGTGTCTGTTTTTATGTCTCCTAAATTATTTTGGCTTTTATTTCAACAGATTGTTTTTTGTTATGTGATTTATTCTTTTTTTTTTTAATTCTTTGATTTTAATAATTGTTATTATTTGGCATCAATTGTTTTTAATTGTTTGTTTTTATCTATATTTCTTTATTTTATTAAATGCATTTAAATGCACTTTATAAATTAAGTGAATTGGAAACATGATTTATAGATATTTGTTTCTTTATTTGTCAACATGATGGACAATAAAGATTCATAACGTTTATATTTTTTTATGGAGACAGATAATTTAATTGGAGGTAAAGTCACTGGATTTAAGCCTGTACATAAAAACCAGATATGAAATATTCCTGCTTTAATATTCACCCCGTGTGAGACGTGGTATGTCTGATTGTACTTCCACATGCGCTCCATCACCAGCTCCACTGTCTCAGGGTCGGGGAACTCGCCGTGGAAGTCCACCCCTGTGAGGGACGCCATCCTGGACAGCAGGCCGGGGACCTTCTCCAGCTGCTGCCGGGCGCCATCGACGCGGTAAGTCCAGGCGTGGTCCACCAGGAAAACACTAAGGATGGCAGAGACGCTCAACTTAAAATATGTCTGTTCAATAACATATAATAATATGTATGTTTAAAATATGTATGTTATATTTTATATGTTAAGGGAATACAATTTAAGCTGTTTTTTTTTAATTGTCTGAACTTTAAGATACATTTTTGCCAAATAATATTAATAAAAAAGAATCAGTGCAAATGAAAAACCAAGTTTTATTTGACTTATATTTTCGGTCCTAAAGCTGACTGCAGCATATGAAAAGTTCTGTATTGTGTTCATAATTTAGTGCAGTAATTTAGCAGTTTTATAATTTTAGATATTTTATTTTGAGAAGAAATTTGTTTTGTTTTGTTTTAAACAGAAGTATATCTTGATGTTTATTGTGCTTCCTGAAAAAATTATTTTTGCAAAACTGCTGCAAAGTCGTCTATCCTGGGTCCAATTTACTGTGAAATTTTGAGCCTTATAAATATATACTTATTTAACCTTAAATGATTAAGTACAATGATTAGGTTTAAAGGGAAATATTAAAAACTGTAAAATTCAAATCAATAAAAAATAAATTAAAGCAACAAGAATATTTATACAATAGTTTCTGATAGACACTTTTTATTAATAATTATGGAAACCAATAACAGGTTCTTAAAAATGACGATGATTTTGTTAAAATTCTAAATTCAGCTTGACCATGATTGTTTATTTTTATTATTTCTTGATATTTTGCCGAGTTTGTTCTTATTTTATTATATAACATGAATTTTTTAATTTAAGGTCTTAAATCAACATTTAAGTTTTAAATAGAGCCAACCTGCAAATGTTTTTTTCCACATCCGTATTTTTATTTGGAGTAAATAAAACGACAGAAAATCTTGAGTTAAAAAAATAAAGTCTTGGATATTCAAGTAAATTAAAATAAAAATTAGTTATTTAATAAATACACATTCTTTAAAATAAAAAAAGAAAACCTCTGTATAATTTTCTATTTTTTAAAATTCTTTAAAATTTGTTCAATTCATTTTGATTCTGTTGCCGGGTACCTCCCGGCATGATCCACCAGGAAAACACTGAAGACGGCAGAGACACTCGGGTTAAAATATCATGTTAGGTAAATATAATTTAAGCTGTAACTGATATGTCTAATCTTACAAAAATATCAATTCTTTAAAAAAAAAAATGAACTGTTCATTCATAAAATCAAAAAAAATCACTATAAAAAATAAAATAAAATAAATAAATAACTAATTTACCATGAAATGTTTGGCCTTTTGTATGTATGATGTATTCTTTATGCATGGAATAAAGTATTTATGCTTCATTAAAGATTACATCTTATTTAGCTAAAAAAGAAAAAATAAATAAAATGATGAGATTTAAACAAATAAAAACATTTTAAATGTTTAATTTTAGCTGTGATTTTAAAATTTACAAACTTTAATAAAATCTTTTTTGTAATTTTTTTTTATTTTGAAAAGTAAAATTCTTAAACTAAAAACAGATGGGAATACAGTTGTGATAAATATATTTCTTTAGTTAAACTATTTCCCCTTTCGAAATTTTTCTTGTTTTATTCATGAATATAACTATTTTTTTCTATCTTTAAAATTTTATTAATAGCTCTTGCAGAGTGCAAAACTTTTAAAGGTGCACACATTCATACTTATGTTTGGAGTTTAATTTAAATACTAAATACTGAATTAAAGATAAGGTCCTTACAATACTAAAGATATTTGAGAAGCATAAAACGTCCTTATATTTATATATATTCAATATTTTTCAAAAATCCATGCCTCGTTTTTAAAATTGTGTATTTTATTGGAGCACAAAATGGCTGCCATCCAATAAAAATGCTGTTTTATCACGATGAAAGTCAAAGTTTCATTATTAAAATTGGCTCTTTTTTTATGTTTTCAACAATTTCACAAACTGCTCGAGTATTCTCAAACATATTTAAATCACTTCTTATCATTTAAAATCTTGTTTTTAATCTTTTCAAGCGGATAAACTCTTAAAAGTTTCATGGTCCTTTCAGTCTGCTCTGTGGATTTTACGAGCACCAGCTTGTTTGTCGCAGGTTACTTTTCACTTGTCCTCTGGCGCCCTCACCTGGTGGGGTCGGACACCTGCAGCCCGCTGTCCCGGGTCACCACCACCTTACAGTGGACCTCTGCTCGGGGATTGTCCTTCTTCTTCTCCGCCTCTTCCTCCTGATTCCCTCCATCCGCATCCTCCTCTTCTTCTTGTTGGTACTGCATGATCCCGAAAACTTCGCCTGCATCATAGATCTAAAACGGAAAAGGGGACTTTATTTCGTTACCAGACCTCATAGGATGATTTGTCTATTCAAGTTTGCATGCGTAGAATTTCTATAAAACACAATTTTCTACGCTGATAAAACGCTTAAAACACATTTTATGTTCCACATTTAATTTCGGCGTGTGTTTGAAAATATAGAAGCTGTTTAAAAATTGTTTTTCCTCTTTTTAGAAAACTGTCAGCGTGGAGAGGGGAAAACTTTCGTCAACGCTATTGTTAGATCTACTAAGTAATACGTTCTATTCAGTTGGCTGGATATTGTTGTTAGAGCTGCCATACCAGACTCACTAGCAAGTTATACCCATTTTACGATAGATTGCTTGTAATCTTCGAAATACACGAAGAACTGAATCCCTTTCAACACAACAAAATACACATTATTATTATATTCTATTCGGCTTATATGAGATTTTCATAGCTGCATTTTAAAAAAGTTCATTATAGTCAATATTGCCACATTTGTGAGGCCAACACATGCCCAAGTGGGTGGATAAATAATAAAAAAAAACGCTTTCACAAATTAACATTTTTATGCCGTTTTCATCTAGAATATACAGGCTTCGTGTGCATGCTTGCATCAATACCATATCCATTGTTATAGAGGAAAATAATTCAAGAAATGTTTAAATTGGTGATTTTTTAAGTCTGATTTTGTAAATTCGTTTCGTTATTAAACGATAACAGGACTGACCAAACAGATGCAAATGTCAGCCTGCCTCTCATTTAATTTATTTCAATGCTAATATACTTAATTCAGCATTATATTACAGTAAAATGTAAATAATCCCGCTGTATGTTCTTTTAATCCAAACCTCATTGGTGATTTTGTGCTGCAGACTCCTCCAGTAGACTTCAGGGATCCCTGCAGACTGCAGAGCTGCGGCATGAAGAGCGACAAAGGCTGTGAACTCCTCTTCCTCCTCTCCCTGTAGACATATCGGCTCTGTTGACATCTTTATATTTAGTACTTATACACGTGGAGGATCATATGAAGAACCCCGGAAACAGAGACCTACAGCTGACAGAGCAGTGCATTGTGGGAGGTTTGTAAAGGGCTCCATCTGCTGATCTGAGGTGAGCGTGCAAAGAATTCAACCCAACGAAGTTTAACATAAAATTTGATGCATATTGATAAAAAAAGGGGGTTTATTCCCTTAAAATGTAATAAATTAAACCAGGTGAATGCAGTGCTTAAAGTGATGGGGGGGGGGCAGACAGCTGCTCTTAGAGACTCTGTAGACTTTTTTTTTTTTTTTTACACATTATGAGAGAATATGAGCAACAAAAATGTCATAGTTTCACCCATTTTTTAGTCTTACAAATATATTATAAAGACATTTAAACTATTTCTGGAGCATTAACGGAATAAGGCAACATTATAGGTGTTAAATGTACAATTTGTGGCTTATTTTGCAGTAAAAAGTGTTTTTTATGTTCAAATTTATAATTTTGGCCCTTACCACGTACAGTATTATCTAACGCTATGTGTTTTGGCACATCAAAATAAACTCATCTAAGTTTTTAAACTGCAATATTTGGTATTATTAAAGAGTACACTTTAGTTTTGTACACAATTTTTTTGTGTGTGTACTATAGTGTGTTGTGATGCAAAAGTTACTCGCTCCCAATCAATTAAGCTAAAAGGTGATCAACTCACAAACAACCAATAACTTTGTATTTTGTGCAGATTACTTGAAGGTAAATCAGGGTCGGGCAACTTTGATTACCAAGAGGACCACATTAAAATGATCTGCATTACCAGAGGGTCAAATTTGCACAATTATAGTAACATTTATATCTATCTATATATCTATATATATAAATATAAATATAAATATAAATATAAATATATATCTATATCTATATCTATATCTATCTATCTATCTATATATATATCTTTACATATTCAGGACAGTTTTAGCCAATTTTATGATTTAAGTAACATAATTTAGGAGTTATCAGATTACAAAATAATAAGTAAATAAATATATGAATGTATGAATAAATATAACATGTTGATAACCCTGTGAAAATTAATTGATATTTTTTCTTGAATTGAGATCTTTACCTTTTATTTTTCATCTTATTTTTTTTGCCAAAAAACTCCTTTAGAATGTGAACAATATTCATCATATGATTGGATTTGATCTGTAAATAACAGATCAACTGATCATTCAAAGGTCAAACAGATTAAAATTAAAATCATACAAGAGCAAAAACATCTTCATTTATCTAAACAAGAATAAAGCTGCTTTATGTTGAAGTATTTGATTTAAAGCAGATTTTATTCAAATAAATAAAACAAATTAGCATCAAAATTGCACATATCAAAGTATGAGGACAACTTTAATACTAAGAAAAGCTTATTGCTGGCAAAATTAGAACAGAAAACATGTTAAAAACACAGAACATGAAATAAATGAGGATTTATTAAATAAACGTAAAATCTTTGTGCTGCTCACTGAACATCAGTTGAGTAGATCTTGTAGCTTATTCACTTTGACACAATCATTAAATTATAAATATAAGAGTTAATTATTAAAGAAAAACTATGTGCTGTTACTCAGATGATGTTGGATTTATTGTGGCATGAATTATTTTAATAAAAATGTTATTTATAACAATTAATGCATGATTAAAAATCCTGCTTGACAATTTCAAGCCATAAACTGCTTGAAAACTGCTCCATACTTCAATTAAAACTTGTTTGACAATAGTTGTTATTAATTTTTTTTTTTTGAATTTTCACAGATACAGGGACACTTAAAGATCCCAAAATTAAACTAGAAAAGCACCATGAGAGCGCAGACCTCCGCCAAGCAGCTCAGTTCCACTCATAAATTCTGATTTCCACCCAACATTATAGTCCTATATTTATTTTATACGCACATTGTGGAAAGAAAAATATCAATCTGCAAGAAGTGTGATTATTGTTGATATAAATATCATCCAATAGAGTGACCTAGTTAGTAGTGGTTCTTCTAACTTGTTGACTGAACCAAGTTGCTGCTGCTTGTACAGATGTTGGTGTTGTGCGCGCCGCGGTGCTTCCAGTGGGCGATGTCACCAGCCTGTCGGCACTTCAGTGCGTGGCGCGTTCGCTCTATGTAGAGTTTGGGGGTTAGGTTTTTACACTCACACACACACAGACTTATGCTATGACAGACTATTTCCGTATTGACATTATCATTAGATTTGTTTGGAGTGAGTAAACGGCACGTTTGGAGGGACTGTAAGCGAGCAGAGCTTCCGCATATGTCTCTATAACATTAATGGGCTCACAGTAATGTTACTAGTGGTTGTGAGTTGTAGAGGACTGGGGTGTTTATTACAATTTCGGGAGAGTCTGCTGAGAAACCAAGGCTCCAGGGACAGCGCTGGGCTTTCTCCATCGGCAAAACTTTTCCTCCTCTCCTCTGTGTCTGTGCATGCACAGCTTTCACTGCTGATTGGCTGATCGCTGTGACATACCTCTGCGTTTAACCAGAGCGTGTAAACAATCGGATGACGTTGAGGGTGGGACAAAAGACGGCCCAGTGTGAAGTTATGGGACTTCATCATAAACTTCAATGTTTTTTTGTGATGTCAATCTGGATCAGATCAGCTCCAAAATGTAATGGCTTCTTCCTTGGACCAAAACACACCTCTGGTAAAATTTTCATGTCAATCCATCCAGTAGTTTTAGCATAATCTTGCTAACAGACAAACAAAAAAACAAACAAACAAAAGACAGACTCCACTGAAAACACCTTTGCGGAGGTAAAAACAAAAAAATTAGACTTATTCCAAAACTGTCTTAGGCTTCATGATCATAACCTTTTTTTCCATACCATAGATTTTAGAACTGTGAATCTGTTATTCTGGTGATTGATTGGTTAAAAGAGCACCAAAACATTAATTTAATTTTTATCTATTTCATAAAACAGCTGCATGAGTGAAGAAAACATTCGACTAAATTAATAGACAACATAATTAATCGAACATATTTGAGCTTTAAAGACTGAATTTTTGGGCATTAAAAGGAGAAATTAATCATGTGCTGCCGTATATTTAATTGTTTTTCTTCATTTTCTTATTAGTTTATATTTTTATGTCATATTTAAAAACATATTTTAACCCTTTCAAACTCCAGAGTAAAGCTCTGATAAATCCACAACCCTGCTCTCTGATTTGTGCACAAATGTACTTTTCTTGTTTAGTTAATTCACCAAATATCAGAGTAAATGTAAACATGACTAAACGGATTTAAATATTAATAATATTAAATAAATTGCAGTGACTGTATGGACAATTTTGTTGCTTTTACTTGTAGACGCCTCCCCCGAGGCTTCTTCTACATTTTGAGGAAACATTCTTTGGCGTTGCTCCACACTTGGATTCCCTGCAGAAAGAAAATAGACTTAAAGACACTGAAATAATTAAATTCACTTTATTAACAGCCTTTTGACCTTCACATAACTGACTCGTACCTTTTTGCACATGCTGATCTGCATGACAGCGTAGTTGATGAGCGCCTCCCGCAGGTCTTTGTCTTTCTGCTCTTTAAATCGCTGCATGTCCACCAACCCTCGCTCCACGTGCTCCCTGCAGAAAATCACATTGAATAAGAGCCAAATTAATATTGATAGGGCTGGGCAATATGCACCAAAATCCATAACTCAATATTTTATTTAATATTACATTTTTATTATATTATATTATTATATTATAATTTATATTAATATTTTATTTAATTTTATCATGCAACCTGTTGCACAATGACAAGTAAACTTTCTTGTATCTTTATGCAGAACAGCAACAAAAAACCCTCTAAATTCCATATGTTTTGTCCTGAGGAGAAAAAAAAAAAATTTAAAGCTTAGAAATAATTCTAGTAAGCAGCAGATCTAATCACCCAAAAATAAAGATTCCTTTTCTTTGCTTGTATATTTCAATAATCAAAAATTGAAAACAAACTTCTTCACACACTGGTGCACTCACACTAGGCCCAGTTGCCATGCTGCACTTAAAGGAATAGTTCGCCTTTTCTGAAGGAAGGTTGCTCAAGGTCCACAGCACTCATAAATATGATACGCCAAAAAAACAACTTTCAAGCTTTGTACCTGAGTGGAGATGGTCGGGTTCGGACAATAATGCCAATTAAAGCCTCATAATGAACCCACTTTAAGGGTAAAACTACACAACAGGAAGATTCTTTACAGCGTTTACCTTTTCCTCGACAAAGCTCCCGTGTTTGGAACTACTTAGTGATGCTATGTATCCTTCCACCAGCAGCTCCTCTCATTAGACATTCAGGGCCGAGTGCTGCAGTGGGTCAGTCAGAGCACAAACTGATATAGATCTAACTGTCCTGGATTTCACAAAGATGGCTCCCTCCTGTATTTATCTAAGATGTAAAAAAAAAGGGGAAAAAAAAAGGTCAAAATTCTGATTTCACTGTGATCCATCATGTGACGTGAGCCTTGTCCTGTATGGAAGCTGTCTGGGCAAAAACTTGATATCAGTAATATCAAAGTTCTTCGTAACAACGCTTCTCCTGGACCTTTCTGGTCCTGGACCTTTCTGGTCCTGATGGTAAAATGGACTCCGCAAACAAGATGTTCTGTCTTTGAAGAGGGTGAATCCTGACATCCATATTCAACAAAACAAGATTATGGAAGCTGTTTGGGCATATAATTGATATCAGTGATATCAACCGTAGTTCAGCTCTACTAGTACTCAAATTTGGAGTAAATGTACTCAATCTTGGTCTACTAGTGCACAAGTAGACTTTACCAGTGAAGCAAAAGTAGACACCTTAATTCTATGTATTTAGGTGGACACTAGTACTACTAGTACACTATTGTGGGTATACTAGTACTACTAGTAGACCTAAAAATGTTCACTAATACTACTAGTAAGCCTTATACGCTAATAAGGGGGCAGGAAAAAGCAAATCCAGGCTTCCCATTGGCTTTCGAAAATATTACAACCATTCAGGGTGCTGGATTTGGTTATAATCTCTCCTACTTCATTTGCATTAGTTCTATTAGTACTACTGGTGGATTTTTGGGTTTCACTAGTACTACTAGTAGAATAAAAACAGTCTGCTAATACTACTGGTTAGATATTTAGAGTTTACTAGTAGTACCAGTAAACAAAAACCTTGTTTTACTAGTAAAGGTTTTTGGTGCACTAGTGTGTGAGTTGACCTTACTATTAAAGCAAAATCACCTACTAGTACACCATTTTGTCTTACTAGTACTACTGGGAGAGCTTTAAGTTTTTTTGAGTAAAGTCTACTTGTCCTCCAAATATGAGTACTAGTAGAACTAAACTACAGTTGATATCACTGATATCAATTTTATGCCCAAACAGCTTCCATAGTCTTTTTTTGAATGTGGACGTCAGGATCCACCCTTTGCTAAGACAGAACATCATGTTTGTGGAGTCCATTTTACCATCAGGACCAGATCTAGGACCAGAAAGGTCCAGGAGAAGCGTTTTTATGAAGTCCCACTCATGACAGAAATGGGCCTCCATGTTCATGGGCTCACAGTGCAGGTGGGTGACCTGTGATCCGTCATGCTCCTCCCTCCCTCTTTCTACCCCTGACTCCATCTGCAGAAGTTCCTCCGGAGACCGAGGACCCAATCAACTGATGAGAGGACAGCAGCGTTTTGCTGGTGGAAGGATACGTAGCCCAGATGTCCCATCATAAAGGGCTTTGTGGAGGAAAAGTGAAACCATGTGAAGAATCTTACTGCAGTGTCTAGCTGAGGGAAATGGACCATGTGCTGAAGTTCAGTAGCGAACCTCATCGCTGAAGCTTGAGCACGACATGCCTCGTGTGAATGCACACTGCGACTGTGGAGCCAAAGCGTCACACGGGCGTTAAGATTTCATCAGCGTGAACAGGACTCCCGACTCACTCGCACTCAACGGTTTTCTCCTTCACGGTCTCCTCCCCCTCCGCGATCAGCTCCTCCAGCAGCTTCAGCCGGGCCTCCCTCTGCTCCGGGGCCTCCTGACCGAACAGCTTGTTGGTCATTCCTTTAAAGGAGAAGGTCCTCACGATCTGAGGGAGGAGTTAGTTAGACAGCTGTTAACACCCACAGCCCCCCAACAGAAAACAAAGTAAATTTAATATGAAGAAGTAAATATTTGACCCCTGTGGCGAGCTCCTCCCTCTGCTGCTTTTTAGAGATCAGGTCCTGAGAGGCCATCTCCAGCTCGAACTGGGTCAGCTCATGTTTCCTGCACACTGCTCTGAAAATCAAAGACAACGAAAACACTGACCAAAAACACCCTTAATTAAGTTAAGTCACCACTTAAAGACATATAATTAAGTAAAGTGACCACTTAGATACATATAATTAAGCTAAGTGTCCACCTAAATAGAATTAAGGTGTCTACTTAAATACCTATAATTAAGATAATTGACAACTTAAATATGTAAGATTAAGTGAGCTCTTAGATACCTTAAAATAAGTGACCACTAAAATACCTGTAATTTAGTTAAGAGACACTTAAATTCCTATAAAAAGTTAAGTGGCCACTTAAATACCTATTATTAAGTTAAGGGAACCCTTAAATACAGACAATTTGGTTAAGTGACCACTATAATACCTGTAATAAATTAACTGACCCCTTTAATATCTATAATTAAGTAATATGACCACTTAAGTACCTATAAGGTACCTTAAGGGACCACTTCAATGCCTATAATTAAGTCACCACTTTAATACCTGTAATAAAGTTAAGTCACCACTTTAATAGCTATAGATAAGTTAGGTGACCACTTAAATACCATTAAGTTAAGTAAAGTGTTAAATACCTATAATTAATTTAAGTGACCTGTTAGATACCGATTATTAAATTAAATGACCCACTTAATACTTAGAATTTAGTAAAGTGAGCTCTTAAGTACCTATAATTCAGTTAATTGACCACTTAAATACCTATAATAAAGTTAAGTGATAACTTAAATACCTATAATTAAGTTTAGTGGCCACTTAAATACATATAATTACGTTAAGTGACCACTTATATACTTATAATTAGGTTAAGTGAGCACTTAAATACCTAGAACTAAGTTAAGGGACCACTTCAATACCTTTATTTATGTTATGTGACAACTTGAATACCTTCAATTAAGTTAAGTGACCACTCAATTACCTTTGATTTAAACATCAGCAGGTACTAATGTTCAGCAACATTACAAAAAATTCAAGGACAGTGAAATAACTTCAAACTAGTTTGTGTATCAGACTCTTCGTGTCGCACCAAGGCTTCAGCTCGGACATATTAATGTTTAAGAAGTGGACATTATCGGAGCTTTTAGTGTAAAAACATTGATAAAACTTCGCCTACCTCAGAGCTTCAGCAAAGAAGAGATATTCTTTAATTTGGTCGGCATAATGTTCCTCCTCCTCTAAGATGTCGTCTATAGAAGCAGCATATCTGCAGAAAAGTGATATTAACCAACATCAGTGTGAAAACAACAAACTTAACAATCATTTCAGGAACACTCAAAAAGCTTCTGGTCAATGAAAACACTATTTCTGAATTTGAAACTCACGCGTCCATGTGATGACCGGCACTTTGAAGGCCGTCGCCCATCTCTTTCTCTATAGCGCTCCACTCACTGCAGGAAAACATGGAGGTGAACACATTTAAGGGTGTTAAAGTTCGAAATCACTTACTTTTCCACCTTAAACACCCATCTGTTGGGTAATTTACCGAGGACTTTTGAATAAATATTGCAATCAGTTTAGTATCAATTTTGACTGGATGTCTTCATTTGTTCAAAGATAAAAATCTGCCATGATGTATGTTGGCTAATTTGCTTCTACAACACCACAGAAAAATGTATTACAGCATGAAGAATCAAAAACATTTCCAAAATAGTCTTTGGTTTTATTTTATCATTTACAAAAAATAGTAAATTTCATTTGCTATGATGGTATGATATGATTTTGTTAAGGTCAAAGAAACTGTAACAACTGTCAGGGACTAAGAATTTAATAACTACTACCTTGGTCAGGTTACTTTTATAAAACAAGTCTTTATTCTCAGTGGGAATTATTGGTAAAATTATGTTAAGATAAATCAACTAAGGAAGAAAAACTACTATATTTCTGCACAGGGAAAGTACCTTTAATTGTCTTTCATCCCATGTTTAGCTTCAGAATTTAGCTTTACTGTTTTCAAATATAAATACTAATTCTGATAAAAGCTTGATATTTATAATTCTGTTAAATTACAGGTGTTCTTGACCATCTTATTAATAATATCCATACATATGTAATGATTTGTCTCTCTGACACTGAGAAGACAATAATGTGGCCCTGTGGTAACTAAAATCCATACTCTATAAATTAAGCTGCCTCGTCAAGCCTTGCTCTTAAAACATCAATAACGCTTTCATTAATATTAATACTGCATCTCCTAACCATGTCTGAATAATTCAGTTCTACTTGGAAGCTGCAGAGAAACATCACAGCATGCTAAGAGTCGGACCTGAAGACTCTTCCGTAGTTCCCATGGACCTTGTAAACACCGTACAGACGATCTGCAACCCTCTGCAAGAGTCACAAACAAAATAAAACGAAGTGTTGGACTGAATATAAACGACGAACAAAAAGTAAGTAAATTAGTGTTCGGTAGATTATTTCTTTGCTACTTGTTAATAACTGTTTTCCTGATTTTTGGCAGATTATTCATGGATGCAGCCCACATCCTCAGCTCTGCTGCTCATCCCACAAATGCATGTTCTTACAAATGTGGCCCCATTTGAAAGGGAAATAAACAGGCTTTACAACCGAATAAGAGTTATTAACAAGAAGTATTATAAAAACGAAGAAATAACATATTAAACACTCATTTACATACATTTTGTGTATGTTTACATAGTCTATACATAGATGTGATGATCCACTGCACACTACCTTTACAGCAGCAAAGAGCAGAAACACTGAGTTACAGACAGGCTGATAAACTCTAGATCACTGGGTCTCTGAGGGAACCCTTCAAATAATATTTTTATTGGGCTTCATCGAGTAAACATAAGATCTGCCCTCAAATCAGCCTGTTTAAAGCAGTAATTAGAAAGTTCTTAGCTAGAAGACATCAATTCTGTATATTTTTGCGTGTAAGAAGGAGAATGAGACCTACAGCTCGTGCCCTGAGGAGCTGAGATGTGTGGGACTGCAGCTCGTCGCTGTAATGCTTCATCTCCAGGAAACGCCTGAGGGAGAAAATGTGGCTCAATTTGAAATCATTAGCCTTTGAATGTTGTAATAGAAATAATGTCAAGAGCAAACTTTCCACTGATTGGGAAATCAATCATCTCTGGACAACCTTTAAGGGACGGGTCAGTGTTGTTGATTTTGGGTCACATCAGGTATGTATAATCATCTGTGAGTATCAATCGCCATGTGCACTGTAAGTATTCTGTAACTATTCAACCAACCATCCTGTGCATTACATTTCAGTTTTTATATTCTTAATATTTATCCTTTTTACTGTCTTATATTTGTATATACGTAGAGTCAATTGCACTGTCCTGTGGGAGTTATCTTGTATATATTTTGTACTTATACTGTACTTATGACTATTTTATACTTTACTTATAACTGCTTGTTTGATCTCCAATCTTGTCGTATATTCAGTATAATGACAATAAAGGCCATTCTATTCTATTCTATTTTGCACCTTTAAGGAGAACAAGCTCAGACGATCTCATACAACAAACCTAAAAAATACTGAAATATCCCTTTAAGTCTGTAACATGAAACACCAACATTTATTATCATAAGAGGGAGTTCATACATCTGGGGCTGCCCAAAGGCCAAGCTCATCCCCTAGACCTTCAAACCTTTTAAAACTCAACTTGATAAAATTTTTAGCGGTGGGTGACCTTTGTCCGTCTCTTACTTGTTACTACACGCACAGTTGAAAGTATGGTGTCTATCTGCTTGTCATGGACTCGGGAGTGAGTCAAGGCACAAAATAAAAAAAAAATGTTGGCGTATCCCTTTAAATAAAGAGGCCAATCACCCATCCTGCTACAGGTAGAGAGTGATAAGCTTTTACAAACAAGACTCATGGTCAGGTTAATGATGGCATGGTGCTATTTTGGTGGCGGTCAATTCAAAGTGAACTTGTCTCATACGGTTCAGCCTGAGGATCTCGTACAGCACGTTTAAGAAACACAAACTTACTTATCAGGATTTCTCACCCTGAAGGTGGCACTCAGCGCTCTCAGTCTGGAATCTGCCTGTAAGAACAAAAATAAAAAGCCTGATTATTTGAACATGGATTGATTCATAGTGAAAAAGCTCCAGAAGTGTTCAATACCTTCGCCTGAAATCCTGTCTCATACACCACCTCCTTCCAGCCGTGCTCCTACCAAACACAGCAGAAATGAAAACTTCATTCACTAAAATCTACGACCGAGAACCTGAACATCTGCACTGAGCCTCGGCAGCACACCGTACCTCGGTAAGGAAGTGGTACAGGATCTTGTCATTGGAGAGGACAGGGTGCGAGGCCACGCGGAGCAGGAAGTTCTCCAGGCCGACTCGCCGGCGCTCCACAAAGTCTGGGTCCATGTTGTCTGCAGATAGTTTGTGCCAGACGATCTCTGCCTGTATGCAAGAAAAAAATCCAACCATAATAATAATTTTCCATGTTAATGGGACATAATGGGCTTCATCTCAATACCCCTAAACTGCATCCATGCCTTTTCCACTTGTAGGGCCCTATAAAATCCATTTTATTTTTTTCCCAAATTCTGTTTTTTTCGGTTAAATTTTTTGAGAATTTGGTTTTTAGTATTTTACGTAAAAGTAACCCCGAGACACTGTATAAAGTACTGAAACATAGAAAATTTATTCAGTTATGACTAAAAACTTTACCGCTTAGCTGCAGTATGATGTTCCTCCTTTTTACTTAGGTGTCTGTAAATCTTCAGGTGGTCCTCACACGTATCTTTACGGGTCCAGTCAACAGTATGTTGACAAAATTCGCAGAACATTTGATCCCCTGACACATAATAATGAAACTGCCCTGCCCCGTACTTTGGAGTTAGCAACATGTCTGCTGCTAATTGTGCTTGGTTTGTTATCACTCCTCCAACAAAAAGTGGATTTGCTGCATTAATACTCTGGTCAGCGGAGACACGTTTGTTATATTCACCAAGGACTCTACAAACTTACATCACCAGTTTCTGGCCTTGCATGCACACTAACGTGATTTTGGTCGGTCTCGCAGATCTGTGTAAATGCGCATCATTATCAAAGCATCACCGTGTGAACGTGGAGTGCTTTTGAAAACGCAAAGGAAAAACTTTAACGCTTCTGGTGACAACGCTTCACTTCCCCTCGTTTACACAAGGGGAAGTGAAGTGTGCATTGTCCCCAGCCTTAGAGACCCCTTTAGAGCATTTCCCTCAGAGATACATTCCTTTTTATTTCGACAAAAACCTTTTAAGTAAAACATCGCCTATTTCCGTGATATTCTGCGTTTAAATTGAATTCGTTTTTGATGTCCGATTCTGTGATTCTGTAATTGTGGATTTTATAGGGTCCTATACTTGCTTCTCTTCCCTGCGTCTTAGATTGTTTTCACACTTTGATCATATGGAAGAACTGTTCTGATATAAGTTTCCTGTTCAGCATGATTTATTTAAACACATGAACACAGGAAATGATCTTCAATCGCAGCATTGTTGACTCAGTCTGGCAGTTTACTTTTTGCTTTGCAATTCTGATGTCAAATTGTTGCTTTATCTGCCAGGTCCTTGTTGTCCTTTCTGCCATGTTGAGGAAGTTTCAGGATTGTCTGTGCTGACAGTATCTAGGAATTTTCAGTAAATTTTGCAGTAGCAGAGCTCAGAAAACAGTGCTTACCCTCTTCTCAGGCAGAGGAGGCACCACGATGTACGGATAGGTGACAATCAGGTAGTTCCTCAGAAGCTCAAATTCACTGTATCTCCTCCACAGAGAGTCAGGGGCTGGATTACGACCTTCAGCGACTGCATCCATGGGTCTTTGGAGATGCAGATGCAGCCACAGGGACACAAGAAAGATGTGAGCTCATGAAAGATGCATATCAAAATGTCCGAGCTTCATTGCCCTTTCTTTTCATACAGGGAGAGTTCAGTTCTTACCGTGTTTCGATGAGATACACAGTGAATGTCTCCTGCATGTTCACAGCGTTTTTCCCACTTCTTTTCTCCGCCTCGGCGACACAGATCTCCATCCTGCGAATCAGGGTGGAGCCCTCCTCCACCATCTGAACAACCACAACACAGAGAAGCATTAAGAATCTTCTGGAAACAACACTTTGGTCAACAGAGCGCCCGCTGTTCCAACCCAATCTGCTCATTCCCAGTAACTCGTTTTGTCTCAAAAAGGTGTTCAAATAAACTTTGGGGTAAAGATGTTTAAGATTTTATAAATTCAGCATCCTGCATACACATTTAGATGACACTGTTTTTTATGATAGATAGCACCGAAAATCATTGAAGCTCCAAAGACTGATACGTATGTGTCAAGAACATAGGAGAGGAGAGAAATCTGTACACCAAAAATGACAGCAAACTCAAGAACACCTGAGGGTTTCATCAGGGTGATTGGTTGAAAAGTTTAGGAATTTGACCCCTGCAGTCCTGGCTGAGAAACTTTATTGTTATTTTTGCAAATATTAACTTGTTTTGATGCCTTCAACATGTTCCAAAAAAGCTGGGACAGGGGGCATGTTACCAATG
This sequence comes from Cetoscarus ocellatus, assembly GCA_037902135.1. Lineage (NCBI taxonomy): Eukaryota > Metazoa > Chordata > Actinopteri > Labriformes > Labridae > Cetoscarus > Cetoscarus ocellatus. Next base: position 395,877 of record JBAMNC010000947.1, on the reverse strand, counting down.
TGTTACATCGCTGAATTCTCTCACATTCTTGCTTGATGCTTGACTTCTGTTGCTCAACAGTCCGGGGTCTCCTTCATAATGCTCCACACATTTTCAGTGGGAGACAGGTCTGAAGCCATGCTGCTGTAACACGAGCAGAACGTGTCTTCATCGTTTCTGAAATAAGCACGGACAAACCTGAAAAAGATGGATGGCAGCATGTTGCACCAAAACCTGTATGTATCTTTCAGAATTAATGGCGCCTTCACAGATGTGCAGGTTACCCATGCCATGGGCACTAACCCCCCCCCCCCCATACCATCACAGATGCTGTCTTTTGACCTTTGCTCTGATAACAGTCTGGATGGTCCTTGTCCTCTTTACCCTGGAGGACACCACATCCATGATGTCCAAAAACAGTCTGAAATGTGGACTCAGACCACAGCAGACTTTTCCACTTTGCCTCAGTCCATCTCAGATGAGCTTTGGCCAAGAGAAACCAGCCAGGTTTCTTGGTGTTGTTGATATATGCCTTTGTCTTTGCATGGTAGAGTTTGACCTTGACCTTGTTGATGTAGAGATGAACTGTGCTAACTGACAATGGTTCTCTGAAGTGTTCCTGAGCCCACATGGTGATACCCTTTACAGAATGATGTTGGTTTTCAATGCAGTGCTGCCTGAGGGATCAGAGGTCACAGGCATTCAGTATTGGTTTTCAGTCTTGCTGCTTACCTGCAGAGATTTCTTTTTAATTGTAATCGATTTTTTTCTTAAACTGTTGTATTATTTGCTCAGGTAGTTGTTCACAAAGAATGAACCTCACCCCATCATTTCTTCTTTCAAACTCAATCATGACACCTGCTTCCAATTCACCTGCTCACCTGTGGATGTTCCAAACAGGACTTTTTAAAGCATTACTCAACTTTCCCAGTCTTTTGTTGCCCCTGTCCCAGCTTTTTTGGAACTTATTGCAGGATTCAAATTGAAAATGAGTGAGTGTTTGCATGAAAACAGTACAGTTTATCAGATTGAACATTAATATCGTGTTTTTGTAGTGAAATAGTTTGGATAAAGGTCTTTCAACTCAGTGTCCCAACTTCATTGGAATTGGGTCTGCCCTCTGGCTCGCCTGTCCATAACAAATACAAGCTAGCCCTGTCCCGTTAGCTTAGGTCGGTCCACACCTAAACCCGCCGTACCCGTTCACCGACGAACTGCTCGTTACTAAAGACGTTACCGTGATGGTCAGGCTGGTGCCCCCGTCAGCAGCCGTGTTGTCCGACTCATCGTCAGTAGCCACAGAGTCTTCTTTACCATCCTCCGCCATCCTGCCCTCTTCCTCCCGGACGATGATGTGGGAGAGACAGGACGCATGCGCAGAGCGTCCTCTCTGTCAACATCCCACTCCTCTGACTGCGGTGCGTTCAAGGACGTGTATATGTGTAGGACAAACATGAAGTTACGTTGTCTTTATGATCAAAACTGCACCAAAAAAACTCCATTAAAAATCAACAGAATTCGTGTTCTAACAATAAACCTCATTTTTATTTTTTAAGCAAATATTCACCCATTTTCAGTTTGATGCCTGCAAAACTTTCCAGAAAAACTGGAAGAGAAACAAAATAAGACCGGTAATGCTGAAAAATACCTGTTTAGAACATTCAACAGGTAAACAGGTTAATTGGGAACAGGTAAGCGTCATGATTGTGTGTCAAGGTTCAGTCGTTAGTGACAGGCGACACCAGACTGTCTCAAATTAATACCAAACACTGATTCCAATCATCTCGTGTCATGCCTACAAAATATTTATGAATTTTGACATTTTTTGTTGACTGAAAGCACAGTTTAAGTGTTAGTACAAAAAAAATACATTTAGGAGATATTCCACCATTTAATACTTAAATATGTTTTTTTGGATGACTTGATATTTATTCCAAAATATACAAATTCAAATGAAACAAAAATACGAACAAAGGCCAATGCTGCACTGATTTATTAATGTTTTAAACTAAACATGATCAACTTTACAATATTTAAAATGTGACTATAAGGTTTTTGGACAGTCCAAAAATTGGGTTTTCTTTCTGTCACACCTATATTAATTTGCCACTAAATTGCATTATGTTTCTGTGTGTAATTCTGTCATTTTCAATGTTGAAGTAGCAAATTAATGTAAGAATTTTACTACAATATCAAAACGGACTCGGCCAACACAAAAATTTTCTGACTGGAGTTGCCCAGCAACAGCTGCTTTGAAGAGGGGTGCTCTAGTTTTCATTGGCTGGTCAGTTAACTAATCTGAGAGCCAACAAAGGGGACCAAAATTTGGTTGGACCTATTGAGGTGGTCTAATTCCAGACCAAAATACATCATGGTTCGGCTCATGCCTAGTGTGAAAGAGTTGTTTCATCAGGTCCAGACCTTCATACCAATGACAGGAAGTTACCACATACTAACCCTGAAAAAGGGCATGCACTTTTTTTCAAAATAAACGAGCTGCAGGGACCAAATGTTTGACTTACATTTGGTCTAATAACTTTTTTAAAGGCCAACTGGAAAACACTAACAAGAATGCAAAGACTTTACCGCTGTTTTCAGAGGTTGAAAGACAGGGGATTTGCAGGACTGTGTGTAGCTTTGTCCTCTGTTCCTGTTGACAACGATAAAATTTCTCATGATAAGAAAGCTCATACTGCAGTATCAGATTACTCTGCTGTATTGCTTCTGTAATATTGTTATGATGGCAGCAGCCTGAATCGCTCTGGTGTGCAGACCTTTTTCTGCCCGCTAACACACATTTCAGTGTAAAATATGGAGACAAGCAACCAGATGACAATATGATGTAGATGTGCCTTGAAAAGTCTGTTAGTCTGCTTGTAAAATTGCAACGTGGAACTAAAACCAACCACACCAAATATACAAAAAGTAACAAAAATGCAAACAGTGGTACAAACTTTTAGGTCTGAAACACCCTCAAAGAATAACTCAGGCTAAAAATGTAATTTCAGTTTTGGTTGTCGCCCTGATCACTCAGTACTAAAAGTTCCTACATTGAATCTTACAGTTTGTAAAAATAGTTTGTAAAAAAAGCTTTGCTGTGTTACCTATTGAAACAGATCTTACATGTACTTGTACTCTGAATGACTAAAAATAGCATTCGCAAGACTTGACTTTAATATTTGATATTGACATTTAATATTAATTCAACAAGAATTTTAAAGGACTGGTAAAGGGTTACAAAACAGACTGACCAACAGTCTGTTTTTGCACCTTCAGATTTTATATTCAGTTACTAACAGTATTTTTCAACATTCCTGTTGGAAATTTGGTTTGTGCTATGTTTCAGTCTTGTTAAAGTGCAAACAAATACAACACAGAAACAAGACAATCATTTAAAAGAATTTAATTTGAAGAGAAAGTCACAGTGCATTAACACAATTTTACATTCAAGTGATAAATGACAGAACAGATTCATACACAACACTGATGTTTAACACTGGTTACACCCTCTTTAACAGCACAGTCACTATTTTGATAAACTACAGTCGGGTCTACGAAGTCTTTGGATTTAGTTTTTTGCTTTAGACATAATCTCTATATCTTTTTCTCCAAGTTCACTTTCAGCAGAAGAAACCTGGTGTGAAAGCATAAAGACGTGATGGATTATATAAAGGTCCCTGTTAAAGAAACATGTTCACCATTTTAGCAAGATTTAATGCTTTAATGCTCCCAAGTGCTATCTATTTTTATAAAATCATTCTCCCTGTAAATGTTGATCACTAACTAAATCCCTGCCCAACAATGATTGCTGGGTGTTTCTTTCAAGTTTTGGTTTTGCATATATCACCTGCAGCAGTCTTACATAACCAAGCAGACAATTCTAAAAAATTCAAAGTCACGAATAAAACAGAAGGTCCTCATTTGGACAAAGAAAAACAAAAGATGGCTTTTTATTAGTGGCCATTGATTTGCAGGCAACTTGCCTTTTAAGAATGGCTCGAAACAAACGGCTGTCTCACAATTGGCCCTCATCGTTCACTTAAGAGAACCGTTCAAAAGACTCGACTCAACTCGTTAGCAAACATCACATGGCTAGCTCAAACCACCGCAGAAGTAGGTCAACAAACAAAGCCTTTGTTTAGGAGTAGAAGAAAATAAATATGAAGATAGTAGAAGATAACATGACATAACAAGATAAAAAAAAATGAGTCACAACAAGCACACAGGACTGTTTAGAGTTGCTGAAGAGTTTATCAGATGACTGTAGGTAGAGGCATGCTAACACTTCCCATTGACTTCCTGCCATCTGAGCTAAGCAAGTTAGCGGTGGGTGACCTTGTCCGTCTCTTACTTGTTACTGCACACACAGTCGAAAGAATGATGTCTATCTGCTTGTCATGGACTCAGGAGTGAGGCAAGACACAAAAAAAAAAAAAAAAAAAGTTGGACTATCGCTTGAAGCAGCATTCGCATATCATCGTGTAGTAGCTGGCATTAACCAGTAGAGAAAGGATAAAAATTTTGGCAAAAGTACGACCCCGGGGTCAATGTTCAAGGCAGGTCGAGGCATCTAAAACAGAGAAAAACTTTGTGCTGTTTGTTTGTGTACGTTTCCCAATGGCCCACTCATTAATTGTAGATGGATTTTAAACTTCGCCTACGTAGATGTAACGCTGGTCTTCATGCCGCAGGAATTCAGCTCATTCTAGTCTTGTTGACCTTGTTTAAGGTCCTCCATCTTCCCAGGCTAAGACTTGTTCTGCCCCAGGTCTACCTGTTCTTTTATAGAGCACATAATGTAGACACTAATGATTTACTACAGCTAATGAAAGCCTGGAATCGATCACGCAAAGTTGATCTAAGTTGTGCTAAGTTGTTGTAAGCTCATCTCAGGTGGGGGTACGATGTGTAGAGTTGTCAAACGTTGTCCAAGTGTTCAACGAGATAAGCTCACTGTGCTAGGACTATGATCTGGCTGTTAATTGGCCGCTTAACTCTACCCAAGTGCACCAACATTCACCAACAGAGACAAACGCAGCTGTAACTGAGGATAGCAAAAGGAAACAGAGGTCGACTCTTGCTAGTTTTTGCAAGCAAGTTGTATCAAACACCAGCTTTTCAAGCAGACTTAAAATTTGTTGACATATCCGCCAACATCAGCCTTGCCTAACTGACTTAAATTGACTGATGTTTCCTGATATGTTCGCAAAAGTTGCCAAAAATGTCAGTGTGTGAATGTGGTGGCAAAACTCGTTAGCTATCATGCTAATGAAGCTAGCATTGGCTTTGAGAATCTGATAAAATGCTGTCTAGATTTCAAATATTCCTTTCTCACGTTTCAAGACAGTCTTACAAAACAGTAAGACTCGTGTAAGAAATGTACATGCTAAAGCTACATGTCCCTTACCAAAAAATAAACAGTGGCACCAAAAGATAAGCAGGATCTCTCCAAATAAACACCTCTGGTTTTGTACTAAAATCTATAACTGTCGCCCTTCTATTGTTACTAAATGAGCAAAATAAAATGTAAGGTTACACTGATGTGTGCTCCAACACTGTTTGGCCGGGGCTTTTTTGGTTGATGTAAAAGCGGTGCAAAAACAAGAAAAGGTCAACATAAAAATATCAATACCCAAAATGTGTTAGGAAAAACTTGTAATACATCCAAGACTGGCTTGTATGCCATCAATTTATATAAACTCCTAAAAAGGGCTTTGATGAATTATCACTGCTAAACATGAAGTAGTATGCTTCAGTTTACAAGACTCTTTCCAGTTTTGGAAGCAATGGAACAAGAAAGTTGGGACGAAGCGCAGAAAACACTTGAACAGCTCTGGTACTTAAATTGAAAAGGCACTTCTGGTTTGTAACCATTCAGCAAACTCTGGGGGAATGTAAATGGAGACCCTGTGGAAGTGCAAAAAGCTGTAGTACCCAGAGTGTCCACTTGGGGTTGGCTGCAGTAACCTGACCCCTCAATGATTGTACATGGGGAGAATGTGTTTTTTTACGGCCTTAAAAAGGTCTTTACAGTCTGTTCAAAAAGACAGCTTCAGTCTAAACTCATAATACATCTATGTGCTCTCACTGTGAGGGGGGCAATTTTTTTGGCGTCTTTTTTGTCTTTTTTATGGAGGATTTCTGGTTTTAAAAATGCAGAGTCGCTATTGGTCTGAAGGCCTTAAGCCCTGCCTAAACACACCTTCTCTGTCTGCAAGGAGGTCGATCTAAAGTTAGGCTGAGATTACATATGCAGTATAGCAGCAACCATTAGACATTAGAGGGCATCCACCCCGCCCCAAAAGCTCCTGACATGGGTTTGTCTAGTTCTTTTACAGCCTTTGCTTGTAACTGTGAGGACTGACAGTCATGGAAGAGTAGCATAAAAGAAGTTTGATCAGCCGTCATACTAGAATTAGCACAAAGTGCACAGTGAACAGCCTTTTCTTGTTTTAAAACTTTAAAATATTACGATTACCTACAAAATGACTTTCTGCCATTGTGTAAGAGACCCTCGCGCCAGGTGACGGCATATGCAGGAAAAAGAAATGATTAATAACAAAATCCAAATCAGGTTTTTATTATGAGAACATTTGATATGTTAGAGAAGGGTGTCCAAATGTCCAACATGCCGTCAAGAAGACGACTTTGGGGCTCGAATGTCAGAACTGTGATTGACACTTTTGAGCTGATAAACTCAGGCTTAACCAATCAGAGATGGACCTGAGAAGCTCTTGGATTGTGGGTAGTGTAGTTTTTTTTCCGCATTCACACATTACAGAACAGTAGCTGACGTTGACCACAATGATAAATCATCAGAAATACTGCAAAAGAACATTCGCGGGGTCTCAAGTGGAGAGGATTTTAAACTTTCGTCAATGTAGAAGTTTATAAATGCAGCTTTCTGTGAGATCACAAATAAAGCAGTTTTTTTTTTTTTAAATAAAAACACACTGATTTAGCAAATGTGCACTCATTGTAAGCATTTTCCATCAATTCAAGCTCTTTTAGCTCATGGCTGAGTAAACCTTGGATGACTGGGACATTCTGGCTAATAAAGCAATTAGCTATGGAAGAAAATAAAAGCAGTTTAATGTCAAAATCCACAATGTTGAGGTTTTGTCCTTGAAGTGGCTGGCTATAGTTCACATGTCATTGCGCCCTCTTGAGCCCCCATTTCCTCGACTATTCGCCGCCCTTTCCTCTGAGTCAAGGCACAAAAATCCCCCAACATAATCTTAAAAGAATACCTAAAGTGTGGTGACAAACAGACATAGTTAGAGGGACAAAAACACAGACAAAATGGTGAAATGTGAAGAGAAAGAGTGAGGAATAAATGAGTAAATATATAAACGAACAGGTAGGTAAGGTTGTAGTTAAACTGTAAAATGATACACATCACAAATATCCATGATCCTGAGCGAAATGTGATGCTGCTCTCCAGAGCACTCGTTAAAATATTTTACACTGAATGCTGTCTGGAGTGTTCAGAGTCAAGAGTCCAGTTGTCACCACCCATCTGAGATGAGGCCCCATGGTGGTTAAAGTGCTGGTCCTGGATCGTGGTTATTTCACTGCTGTGTCGGGCTCAGAGGCTCGTCCTGCAGACCCACAAAGAAGCAGACCTGTGTGGGGGAGGACGAGCTGATGTGAGGAGGAGGTTGGGGGGAGGACGAAGAGGAGGAGGTAGAATTCGGGATCTCCCAGTAGCTCCCGTGGAGGTCGAGGGCGGACAGAGCAGGAGGGGCGTCTCTCTGCATCGGTTTGTCGCACTCGACGGGCTGAGGCTCGCTCATGCACTTTCTCAGGCATGGATCACTGCAGAGTCAAAATAATGACCATTAGGGATGTGTTTAATTATGTTGCTCGTTTTAAGATGCAGGTTATATGAAAACTAAAGCTACCTGAAGCCAGGCTACATCAATGGAGGTTTAGAGGCCATTTTACAAACCCAAATTCTATTAAAGTTGGGGTGTTGTGTAAATAAAACGGAATTATCGAATAACTTGCAAATCCTTTTCAACCTTTATTTAACTGAATACACTACAAAGACAATTTATTAATGTTCAAACTGATGAACAAATAGTCACTCATTTTGCCTGCGACATGTCCCAAAATATTTACCAGTCTTACAACACATTTCCTTTCAACAACTGAGGACACTAATTGTTGAAGCTTTGTAGGTGGAATTCTTTCTTATCCCTGCTTGATGTTCGACTTCAGTTGCTTATGTTGGAGAAGACAGTCTGTGGTCTATGTTGTGGTATTTTGTTCTTTATTTGCATTATCTTGCTGTAATAAGCAGGGATGTCCCCTCTTGGTTGGCAATATTGTTCCAAAACCTGTATGTACCTTTCAGCATTCATGGTGCCTTCACAAATGTGCAAGTTACCTATGCCAAGGGCACTAACACATCCCCCCTTTTGTGTTTTTAAAAGAATGGTTGCTTACAAACTGACATCAAGGACTACAAAAATGGCTAGGGGGGCAATTCAATAATTTCTGATACCATAGCCACAGCCATGAGCACCAACTTGATCAGGTCATTTGAGTAACTGCCATGTTGTAGTACCATAATAGGTTTTTACATTCACTACTTACATTGAAGAAGGAGTTTCCTAGTCGGCTTTTTTGGCCCTGATCCTGATCCTTGTCTAAATAATGAGCATTTGCCGAATTTGCCAATATTTACATTTACTTAGACAATACAGCTGCAGTTTTTTGGTCTAAAATTTCTTCTGAATCTTATACAAATGAAATAGAGAGATCATATTTAAAATGTAAGAACCTTAGTGATATTTTGATATCAAAACCCTGAGGCCCCTGGTGATATCTGGGACACTTCCCTACAAGCCAGGCGCCTATAAATCAGTTAGGTCTCCCATGTACAGGTGCTGGGTACTGCATGTAATGGCACATTTAAAACTTGAGAAGTTGAAGCAATCAATTGGGGATCAACCCAGAGGTTTTACGATATGTGGCAGCCATTTTTGAACTACTTTAACTTGGCATAATTACTATTATTTTTAAGCATTTCTGTTTTACACATTTATGTTTATGTTATTATTATTGTTGATTTATTTATATTTATATATATATATATATATATATATATATATATATATATATATATATATATATATATATATATATATATATATATATATATATATGTATATATATGTATATATATGTATGTATATATATATATATATATATATATATATATATATATATATATATATACATATATATATATATATATCTTGTGACTGCTATTTGTGGCCTTGTTGATTGTATTGTATGTGTTTGCAGTATAAAAAGCCAATAAAAATATTTGCATAATAATAAAACCCTGAGGCTCAGTCACACACTGTATGATAAAAATCCTTCGTCACCTCATGGAGGTGGCTGGTGTTCCCTTCCAGGCCTGTCGGTAAACATTTCCTGCCACCCCGAACAGCCAGCTCACATCAGCAGGCACCTCCGGGATCCACTCCACGAACCTGTGAGAGTGGAAAAATGACAATATTATCACATAATGATGATCAACTTTCTAAGAGCGATGGCCTCAAGACTTTTCACAGGACTACAGGGATTTACCTCTGAGCTACGGAGTAGGCCGACTGCACAGGAAGTGTGTACGGCATGAGCATGTAGGACGCCACCCTCATCGGCAGCATCTCAGACACTTTGGTGACCAGGCCGGATTTATCCTGACAGGCCTCGCAGAACACTGAAAAACAGCAAAAACAATCAATAAATCATGGAACACAGCTTTTCCTTAACCTCTTTAAGTCGTAAATTAGGCTTTGACAATCTAAGGCCATAAAAGTCTTACTTTTATGGTCTTAAATTTTGAGTGGCAGCTCGACTAAGACCAGCTTTATCACAGCTTTGAGGTTTAATTGTTGTAACATAATCTTTTATATTCATACGACAATTAGCAACATTTTCTAAAGAGCACAGAGCATGAGGATGGTCTAAAAATTTCTGTTTCTTGGTCCTAAAAATCTTAAATTTGATCTTGAAAAGCTTGTGAAAACTCTGATCTCCATCATCAAGCTGACCTCACGGTGGTGCCGTACCTTTCTTGATGGGTGTGGGCAGATTGAGCTGCTCATCCAACCACCAGTGCTGTTTCCTCAGCAGGCGGAGCCTCCGCAGCACCCACTCTCTGGTGGTCTCTGACTGCTGGCAGCAGCAGGTGGGGGGGCTCTCCTGTAGGCTGGGGCCCGAGGTCGGGTGCTGCGGCATCAGAAGGTCTGAGGCCATTAAACATGATGTCAGTGACGGTACAAGTGTTTAGGTGAGTCTGATAGAAATGCTTGAACGATAAGCTCGAGTTAAGATACGTACTGTTTTCTTCGAGGAAACGTAGGGCGTCTTTGTACCCGCTCTGACACATCTCGGCCAGGACCTGAAGAAACACAAAATATAGATCACTAAAAATAACAATTAACAACTTAATTTATGACTTTTTAAATGTTAAATAAACCTCACAGAGTTTCAAACTATAAACAGAACCACAAACAATTTACAGTCCGGTTGATGAAGAGTCTTTTTGGCGATGCATTTATGTCGATAAAATGACTTCCTCAGCCATGTAAAGACTTTTTCGCAAAAATGTCTTTGAGGCTATTCATTTATAGTCTTTTGGAAAAAACAACTTTTGTGGAGGTGCATTTAAGAGTCCCATTGGTAAAAATACATAAAAGTGATGCCTTAATGCTCCTATACAAAAATGACCATCATGCGACGCATTTAGAGCACCATAGGTAAATTGGCCTTTAGGCTACATCTTCATCGTCTTTTGATGGTCTTTGCAGCTCCATGAATAAGATGATTTTGGGCGATGAATTAATTAAACTGACTTTTACGCGATGCCTTCACAATCCGCTGGATAAGACTGCTTTAAGGTAACACACTTACAGGCTTTAGGGGAAGTCTTTTAGACGATGCATTTACTGTCCTATGCGTAAAATGACTTCTTGTAGGTCTTGTAGGTGTAAAAACATTTGATAAAGCATGATAGTCTCGTGGGTGAAATAACTGCCAGGCGATGCATTCATAATCCTGTTGGCTAATTGACTATTGGGTGATGCCTTCATGGTTCCTAGGATAAAGTGGTTTTTGGTTTAAACATTTGGTGTTGCATTTATAGTCCCATGATTAAAATGACTTTGGGTGATGCACTTTTGGTCCGGTTGATAAAGTGTATTTTTGTTGATGCATTATGTTCTCCTTGGAAAATTTTTTTTGGGTGATGCATTCACAGTCCCAAAATTAAATGACTTTCAGGATATGCCTTGTTTGGCTTTTAAGTAAAATTACTTTTAGGTGATGCTTTCAGGTCTCTTGGATAAATTTGATTTTAAGTCAGGGACGAACAAGGTTTTGGGTAAAATGTTTTAGGCGGTGCATTTATGGTCTCATGGGTTGAATAACTTTTAGGGGATGGTTTACTGTTTCTTGGATAAAATGACTTTGGTAACACATGTCAGCCTCATGGGTTTAATAACTTTTAGGTGATGCATTTATAGTCTCATTGGTAAAATGACTTTGGTTACACATGTCAGTCTTGTGGTTTAAATACCTGCTTGATGATGCATTAATGGTCTTCAGGGTTAAAAGCTTTTAGGTGATGCATTTAAGGTCTTGTAGGTAAAATGATCTTCTGTAAAGGCACATCTTAAAAACCTTACTTGTTGCCCTGCCCTATGCTGGCCCCTGTAGTCTGTTTGTTTAATGTGAAACAGAAGAAGAAGACCCCGTAAACTGAATCATGACGTCAGACTTCAGGCTCCTGTCCATCCAGCACAGACTCGTACGTCAGGAACACACTCAGCTCTCTGTGTTATCTGACCTTTGACCCTTGTGATAGCTGGCGGCCTATTTGCTCATACTCGCTCCTCATGAGGCTGTGCTGTAATCAAACGTCATTCTTCCCTCCAGGAATGTGTAACAACAAACCTGCCCCCCCGGAAACACGCCTGAGCTGCGGGGCTTACATAACCGAAGGATCCAGACGGCGTTAACACCAACACACGTGTGTGTGTGTGTGTGTGTGTGTGTGTGTGTATCAACAAACATGGTGAGACAATCACCAACAAGGTCAAAATTCACCTGATCTGAGAGGTTACCTAATAATTAGGGAATGAAGGGCAGAAAGACTGCGGTATATTTAATCTAAGGGGCTTTTTCACCACATGTGACAGTCCACAGTAGATCCTGTCATGCTCGGGGAGGTTTTTATCCTCAAACCACGTCTCCAAACTTCACCGCCGTGATCATCAATTTATCTGGTGACCAATCTCGATGACACTTGTGTCCTAAATGAAACCACGAGGTCCCGCGGCGGCAGTTTTATTCTCAGAAATTACAGCTTAGTTAACATGAAGTGAAAAGCGACGAAGAAGACTTAAGACACAATATGAAGAACGATTGAGCGGTCACTTTATTAGGTACACCTTGCTAGGACCAGGTTGGACCCTCTTTTACCTTCAAAGATCAGTGTTGCCAGTTTTTTCTACTGAAATAAGCAACCACGTCAATAAAAACAAACCCAAAATAAGCGACCTCCAGTTATTTTTGTTTCTAATGTGATATATTACTCTTTTTTAAGAGAAATCTACATAAAGTATGTTTTCATTTTCATCTACATTACATTTCAATCTCACAGTGACATTTTTTCTTATTTGTCTCTTAATTTACTTATTCAACATCCTTTTGTTTGGAGGTGGAACACCCTTTTCTTTATACAGAAGTGAAGGGAGGAGCTACTGTTACATTTGTGTTTGGAGTGGGACAAAACAGCTTGTGTAACCTCTGAATTCGAATGTTGAATGTTTTCATAACATCACAGCACTTCAGACTTGTTATTTAAACACTTTTTGCTCCCAAGATTCACGATCAGATTCACGATCAGATCCACTCTGGACGAGACCCCCTGCTCACCTTTGGCTCGGGTGGGAACAGCGCCCTGCTGAGGCGGTACATGTTGCCCAGGTTCATCTGGATGCTGGTGTTGGTGAAGCGCAGCTCGTGGAAGCTGGTGGAGTTGTCCCGAGGACAGATGTCGCTCTCTCCGGAGAACGGGGAGATGGTGATCGTGTTCTTCAGCTCTGACTGTGGGAGGTTGTCGCTGATCCCGCCATCCACGTAACGCTGGAGACATGAGGACGGGGAGATTTGATATATATCTTTAGATTTTTTCCAGACTAATAATTAAAAAAGACAGGTTGATGAAGCTTGAAGCAGGATTGTTTTCATGTATAGGGCTTGTGGTATTTATTGGGTCAGCAGCTCACCTTTTAACATTTTATCATATTGCACTTTATAGCAAGAATGTGAAACTTTATGTTCAAGCCTTATTTACGACCTGTTTTGGCACTCTCAGCTTTGGAAGACCTGATGCTTACTTGCTTAATGCTACTTTAGTGCATCACAAACTATCAACATACATGATTTTGTCTTAACTTAAATCTTGTTTGACTTGTTTGATGTATTCACGTGTTTCCCAGCCCATCCCAAATCCACTAAACCATGTTGGTATTAATCTTCACACTAAGCTTTTTAACCTGAAATGGCTGGATTTATGATTATAAGGATCATAATGTAAACCTCCTGGGCTCTATAAACCCTCATTTAAACCAACAACATCCTGACTTTTTATACAACAACCAAGAACATTAAGCTACCACTGATTTAGTCCATGAAACTACTTCAAGTTTAATCCTTCTATTAACGACTTTAAATCACAGCTTCTGTTTGTTGTTACGAGGAAACAACCTCCATGAATAATTCATCAGCCCTGTGATATATAAGGTCATCTGAGGCCTGTTTATTCAGTTTACAGCTTCAAGAGCTGTTTATGGAACTAAAAAAGGCAAATGTAAGGATATGTATTCCACTGAACCTGATTTATTGTTGCTTTTTTTTACCCATATGTTCAACTTCTGAGGCTTCTCAATGTGTGCGCCTCAGTAAAGATGATTTACCTTCAAACATTAAGTCCTTTTTAATCACAGCAAATCCCTTTCTACGACCGATCAGCTTTTACTCAATCAATATGACAAAAGCATTCAATGTAAGAAAGACATCAACAAGTTTTCCCTGTAAATCTGAGGCTGAAACTTGCAGCTTCTTGCCATTAATATGAATTTATACTTCACTTTGAGATGACAGTCATATCATGCTGCCTGAGACTGTAGCACTGAACTGTGCACACCTCTGAAGTTTGTTTATGAATCACAAACAACAGAGATCCTGGATTGTTGACCAACTGAAGTCATATGTAAATAATTAATGTCCTCAGTTCCCAAACTGTTATTGAGTGTTGTTGAAAGGAAAGGTAAACATGTCCCTGTCCAAGCTTTTTGGAACATGTTGCAGGCATCAAAATTTAAGATAAGTGAATATTTGCAATAAACAATCAGTTTGAACATTGATATCTTGTTTCTGTATTGATTTTTTCCTTCTCAAGGAAAAAACCTCCAAGTGACACAAAAGTACGAGAATCAAGTTTTGCTTTTTGTTATAAAAATATATTCAGAAACTAAACAGAATTTCCCTCTAACAGTTAAGTGGCATGCTGTTATTTTTTCATAAAATGTTGATATAGCTTGGAGGTAGGCAGGTTTGTCTACATGAACCACAAATTCTGAACTATTTTCACAGTACATTAACACTGAATTCTCTGATCAGTTTCTAATCTCATTTAAAAAAACAAATACAAGCATAAACATGTGCTTTTGCAAAACCGGACAAGGACTACCACAATAAAAACCATAAATTTTCAGTATTTGTATTTTCAAACATTGCAACAACTTACATTAAGAGTAAGTGTAAGTCAAGAAAAAAAACTTTTCTTAAAATCTTCTTCAAAGAATAATTTGAATTAATGGATTTAATCGATATATTGTCCAGCCCTAATTAGTTTGTTTTGTTTTTATTTGTCTTACACAGTGTCCCAGCTTCATTGAAAGTGGTGTTTTAAATTGGTTCCAAAGACTTTACATTGCTCTTTAACTCACGTTTTTCTCCACGAGTCAGTGACTCCTCTCTGGGACTTCTATCTCATCAGCGTCATGAAATTCTCCGGGTGAAACCACTGTAAAATCGACGTAAAAGGAGCCTTTTCTCTCAGAAAGGGCTTAAAACGCTGCAGAGCAGGAATTAACCTTCATTTCAGAGCTGGTTGTAAAATCCTGATCTGCTCGGCAGCTGTAAAACTCGCAGGCTCAGCTTGACAGAAAGTGGGTCAGTGAGGAAATGGAGGTCACCATCACTGAGGTCTATCTAGGAGGAATTAAAGTGCACACGAAAATACAAAACAACTTACTTAACATATGGATCTACAACAGGAGATGCGCTTCCTTTTTAATCAAATTAATTTTAATTAAACATCTCTTAAACATGTCGCTATGCCATCGAGATTATGATGAAAACTATTCGATTATTGTGAACCAAAACAGGAAAATAAGCAGATTAAGAAAAATATTACCATGACTGACAGTTACTGTAATTACAGTAATTATCCATTATCTACACCCCTTAAACCCTTTTGGGGTCGTGGGGTGGCTGGAGCCTATGCCAGCTGTCATTGGGCGAGAGGCGGGGTACACCCTGAACCGGTCGCCAGTCGATCACAGGGCCACATAGAGAGACAGACGACCATTTACACTCACACTCATACCTAAGACTAAATTGGAGTCACCAGTCACCAGTCAACTTAGTGAGCATGTTTTTGGTCTGTGGGAGGAAGCTGAAGTGCCCGGAGAGAACCCATGCATGCACGGGAAGAACATGCAAACTTCACACAGAAAGGCCCTGCCCAACCCGAGGATCGAACCAGCGACATACTTTCTGTGAGGCATGTGCACTGCCGTGCTGCCCAAGTTGCCAAATTAAAAAGCCTTAAATTTTTTTTCTAGCTGCGCTCCTAAAACTTCAATCACTTCTGATCTGGTTTTAGCAGGTTATTATTTTCAAAGAGATTTTAAAAGAAATCTGTAGCCTAAAATTCCTGATTTTACAACAGAAGTTGCAGTATTGTGAGGCTTTACCAAAAAAATTGCAAAATTAGGAGCCATTGTTGGCCATCTATGTATTCTTTGTAATTATAAAATATTTTTTGGGCTTTTTCACCTTTACTGATAGTGGAAACAGTGAATGGACTTCCAAACAGGAACAGAGAATAAGGGAAAACACTTGGCAACTGGGCCTCAGGTCAGATTTAAACCTGAACCACGTGCACAGGACGAAAGCCTCAATATACTAGGTTCATGGTTACAACCCATTTCGCCATAGCAGCACCCAAAAAGACCTCATTCTTTTAAATCTTTTTAACATTTTTAATAACTGTTTTTGTTTTATTTGGTAAAATTAAAAATGCAACAATGTGCAGGGCTACAGGATCAACAATGTGTGAAGATTTTGAGGCTCAAAATGATTTTCTTTCAGAAAATATCCTCCAGTTTGAAGGTTCATTCAAACAAGTGCTGGTCGGATCAGGCATGGGGGCACATGCCGGTTCAGCACTTCGCCTTGTCAACCTGTCCTTGTATGACAGCCTTCATCCAGGACTGTGCCAGACCCATGTTCCAACTCTTTAGGTACCCTTCGAGCTGACCCCTTCCCAGTGCATGCGGTCACCTCTTTGGTTTGGTCCAACCAACAGGGTCCCCGGCACCCAGTATACAGTGCCAACGACACTCAAAAATGCATCGAAGGGAAATAGTCATGAAGGAGTCCAGCCAGCATCTCTAGTCAGTGTCCAGGCCTTGCAAAAGTAAAGCAAGACCAGTAGGACCAGGGACCTTAAGACTCTGCATGCTCAGATACCATGAACACCATACAGCCTTGTCCAGTGTTCTCATTGCTCTGTCTTCTTGGGGACAGGAAAATGGTGCAGATGGTATCTAATGATATGTTCAGTATCCTAAAAATTGGGTTTAACACAGCTGCAAGACTGATATTACAAAACTGGAAAAAATACAAGATGCCCTACAGCAAAGGAATGGACTGATGAAGTGGTAAAGATTTCATCTTATGAACACATACTTGGTAGACTGAACATTATCAACAGAGATATGGAGTCATTTTGGCAACACGTGAAACTGAAACTACAGTAGATGATGGAATGATCATGCTTGTCCTGGGCTCTTCTTTTTATTTATTTATTTTTGTGAATGGATGTCACTCTTTCATGTCCTGTGCAATATATGTACCAAAATGCTGCGCAGTTTAAAACTGTTAAAAATTCATAAAAATTTGAATTACAAAAAAAGGAAAATGTCAAAAACTGCCCAGCTTTAAAGCTCTGTTGACACAGTTATGGCCTTCCCAGATTTGTCAGTGAATTAAATACCCACCTCATGACGTTTCCTCATCATAGCTTGTTATAAATAAAACAAGGTAATTAACAGATTTCAACACGAGTGTCAGAAATCAAGCATTAGGTCAGGTGATCTTGGCTTTGTGTCAGCCTGGTTTCAGTCTGAAGGCTGTTCTATAACGTGCTGACATAACTGGCAGAACAACAATTTCTAAACAGCCAATTACTCCACAGCTTTTGCTTCTTGTTTCAAAACCAAAGCCTTAAATATGCCCCATATCTCCATAAAACATTAACTTTTATAATCAGTAAACTGTTTGCATGCCTGTTTGGTTTAGTCACTGAACAACATCACCAAATAAAATAAATCATCATTAACTTTTTAAAATTTAAACCAGATTCTTGAAGAAAAGTTGAAGAATCTTTGTCTTATTCTGAAGCTCGTTTTTCTCTAACATATGAACCACGTCTGAATCCGTTCTCCATGCTGCTGTTCGTGCACGAGGCTCTTAGAGAAACTGCAGACTCATGCATAAGTGAGTGAGTCATGGCTGTGTTTGGACAGGCTGCAGAGAGAACACAATGTTCAGAATCTAAAGATAACGTCTGAAGACAGGAGACGAACATACGGAGGACATGTGGACAGTTCAGAGAAGAGGACGGGATCCCTGCTTCTGTTTTGAGACTAAACTTTGACACAAAAACAGGAACAATGCGCTCCATTCAGGAGAGACGGGCTAAAGAGATCACAGTGAGGCCGTTTGTAGATCATCTGTTTTATTTACTACATTTATAAAAGTGGAGCTTCACTTGCCATGTCATGTGACTTTGTTTAGGTGATACAGTTTAATTTTTACAGGGCTTCCTTGCACACTTGAAAAACAAAATCAAACAACTCATAACTCATCAAGGTGCTAATCAAAAGTTAAATCTCCTTTTTAAAGATAAAAACCTCAATAAATGGAAATTTAGTGGGATTTTTAATCAGTAATGGCCCAAATATTAACATTACAGTGTTGAAAAGTGATAAGACTTTGCTCACAGGGTTGTTGTATTTCTATGATTTTTTTTATAGGCCAACCCCGAAGTTGGCATTGCGCTGGATCCCTTAACAAAAAGTGTCAGGGATTATTTACTGTTTTTGGATAATTACTGATAATAAGCTCTGCTAAAGTTCATGAAACTTGCATGTTTTGTTCATGCCTTTCTTTAGCTACTGCTGTACTTTACAAGGTTAAATTACTGTTTTTATCAATTGAGTCTGATCGAATCTTAAAAAGGGGCAGCAATCTTCTTGAAACTCTGCGTTCATCAGGGCCTTTCTATGTGGAGTTTCCGTGCTCTCCTCATGCATACTCGGGCACTCCGGCTTCCTCCCACAGACCTAAAACATGCTCATTAAAGCGGGGTTCACATATAAGGATTTTCTAAATTTGAAGAGATGTTTTATTTGTTAGAGACCTCACACACCAAGATAAAAATCAGGTATTAAACAGTTTTGATCGTACTGTGTGTGGTGTGCTTCGATAATCTCAACACAGCACACCACACAGATAACCATTCTGTCCCACCACCGATCTAGAATCTAGTCCTCAAAGACAGAAATCTCATGTGATCAAATGTGATCTAACAAAAACAAAGAATAAGAAACATAGCAACAACCGGAAAACACAACACGCAACATGGAAGAGGAATACCAGAAGAGGGTATGATGGTGGTCTTGGGGCTATTTTGATGGAAAAATCCTGAACGAAAAAAAAGAAAAGACTGTGGAAAAAATCCTGGAGACTGCGTGAACATGTGAGCTGGTCCTCCATTTCTGTCCACCCAACTTTGTGTTTCAGGTTGTCCATACTTGTGTTTATTTACGCCTGCTTCCTTATTCCTCAGTCAGCTCACTTCTTGATTGCCTACATTCACATCACAATTCACAGAGTCATGGCTTGAGAGTCGTCAGCTTTTCCTACACATGATTTTTGCTAATAAATACTGAACGAGTTTAATATTTCCGATTGTCGGCCCGACCCTTTTCTGAGCTGATTAACGGGACAAATTCATTCTTAACACGCCTTAGACCACAGGATAGTTTTATAGGATAATCTTATTACATCAGATAATCTGGTGTTTGTCGTCCTTGGTTGGGAAGGGGGAAAGTCGGGACAAAAACAGCCCAGAAATCTCTATGTGTGTACCCCGCTTAAGTCAACTCTTAATTGCTCTTAGGTATGAATGTGAGCGTGAATTGTTGTACGTCTCTTTATGTGGTCCTGAAATTGGCTGGCGACAAGTTCAGGGTGTGCCCCGCCCATTGCCCAATGTCAGCTTGGATAGGCTCCAGCTCGTGACCACAAAAGGGATAAGCGGTAGAGATGATGGATGAATCCAAGAAAGTAATTAGCTGCCTGCTTTGCCTTAAAGGGATAGTTCAGTGTTGTTGAAGTTGGGCTGTATTTGGCTCTTGACTACAGTCAGTGAAGTGGCTGGAATGGCTCCTAGCAGCACTGCACCTTTAACAAGAACAATCTGAGACTACAGCTAAGGTATGCTGCTGTTGACAGGTTCAGTTAATTCTAGTAATTGTGTGAGTTTTGCTTAAAAACTAGCCATGGGGTGCTGGTTTGGCCGAGTGGTATACAACCAGGCACAACCCATGTGCATGCTTCTGCTGGCCGGGTTTGAATCCTGTGGCCAGTTTGGAGAGTGTCCTCCCCTACTCTTTCTT
The DNA here is from genome assembly GCA_037902135.1 of Cetoscarus ocellatus. NCBI lineage: Eukaryota > Metazoa > Chordata > Actinopteri > Labriformes > Labridae > Cetoscarus > Cetoscarus ocellatus. Next base: position 375,838 of record JBAMNC010000947.1, on the reverse strand, counting down.
GTTCCCTTTCACAAGCCTATCCACTATCTCTCTCCTATCAAAAAAGGCACAAAATGCTCAAAAAATAATCTTAAAATAAAAAAAAAACGAGCCAAAAAACTTTGTTGGGTCAAGTGCATGATTGGACAAATTATTTCAGAGCTTTATGTTTCCTTGTGTTTGGCACTACTTTATGAATCCTGAGTCCACAGAACGAAACAGCAGATCCGCTGAATCAATGCACACAGGCGGAAGAACACATCGCCATTCTGTGTTTCGTAAAGTAGTGCCGAACACAGAGACTTTCTGCAGGAAAAATAAAGCACTGAGGAATTTTTCGCACAACCCAACAGAGTTTCGTGGCTCATTTTTACCTCAAACTCACACAGTTAAACAAATGTTTCTGCCAACAGCAGCGTACCTTACTAGTTGTCTCAGCTTGCTCTTCTTTAAGCTGCAGCACTGATGGGAGCACTTTAACCCTTTAACATAACCTCCATCTCTCCTGAAAAGCTCATGTATGTTGTAAAACAGGTTTAGTGACATTATGAATACATCTATTTGAAAAAAGAGCACTTTCGGCTGATTTTTTAACCTATTTGTAAAAAATAAATAAGAATGAATGAGAAATAGAGCTGTTTTCTCCTTTATAAATGAGTAATTAGATTGTGAAGTTAATGAGCTAATTTGATCAAATCTGATGTAACCTCATTGAAACATGTTTATCTCCTTTCCCTCCTTCCACTTGACCCTTGTATTTATTGAGTCTTTCTGACTTTATCTAAATCTATTCTGGCTAACGTGCTGAGATTGTGAACGACCCAACAGGAAAGAATATTTCACTGTATTGATTAGTAACTGTTGCCACAAACAGAGCAGCAACGAAGCGCTAAACAGATCAATGCTAAAGTCCAAACACAGCTGATAAGTCAGAACACGGATGACGATCTGCAGTTACAATGATGATTACAGCTATTTCTTACTAACAATGACTGACAGGGTGAACTTTATCTGATGAACTCGGGCTGTTTTGGGGTTTCACTTTAAATTTAAGATGATTTTAGCTCTTATAAAAGCTTAATGATCCTTATTTTGATGCAGAACCTTCACATTTTTGTGGAAATGAGGAAGTTTCTATCAAACTGAGCTTATGCAACGTCTTCTTAACTTCCTTCTCCTTTTTCAGACTTGATTTCTCTCTCTCATTTGTGCTCTTTTAAGATGTAGAGAGAGTAAACAACGGGACTATTTAAGCACAAACCTGTGAATGGTGCCTAAAATAAAACTTAAACTTTACATGTTGAAGTTTGACTCACCACTCCTCTGAAGGATGGAGGAATCAGGCCACAGTAGATTGGGATGAAGCAGCTGCAGATCAGCGCCTGTGGACAATATTTAGGGGTTAGAACAAGAGTCCAACTTTGCATTATCTTTCTGAGCTCAGGGTATGAAGCTGTAGGTCCTTGTACCTACAACTGCAAACTAATAGATATAATAAACTTTAAAACTGTGCTTTTGTATAGATGACATTCTCTGGCCAAGCTGATGCTTCACGGGCCGATGTAATAATCCTATTCTAGTGTCAAATATATTTGTTTCAGATATTTATTCTTACAGAAACATTTGGTGAAGCTCCATAAAGGTTTAAAACAAATAAGGGAAGCACAATATTGAACTTTAGGCAATATCTGATGTGTAAATATTTTCAAACTCATAATGAGCGACACTGATAAAAGCCTCCATTTAACTAAAATTAACCTCTTTCTTCCATCATTTCAGTCAATTAGATCTAGAAACAGATGTACGGCAGGAAAAACACCATTTTATTCTTCATAAACTACACTTTGGATTCATATTTTTGCCATTTTACTCACTAGGCAGCGAGAATCCTATGAGCAATGCCTGTGTTTTTAATTGTTACTGTCCTCAAAACTGTCACACTTTCACTGTCAAATTGCTGAATTTTTAACCATATTTACTGTTTGTAATTTATTGCCTAAATCTTTCTCGAATTCGTATTTATTATGATGTGTGCTGCTGACCTCTTGGCCAGGTCGCCCTTGTGAAAGGGATCCTGATCTCAAGGGGACTTATCTGGTTAGAAATAGAGGTTAAAAATAAATAAATAAATAAAATAAAAGTGTCGTGAAACAGCGGTGTTACAACATGCATACTCTTTCCGGTGAAGACAAAAATAAAGTGCCAATATTACAACCAATATATGGGAAATATATGGCTGTTTTGTATCATTTATATATCAGCTGTAAATATCGTCTAAAATGTTCATATCTGCCGGAGGAGGCAGAAGCTGCTGTTACAGCTGCAGAGCTTTTTTGTTCATGACTGTTAAGTTGCAGATATTTACCCGCCATAACCCTCCAAAGATAACATGCCAAACGGAAAATCTCATTGGCACTTGGAGGGTGTTAATTTCTGACCTTGCTTAGATGTTTGTTGTTTCCAGGCTTTTCGATTAAACAGAAACTTCACACAACAAAGTATGGCTCCAAAAAATCAACAGGAAACAAATCACATTTCATTAGGTCATTGGCAAACATCACATCTGCCTGAGCTCTGACGAAAGCCTTGTTGCAGACCTCTTACATGAACAGCAGCCTGCACTGAGGACATGAATACTGTTTGCTTGAGTTTGGTTCTGGTTCTGTTCTGTGGATTTGTATGCAGTTCTTGGTTAACTTGTGCAATTCAAAAAAGTTTGATTAAAATATTAAAGAAAAGTAAGAATGGTTTAGCAACAGAATAAATGCACAAAATTAGGCAATAATAAGGCTTCCCATAAAAACACTGAATGCAAAGAGTTTTCAACACAAACCATTAATTTTTGCAAAGTTAAGATAAAATATAGGGCTACAAAGATCCTAAATTAAGAGTTGATTGGGAGTCGAAAGAGGCTCAAGTTCTTCTCAAATTTCATAAAATATTGTCTTTGTATATTTTTGTCATACTGAGGTATTTCATCAACAGTCCAAATGGCTATTAAAGGGGGGAAAATGCACCCACCCTTAAGGAGTAAGTGTTAAATTCTTCTATCAACAAAGAATCAGACAGGTAAAAAATATATATCAATGTTATAAGTTGATAGGAACAATTTTATGCAGATTATAAAAATACTTCTGTGTACACCAACTTATGTTGGTGTAATGCACCAGAAAAAAAGTTTGATTTAACAGAAATATTCAAGTCACCCTAGATTTTGCATTTCATTTCCGTGCTAACACTTTATTTTTTCAGTCATATAAAAGCTGACGCCCATGTGAGGACAGGAAAGCCTCTGAGTGTGTGGGGTGATGGTGCACGATGGTGTATTTGTTCTAAACTTTGTGATATTACTGTGTAATTACACTTACTGTAATGACTTATTCCTCTAAAATATCTTGTTTTCTCTCAGAGAGACTTCAGGCCAACAGGACCTACAGCGTGACTGAGGAAATTCCAGAAGGTTGCTGCATAATATTGTTAATATTTTTCATATTCTTTAGTTTAATTTAATATATGTTTGTTAAAGATATGTGTTTGTGGATCTATATTAAGATCCATTAAATTACTATTTATACCACTGATATTGTAGTGGGCAGATGTATAACTCCCCCAAAATACAACATATTGAAAAAAGAAATGTGGCCATGGTTTTTAACTTTTTTGAAAGTAAAAACAAACATTTAAAAATATTCCTTCTTTGTGATTTAATAATTCATGCATGTAAGGGTTAAGAAAAGTATCATGTGCCACTAAAAACAAGAGCAGGGGAGTCTTATTTTTTTTAAAGTTTGTGTGTCTTTGTGGTTTTGTTGGATGCAGCACCGCCTGAGGGGAGACTAACTTTAGATTCGCTTGTGTGTGGAGCTCTGTTTGTTTTTGGGTTGTGTTGCCTGAAGATATTTTTAAGGTTTTTATTTGAGGCTGGACTCTCATCCTAAACTCAAGAGACGTGATATTTATGAGTAAAAACACCAAATATAGCAAAGGTATGTTAAGTTTCTCACAAGGCATGGAGCTGCTTTTAGTCCTTTTTTTAGTTTATTCAGGATTTAGGTGGATTACTGATGATACAGAACATAGCTCACGTCTCCAATTTGGTAACCAGTGTTCATTTTGACAGTCTTTTTAATTTAGTTTTAGTTATAGTCTTTTGCCTAAAATATCCTTTGGCTTTAGTCATAATTTAGTCATCTAAATTGTTTTAATTTTAGTCTAGTTTTAGTTGATGACATTTCACAATATTTTGGTCGATGAAATGTACTGTAAATTTAGTGGACTCAAATATGAAGTGTAAAGTGTAAGGCATTTTTTATGTTTCCTTGAATTTCTGAAATCATTTTTTTTCACTTGGATAAAATGAAACATCTAATAACCCTGTATTGAATGCTAGTAAAATCTGAATGTATAAATTAGCAGAAACAAATTTTACTTTTATGTGAAATGCAGTCACCTTTATTTAGGCTGCCTGACTATCTTAGTTACAATACCAGAACTGACAACAAAAAGTGAACCTACTCTACATGAATATACCAATTCATAAAGACAGTGGCTCTGATTGGATCGCTCCCCAACTCCTGCTACCACGACGCTAAGGCAGTTGTGACTGGATGACCCTCTTCACTCATCCAACCTTTCCACACAACCAAAGTAGCTGTGATTGGATATATTCCTAACTTGTCCCTACTTTCTACATGACAAAAGTAGGTCTGATTGGAAAAAGTCTCTGTCAAACATTTTATTCTAGTTTTTATCTGTTGATGAATATGTCAGGTAATTTAGTTTTAGTTTTGTCCAGGTGCACTTGTTTTTATTAGTTACTGTCTAGTTTGTTGATGAAAAACATGACAAAAATAATTAGTCAACAAAATTAATACTGTTGTTAACAAACCCCGCCCACCTGTATGAGCTCCTCTTTAGAGTTGAACTCTGACACCAGCACATTCTCCCCGTCAGACACTCGAGTCAGAGACACGCAGAGGCGCCCCGAGGCCAGGGTGTGGGCGTCCGACGGCAGGTCCCGATCCAGCCCGGTCTTTATCACCTTGACCAGGTTAAAGGTTGGGTGAAGAGGGCCTAGGTTCCTCTTCCTTGCTTCTTTAGCCACCTCGATGACATCTTCACAGCATTTAACTGAAAACCAGAGAAAGGGGACTTTAGAAACGGGGAAGACGGTCTCAGAAATATGTGAAGATGTAATAAGCAGTTTTTGCAAGACCACTGACTGTCTCTGCATCGATGCATCTACCTTTACACCCTTGAAAAATGATTGCTGACACCATTATTATCTTCCTTGTGTCACAGTAAACATTAGAGCAGAGTTGGAAGAAAATCCTTCAAAGTCTAAATATTGAGGTCATAGGGCTCCATGACCTTGAATTTTAACCTATGACCTTGAAAATAAATGTGAGTGTACTTGGTGTCGGGGGGGGTCGTCACCTTATATTCTATATTCGAATAACCGTTCGAATATGGGGATAAATATCCGTAACTGAATAGTAAATAAATATTCGAATGTAAAATATTGACTTTAGCGGCACATCAGGGCGCCTGGAGCAGTGGACCGTTTCATACAACAGAGGGCGCTCTCAGCGCAGCTTGACCGTCAGCCACATCCGCTGCTCTCTTGACCTCAGTAAACAACGAGTTGCCACTCCAAGAGTGCTGTGTGGTAGGATTTTGGGTTCTACACCATTGATGGCAACTTTAGAATCAAAGACTGGGCTGTGTGTCGGTTATATGCAAAGCAGCTTAGTCACTCACTCGTCCTCAACATCAAATTTGCTGGCTCAACTGTCGGCTTTTATCCAAGTTATACAGCCGAGTGCAGCGGCACTTTGTCAAGAGTTTAAGCCCGTGTGACTGTGTTTTTTTCAGCAGGGTCTTTACCGAAGGGGCGGATAAGAGAGTCTCTGTACCTTACTGGTGGGGGGGGGATAATCGAATATCTTCGGTTATTTGGGTGTATGTTTTCGAAAACTGTTCGAGTTTGATTTTTAGGAAAAGTGACAGCCTTAGTCTCTTCAAGTGTTCTCCTTTTTTATTTGTAAATACAAATACCCAATATAAGGTGTTGGAGCCGGCTGGCCCATTAGGCAAGGGTGCCGTGGCCTACAGGGGGCGCCACAAAATCAGGGAAAAAACCACCTTCAAAGTAATTATACTAAAACTAGTTATTAACTCTCAAAATGGAAAAGCTCACTTTGATTCAAATATAAAGCAATACACAGCTAATATTACAACAAATGATAATACCAAATAATATATAAACCTTTTATATAGCTTTTGTGTATAGTTATTTTGTTTAGTTTTTGTATATAGTTATTGCATAGTGTAAATGTAGCTGATGTGTGCAAACTGTGTGGCTATTTACATTGTTTGATGTTGACTGCTGTATTTATAATTTATTACTACTACTATTATTATTATTTATTCACTTATCTGTGCTAAGGGTATTTATATTGTATTTTAGATTTTTTTGTATTTATTTGTAATTTGTTAAGCATGTAAATTTGGTGACAAGTTATGTTATAAATTAAAGACAATGGTAAAAACAATGCTATTCAATTTCTTTTGTAAGCGAATGTAAATCACCGATGGAAGGGGGCGCCATATAAAATCTCTCCTAGGGCCGGCTCTGTTAGGTGACTATATTTTTATACTTTTAAAAGAATCATCCTGGTGTTGTGACAATCATGAAAAAAATTGATTATGTTTCATCTTTCAGCTAAAAATGATCCATAGATAAGTTTTGATCCCCGTTTCCCATCCCTTAGAACAGGCATCACCCTATCACTTTCTTTTTACATTATATTGAAACAATACAGTTTTTTTAAGTGTATTTGTTGTTTTCTGAAGATGTTGACTTTTTTTATTGAAGTGTAGGCCTTCAGGGTTTTTTTTTTAAGCTGGGACCTCTTTAAAGTCCGTGTCAAGCAAATTCAGTCATTTTCTTCCAAACACATTAAATAGGTCATAAATGTACTTCCTTAAAACATGTGAAAGCCATTCAACCATTCAGAAAATAATTGTGGAGCTAGGCTTCACAAGCTGTTTTTCAAAATTTCAGTGTTCAGGATTTAATGGGCGGGTCAGAAATCATAGCTGCGTTACGTAACAAAGCCACCAGTAGCATAACCCCACCCCTGCTGCTTATGCGGTATAAATACATTCAGCGCATTAGCTTCGGTGGTTTACCAGCTCGCTCTCGAGCCTCGGACAGCATCTCTTATGATAGTTTGCAGCCGGCTAACCAGTCAACCAGTCAGCTAACCAGTCATATCTCCTCCACCTCGCTCGTGCATCATTCCTGGATGCCACAGCGTGCAGGGCAATGGCTCCGTAAGGTTATTTAAGTTTCCTACTGACGACAAAGGAAACGGTGGATCAATTTTGTCAAGAGGAGCTACTGCGGAGAGCTCAAAATCACCACCAACACCCTCTCTGCAGTGCCCACTTTACCCCCATAGTTACGAAAACTAAAGTCTAAACTTATGGTAAAGTCTGGATTTCTGAAGAGTTCGTTAATGCTGGTCAGTGGGGCCGAACCGATCCTCTCCATCTGCGGCTTGCATCCTCCCGTCCCGCCGACAGCAGGTGCCACCATCCTGGCCACTGGCACTGTATTATCCGCCGCCGACCGCAGGTGCCACCATCACGGCCACCGGCATTATGTACCCTCCGCCGACCCTCTCCATCCCGCCGACAGCAGGTGCCACCATCCCAGCCACCGGCATTATGTACCCTCCGCCGACCCTCTCCATCCGGCCGACAGCAGGTGCCACCATCTCGGCCACCGGCATTATGTACCCGCCAGAGAGTGAAAGTGTGCGCTTATGTTATAAATATTGTGAATTCTGGCAATTAAAAGCTTTTTGCTGTGATTTTACATCGTAATCATGACATGATTGGCCTGATTCCCTGAGCGGAGTCCATACGAGAGCACAATGACTAACCACCGGTATTTTTTTGATGTGCCAGCAATATAGCTATGACAAGGAAATACATGTACACGGGGGTTTTACGTTTGTGTGTATTGTCAAACATGGACCGTTGGACGCCTAAAATGAGCGCCATGAGCGCGTTTTTTTTCCCACGGACATTAGTTGCTCATATACAGAGGGAGACGGGAGCAGCGAGCTCAGACGGAGGCAATATGTGAGTTATCATTTTCTGTGCGCATGAAGCATACATGTTTCAGTTATTTCAAAGCTAAAGCTACTCCACAGCTGGTATTATCCCTCACAACTGATAAAAAAATTGGGCAGACGGAGTAATTAGGGAGCTTGTGGTAATAAAGAAACTCTCAGAAAAGTAACTGTATGAAGGAAGTATGATAAGTAGGAGTAATCATCGCTGTAAAATGTCAGCCTTTCAAAATTATCTATATGTTTTTTTGGAGTACTGTCACTGTTGCATGAGTCAGTTTCTGGCTCTGATGGCTCAAACAGGTAGAGCTGGGTCCGCCCGATGAAGCTGCTGGCGTGAGCTCCCATTGTTACTGTAGGTTACGTCCTCGTACAGTAGACGGAGGCGGCTCCCTCCCGCATGTGGGCGTGGTTCCAGGACCTCTAACTGACACGCCCCCAGCGTTTCACAGCAGAGAGAAGTGCTTGTCTCTGCATGATTTTGAGACCTAATTTTATATACTTAGCAATTTTTTTAATCTTTTAAATTTGGCTGAATGGTCAATGACACATGTCTCTGTGGTATGACAAACTTACAACACAAATTATTTTTGCTTTACATGGACTTTAATATAAGAAAAAGGAGGAGAAACATTTTTAGTCATTGCTCTGTATGCACTTGTTTTTTCCTAATAAGAGCCACCTTTTATTTATTGTTTTCTGAAGATGTTGACTTTTAACTTGAAGTGTAGGCCTTCTATTCTTCAGGCTGGGACCTCTTTAATTTAAGAGAAAAAAAAAAAATATTTGCCTGGGACTACTTTTATTTATGGTAAAAGAGCTAGCTGTGCACTCAGTAAAACATATCCTGCATTGAAAATTGACAATAAATTTTGCTGAAACCATGAAAATGAGGACAAAGGGGAAGGCTATAAGACACGACTGGACTTCAGTTAGGACCTTTTGTTTGGAGGAAATTCTACTAACTGGACCTCAGTGACTTTTAATCGAATACCCCTGCCTTAGAAGAAGCTCCAAACACAAACAGACATTATCAGGCGGATCAATACTGAAGTTACCAGGAGTCGTTGGCCAACAGTGACCCTCTCTACTGCGTACAAAGGTCACACGTGATATCTGGCTGGTTCCTCAGGGAGCAGAAAAGGCTCCTCTGACTCCAGCTGTCCACAACAAGACGGGCCATGTTCTCTTATGATCCGCGATTGCACGCTGCTGTTCCCCTTTAAAACTCATGTCCAACATCGATCAATGGCCCCATTAATAGGCCGCTGTTTCCATAAGAGCTGCCCTTTAACGTGGACATGATTGATTTCACACCACGATCATATCTTCTGCTGATCATCTACGGCGTGTTGAATGATCAGTGTTTGATTGCTCTTGCCTGGCTGTGCTGAACAATAGAGGGGTTGAACAGCATTAATACAGCTAAAACATAGGGCTGTCCCAAACGGCAAAAACCAGGATCATTTCTAAGGATGCACAACATTATAAGTTTGTCGACAGATATGAACATTAATTACCTCTGCCAAGGAGGTTATGTTTTTGCCAATGTATGTTAGTTAGTTTGTTTGTTAGTAAGACTATGGAAAGTGACTGCTCAAAAAAAAAAAAAAAAATTATAAAGCACTTTTCATTCATTAAAAATGCAGCACACAGTCCTATACATGTTAAAAACAATCTCCAGCCCCCCCCCCATTCAGACTCCACCCCAGCACATACACACACATACACATATATATATATACACACACATATACACACGCATGCACACAGATAAAATGATCTTAAAACAGGTGGCTGAGTACAGAGTTGCCAGGTCAGGAAACGCCAGGAGGCCGACTGCACTGGGTGCCGCTCGGGGCCAGGCTGCCTCCACCTAGGCGTGCCTCGCTACAGGGCCAGCGAAGGGCCCAACGCAGCAAAGAAGTGCTGCAGACCCCCCACTTGGCCAAGACGATGCCCACCATGAGACAGAGACATCCCAACCAGAGCTAATTACAGCCCCCAGTGCAGGCAGCCCCCACTGAGGAAGCACTGGATATATTAAAACATAAAAGTAAATAGGCTAAGAATCATAAAACTAAATAATAAGTAAAGTTAAATAAGATACTAATAAATAGCTAAAATATCATAAAAAGTAACAGAATAACAGGTAAAAAGAGGGCTAAGATATATAAATAAATAAAATAAAATAAAAATCTAGACAAAAATAAGACATTAGTTAAAAGCCAAATTAAATAGGTGGGTCTTGAGTCTACCCTTAAAAATATGAACATTCTCTGCGGCCCTCAGGTCCTCTGGCAGGCTGTTCCACAGACGGCGGCCATAGTGCTGGAGAGCTGCACACATACACACACATACCGTAAGTCCGTGTTCTAGCTTTAGGAATCATTAAGAGGCCAGTGCCAGAGGATCTCAGGGTCCGTGAGGGTTCATATGGTAAAAGCAATTCTGAAAGATAAGAAGGTCCAAGACCCCTAAGACATTTGAAAACCATTAAAAGTACCTTAAAATCAATCCTAAAACACACAGGGAGCCAATGCAGTGATTTTAAAACCGGTGTAATATGTGCCCGCCTTCTGGTCTTCATCAGCACACGTGCCGCTGAGTTCTGCAACAGTTGTAAACTTGAGATGTTCCTTTTTGGAAGACCAGAAAGCAGGGCGTTACAATAGTCAATACGACTGGAGATAAAAGCATGCATTAGCGTTATTGTGTTAGCCCAGGAGAGAAAGGGGCGGACTCTGGCTATGTTCTTTAAATGATAAAATCCTGTTTTCGTTACGCTTTTAATATGTGGAATAAAGTTGAGCTCAGAGTCAATGATGATGCCCAGATTCTTCACCTGATTGGATGGGATTAAGGACAGGGTATGGAGTTTTGATAAAAGTTTCTCTCCCTGAGCCTTAGGATCAATAATTAAAACCTCAGTCTTGTCCTGGTTGAGCTGTAGGAGGTTTTCTGCCATCCAGGATTTAAAGTCTAAAATATAATTAAAAAGGGCATCAATCAGCCCTGTGTCATCAGGAGACATGGATATGTAAAGCTGTGTATCATCAGCATAACTGTGGAACGTGATACCATGCCTCCTGATGACGTCTCCCAGTGGAAGCATGGATAAGTTAAAAAGTACAGGGCCTAAAATTGAGCCTTGGGGAACACCACATTGATTTATGGATCCTTGAAGAGCATGTGTCTAAACTTACAAGAAATTGTCTATCCGTGAGATAAGAACTAAACCATTGAAAGGCAGTACCAGAGAGGCCTACAAGGTGTCTTAGTCTATTTAAAAGAATTGTATGATCTACTGTATCAAAAGCAGCGCTTAGATCCAGTAGCACAAGGACTGTAAGCTTGTGTAAGTCCAAGTTGCACCTAAAATCATTAACAATTTTCAGTAGTGCAGTCTCTGTACTGTGGTTCGTCCTAAATCCAGATTGAAATTTCTCAAGTATGGAACGGTTATTTAAAAAATCATTCAACTGAATAAAAACAAGTTTTTCTAAAATTTTGCCTAAAAATGGTAAGTTGGACACTGGACTGTAGTTATTAAGAACATTAGGATCCAAATAGTTCTTCTTCAGAAGGGGTCTCACTACTGCCATTTTAAAGGCAGCAGGGAAAGAGCCCATCTGAAGGGAACAATTCACTATATTTAATAGCTCGACTTCAAGGAATCCATAAAGAGTTTTAAAAAGTGATGTGGGAATTGGGTCTAAAAGGCAGGTTGTTGGTTTTACTTGGGAGAAAACTCTACCAACCATCTCAGCATCAACCAGTGCAAAACTGTCCGGTGTTTCCTCAGGTAAAAACAAGCTTTCTAATGTATTAGAAACAGTATTTTGATTAGATAAAATAGAGGATCTTATAAAATCTTTTTACTCCTGAAGTGGCCTGCAAAGCCTTCACAAGGAGAGTCCGAAGGAGTGATTTGGTATCTGTTAAAAACGGGGTTGATTAAAAGATCAATGGTGTCAAAGAAGATTTTTGGGTTATTTTTATGATCAGTAATTATGTTAGTGAAATAGGTAGTTCTTGCATGCCTCAGAGCATTGTTGTATATTTTTAGTTGTTCATAGTATATCTGATAATGAATAGTTATCTTATTTTTCCTCCATCTCTGTTCAGCTACCCTGCAATTTCAGTTTCTTGATTTCTTCATTTCTCCACGGGGGTGTGCACTTAGGCAGTACCTTCTTTGTGGTCAGTGGAGCTACAAGATTAAGAGATGTTTCTAATTCATTCATAAAATGTTCAACGATAAAATCACAGGATGCAGGTGTAGTAGCTGGGGGATGCTTACCCAAGATTTCAATAAAATTTGCAGCCACTTCTGAGGTAAAATAGCGTTTCCTGACAGTTCGCACCGAGGTCTCCCGTTGAATAAAACTGGTGATATTAAAAAACACATAGTAATGGTCCGACACAGCCAAGTCAAAACAGAGGACACACTGGCTGACAGGCCGTAACTGAAGATTAAATCCAGGATGTGTCCTCTGTTGTGACTTGGTTGTGTGACATGTTGTTTAAAATCCAAGCAACTAAGTAAATTTAAAAACTCTTTTGCCATGAAATCACATGGATTGTCTATGTGTGTGTTAAAATCACCAGATATAATGCTAAAATTGTAAGTGGCATGGATTATAGATAAAAATTCAGAAAATTCACTGATAAAAGCAGCATCATATTTTGGTGGTCTGTAAACAGTGATGCAAAGAAGTGAAGGACTGTTAAAAACAATCGCATGATGCTCAAAGGTGGTCTACTGATCAAGTTTTATTTCTTTGAATCTAAGTGAATTATTAACAAATCGATGCAGTACCACCACCTTTCCTGCCACTTCTCAGGGAAAATGTAAAGCTAAAATTTGGTGGGGAGGCCTCAGTGAGAATAACTGGTGCATCTGCACCCAGCCACGTTTCAGTTAAGAACAAACAGTCTACCTTGTTATCTAAAATCAGGTTGTGGATAATAAAAGATTTGTTTAAAAGGGAGCGAACATTTCCAAGTGCCATGTTGATGGTGACAGGTGACTTACAGACTGTATAGGTGGACTGTTGATGTTTTGGGAGAGGTCTGAGGTTATTAAAGTTCACAGAGTGAACATGGTAGGGGTCTGGTTATGGAACGCTGAGTGATGATAACAGGAATTGATGAATGGTGAGTGAAAACAGAGGGCCCAAGACCAGTACTGTGTGTGTCTGAGGTGGAACTAAAAACATAGGAAATGGGACCTGGGGGACATCATTCAGTGGGGAACAGGTCAGTCGGTGCATGTTTGGGGTGATGGGAGGAGAGTGTGGGTTGTGTGTGTTGTACACCATACGCCAGGTTGGCGGACAGCAAGCGGGTCCCAGCTCAGTTCAGGCGGAGGCCGTCTGAACTAAAAAGATGTCTCCTCTCCCAAAAGACATTAAAGTTATCAATGAAGCCGACATCGTGGGCACTGCAGGCTGAGGAGAGCCAGGTGTTTAGGCTGAGCAACCTGCTGAAGCGCCCAATGCCCCTGCCACAGGTGGGGGTGGGGCCGGAGATAATAACACTCAGCTCGTGCTGTAAGAGTTTGTTAAAAAGCTGTGTGAAGTCACGCTTTAAAAGCTCGGACTGTTGTCTGGGGGTGTCGTTGGTGCCCATGTGAATGACGACCCTGTTTACCTGTGGTTGAAAGCTCAGGACGCCAGGGATTTTCTCCGTTATGTCTGAGACTGTGGCGCCAGGAAAAGACAGGGAGAACGCCCCCCTCAGACGGACGTTCCTGATGAGGGAATCCCCGATGACGAGTGTCGTGGCCTGTTGTTTGAGTCAGGCGGCCGGCTCGGCGAACCCGTCATTCCCGTCAGGCCCCAGGGGGTGAGAACACCTCGTGTGCCATCTGCGTCCCTGTGGAGCCGCTTTCGCTGGGTCGATGGACGGGAGGACACGGTGGCCCGGTGCTGGACGTCCATCCGCTGGGGCACTGGCAGCCCAGAGTGGGGGGAAGGCTGTGGTGTCTGTCACCGGGGGCACAGCGTCCGTCGGATGGGAGGCATCGGGATCAGCAGGGCCACGGACTGTTGGCTCTGCGCTCATAGATAGAGCCGAGTATTTTTTGGTGAGGGGGATGTCGATGGAGGGGGAAGCCCCGCACGAAGCCCCGCCAGGAACCCTCTTCTGACTGCGGACCACCACTTCGGACTAGGGAGTCCCATTGCCCGGAGTAGAGCAGGAGGGCCGCTGACAGGTGGAGGAGGAAGGTTCCTAGACAACGGTGTCCCTCAGTGCAGCGGTAGCGCTATGCTGTTGTAGCTCGACGGTCTGTGTGGTCTCCAACCAGCTGGACAATGCCGGGAGCCGAGATTTGAAGGTGGCCAGCAGTGAGTCCTTCCTCTGCAGCTCGTCTGATAGCCGCCCAATATCTTCAAGAAGATCAGCGATCTTTTCTGGGCTCTTTTAAGCTGGTGTCCTACCTGTGCAGGTAAGGAAGCGTCCATAGCGATAGCCTCCATAGTTGCCATGTTCGAGTGGTAGCGCACTCGGTATAAGAGCAAAATCCAAAAAGTCCGATGACTAAAACCTTTTATCCAGTAAAAGCATAAGTTAAAAGTAGCCCTATGCTCAAGGCTCAATGTATTAAAAGCACTCAAACCCTAAAACTGGATAAAAGCAGCAGCTCTGCTGTGTGTCTGCTGTGTGTCTCAGACAGAGATCAGATTAGATTAGATTAGATAATACTTTATTAATCCCCTTGGAAAACCTTCCTCAGGGAAATTCAGATTCAGTAGCAGTTCAGTATTACAGATTCAAGTATATATAAAACAGATATGTCTAAACAAAACTTTATCTAGATATATCATATATTAGCATAGATGCTAACAACTTCAGCAGCAGTTTTATCATGTTTTGACTGCAGTTCTTTATTAAATGAAATTTCTCAATAGAAAGGATATTT
Organism: Cetoscarus ocellatus; assembly: GCA_037902135.1. Taxonomy (NCBI): domain Eukaryota; kingdom Metazoa; phylum Chordata; class Actinopteri; order Labriformes; family Labridae; genus Cetoscarus; species Cetoscarus ocellatus. Next base: position 360,787 of record JBAMNC010000947.1, on the reverse strand, counting down.
TGCTTCACTTCCGACATGTTTTGACAAGACTTTGTTTTACCAAATGGCTCACTTTCCATCAAGCCATTATCTGATTGGCAAGTGATGAATGTGATTGGTGGAACAATCATCCAATCATCTGCCAGATATGCTTCTGAAACACTTCCTATGGGGTCTTTTCCAGGTGGACTAGTGAAATATATTATACTGTCCATCTGGAGTGCAAGGTTAGCCACAGAGTTCATCTGAATTTAAATATGTAGATTTTAAATTCAGCCAAGTTTTCTGCCCCTTTTCTGTAGCTCTGCAGCCAAATGAAAAAAATACTGTAAAGTACTTTGGTAGGCCACTGGCTGTTTTAAATGTTTTATACAAAAAAAACGGACATTGATGTTGATAAATATCAAGAGCAGGTTTTTCAGATGAATGCTTCAAGTAAGGACTATCCTTAATGTTTTATTTTGCAACATAAAATGCACCTAAAATTGCCCCATTTTTTTATTTTTAAAGATTTACGCTCTCTGTCCATCAGTAATAAACTTTATGACCTGCTGCGGGCTGATAAAAAAGTCAGAAGCCTGTGTGGGTGTCTGGTTGCGGTGGTCCTGACCCCGACTACAGGCCAAAACAAACAAAGCACACAACAACAACATAGGTGGATACACTGGAGGACCGGGAAACCACCAAAACAAAACACCTGATTTCTGTTAGTTTAAAATGCAATCACTGCGTTTTTCAATATTCATTTTGTTGAAAATATAAATACCGATTATTTAAACTGACAGTTTTTGCACAAGCACATTTTTAGGCTTGAATTTGTATTTTGGTTTTATAGCATGAAAAAGTGCAGCTTTCAGTGTTTATGAAGATGTCTGCCTATGTCCAAACTACAAAATTAACCTTCTGTTGACAAAAGGTAGATTCAGTCTAGTTTTGGAATTTATTCTATAAAATTGGGGTGTATTTTGTTTTATGCAGTTTCTGCATCACTGTGAGGTTATGTTATGTTATGTCATGTTAGAGGGAAAAAATAATTTACATTTACATTTTATGGAAAAAAAACAGGGATATTATTTTCAGGCCGTATCACCCAGCCCTACTGCAATGTGAGTAACACATTGAGATTTTTAAGCAGTATCTTCTTAGGTTAATTGCTGATGCTAATTGCCACTTGGTGTGAGTAAGTTTATGAATGGTTGTTTGTCTCTGTGTGTCAGCCCTGTGATTGACTGGAAACAAGTCCAGGGTGTGCCTCGCCTCTCGCCCAATGTCAGCTGAGATAGGAAATATATGAATATCATCACTCTGCTTTATTTCGATTGGTCCACAGTATTCCATAGTGGGGCTAAAAAAAACAATGTATTCATAAATTTACAGAATTTTATTTAAAACTGAAGCCTTAATGTTAGGGATGTATGATATTGGAAATTAGCTGATATCTAACATACTAAAAGTTGATGTTGATATTTTGTTGTCAGGGTAACAGGGTCTTTTACTCTTACAGTAACAGTCTGACAGAGACAAATGTGAAACAAGAAAAACATTTCACACTTTAATAAATGACACTGATGATTTTTTTAACGTTGAAATTTGTAATAATGAGATAAACCACTATGGTACATTCATAAACAGGGCCAATAATTTATGAGGCGGGTATTTCTTTTATCATTATTATTGTTAAGTGGGGTAAAATTCTTAGGTTACAACAGCTGCTTGAACTCTGTTGCATTCAAAAGCATAGTATTAAATAATAATTATAACAATGAAAACAATAATAATAAAGGCTAGAATTTTAAGAAAAGTTATAAATGCAGTTTATCTGCTTCATAATCTCAAATATATAATGCTTAACCTTAATTCCTGAACAAATACCTAATGTTTTTCATAATAATAATAATAATAATAATAATATAAAAAATAATAATAAAAGTTATTGTTATTGTTATTTTGTAAGCTGGATTCCTCATCAAAAAATTATAATACTCTTTATTCTGCTCCATAAGCAAAAAGCTGGTGTTTCATAATAACAACAATAATAATAATATCTAGACAAGAATCTTGAAAAAAGTTAAAAAAACACGGTATTTCTACTCCATAGCAACGATTATGTTACAGCCTAAACCATATTTCCAGAGCAAGTAACTTGTGTTTGTTTTTTAAAATATCAACATTAAAAATAATAATAATCATAATGTGGGCTTCATTTCTTATAAAAACTTAATGAACACGGTTAATCTGTTCACTAACAACAAATATGTAACCTTTTTACCAGGCCAAGAAGCAGATAATAAAATAATAGCATAATAATAATGATATATATAATTAAAATAATAATCATAACAATCATAATATCAGCTGAAATTCTTTTTTAGTTATAAAACACGGATCTGCTCAATAGCCATAAATATGTTAGCCTTATTTCCAGATTAAGATGCTGGTTTTAATTATTAATAATAATAATAATAATAATAATAATAATAATAATAATAATAATAATAATAATAATGTGGGCTAAAAAAATTGTTTGAAGCCGTAAAACACGGTAAATCTGCTCAAAAGCCTCTGATAACCATGTTAGCCTAACCCGTAGCTCCGGCCCCTGCAGCGGGAGTTCCTTACTTATGGAAGCCCGGCTCGCGAGCACGGAGGCGGTCAGAGCTCCGGCGGAGGCCCCGTACAGCTTAGTGGCTCCCTGGATCAGATATGGCGCCTTCTCCAGCAGACAGCTCGACACTCCGATGTGATAAATCCCCAAAAACCCGCAGCCGGCGAAGGAAAGGTTCCAGCCTCCGTTCAGGTCGAACATGGTGGGGCATACCCGGGCTGAGGGGCCCTCAGAGCGTATAGAACACCGTGTACACACCGCGGGGAGATGGAGGACGGGCGGGCTGCTGGGCTGTCACTACGCCGGCTCTTCGGATTGAAAGTGAACCGAAAGTTTGGATCAGTTCAACAACAGCAGGAGCAGCAGGAGGAGCAGGAGGAGCACCGGGAGGAGCACCGGGCCGCGTTCAGGGACTGTCGGACATATGAGTATCAGACGATAATTACGTAAATACAGGCAGGAGTAAAGCGGTTTTATCTCTCAGTGAGTGTATCAGGACAAAAACAACAACATTACTAAAATTAAACTTAAATTTGACTTTTTATACAGCGAAGGACTTCCATAATGTTAGCCTCTTCTGTGGGACCACAGCACAGTTTAGTATTTATTGTTTAAGATAGCCTATATTTCTAATAGGCCTATCGCACATTGCGTTTATTTTATGTTTTATAAATGTATAAGCTAACAAATGGGCGAATACATTAATAAATTCTAGTGTTTTACAATGTCAAGTATATTAAAAACTGGATATTCAACTTCATATATTTATATTAATCCTCTTTAATGATTTAGCTTATTACTAAATCACTTAATTAGATTTTTTTTTTAACAATTTGTTTCAGTTTTGCCTTATCAATAGCCAGTATTAACAGTTAATTATAACTTGTGTCCCTTGAAATAATAATAATAATGATAATATAAATAATAATAATAACTTTATTTGTGTAGCACCTTCGTGAAATTCGCTTGAAAATAAAATTTTCAATATTCATGATTAATGACATCTAAGAGGAAAACTGTACACAGCCACTTCATAAGGTACACCTGTTCAACTGCTAATAGCAAATCAGCCAATCAAATGGCACCTACTCAGTGCTTTCGTCATTTAGACTTTTTTAGGTACACCCTCGTAGAAGCAGGTTGGACTCTCCTTTGCCTTCAGAGCTGCATTTGTTATTAATGGTGCTGGACATATCCCTCAGAGAAGTTGGTCCATATCTCCATGGTAGCATCATGCAGTCACTTACCTCAACTTACTTTCTCCATATTTGATCAATGACATGCTATAGATATAGATAGGTTAATTTGATACGAATGCTGAAGATTTTGTACATTTTTCAATAGAGCGTAACACTTCCCAGTTTGATCTTCTTTTTATATATATATATATATATATATATATATATATATATATATATATATATATATATATATATATATATATATATATATATATATATATATATAAAATAGCCTAGATTTATATCATCCCAAACTTTAGCATTTTTGTGCAATTAGTCATCAAAATAACAGACACTTCACTGAGCAATGTCTTAATGAACTTTCCTCTGTAAAACTTCGTCAAGTGTCTGCGTGCGCGCTCCCTCCACCTTGTACGCCACTGGTCCTGATGCTGGCCCCCGTGCGCGCGCATGACATCACTTCTCTTCCTCGTGATTGGCTGAAGGTCAAGTCAGCCTCCTCAGCATCCTTCACCGAGGCAGCGAGTCCTCTCCAGCACCTTCACCGCCGTCCCTTCTCATCCTCATCACCTCCGAACCATCAGTGATTTACCTCTAACCACAACCACACTGTTCACCTGGCTGTGCGCGTTCTCGTGTCCCTGCTCTGGCTGCTGCTCGGTTCGAGGATGGCGGAGAGCGAGGCAGACACGCCGAGCACGCCGATTGAGTTTGAGAGCAAATACTTCGAGTTTGATGGAGTGCGGCTGCCGCCCTTCTGCAGAGGGAAGATGGAGGAGATCGCCAACTTCTCCCTCAGAAGTAGCGACATTTGGATCGTCACCTACCCCAAATCAGGTAGAGACACCAAAATAACGATTTACAGAGAGGCCTCTGCAGCGCCAGAGTGCGCCCTCAGAGCTGTGGGTTTCATCTAATTAATGTTCTGCGTCTGGACCTCAGGATGTGAAAGTTTATTCTTGGAAATAAACCACAAAACCAAGACGCAAGCATCTTCAAACTTGCACGATCTATTTCAGAGAGCATGCGATCATCAGACATCCCTGAAGTGCAAAATTAGGCCTGATTCAGCGTATTTTTTTTTCTCTTTTTGCGCACGCCTTTCCTGCACAAGCCCGATATTTTCGCAGCAGAGGCCTCTCCAAACGCAGCGTGTTTCATAATCGGATGCAAACTTAATGAGTCAAAGTTAATCCCTGACTGCTTTGCTGTTTAAAGCGCCACATCTTCATTATTTACAGCAGCATCAGAAGCTCTCAGATGCTCATAAAGTTCATGTTTACGTCCTGCAGAGCGTGTTGGTGGCGCAGCGCTGATGCTGCAGGCAGTGCGCCCGCTGCGCGCAGGGTGGGACCAGTCACGTGACCCTGCATGGGTGGTGGGCAGCAGGCAGGAGGACACATTTATTATTGTCGTGGGGATTATCTTGAGTTTCTTTGCATTTAATGGTCTCCTGCTGCGATTCTGAGGATGTAAACACTGTAACGGAAGTGATTATTGACAGAGGAAGTTGAACATTTTCCGTCATTGGATGATTTATAATCAGTCCTCAAATGCATCATGCTGCGCTGGCCTGAATCATCCCTAATGAATGTCAGGATGATGTACAGGCGTTGCTAAAAGCTGAGGGCTCCGTGTATATTTAATCCAGGCCCTGCCATGCACAAATACTCACATCTCCATTGTGCATCAGACAGAATAAAAACAATCACATCTGTGCTGAAGAACCTTCTTACTCACTACCAAACTCATCCCTAAAACTCACTTTAACACCTTCTGGTCAGTCTTAACATAAGAAATATATTACTCCAAAATGATTCTACTACAAGATGACAAAAAGCTTTAAAAGTGGAGAAAAAAAACATGCACATTTGTTCTAAACCAAATGATTTCTTCGCCTTGGACCCCCAGGCTATAAAATTGCTTAATTTATCTAATTATTATTATTGTTATTTAATGTAAATGACTTAAAAATTGGGAAAATCAAACAATCATACTGGCGAAGGGAGAAGAAAATCTTTTCTTTAAGTGATTGGTTTATAATTCAATATAAGATAATACTGAGTTGTCAACATGGATCATGGAGGCCCTGGACCAGAAGTCCCCGACCACCAGGCCACAGACCAGAGACCAAAGGGTGTTTTATTTTGAAAAGACGGTATGATCCTTGCATATCCACTTGTGTAGCTTGACTGTGCGGACTTCACACTCAGGCTCTCTGTCTCATTCACAGCTGTGATGAAAGAAAGAGTACAACCTGAGATGAACTCACTGTTAAGCCTTGTGTTCGTGCACTCATCTGGACGAAGCTGTTAGTGTGTTTGACTCTGCACAGTGTGTGTAACTTGGAGGACAGTCGAGGCACACACTCAGCTTCCTGATGTGGACGGTTTTCATAACCTTGCGCAGCTGCTGGATCTGGCTGATTCAATGTCTGTAATCATGCAGATCTGTCTTGAGTCCACAACGTTTGTGCTCAGCCCAAAGCGGGACGGCCCAATCAGAGTCTTTTAGAGCAGGAAGAGGTGAGAGAGACAAGTGAGATGGCGGCAGGAAGTGACTGCACTTATAGAGATTAGCACAGATGCTAACAGCTTCAGATTTTCAGTGCGTTTCTTTATCAAATGAAAAACAAAGTGTAGGTGTAGTGGTTCAGTTAGTTACTGTGTCAACAGGTGACTTTCAGGCAACTTGAGCAGCTGATAAAAACAGAGTGAGCCCTCATGAATGTCTCTGTAAATGGGGTTAAGAAACAAGTCCATGTCTCTCTCTGCTCCTATGTTGAGTGATTGTTTGTCACATGTAAGCAGAAATATTTGCGACGTGGAACCCCTGCTCAACATTGAGTTTCCCCAGGACCAGCAGAGTCACAAAAGCAAAAGTGAAACAGTGGAGCTCCATCATCAGAACACATCGTGACATTCACAGAAATTCTGTGAGGACATGATATGTGTCAGTTTACAGTGTGATACAGCTTTAAAAGAACACGGGATAGCGCGACAAGGCGCGTGACCCACATACACACTAGTGAGGCTTTTCCACCATGTGGTGTCTGCTCGACTTGGCTTGACTCTGCTCCGTTGCCTTGGTTTTCCATTTAGGATTGTAACTAGTGGCCACGGCAGCTCAGTCCGTAAAGGTGGCTGGTTCAAGTCCTGACTGAAACATACTTGGAAGTTGGTTTGGTAGCTGGGGAGATGCCAGCTGACTTCCTGAGGGACTGCTGGTTACTGCAGTTGGTAGCACAGCTGAAAGGGGTCGATGTCCCTTGCCTCCACAGCCTAGGGCATAGATTTTGCACCCTCGGGCCCTTAAACTTCATCACACATAAACCTCAATGAATTAAGCAGGGTTAACATTGTACCTGACACAGAAAGGAAATGCCTCCTGTCGTCTGCTCCATAATGCTGCATGACTTCCCAAACTTTCCTCTGCTGTAGGTAGTTTGTCATTTTGCTGCTTGCAACCATCTTTGGAGCAAATGAATTTCTAAGGGGTCAAGTTGAGTTGGGCAAATACACAAATGGAAAACACAAAAAGGCAGATACACACACTGTAGTCTAAAGATCACCATCCATGGTAGACTACTGTTGCAGCGACTTGTTCTTGTGAATCGATAAATTATTCTAAAAATCAGAAATCAAACTAACCACTGTGGCACAGGGAGAGTGGATCTTACGCAGGATAAAAAAAATTTCAATGTCTGAGCAAAAATACAGTTTATTTTGTTTTTATTTAAAAGATCCTTCTTACAAACAAATTGGCCTTCTTGTTGCGTGATCTTTGCTTCCATTCACTCCCCTATGTGCCCACCCATCCTGTCTTACCTGCCCATCTCTACCCATATCACCTGGTACTAAAACTATCAAGGCTATCAAAAATAAAAGCATCAATAAATGCGCAAATATTCAAACATTTGCATTATTAAGCTTAACATTTTATTGTCCTTTAACAAGATACTTTCAGCTTAATAAATAACAAAATGTGAAATTATTAAAGAAAGTTGGAAAAAGGCTAATTCACAATCTCGATATTTGGCAGATTTAGGAATTACATGACTTGTATAATTGAATACTGGGGTGTTTTTGTTTTATCTTTTGTTTCTATTTGTTTTGTCTACTGTTTGTCTGCTTGTATTACTGACACAGAATTAGACATTTGCCCATTTGACTGATCATCTCTGTATGTTCTTGTCACTATCCTCATTGTATAAATATAAAATAAAATACATTAAAATAAATAAATCTAAAAAAATAAGTTGACCAACACAAGTGTCTTGATAGACTGGACCATGAAATGGACACAATAAACAAACAAATGGGAGCCTTTTGGGGTCCTGGTGATGGAGCCTATATCAGCTGAGGCGGGGTACACCCTGAACCGGTTTCCAGCCAATCACAGGGCTGAGAGACAGACAACCATTCAGTCTCACACTCATACCTAAGGGCAATTTAGAGTCACCAATGAACAGAATGGACATTTTTTGTTCTGTGGGAGGAAGCTGGAGTGCTCGGAGAGAACCTATACATGGGTAGGGAGTACATGAGTAGGGTCCACACTGACCAATCCGGGGATCAAATCAGCAGCTTTCTTGATGTGAGGCACATACACAACCTGCTGTGCTACCGTGCCGCCGCTGTAAAAAAATGGTCTTTTTTGATCAGTACGGCCAAAGTTTTAAATTCTGTGGGCATGATTTCCTTTATTTCTTGAACCTGCTTTAGGCCGACTAAAAGTGGACAGCAGGCCACAGATGGCTCCCAGCCCATAGTTTGGACACCCCTGTTTTCACACTCTCATACATGCAGCTGGTAAAAGCTCTTGAATGGGACCTTTACAACACTTGACAAGAGTTTTGGTTAAAGAATTAGCTGTTTGTCCTCACACTGATAAAGCCAAAGCCATTATCATACTTGACTTGTCCAAAGTCTGCTTTTAAAACTGAACACTGGAGCTGGAAGGTGTAAATTCCCTTACCTCCACAATCTGTGCAAGTATTACAGAGTGATATCCAAAGTAGAATGTTACACAAGCTGTCTGATGTTAGAGCCCATTTGACCAACAAGAGGACCTTTATCATCCGCAGGATTATAAAATGTCCCCAAACTTCACGCAACATGACATGTTACAAAAAAAAATGTGACAGTTATTAGAGATATTTCCAGGAAGTTTGACATCAAAGATTTCCACACAGGCTCTTCATCCATGGCGTTAGCGAATGTGCCCACAGATTTAAAAAGTTAGGACACGATTGAAGACGAAGATACCAAAAAAAATCAGGAATGTTCTCTGACATTTGAGGACCAAGTTACTCAACAAGTCCCTCTTTTTGGTCTCTATGAAGATCTCTGCACAGGAGATGATTCTGCTAGAGTGGTGATTCTATCCTGACCCAATAGTGGGTTGCAGACCCTTTTTCAGTGGGTCGCAAGCCTTTGCTCAGGAAAAAAATGTTAGGAAAAGAATCCTGAGCTAGGACAGAGTTTGTTATATTTTCAGTGAGCAGGTTGTCAGCTAAAGCTACATGTTTGTAAGATTTTTGGAACTACTTCTCAGTAGAAGGACTTTTTTATGCATTGCATGAAAGCTCTAGATTACCGAAGTTTTTTGTGTGTTGCGACAGCCTCGTGATCAATGTCTTATTTAGTGCGACTGCTTAAATTTTATTAACACAGTTCTTTTCAGTATGTGTCTACTGATGCAGGGTTATCACAGCTGCAGTTAGATTTATAATTTTTGAAACCTTGTGTCCCTAAGATGCACTTTTTGGTTTCAATTAAAATTCAGCTAATTGAGTGTGAAAGGGAATATCTTCCTCTCTAGCATCACCACCTGCAGGTCATTTTGGTTTATCATTAAATTTTTGTGTTGGCATGCTGTGATTTTCTGGACTATCTCAGGTTCAAGTGCAACGTCTTTTTATTTAATACTTTTGAGAAACTGAAATTTTGGGTTGCAGCTAACATTAAGGGGTGATGTTGGGTCCCGAGGCCAGACCAGTTGAGAACCACTGTGCTTGAGATCATGGAGACCTCCATGGGTCAGGATGTTCTCTGATGTGTAGGGAGTCCTCCAAAACACATAAACATACATTATCGCAGCAGAGTGGAGGATCTTTGGTGGGTCAAGAAGGTGGCCTGACATGATATTTATGGTGGTGTGATTGGTAGAAATTTTGCTCTGTAGGTTCACGTTTGAAAGAAGATCTGAGATCACAGTAACAAGGTTTCCATCCAGTTATTTAACAAGATTTAACAACATTTTTTAAAATTGAAAAACTATATCGTTATTCAAAGAGGACATTTATGCTAAGTTTAGAGACAGTCCATGAAAGCATTTATGAGATACTAAAGCCTAAAGCAACAGAGGATCTTGACACCTGTGACCTTTGACCTATAACCTTAAAAATTCAACCACTTTACTCCTGAGTCAAAGGTGACATGTGTGCAATATTAAACTAAAACCATGAAAGTATTTATGAGATACTGCATCCTAAAGCAACAGAGTAGACCTATGACCTTTAACATTCAACCAACTTGCCTATCAAAATCAACGTAATCATGAAGTAAAAAAGGACAACTGTGCTTAGTTTAGAAACAGTCCATCATATAATTATTAGATACTGCACCCTTAAGCAACTTAGGGACACGGCACCCGTGACCTTGTCCTTTGACCTATGACCTTCAAAATTCAGCTACTGTATCCTTAAGTCAAAGAAGATATTTGTGCTAAGTTTAGAGACAGTCGATCAAAGCATTCATCAAAAACTGCATCCTAAAGCCACAGAGGAACATGGCACTTGTGACCATGACCTGTGACCTTTAAAATTCACCCACTTTTCCATTTAGTCTTCGTGAACATTTGTCAAAGTTTCGAGAAATTTATTGAAGTGGTCTTGAGATACTGAGTTCACAAGAATGGCCTAGATATAGGGATGAACAACATACTACCTCAAGCTATCAGCTGCATGGAGGTATAAAAACATAAAATTTAGGACAAAATTGATTAAAGCAGGAATTCATGTTGGTAGAAATTTTTCAGAATTTCATGTGTGCATAAGGTGATCCTTCCCTCCCTCGTCCCTTCACTCTGTGTTGGTGTAGCTGCTGTTATTCTGGTGTATAAAAATGTGATTTGATACATGGTGTGGTTGGTAGATATTTTGTACTGTCAGTGCACATTTGAAAGGGTTCTGAGATCACAGTAACAAGGTCTTCATCCAATTGTTTAACAAGATTAAACCAGATTTTGAAAAATGGAAAAGAATCCATTGTTTACAGTCAGTATTAAGAGTCAAAGGGTTGATCTGTGGGAGCTACTCATGAGAGAACCTGAAAACCAGTATTGTGGAAAGGGACTCGAAGTGTTTAATCTCTGAGACCTTTTAGCATCCCTCTCCAAACATCTGTGCCCTCTAAAGAACTCTGCCAACAGCCTTGGGCGCTCACTTAAGTGTGCAAATTTAGAGAGGACCACGACGAGACTCTGACGTTGTTCTCTGAACACAATTATTAATTTCTTTCATCTGTTTTCGTCTGACATGCGAACTTTGCCAACTCCTCCAGGCATCTGGAGTCATCTTATTCATTAGTCAATAGAAACATCTGTGCAAAGTTTGAAGAAAGTACATGAAAGCATTCATGCAGATACTGCAATAGCAAAGCAACTTTGGGACATGGCACCTGTGACCTTGACCTTTGACATATCCAGCCAATTTATCCTGAAACCAAAGAGGACACTTGTGCTTAGTTTAGAGACAGTCCATCAAAGAATTCATTAGATACTGTTTTCTTTAGCAACAGATTAACAAGACACTTGTGACCTTAACCTTTGACCTATGACCTTCAAAATGCAGCCACTTTGTCCAGAAGCCAAAGAAGAGGTTTGTGCTAATGTTAAAGACAACCCATCAAAGAATGCATGAGATAATGTATCCTAAAGCAATACCTTGACCTTTGACCTATGACCTTCAAAATCCAGCCATGAGAGACTGTCCAAAGATTAAACCATATCTTGAAAAAAATTGAAAATCTATACCCCTAGAGACAGTCCATTAAGGCATTCATCAGATACTCCATCCTAAAGCAACAGAGGATCTTGACACCTGTGACCGTGACCTTTGACCTTAAAAAGTCAATCACTTTACCCTTGAGCCAAAAGTGACATCTGTGCAATATTAAACTAAAATCCATGAAAGCATTGGTGAGATACTGCATACTAAAGCAACAGAGGAACATGACACTTGTGACCTTGACCTTTGACCTATGACCTTCAAAATTCACCCAATTTCCCTTGAGTCTTCGTGAACTTTTGTGCGAAGTTTGGAGAAAATCTATAGAAGTGTTCTTGAGATATTGAGTTCACAAGAATGGCCTAGATATACAGACGAACAATATACTATCTCAAGCCTCTAGCCATCACCAGCGTGTAGGAATAAAAATGTAAAATTTAGGACAAAATTGACAAAAGCTGGAATTCATATTGGTAGACATTTTTAAGAATTTCCCTCCCTCGTCCCTTTGCTCTGTGTTGGGGTATCTGCTGTTATTCTGGTGCAGAGGGAGCACGTGGCAGCACACATGGGTTTGACGCTGCAGAGCTGCGATTTGATTGGCTCACATAATACCAGCCTGCCTATTGAGATTTGAAGCTCCTGTAAGGGGTTTACAGTGAAGGTGGGCTCTGCAGTGTGATTCTCCTGCATCTCTGAGCCATAAATCAGACCGAGGAGCATGATTAATCAGCTGCTGCATGGTTTCTACATCAGAGACGGTGATGCCACTTTTGGAGGGCATCCAGCCTTGTTGAATTGTAGCCTTGTTGCCATGTTCTTAGCAACAGGTGTGGCATCTGGTGTGGTCTTCTGCTGCTGTAGCCCATCTTCAAGGTTCAACATATGCTGTGTGTTCATAGATGGTCTTCTGCAGACCTTGGTTGTAACTAATGTTTATTTACGTTCCTCTCATCCTTACATCATCTTCAACCACTCTGACCTTTCTCCTCTGACTTCTGGCATCAACAAGGCAGTTTCACCCAGAGAACTGCTGCTTACTGGGTAGTTTCTCTTTTGTGGACCTTTATCTGTGCACCATTGAGACTGTAGAGTAGTTTCTGACCAACCAGCCCATCTGTGTTCAACAACCACATCACGTTCAAAGTCACCTTCCTGCTCTATTCTGATGCTCTGTTTGATCTTCAGCAGGCCGTCTTGACCATCTCTACAAGCCTAATTGCACTGTGTTGCTGCAATGTGATTGGTCAATTTACCATAATAAGCAGTTGTTTGTGAGCACTCAAAGGGGCAGGTGAGTTTAAGTTCCTTCAGTGGTTCTTCAGATACTGTTTGGACCTTTTATGAAGGATATTATTCGATTAAACAAAGTAAAAATCAAAAGTTTTCTTGTTTTCTTGCAAATTTATCATAACTTTGTTTCAATTTTTTTTTTTTTAACTCACGATAATTTAATAAGTAAATCAAAAAACTCAAGAAAAATCACTTAATTTCCTTTTTATCAAGACAAAACTCCAGAACTTTTGTCCAGAAAATGGGTCAGAAATTGTCTTCTGCATGCCTTGGTCATAACAAGCAGTTATCTGAGTTCCTGTTGCCTTTCTATCATCTCCAACTACTTAGGCTTTCACCCAAAGAACTTTTACTCACTGGGTGTTTTCTCTTTTTTGGACCATTCTCTGTGAACCCTAGTGATGGCCATGTTTTGAATATCCCAAGTTTCTAAAACATTCAGGCACCAGAAACCGTGACACGTTCAAAGTCCCTTAAATGGCCTTTCTTCTCCATCCTGATGCTCCTGTTGATCTTCAGCAAGTCGTCTGGACCATGCCTGAATGCACTGAGTTGCTACCAAGTGACTGACTTATTAGCCCTTTGGGTTGATGGTTATTTGATCAGGTTTACAGTTGAGTGCACTGTATGTTGTTACTTTTCCATGATTTAAAATGAAGTCACATCTACTCAATTCTTTTTATTTTTAGGACCTGCAGCTTCACCACATAATCATGCGAGTCATCATTTTTAATCTTAAATAAGATGCTTCGATTTTCACGCCGTCTGCTCGAAATCTGTTTAATTCTGGTTGTCTTATTACAAATTGTACCCCACAGCTGATTTTTTTTATTGCCACTGACACAACCAATCCCTTTCATGCACACCAAATCCAACATGGATGATACCAAACCCTCTCCAGGAAGAGAATTTATTTGATTTAACGGGCAAAACACGGGCAGCCCGAGGACCCACAGACACAAGAAAATGGCTTTGATGGCTTTGAATTGATCCTGAGTGGTTACCTTTCTCTGTGCTGCAGTCTGGTCCATCAGGTGGTTTTATGAAGAGAAGTGTGTGGGATGTCAGATGGATATTTGGAGACTGTGAGTCACTGCAGAGAACATAAAAATAAGACTGTTATGAGAAGATTCTGCTCCAGGGCACGACAAAATTAAGCTTATATATTCTTCCGTCGAAGGGGAATTCGTGCAAAGTTTAAATTCATTATAGCATTCCAGATACTATTCATTTTTAAGCAACAAAGCTACATGATATCTCTGACCTTGGCATTTTACCTATGACCTTCAAAATCAAACCACTTCATTCTGAACTCAAAGAAAGGATCAGTGCCACAATGGTGTTATTTACATAGTTGAGGGGCCACACCACAAACTGCAAGATGCTTATTATTAAACATAAAGACTTACTTAATTAAAAACACTGAGTAATTATCATGAGATATGGAGTCCTCAAGCAAAAGAAAAGCAAGGAACCAGTGACATTTGTGCTGAGTTTATAGAATCTGTGGTGGGTCAAGAAGGAGGCCTGACATGATATTTGTGGTGGTGTGGTTGGTAGAAATTTTGCTCTGTAGGTTCACGTTTGAAAGAAGATCTGAGATCACAGTAACAAGGTTTCCATCCAGTTATTTAACAAGATTTAACAACATTTTTTTAAAATTGAAAAACTATATCTTTATTCAAAGAGGACATTTGTGCTAAGTTTAGAGACAGTCCATGAAAGCATTTATGAGATACTACAGCCTAAAGCAACAGAGGATCTTGACATCTGTGACCTTTGACCTATAACCTTAAAAATCCAACCACTTTACTCCTGAGCCAAGGGTGACATCTGTGCAATATTAACTAAAAACCATGAAAGCATTTATGAGATAGTGCATCCTAAAGCAACAGAGTTGACCTATGACCTTTAACATTCAACCAACTTGCCTATCAAAATTCACATAACCCTGAAGTTAAAAGGATAACTGTGCTTAGTTTAGAAACAGTCCATCATATAATTATTAGATACTGTACCCTTAAGCAACTTAGGGACATGGCACCTGTGACCTTTACCTTTGAACCAGTGACATTTATGCTGAGTTTATAGACAATCTGTCAAAGAACTCATGACGTAAGACTGTTATAAGATTCTGTTTCAGGAGACAGCAAAAATTGGACCCGGCAGGTGGCTGACTGTGGGAGCAACAGGTTTTGGATTTGAAAAGCTCTCTTAAAAGGTGAAAATATATTTTTTTCAGCCAAACAGTAATGGAAAATAATACATTTGGAAATTTTACAGTTTAAGAAAGTATCTCGACTCTAAAGATGAGGTCCTGTATTGGTTAGCCATATGAACGGTGCTTGGATAAAACAAAAACAGTTTGGCTCACATGGGCCTCCACTGTTTGCTCTGGAGAATAACACTAAATAATTTGGATCATTTACTCTTTGATCTCCGTTGGGTTTTTTAGTTAAAGGTGCTCACTTTGTTCAGTGATGCTTTCTGGGGTTGATCATCACCTCCCTCTGGAAAAAGAAGTTATAAGTCTTACATCTCTCACAAGCTGATCCTGTCTCTCTCTGCTCTCTTAGGCACCAGTCTACTCCAGGAGGTCGTATATCTGGTGAGTCAGGGAGCAGACCCTGACGAGATCGGTCTGATGAACATTGATGAACAGCTGCCGGTTTTAGAGTACCCTCAACCAGGGCTGGACATCATACAGGTAATCGGCATCAACCTGCAGAACTGTCCACCCAAGGGTGCTCCAGATTTTTTGTTTGGTGTCACATACAGGAAGAAAATATGAGAATGGCTGCATCACCATCAGGACTGTTTGATGGCCATCTAGATTTCAGGAGCCCTTTAAAGCACAGAGGAGAGACTCTACATTGATCTCCATATTCAGAGACAAAACAAGAACAAACTGCTAAGAGCTGTCAAATTATATTTCATTATATTGTATTTGTATTTTATTATATTACACTTTTCTTATTTTTTTTAAATTTAATTTAATTATTGATGTAATTTTATTATAATTCATTTTATTTTTTTTATATCCTTTATTTAATAAAGCTTTTAGGTTTTTTTTTTTTTTTAATTTTGTTTTCTTTCTCTTCTACTGTTTTTTGGAACTTCATTAGAGCCATCCCTTTTTTTAGATTTTATATGGAGACCCCATCCATTAGCGATTTACATACCCTTACAAAAGAAATCAAATAGCATTGTTTTTACTATTGTCTTTAATTTATAAGATAATATGTCACCCAATGTATATGCTTAACAAATTACAAATAAATACAAAAAAAAATCTAAAATACAATATAAACACCCTTAAAACAAAATAAAAATCCTGTAAATAAGTAAATTTATAAATACAACAATCAACATCAAACAATTTAAACCACCACACAGTTTGCACGTATGCTACATTTACTTATTTGGTTTTATCAATTGTAATTATATTAATTGGGCATTGATTTACAATTGAATCAATGTGACCTTTTCCATTTCAAAATTAAAAAGATACGCTGATATTTTTTTGTTTTAATGTCTTACCTCACTCCTGAGTCCATGACAAGCAGATGGACACCTTTCTTTTGGCTGTGCATACAACAACAAGGAAGAGACAGGCAGAGCTCCCCTACTGCTAATTAGCTTAGCTCAAACACTGGGAGTCAGTGGGTAGTGTTAGCCTGTCTCTGCCTACAGCCTTCAGATAAACTCTTGATCAACTCTAAACAGTCCTGTGTGCTTGTTGTGATATGCTTTGTTTTGTTGACCTACTTACAAGCAGATCCGCAGTGGTTTGAGCATGTGCCCTGCTGTTTAGTTTGGTATATATGTCTTTCAAAAATTACATAAAGTACTAATCTTAGTCTAAAAATAGATCACATAATTTGGTTAAAAAAATCAAGGCACATCAAGTCCTCTTGGGTCACACCCCACTGACTCACACAGAAAGGCAAAGTCTGTTCTGTGGAGTCTCATATGTGTTACAACAGCATGAAAGATAACATGTATGTGGGTCTTTCTCTTCAGATAAGATAAGATGAACACCTGGTGGAAACATTACTGCAGGTTTAATAACATGCGTCTGTTTTGTGTTTCAGGAGCTGACGTCTCCTCGTCTGATCAAAAGCCATCTCCCTTACCGATTCCTCCCCACCGCCATGCACAACGGAGAGGCCAAGGTCAGTCTGATGCCACCGTGGAACAGAAACTTCACTCTGAATAAAAAGCCCCGACTGAATTCTCCATGAATTTAAACATTTTTGTAGGGATTTTTCCCCTGCTGAACATTGTGTTGGTCACTTTCACAGCCCCAAACACAACAAACTGATGCTCTTCTATCAGAACCAGAATTAACTTCTTCAGCTGTCTGAGCAACATCAGCTCAACCAACCACAGGGGCCAGCCTTGGCTGCCCATGACTCACTGTCCCCTCCTTGGACCACTTTAGACCAGGAACCCCCCACAAGAGCTGCACCATTGGAGATGCTCTGACCCAGTCGTCCACCCATCACACTTTGGTCCTTGAAATCGTAACGCTTGCCCATTTTTCCTGCTTGTAGCATCAACTTTAAAGGATACTCAAACTTTCTTTTGTTTTCATGTCTTGCCTCACTCCTGAGTCCATGACAAGCAGATAGACTCCATTCTTTCGACTGTGCTTGCAGTAACAAAGAAGAAACAGGCAGAGCTCGCCCCCTGCTAATTAGCTTAGCTCAAACACTGGGAGTCAGTGGGAAGTGTTAGCCTACCTCTGCCTACAGTCTTCAGATAAACTCTTCATCAACTCTAAACAGTCATGTCTACTTGTTGTGGCTCATTTTTTACCGTGTTATGTTATGTAATCTTATACTGTCATCATATTATCTTCTTCTACTCCTAACCAGAGGCTTCATTTTGTTGACCTACTTCTGCAGTGGTTTTAGCTAGAGATTTGGCGTTCGCGAACAAATCAAGTCTTCTGAACAGCTCTTTTAAGAGAAGATGAGAATGAATTTGCAGTTGTGAGTGGGCCATTCGTTTGCAAGCCATTCCTAAATTTTCCGGTAATTTGCATTTAAGAATGGCTCGGAAAAGAATGGCTCACTCACACCTGTGAATTGGTTTCATCTTTCATTTAAAAGAGTTGTTTAAAAGACTTGACTCGTTTGCGAATGCCTCATCTCTAGCGCAAACCACAA
This sequence comes from Cetoscarus ocellatus, assembly GCA_037902135.1. NCBI lineage: Eukaryota > Metazoa > Chordata > Actinopteri > Labriformes > Labridae > Cetoscarus > Cetoscarus ocellatus. The sequence continues at coordinate 342,523 of JBAMNC010000947.1, read as the reverse complement.
CGGAAGTAGGTGAACAAAACAAAGCCTCTGTTTAGGAGTAGAAGAAGATAATACGTTGAAAGCAGAAGATAACATAACATGATACGGTAAAAAACAAATGAGTCACAACAAGCACACAGGACAGTTTAGAGTCACTGAAGAGTTTATCTGATGACTGTAGGCTAACGTAGGCTAACACTTCCCACTGACTCCCAGTGTTTGAGCTAAGATTATTAGCGGTGCAAGCTCTGCCCGTCTCTTCCTTGTTTTTGCATCCACAGTCAAAAGAATGGTGTCTATCTGCTTGTCATGGATTTCAGAAGTGAGGCAAGATATGAAAAGAAATAAAAAGTTGGGGTATCGCTTTAAGGACAAAATGTCCTCCTGCAGATGAACATATCTAACCCACGAAAAGCTGCCATAATGAGGAGATGATCAGATGTCTGATTTATTTAAATTTGAATATACTAGAAGTGCTAAAAGCTTGAGAGCACAACCCTCCGCCAAGGCATGCCTGATACTGTTTTCTGAGTTCTCACAGTGAAAGTGGACAAAAAACACAAACACAAATACCACCGAACTGCCATGACATCTTCCTTGTGCCATGACCAAACCTGACACTGGATTGACCGAACAATATATTTCACTAGTCCATCTGTGAAAGAGCCCATAGAAAGAGTTTGGGAATAGCCAGAACCTTCCAGAAGCATATCCAGCAGATGACTGGACGATTGTCCCACCAATCACATTCATTCCAGGTCAATCAGAGAATGTAATGGGTGTAAAGGACAAAATGTCAGCCAAACTCCCCAAAACGTGTCAGAATAGAGTGAAAATATCCTTGTCTATTTGTTTTAAGGACGCTGATTGGGGCGTCCCACTTTGGGCCAAGTACTGATTGGAGCTTGCAAGATGGATCTTCCTGATGACAGACAATGAAACAAGTGGATCCAGCTGCACTGCACGATTAACTCATTGAGTTTTCTTGCTCACAGTTGGATGGACGGAGGGACAAACAAACAAACAAATAGACAAGTGCTATAATAACATACCACATGTAGAACAACATGTAAAAATGATACAGAGATCCAGAGGCAAACATGCATGTTTGATTTTTCTGTGACGGTATGAAGAATTCTGATGATTTTATGGCTTTCTAGGGGTTAACTTGTTCAGAGAGAAGGATGCAGGATACAAAGGGGTCAAGATCTTCCAAAAATACTCATTTTCATGGCAGAATTGATGAAAATAAGACGTATGAAAAAATTATTAAAAGTAGAACTCAGCAGAATTAAAGTAAGAATTAAGAGGAGAAAAGCAAGAAGCCTGAGAATTAAGACACTTTGTTTGTGAATTGTTACTTTATTCTTTTTCTAAAAATTATGACTTAAATCTCAAAATTCTTTCCACAGTCATAAAAATGCATGGTCATTCCGGGCACTCCTGCTTCCTCTGACAAAAATCATGCTTGATAGGGAAACTTCTGACCCCAAATTGCCCTTGGGTATGACAGCGATAAAATGATATAAAATAGCTACAATACTGATTTATATTATTAAAGGGGAATAATCAACCAAAAAACATTTCCAAACTTTTTTGGAGAAGCGTATTACGGAAGAAGAAAAAGAATTCTGTGATTAAATTTAATATTTTAGAGGGAAAGAAATAAAAATTCTGGCATTGCATTGAGTTTTTTTTTTTTTTGGGGGGGGGGTATCAGAAATTTAATTTAGTTTTTTTGGGGGGTGGAAATAAAGATTCTTAGATTTGATTTAGTCTTCTAGGGGAAAAATCTGGGATTTAATCTAGTATTTTGGAGGAAATTAAAAATCTGAAATTAAATCTAATATTTTTTGGGGAATAAAAATTGTTAGATTTAATTAAGTATTTTTTTGGGAAAATAAGTTTTTAAAAAAGGATGAAAATTAAGGAAAAAAGAAGAAGCTTGATGAAACCAATAAGTATGGATGAGTTATTGAAAAAAGTTCTACAACCTTCTGTTTTGGTTCCACCCATCAGTTGAGAAGCATCCATAAAAGCATCTTAAACTTTAATCTTGTATCAAAATGTGCTTCCAGCCCATGAGCTTCATTCAGAGAAAACCTGCAGGACCACTTTAATGATTATGATTGTTGGACTAACACGTTCTGTGGATCTCTTTGTGGTCCAGGTCATCTACATGGCTCGTAATCCGAAGGATCTGGTCGTCTCCTATTATCAGTTCCATCGCTCTCTCAGGACCATGAGCTACCGCGGGACCTTCCAGGAGTTCTGCCGCCGCTTCATGAATGACAAACGTGAGAATCAGAGGTCACTAAAGAAGCTCCGGAACCTTTGAAGAGTTTTAATTCTTTTCCTGATCATCCTTCTGTCTCTGTTTCAGTGGGATATGGATCCTGGTTTGAACACGTTCAGGAATTTTGGGAACACCGTCTGGACTCAAATGTTCTCTTCTTGAAATATGAAGACATGTTCAAGGTAAAAAAAATCAGCTGCAAAAAACTTAAATCTCACCTCACCTAAGACAACAAAGCCAGGGGCGCTGCTAGACTTCTTGGGCCCCATGAGAAGATATCAGTCTGGGCCCCATCGCAACCCAGCTCTGAACAAACTGAGCCTCTTTAAGCAAATTAAAAATAAATAAATATGATTTCATATTTTACATGGACCCTCAGGTTAATCAGCCTAAATACGTAACTATAGAATAAATAATAAATTAAACCATGTACTTTAAAGAACTTTCTGACATTTGGACTATTTTAAGCATGTCAAATATTTTTATTTATAATATAATCAGTCCTCATGAATCTCTGATCTTTAAATCATGTAATGGATTGAAATCTTTTGCAGATTATATTTGTCCTGCTCTATAACTTCACCCACATTAACTTATAGGGGAAAAGACGAACATGACAAGGGAGCTGCATCATAAAAGCCATATTCCAGCACAGCAACCATCCATATTCCCTCTATACACAACATTTATTTATTCTTATCTAATTTTGATTACCTTTATTTATTCACCATTTATATTTATTTTATTTTTTTATTGTGTCATTTTATTTTGTCATTTATTTTATTTTATAATTTTATCTTATTTTTAATTGTTTTTAAATTAAATTAATTTATTTTTGATTTTATTATGTATTTAGTTAATTCAGCTTTAAGTTTTTATTTTGTTTTGTTTTGTTTCCCTTCTACTGTGTTTCGGAACACACATGGCATAGCAACCATCTATACTCCTCTCATACACAATTCTTTATCCCAATTTTATTTTGACTACCTTTAATTATTTATCCTCTTCATTTCTTTATTTCTTTATTTAATTATTTAATTTAATGTATTTTATTCATATATATCTATATCTACATCTATATATATATATATATATATATATTTATATATATATAAATATATATATATATAATTGAATTAAATTATTTATTAAATTTATTATTTGATTTGATTTTATTGTATTTATTTAATTAAGCTTTTAGGCTTTTTTTCATTTCATTTTTTTTCTCTTCTACTAGTTTTTGGCACTTAAATGATGTTTTCTTGTACTGGTGCTACTTTAGGGAAGATGGCTGTCACTCTCTGTTACCCTTGGACAAAGACCCAAAAAGGCAAATTAGGGCCTGCATTGCTTTAAATTACTGAAATATCTGCCAAAAATCATTTTTAAAAGTATTTTTTACACATAAATACACTTAAATAAGACCTATTTGGAAGATACTTGTCCTGCACAATGGACTAACCTTTTGTTTTTCAGTTAATAATCATTGTAGGATGAGATTAGGCAGGTTAAATGGCATAAAATATGTTATATATGCTTTAAAACTAAAACCATGCTCTGTTAGATTCTACTTTTGTGAATCTGCTGCAGTCCTCCAGGGAGCCATAGTTTTGACCCCCTGGTCTTGATTACATTTTAATCTTTATCAAAATAACTCACTGTCTTACCAGAAACAATGACAATAACACAATGTCCACGTCATGAAAAATACTCTGAAAAGTAAAAATGAGGTTTTTGGAAGTGTTCTAAATAATGTTTGAGCCAATAAATCAACACAAAACTTAAAAAAGTCTAAATAACACAACTGTATGATTCCCCTCCTCCTTCATTTTCTCTTCTTTAACCTTCAGGTCGTCCCTTTTCTCTTTTAACAACGTGGCACACGTGTTATCAGCTCAGTGTTCAGGACATAATTGTGCAAACATCTCCATTTAAAGAAAAAGGAACAGAACAGGCCAGATCAATATTTGCCCTTTGCTTGGTCAGAGCTCTTGTTCTTGATTACCTTATCAGGTTTAGGAGGCACAGAGTCAGTTTTCTCAGAAATGAAAAACGATTTGATGACTTTAAACTAAACAAGAACACATCACAGCAGATGATTGTGCAGATTAAAATACAAGCTGCTCTTTGTTTTGTCACATTTAAGGATATTTAAGGGATGGCTTTTCTTTGTATAGATGTTTCCTAAAGTTGGATCAAGTTGTACAAACAGGAGCAAATGTCTTCAGGGAGCCACAGATCTGAGGAATGTTATAACTTGTATTTTATCAGGAAACCATTTTGTCTGAATTGAATACAGCAAAAATTCTTCTGGGGAGCTGCTCACTCTGTCTTATACCAGTGATGAAGGGCTGCTCACAGTCTGAAACAGAGGGATGGTGTTTCAAGGTTGCTGGTTTGATGCTCAGGTTGGGTAGTGTGGAGTTTGCATGTTCTCCCTGTGCTTATGTGGGCACTCCAGCTTCCTACCACAGACCAAAAACATGTTTGATAGGTTAGTTGGTGAGTCCAAATTACACTGAGGTATGAGAGCAATATAAAAGATATAACCTAAATACCAATTTATATTATTAAAGGGGAGAAATCATCAACCGACAAAACATTTACAGGCTTTTTGGGAGAAGAATATTGAGAAAAAAAAATCTGAGATTAAATTTAATATTTTGGGGGTAAAGAAATAAAAAATCTAAGATTAAATTCAGTATTTTTTTGGGGAAAAACACAAAAATTCTGAGATCAAATTTATTATTTTGGGGAAAAAAAAAAATTCTGAGATTTAATTACGTATAAAAAGGGAAAATAAGTTTTAAAAGTCAGAACTCTGAAATTATAGTAAGAATGAAGAGGAGAACAGCAAGAATTCTGAGAATTAAGACACACATTGAGAATTTTTACTTCACTCTTTTTCTTAAAATTCTGACTTAAGTCTCAAAACTCTGGATATTTCCACAGTCATATAATAATGCATGGTCTCTCCGTGCACTCCAGTTTACTCCCACAGACAAAAAACATGCTCAATAGGTTAACTGGTGACTCCAACCTTTACTTAGGTATGAGTGTGAGCGCAAGTGGTTGTTTGTCTCTCTATGTAGCCCTGTGATTGGTTGGTGACTGGCTCAGGGTGTACCCCGCCTCTTGCCCAATGTCAGCTGGGATAGGCTCCAGTACCTGCGATCCCGAAGGGTGTAAATAGTGTAGATGATGGATGGATGGATGGATTTAGCGCACTGTTTTTGGCGCTCCCCTCACGTTCAGCTGTGTTGTTCCTTTCACGAATGCACAATCCCTACAAGTCATACCTTGTTGTAAAGGCGACTAATCAGGCTTTCCAACGATATAAGATACAATACTGATTTATATTATTAAAAGGGAGGAATAATCAACTGAAAAAATGCTTCCAAACTTTTTTTGAGAGGAATATAAGGAATGTTTAAAGTCAAGCCTCACGTTCATCTCTAGCATTTAAAGGTAAGTTCTCAAGAGCTATTTGAGGGATTTCCATCAAACTTCACATTAATGACTGTTTTATTCCAAACTGATGAGAATCTGGCCTTATACCATATCATGCCAACAGACTGACCATCACAAGTGTTCAGCTCAGGTTTGTTTTCTGTGGCTGGTGTCAGAGAGTTTTAGTGGTTCAGTAATCAGACACAGTCCTAGTAAACATGACCTGAGCTGCAGACTGATGCGAGCTTTTATGTTTAACAGAGTCTGTAGATGATGTATGAACACAGAGCTGAACATCGTGTCCCACAGCCGCCACCGCTTCACCTTTACACCCGTTAGATTGTGTAACAGACGAGGAGGAGGAGGAGGAGGAGGAAGGACTGTTCTCTGCAGCCGGGGGTGGATGCGCTTTGGAGAATCAGCACCTCGCTGAGCCTTATATCAGATTATTTGTGATGTCCACATTTTTCTTTTTTTTAATATAGATTTTATTGATTAACATTTAAAGTGAGCAATACAATGAAAAGAATCACATTTTTCAGTATTTTTCCCCATATGAACCAACATGAACATTCCCCAACTTCAGACCAACCCTCCCACCTATCTGAGAACCTCTTCTATTATTATTATTAAAAAAATCTATGTATATTATTATTTTACAAAAATATATTATTATTATTAAAAAAACAACAACATACACCTACATACATACTGTTGGAGCTATTCATGGGATATTACCTCAATTTAAATTTAGTTGTTTATTTAGTTGTTATTATCCTGTTTAAATATGATTAGAGAATTATGTCTATTATTGCCAGTTTTATTATTTAGAATATTTGGGCATATATTTTGACTTTGTTTGGCACCCTCAAAAGAGGGGCAGGAAAGACAGGAAGTCAGGAAGACGGGAAGCCAAGAGCGCACGAGTATGCCAATTTGTTTGCAATCCTTATTAACCCAAAGGAAACTGTAACTTGTGGCTTGGACATTGACATTTTTTGACCCTGTGTAACAGCCAATCTCCCCGTGCCATAATGGCAGTTTTGAGTTTTGAGATTTAAAGTTGTTGACCAAGCCAAATGGCCGCTTTACATACACATTCACATACATGCACACATACTACTCGTGCACACCTACGTGTATGTTAGTGTGCCTTAGTAAGGTTAAGCTTGGACAAACTATAAAAGAGTAAAAAAAAAAAAATGAAACCAGAAGAACAATAAAAAAGAGTATCATCTGTAGTATGGGGCACATAAACAGAGGATCAGTGGTAGGAGCTGTATTTCGATCGCCATTAGTTGCTTCCCGCTTTGTAATAGATTCAGCCTGCCTAAAATTACTTGATTTCTAGATTTTTTATTTTTTAGATTAGATAGAACTTTATTAATCCCTTGGGAAGACTTCCTCTTGGAAATTAAAATTCCAGCAGCAGAATTATATAGCAGATATAAAGCTATGTAAATAATTTAGATATAAATAAAAATATTTTAAAAAATTAAATAAATATAAATATAAATATAAATGAACATAAATAAAAACATAAGTAAATATAAATATGGCTTCTGGCTGCTGCTCCTCCTGTCCTCCCCCTGAGTGAGAAGTCGTACAGCTTGATGGCCTAAACCTCATTATCTTTTATTTCCTCTGCAGGATCTGGGGAACCTGGTGGAAGAGCTGGCTCGGTTTCTGGGTGTCTCCTGCGATAAGTCTCAGCTGGAGGGGATGGTGGAGAGCTGCAACCAGCTCATTGAACAGTGCGGCAACTCGGAGGCTCTGTCCATCTGCAGGGGTGAGTGGGACAGGGGGATGGACCACGGAGGTCTGATGTGGACTTTAGGTGATTGGGTTTATGGGACATCCCAGACAAGCAACACTTCTAAACCCCACCGTTGATGGAGACTCAATCTCTGCATCTGACATTTTATTTACTTTCTTTAAGAATTTATGTGTCTCATGATCAAGCGCAAGTTTTGCCCTTTCCCCTAATATTACGAATTAAAGCACAGAATAATAATTTGCTATTCAACATTTCAAAGAATATAACCATGACCACATTAAATAAATCAAGCTAAATTATAATTAAATGCATTAAAATGGATTAAAAGTGAACCAAAGATCATCGCAATCCTCTCCTCAGTGATGTTCGTGCCTTAAAGTCGTTGGTAAACCCTAAAGCTATCACACCATTACATTAAACTCTGTTATTCTATTAAAGGCAGTGAACTTTCACCTACTTTAACAAGAGCTGGAGGTTAAATCAGAGGATTATTTAAATATTAGAAGAACAAAAAAGTGAGTCAGAGGATGTTTTCACATCAAGGTTGTTTGGAGAGTTGTCCTGATTTAAGTGGGTGCTCCCTGTTTGGCTCTAGTTTTTTGGGGGAAAAAAATCTGTGATTAAATTTAGTTTATAGAGGGTAATAATATAGATTCTTAGATTACATTTAGTATTTTTGGGGAAAAAAATCTGAAATGTAATTTTGTATTTTTAGGAAACAAAATATGAGATTAAGTAATGTGTTTTGGGGAAAATTTTTTTAGTTTAAATTTAGAATTTTGGAGGAAAAAAAAGGTAAATCTAAGACCAAATTTATTATTTTGGGAAAAATAAAATCCTGACATCAAATTTAGTTTTTGGGGTTAAAAAATAAAAAATCTGAAGTTACATTTAGTCATTTTGGAGGGGGGGATTCTGAGATTTTTTTGGGGGTATGAGATTACATTTTGAGATTTAATTGAGTATTTTGGGGGAAGAAATCTGAGATCAAATTCAGTATTTGGGGGGAAAATAATTAAATGTAGTATTTAAGGGGTAAAAACTTTAGATCCGGAGATAAAAGTTAGCATTTTAGGGAAAAAATGAAAAATTCTGAGATTAAATTTAAAAGTTTATGGTAAAAAAAAATAAAAAAAATAAATCAGAATTCTAAGATTAAATTTAGAATTATGCAAAAAAAAATCCAGAACCCTGAACTTAAAGCAATAATGAAGGAGGAGAACAGCAACAATTCTGAGAATTATGTCACTTAATTTGAGAATTCTGACTTTAATCTTAGAATTCTGAGCTTTTCTCAAAAATCTGACTTATATTTCAGAACTCTTAATTTTTTCACAATCATTAAAAAAGTTCAGTCTCTAAAAAGTTTGCAGTGGCCCTAATCCTCTTGTAATCATGGGGTCGAATGGAAACGTTTGAGGGGCCTGAAGTCCAGACTTCACGTTTTCTTTAAGTGCTTTTTGATCAATGAAAATTAGCAAATTCATGATTATCATGCATGAATTGAAGAGAATGTTGATGTTGGTATCACCCATCACTAACCGATATGATTGGATTTAAAAAAATCATCTCTTCAACACGTTGTAGCGCCACTTTGTGGCTAAATGTTGCACCTACACCCAGTTTGCATGAGAAGTAGAGGCGGCTTCATCTGTGTGTTTAAGTTCTACCTGCATGGTCTTTATAATCCATTTTAATTTATTTTTTTCTTGGAGTTTCCAGTCTGTTTTGCGTTCCCTTGTGTGTTTTAGTTCATGCTCATGTTAAACCCACGTTTTATTGTTTTTATTGTTTCTGTCGTCTGTTTATTTCTGTTCTCCATCGTTTCTTTTCCTTTTAGTGCATGAAGTCTGATGTCTGCTCTGCTTTAAGATAAACAGACTGATCAGATTCAGATCAGCTGTGATCGATCAACAACAACCAGGTGAGTCACGGCTGCTTCGGCGCAGAGCTGAAATATTTCAAATAATGTTTGTTGGTATTTTATGGGTGATCTGTCATGCTGTGGAGTTTTTGAAAAGGAAATCAGCAAAAGAAAAACTGAACTGAGTGGTCGTGAAACTGCAGACTGAGGTCATTTTGCAGCGATGCTTTCATACCGTTAACAGTCTCATAAAGTGATAAAACCTGCAACTGAGATCTTCTAAACAAACTTTCTGCCTATTAAATTATTTCATACATCATTTTAAAATGTTAAAGCTTGTATTTTACCGTGCCCCGATAGCTTGTGGATTATTTTCATGTCTCCTAGTCGTGCCTTTATCGTTATAATCTCAGATTTCTATGTTAAATGTGTTCTATTTTAAAATTTAAAGTCGTTGTTTTATTTAAAAACACTTTTGCAGTAAATAATACTCTTCCTGCTTGTATTCAAACATTTTTTAAACTAAGAGAAGGACAAAATTATTTATGAGGTGTGCTTATATTTTAAAACCTCATAACATAAATTATGGTATAATGATCGTACAGTATTATGATTTAAAGAAGGATCTCTCATGTGTTTTTTTCCTTATGTGTCAAATTTATCTTGGATTGTACAGGAGAGGCAAAAATTAGCCACAAGCTTCAGCCTGTACCTTTCAGTTACTGACAAGTTTGCGTTGCATGGTTGTGTTCTATGTTTGTTCTTAACATTTATGAAACTGAAGTAAAAATATTCTTTCCTTCATATTAATCTTTGCAGCGGTGCAGCACTTATTAAAAGGATATGCCAACAGTTTCTTTGTTTTTTGTGTCTAGCCTCACTCCTGAGTCCATGACAAGCAAATAGACACCATTCTTTCAACTGTGCGTGCAGTATCAAGGTAGAGACAGGCAGAGCTTGCACACCACTAATTAGCTTAGCTCAAACACTGAGAGTCAGTGGGAAGTGTTAGCCTGCCTCTGCCTACAGTCATCAGATAAACTCTTCAGCAACTCTAAATGATCCTGTGTGCTTGTTGTTCAAAAAGACTTCAAAAGACTTGACTTGATCGAGAACCACGGCGAAAACCATGGTGGAAGTAGGTCAACAAAACAAAGCCTCTGTTTAGAAGTAGAAGAAGATAATATGAAGATAGTAGAAGATAATGTAACATAACACTGTAAAAAAAACAAAAAAAACCCCGTCACAACAAGCACACAGGACTGTTTAGAGTTGATGAAGATTTTATCTGATGACTGTAGTCAGAGGCAGGCTAACACTTTTCATTGACTCCCAGTGTTTGAGCTAAGCTAGTTGGCAGTGAGCAAGTTCTGTCCGTCTCTGCCTTGTTACTGCCAGACAGTAGAAAGAATGGTGTCTGTCTACTTGTCATGGACTCGGGAGTGAGGTAAGACACGAAAAGAAAAAACAAGCTGGCGTATCCCTTGATATTATATGTATAAATGCAACATCATCAAATATTTGTGTCAACTTAAATCCCCAAATCAAACACAGATGAGTTGATTTATATCGCCAATATTGATCAGAAAACGTTTGAAAATTAAAATGATAAAATTCTAGACACTCAATTAAAGCATTAAATATGGACGGTTGGACCGCCCTAACACCTTCTCCCTCTCCGTGTTCCCGCAGGTCGCGTCGGTCTCTGGCAGGACGTCTTCACGGTCTCCATGAATGACAAGTTTGACGCCATGTATAGACAGAGGATGGCGAAGTCTGACCTCACCTTTGACTTCTCGCTGTGAGGACCAACACCCCGCCTCCAAACCCTCCTCGATGCCACCCTGCCACCTCCTGACCCCGTCCCACCAACCACCTCCAAACTCTGCCAAAAACTCACGATCAACACTCGAAACAGCCCGACTCCAAGACTTTACCCAGAATGCATTTGTGTCAAGTCAGGGAGAGGATAGATCAGAATGAATCCAGTTTACTGTTTATTTAAACGATACTAACTCATTGTGTTTCCCGCCGTTTAAGTCGACATGGTGTTGGCTGATGTAGGACGAGGAAGGCCGACCTTCACCCCTATAAACCAAAGAAAGGGTCACCATTCATGCTCAAATACTGAAGCACGAACATCTACAAGAGTCCAAACTACACCCGATTATTTGTGCCAGAAAAACGCCAAAAATCAAGTCAATGAACATTCATTTCAGCCGTTCATGTTTTCATATGTCGTAGTTTTTCCATTTTCCAAAAAAAGCATCTTTATTTTGAGAAAGTCAAACATTATTCTGACTTTTGAAGCATTAGTGGAGATTTTTATTCAGGTGACAAGAAGCCAAACTTAAGAGAAGAATTAATCAGCCCAGGAGGAGTTGTCTTTTTGTATTGTTGAAGTGCTGCAGGGTTTTCAGCCTTCAGTCATTGATCGTCTCAAGACTTTGTTTTTGTGCTTCATGTGTGCATATATGTTTGTATGTTTGAAGAAAAGGGTTATGGAAGAACAGAAAGAGAGCCCATGATAAAGACAGGGTCCCTAAAACCAGAGTTGCCAGGTTGGCTTATTATAAGTGACTTTGGGCTCCTTTGTTTGAAAAGTTGCTTGTAAATATTGGCAGTTGAGGGTTGTGTTTTTTTGGGTTTGTTCCCAAAGTGCAGTCGCTCATTTGGGCTTGTTGTGCTCCCAAACCCAGGAGGGATCTGATGCATGGTCTACCATCAATATAAACTCAAATGTAAATGTTACTGTAAAAAGAGGGGCAAACATGATGTTTCCACCAAAAAGAAATCCTTAAAGCCAGAATTAAATCTATTTTTAATGTAGCTATTACTGTTTACACCATAATAAAGCTGTAGAGCATCAACATAAAACTTAGATAAATGTCTGACTATGTCTGTTTGGTTACAAAAATCAAGGTTAGACAGATTGTTTAGTATTAACAGAGTTATAAATTACAGTCGGCCCTCCTTTCACTTCTGTATGAAGAAAAGGATGTTCCACCTCAAAACAAAAGGATGTTGAGTTAAGTAAGAGCCAAATAAGAAAAAATGTCAGTGAAATTGAAATATAATGTAGATGAAAATTAAAACACACACATGTAGATTTCTATTAAAAAAGGAGTAATATATCACAGTAGAAAAAACAGAATAGCCGGAGGGCTTGTTTTATTGACATGGCCTGAAACACTGACTACAGCTTTTAAAAGAAGGCGAAACATATATTTAAAAATGAAAACTGCACTGAAGGGGGTAAAAAGTGCATAAAAACAAAACAATCATCTGTATATGAAGAAGTTTTTGACATCAGAATTATTGAGAAATAATGCTAAAACAAAACTATAATATCAGAAAATACACACCCTAATTCCAATGAAGTTGGCACACTGTGTAAAAAGTAAATAAGAACAGAATACAATTCTTTAAGTCCTTTTCAACCCATATTCAAATAATTAATCTACAAATACAGGATATTAAATGTTCAAACCAATCAACTTGATTATTTTTTTTTGCCAGTGTTCACTCAAGTTAGACTTGATGCCAGCAGCTTGTTCCAAAAAAGCTGGGACAGGGGCAACAAAAGGGAAAGTTGAGCTATGTTCCAGAACATTTCACAGGTGAACAGGATTGGAAACAGGTGAGGATTTTATCATCTACAGTCCATAATATCATCATAAGATTCAGTGAATCCAGAGAGGCCGAAAACCAACATTGAATGCCCATGACCTTCGACCCCTCAGGCAGCACTGCATTATAAACCAGCATCGTTCTGTAAAGGATATCACCATGTGGGCTCAGGAACACTTCAGAAAACGATTGTCAGTTAACAAAGTTCATCTCTACATCTACAAGGTCAAGGTCAATGTCTACCATACAAAGGCAAAGCCACATATCAACTACACCCAGAAACACAGTCGGCTTCTCTGGGCCCTAGCTCATCTGAGATGGACTGAGGCAAAGTGTAAAAGTCTGCTGTGGTCTGAGTCCACATTTCAGACTGTTTTTGGACATCTTGGACGTGGTGTCCATTCAGACTGTTATCAGAGCAATGGTCAAAAGACAGCATCTGTGATGGTATGGGGGGTGTTAGTACCCATGGCATGGGTAACCTGCACATCTAAGCGTCCCTACTTATTTCAGAAATGATGAAGACACATTCTGCTTGTGTTACAACAGCGTGGCTTCAGAGTAAAAGAGTGCTGGTACTAGACTGACCTGCAGTCCAGACCTGTCTCCCACTGAAAATGTGTGGAGACCCCAAACTGTTGAGCAACTGAAGTTGAACATCAGGAAAGAATGTGAAAGAATTCCATCAAGCTTCAACAAACGGTGTCCTCAGTTCACAAACACTTATTGAGTGTTGTTAAAAGAATTGTAGTGTAACATGGGGTAAACATGCCCCGTACCAGCTTTTTTGGAAGGTGTTTGAGGCACCAAATTCAACTTGAGTGAATATTTGGAGGAAACTATGAAGTTTATCAGTTTGAACATTAAATATCTTGTATTTGTAGTGCATTTAATATAAGTTGATAAGGATTTTCAGATCACTGTATTCTGTTTTTATTCATGGTTAATACAACATCCCAACTTTATTAGAATTGGGGTTTGTAGATCTTTACATCCATCCCATAAAACTTGCTGCTATCTCAGAGTATAAATGTGGAGGTTATCAAACCCAAACCTGCAGTATCAGAGTATTTACATGACTTTATACTGCCCTCTGGTGTTAAAAATCAGCAGCTGCTGATGACAAGGAAAGGCCTCTCTGAATTTAATTTTAGACATGAGGTCTATAAGTTATTGATTTATTAAAAAAAAACAAAACACTTTTTTTTTCTTAACCAAATATGAAATGTAAAGCCTTTGGTCATCAACAAACATGAAGCTCTACTGAGACTTGATTATTACTTTATTATTGATTCAAAATAATCTATATTGAGACATACACTCACAGCCACTTTGTTGGGTAAACCCATGCAGCTGCTTAACATGAATAGCTGTTTAGCCCAATCACATGGCAGCAACTCAGTGCATTCAGACTTGTAGACATGCTCAGGACGACCTGCTGAAGTTAAAACCGAGCATCAGATTGGAAAAGAAAGAAGATTTAGAAGACTGAACATGGAATAGCTGTTGGTGCCAGAAACTGCAGATCTACTGGATATACACAAGCTATCATCTTGAGGGTTTGCTGAGAATGGTGGCAAGAGTGGTTGAAGATGAGAGAAAGACAGGAGAATCCCATAAGGAGACCACCCCTGAACGCACAGCACGTCCAGATGGGCTATAGCAGAAGAAGACCACACCAGGTGCCACTCCTGGTGGCTAAGAACAGGACACTGAGAGCTCACCAGAATTGGACAAAAAGAAGATTGGGAATGAGTTTGGATTACTGCTGCCACATTCAGAACCTGGTGTGAACTTCATGAAAGCATGGATTCATCCTGCCTTGGATCAGCAGCTTCTGGTGGTGGTGTGATGGACATTTTGGTCCCCTTTGTCCCAGCTGAGCATGGTTTAAACCCTACAGCCTACTGGAGCATTATTGCTGACCATGTCCATCCCATTATGACGACAGTGGACCATCTCCAGCAGCTCCATGACACCAAATTATTTCAAACTGCTTTTCTGAACATGAAAACGAGTTCACTCTACAGTCACTAGATCTCAATCCAGTAGAGCAACTTTGGGATGTGGTGGAGCCAGAGATTCTCATCAAAGATGTGGAGCAACTGTGTGATGCTATCATGGAGATATGGACCAACAGCTCTGAGGGATGTTTCCAGCATCTTGAAGAATTAAGGCAGCTCTGAAGGCTTGTTACTAGCAAGGTGTGCCTAATGAAGTGGCCAGGGTAGCAAGGGTAGGGCTGTTTCCAATGATTGTTTCTGCTATTATCAGCTCCTCCAGCAGGGTCAGATCCTAGTTTGAGGTCACCATCTTTAAACTAGAGAGCGATAGCATGACAAAAATAAAATTAAAAGTAAGAAAACTCATTTTCCCATCTGCTTCCATACAATCTAACTTCTTTCTGGAGCAGTCGCCCCCTGCTGGCTGCCTGAAAGACGGCACGTTGAAGCACTTTCACTCTAAATTCACTTTAAGGGACAGTCTATGGTTGAAATGCTTGAAGGCATCGCGGCTCAGTTCTTAACCTTTTTCCCTCTTTGTCTTTATTTTGTCGGATATGAAAGAGTGCAGAGTATTGATACAAAACCAGCATTAACAGCACCACAGTGTCACCACAGCAGCACAATCGACATCAGACCTCGACCTTAAACCCTCCTCCTCCTCCTCTGTCCTTCAGGTCACCCCATGCTCTGCAGACACTCGTGAATGTCTTCATGTGTGGATGTAAAAACAGGAACACTCGTCACTCGGCCTCCTTTACTGCCTCTTCGTTGTTCTTGCCTCTGCGTCATTCCATTTACAGCCCTCGTTCTCCGTCCGTCTTCACTCCATGTTTTTTATTTGACTTACATGCCTGCTTGTTTCCCGGGCCTTCTGTGTTTTACATGCTTTGCTCGCTGGTTTATTAATAAAGTGTGTCTTCAGGCAATAAATAATAAAACAACTGTTTTCTCGTTTCTTTTTAACAATCAAGTGCCTGAAATCTTTGTTTAAACTTTTATATGGTGGAAAAACACCCTCAACATGTCTGCTGGAATCAAAAACCCCACTTAACAATCATCATCAGTCATTTAATCCTTATTTTTACAGCTCCAAATCACAGCTGTCTCAAGACACTTCACAAAAAAACAGATCGATGCTGCACTCTTGTTTTTATAGTTTTATCTATCTATTCTTAATTTTTACTTAATCAATGTCCTCCAGAATCTAATAGTTCAACCTCAAAAAAAAAGTGCAACATTTGAGGGGAATTTCTGCGAAAATTCTTACACTCACACACACAAGCAAGAGCTGATCATTGAACACTATGACAGTTGACCTGTGACCTCCAGATCAGCTAATCTTCAAGTCAGATTCTGAAGAAAATATCTCTAACAGCATTCCTGAAATACTACGTTTAGGAACCCCATGACCTTGACCTTCTGACCTATGACTCCTTAACATTAATCACCCTATCCTTGAGTCTGTGTGAACTAAAACGGGACACCATGACCTTTAACTTTCACAGATAACCTCAAACCTAAGTTCACTTGATCCTTAAATCTGAGTTGTTATTAATGAAAAGTTCAACAAACAAAGTCATCCAGACCATTCTTTATATTCTTCTTCTTTATGTTCTTCTATATATTCTCCTTCTTCATATTCTTCTTTATGTGCTTCTTTTTTACATTTGTCTTCTTCTTTATATTCTTCTACATACACTGCCTGGCCAAAAAAAAAAGTCGCAACCTGGATCAGCAAATAGGTATGAGCCTCCTATTGGATAATTACTGCGTGGGTGATTATCTTTCAGCTGGCAACAAGTGATTTAACCCCAGCTGATGCAATGAGTAGCTTCTCATTTCTTAAACAACCATGTTGAAAGACACATCCTGTGGTCGTGGAAAAGATGTTAGTCTGTTTAAGAAGGGTCAAATCATTGGCATGCATCAAACAGAGAAAACATCTAAGGAGATTGCAGAAACTACTAAAATTGAGTTATGAACCGTCCAACGCATTATTAAAAACTGGAAGGATAGTGGGGAACCATCGTCTTCGAGGCAGAAATGTGGTTGGAAAAAAATCCTGAATGATCGTGGTCGGCGATCACTTAAACGTTTGGCCAAATCAAATCAAAGAAAATCAACAGTAGATCTCAGGGGTATGTTTAATAGTGAAATGCACAATGCGAAGGGAACTCAAGAGATTGGGACTGAACAGCTGTGTAGCCTTAAGAAAACCACTAATCAGTGAGGCTAACCGGGAAAAAAGGCTTCAGTTTGCTATGGAGCATAAAGATTGGACTCTGGAGGACTGGAAGAAGGTCATGTGGTCTGATGAGTCCAGATTTACCCTGTTCCAGAGTGATGGGCACATCAGGGTAAGAAGAGAGGCAGGTGAAAAGATGCACCTGTGGCACCCTGGACATTTTATTAGTTTAAATTATGTACAGAATTCTTTCTTTATTGGTTCTTGAAATTACCTTGGTCCTCCCACCATTATTTTTCTCATTTATGTAGTTTAAAATACTTTGTGTCACTTGCAAAAGACTCACCTGTTGCCAGAAGTAATTGAGACAAAACCCATTTGCGTCAGAAGGTGTCAGTGCCGACTTTGGTAATGAGGCTGACTGGTGCTGTCATCCCGTTTAACAGGAAGTAAGCCCAGTCGTAAAGCATAAGATGGTCAAAACAATGACACAGAGAGCTGATACTCATAAAAGACTGCTTATCTGTTCTGTTTTACAGTGTTCATGGGACAATAAAATTGCTGGCACCTGGATGAACGTTGTCGTTATTGAAAAATTTGATTAATTAAATAATGACTTCGATTAATTGATTAATTGGTCAAGTAATTTGATTGATAAATTATTTTTGCCCTCAAAATTAAAGAGTTTCCTGATCTATTATTTTTGGCCCTCAAAATGAGAAGAACCCACAAACAACATACAGAATCTGTAGCTCATAAAGTGTCAATTATTTAATTCAGAACTGATCAAACAGGCATTTTTACATTTACGCTTCAAATCTGACGCGCTGGCCGCCTGCGGTGTGTGTGTTTGTGTGTGTGTGAGAGAGAGAGAGAGAGAGAGAGAGAGAGGGAGAGAGAGAGAACGCGCACGTTGAGTCTCTGCAAAGAATGGACTGCAGGCAGACAACGCAGCATTAAGAATCAACATGAATTTGCGAGGCACATTCCTAAAGCGTGTCGCTTGCAGGCACGTCTTTATGCATTTTTTTTTTTTTTTCTTTTATCCGCTGTCCGGGCGCTACAGATTTCTGCCCGGTAGGGGCGCCCGGACAGAAAAGGTCTGCCGGAAACCCTGTATTGGACAAGTGTAACACACCCATCATGCCTAGTGCCTACTGTACAAGCCTGTGGGGGCAGTGCTATGATCTGGGTTTGCTGCAGTTGGTCAGGTCGAGGTTCAGCAACATTATGCGCTCAAAGAATGAGGTCAGCTGACTACCTGAATATACTGAATGACCAGGTTATTGCATCAATGGATTTTTTCTTCCCTGATGGCACGGGCATATTCCAAGATGACAATGCCAGGATTCATTGGGCTCAAATTGTAAAAGAGTGGTTCAGGGAGCATGAGACATCATTTTCACACATGGATTGGCCACCACAGAGTCCAGACCTTAACCCCATAGAGAATCTTTGGGATGTGCTGGAGAAGGCTTTGCGCAGTTGTCAGACTCTCCCATCATCAATACAAGATCTTGGTGAAAAATTAATGCAGCAGGGGATGGAAGTAAATCTTGTGACACTGCAGAAGCTTATCGAAACAATTCCACAGCGAATGTGTGCTGTAATCAAAGCTAAAGGCGGTCCAACAAAATATTAGAGTTGTGACCTTGTTTTTTGGTGGCGACTTTTTTGTTTGGCCAGGCAGTGTATATTCTTATTTATATTCTTCTTCTTTGACTTCTTCTTATTCTTCTTTATATTCTTCTTAATTTTCTTCTTCTTTGTATTCTTCTTTACATTCTTCTCAATATTCTTCATTCCTAATATTCTTCTTCTTTATATTCTTCTCTATATTCTTCTTTATGTTCTTGTCCTTCATATTGTTCTTCTTTATTTTCCTTTTAATTTTCTTCTTTGTATTCTTCTTTATATTCTTTTTTTTATTCTTCTACTTCATATCCTTCTCTTTATACTCTTTTTATATTCAGATTTATATTCTTCTTCTTTATATATTCTTTGTATATTCTTCTTTTCTGTATTCCTCTTCTTTATATTCGTCTCTGTAGTCCTCTTTGTGTTCTTCTTATTCTTCTTCCTTATATTCTTCTTCATTATTTTCCTTTTTCCATTCTTCTCCTTCATAATCTTCTCTTTATATTCATCTTTATATTCTTCTTTATATTCTCCTTCATATTCTTCCTTTTATTTTACCCATTCTTGAATGATATGAAGCCCTTTGACCTCTACATTCCACCTCCAACATTTACCCCCTAGATTAAGGCATTTGTGTGAACAAATCAAGTCATTCGAGATGTAATCACTTCAGAATTTAAAGGGTTAGTTCAAGTTTTTTGAAGTGATTTTGCTAGAGGCCCGTGGCTCTCGTAACTATGACCACAAATAAAGGAACCTGTGAGTTCGTCCCAGGGGAGATACATTTTGGAGTAGTTTTAACCTATAAATGGGTTTATTACAGGGCTTTTGTGGCACCATGTACTCATATGTGCTGCCCGCCCCTGGACAGCAATGAGCCTCTAGCAGAGCCTCTACATAAACCCTCCATAAAGGATGTAGACATGTTAATTATGAACAGATGGACTGCCCAAAAGAGCCAAAATAATGAAAAACGATGAAACAGGAAAAATGAATATTTTTTTATCATAACAGCAGCAGCAATAATCAAACTGTGACTCTGGTTATGAAGTTTTCATATACAATCTGCCCTGACTGATTTTCATTTATAACTCTTTGATAATTAATATTCTTGTTATATTCTAATTGTTTGTTTTTGTGAGGAAATAAAGCAGAAAGACTCTGATTCTCACCTCCATGGTGACAGAAGCAACAAACCAGCCTGAATGGTTGAACAGCGAGGTGCCAACAGCTGATTGGTCCCTCAGACAAAGACAGACTCACGGACAAAGAGATCAGGTTCAAGTGTTGACCGGTAACCACAGGCCGTCCCCTCAGTGTCCTTTATCACTTCCTGTCTCTCCTCACGCTCAAACACACTCCAGTCTCCGGTATGCACAGACTGCAGCCTCTGGACCTCAGACTGGGACCACTGGTGGTCTGCAGGCGGACTCACACTGCTCCCTGCAGCCTCACGGACCCGCTCACAGCAGGATTCACTCACGGAGGAAAATGGAGGACATGGAGACGCTAACATGGAGGTGAGAGTCAGGATATTTAATCTGGGGCTGCATTGTTGACAGATTTTTAAAGACTGGTCCAATACATGCCAAAAACACTCCAAGGTGCCTCATTTAGGTGAATTTTGAGCTTCTGTGCAACCAAATTTGCAGCTCATGTCCTCATGAGCCTTAAGTTAAAGAATATTAAATAATAAGAATAAAAATCTGTTGTTTTAAAACAATGGTCTCTGATTCTGTTATAATATACATGAAAGTTTTTTATAATCATAATTTCACTTAAAACAAATGAAATCTCAGTAAAATCATGCACTTGCTACCTTTAAATTCTGCTGCATGTAGAAACTGAAATCCCAATGAAGTTGGGACATTGTTTAAAATGTAAATAAAAACAGAATACAATGATATGGTAATCCTTTTTAAACTATATTTAATTTAATACACTACAAAAACAAAATATTTAATGTTCAAAGTGATAAACTTTATCGTTTTCTTGCAAATATTCACTCATTTTGGAGTTTGGTGCCTTGAACACTTTCCAAAAAAGGCTGGGGAAGTTGAGGAATGCTAAAAAACGCCTGTTTTGGAACATTCAACATCATCAAAAGATTCAGAGAATCCAGAGACATCTCTGCACATCAAGGCTGAAAACCAACATTGAATGCCTGTGACCTTCACTCCCTCAGGAAGCACTGCATTAAAAACCAACATCGTTCTGTACAGGATATCACCACGTGGGCTCAGGAACACTTCAGAAAATCATTGTCATTTAACACAGTTCATCTCTACATCTACAAGGTCAAGGTCAAACTCTACCATGCAAAGACAAAGCCACATATCAACAACACCCAGAAACACTGCCGACTTCTCTGGGCCTGAGCTCATCTGAGATGGACTGAGGCAAAGTGTAAAAGTCTGCTGTGGTCTGAGTCCACATTTCAGACTGTTTTTGGACATCATGAACGTGGAGTCCTCCAGGCTAAAGAGGAAAAGGTCCATCCAGACTGTTATCACAGCAAAGTTCAAACAACAGCATCTGTTATGGTTTGTGCCCATGGCATGGGTAACCCACACATCTGTAAAGGCTCCGTTAATACTGAAAGGTACATACAGGATATGGAGCAACATATGCTGCCATCAGTCTTTTTCAGGGATGTCCCTGCTAATTTCAGCAACAATGAAGACACATTCTGCTCGTGTTACAACAGCGTGGCTTCAGAGTGAAAGAGTGCAGGAACGAAACTGACCTGCTGCAGTCCAGACCCGTCTCCCACTGGAAATGTGGGAGCATTATGAAGCACAAACAACAGAGAACCCCAACTATTCAGCAGCTGAAGTCGAACATCAAATGTGAAAGAATTCCACCTAAAAAGCTCCAACAGTTAGAGTCCTTATTAAGTGTTGTTCAAAGTAAGTGATGTAACACAGTGGTAAAAATGCTCCTGTCCCAGTTTTTTGGAACATGTTGCATATAAGACTCAAATTGAGTGAATATTTGCAAACTAAACAAAGAAGTTTATCAGTCTGAACATTAGTATCTTGTCGTTGAAGTGTTTTTAATTGAATGTAAGTGAAAAAGAATTTAAAATCACTGCATTCTGTTTTTATTTTATTTTTTTTACACAAGTCCCGACTTCATTGGAATTGGGGTTTGTATTATACTTTGTGAATATTCAATCTTTTTTACGTTTTTTAGACTGAATCTCCAAAATAAGTTTAATATGACCTCAGTATTCCACCCCCCTCAGGTGAGCAGTTTACCTTGGAGCAGGTGGATCCTCTGATCCTCAGCAGACTCCACAGGATCAAGTCCTCATTCATGGTCCTGGATCCTGATGGGACAGGCTTGGTGACCATAGAGGAGTTCAGACGAGTCCTGGAGGGTCTACTGCCTGGTTTTAGGAAACAGCTTCAACCTGTGATCATCCAGGTGAGACAGGTGATCAGCACCTCTGCCTGAAGCTCCTCTGATGACGGCTCAGGTGTTTCAACATCTCGTTAAGGCAGGCCAGGTGAACCTACTTAAGACATAATTCACCTGGACCAGCCTCAAACAAGCTGTCTCTCTGTATCAGTTTATTTGTACCACTTTAATTTTCTTTTTTCTTTTTATTGCTGTACATTTACTAATTCACTGTGATGGTGCACATTCCTTCAAGTTCTATCTAATCTAATCTATTTATTCTTAAGTGTCTAAAAGTCTTGGTTTGAAATGAATTATTGCTTGAATTTGAAGGCCTTAAATCGTCTTGAAGACTGAGAATTATCATGGACCTCCTTGTTTTTCTACTTTTAGAGCTTTAATCTGGTTTAAGTTATGACAATTTTTAATCCTTGCAGGCACATTTCAGGTTCTTCTAATTACTTACATCTTCCAACGTCTTCGGTCCTCTTGGTCTCCTGTCTTGTCTCACAAATAAAAATGAAAAAACATAACAAAAAAAGAATAAAATATGAAATAATACATAGAATAATACATCAAACAATAAAGAAAATGTTGTTGAATTAACATAATGTTAAGTAGAATAAAAAATCCAATTAATAGAATACAAATAAGATAAACAAAATCTACATAATATACAATAGTTACAATTGAAATAATGCAATAAAAATATAAAAAATACTATAAAATAAATACAATAAATATATTGAAAATAAAATATACTGAATAAACATAAAAAATATAAATACATTAAAATACTAAAAATATAATATAATATGATAACTAGAATTAACATAAGATGTAATAGAACAATAATAATAATATAAACAAAATTTACCGAAAAATACAATATAATAAAATAAAATAAATACAATAAAAATAAAATAATACACTAGACAATACAAAATAATAAAATAGATAAAATAAACCAAAAATATAACGGAAAAGGTGAAATAAAAATAATACAGGAATAATCAAACATTATAACATTTACATAACTGCAAAAACCTTAAATATAAAATAAATAGCAGCCTTCAGACCTTCTCATCTGCTTCATTTCTTTTGTTGTGTGGGGTATCCTCCTGTAGGTGGCAGTAGAGGACAGGTTTTGCTGCCCCTCATGCAGCTGACAATGATAAATGAATCTGTGCGCCCGAGCAGGCCGGTCAGAGGAGGAGCGAGCATGGCAGCTGTTAAAGCAGACGTTATTTGTTTGCACCTCTGCTGCTTTGGCTCGCATCAGGATTTATCTCCTCATCCAGCTCGCTCACTCCTCTCCTCTGCCGTACTTTCTTCAGCAGAAATTTACTGAAAAAGAAAACAGGCATTTATTAAACTGCCTCAAAGCCTCAGCAGGATCTAAAGATCATCACCCTGGATCTAAAGGTGCTTTTCAACTGCTGAACAACCTCAAACACCAGGAACCTTTAGGGAACGTTAGTTGATTTCCCTTCTGTAAAGCCCAGCTAGAGGGCCCTTACCAAAAAGAAGTAAACTTCAAGTTTACATTTCCAAGTATACTTAAGTGGAGTTTGAGTATACTTTATCAAGTATATTTTACTGTACCAAGTATACTTATATTTATGTACTAGAAGTGTACTTACATGTGTACTAGGTAGTATACTTACAAAGTATACTTATATACTAAAAGTATCCTGATTTGGCCCACTTTTGAGTCTACTCAAGTAAACTTTAAGGTTACTTCAAGTATAAATGAAGTATATATAAGTATTCTTAAATTATACTTTTACCTGTACTTGAATGGTACTATTCCTTTACTTAAAGGAAACTATTCATATACTCATCAGTGTACTTGAAGTACACTATTGCTTTACTTACATTGCACTTTTGTAAACTTAAAAGTGCACTACTGTTTTACCTGCAATTTACTTGAAATATACTTTTCTTATACTTGATGTATACTACGACCATACTTGAATTAAACTGTTTTCATACTTGAAGCATACCATTTATATACCATAAATATACTATGCCTGTTTAATTACAATGCACTTGAATTGCGCTATTCTTATACTAGCAGTAAATACTGCTATAGTAATTATAGTACACTACTCCTTTACTTACAATTTACTTGAATGCAGAGTACTCATATACTATAGTATATATATATATATATATATATATATATATATATATATATATATATATATATATATATATATATATATATATATATGTATGTATGTATATATATATATATATATATATATATATATATATATATATATATATATATATATATATATATATATACATATATATATATATATATATATATACTCATATACTGCATATTAACATCTTAATACTAGTCAACAAGTCTGATTGTTTACCTTTTAAACTATCCAAATGCAGACATCAAACCTTCATACATAATTACCATTAATTTGTATATATTATATATATTTATTATTATATAATACCGTATGTCTATCATAACACATCTTTACAAGGATAATTATATATAATATTCACATCTCTATAATCTTAAATTCTATCCTATTATATATTATATTATACTCTAGCACTCTATTATATAATAACATACTATTGTATCACATATACCAAATCAGTCATATATTATATTTCTGTATGTATTATAATACTAAGTCTATATTATGTTACTATTATAACATTCAAAAAGAAAAATAAATAATATACAGCCTTCATTATGGGTGTAGGGCCCCTTCAAGCCTGGGTCAAGAGGTCCAACAGAGAACCAAACTAGATAAATATGAATGACCAGGCAGGAAAACACTCTTTCACCCCACTGGGACCTTGGACCATTATCTAAACTGATTATCTTTTCAAGTCAAGTTTAACAGCACAGATAAAAATAACTGCCAAAGCATGTATAAATGCGGGAACACACACACTCCTGCCATCATAATGACAGGTCTTACAACGTACCAGTCAGTCCTACATCGACACTGATGCTCATTTCTGGGGTAGAGAGTAATTTCATTAATGTTGTTGAGAAGACTGGTAATGTTTGTGCGATCTGGCCAAATGGTCCAGAAGAAATGTGTTTTGGTTGAAGTTGATCTTTTTTATGTTGCTGAATGTACACGAACGTGACTAGATTGTGATGATTTATGTGAATTGTGCATTTTCATGTTTTTAAATTGTAACATGTCTTGTCCAAGTGATAGAGCACTTCTATGAACAAGACAAAAAAGTCTGCACCATCAAGACCTTCCTCTCTCCCTCTTGTGGTACCAGAAGCAGTACCAGCTTGTTCAGCCGGCCTCTCAAAATTGATCTACCTGTGTGATGTCTTACCATTGTTTTGTCTTCTATTTAAGTAAATGAGCTCAAAATAGCGAGTTCAGTGCAGAGTGTGGATGTTAGAATAAATGAATGCAGAGTTGTTGACAACATAGCACCAAGCAGCACTGAACTAGACTTGGCCCACATGAGGAAGGGATTCTTAAAGTGGCAGGAGCTCCAGCAGAGTGAAAATAGAGGAGGACCGGGGTGACAGCAACCTTAGTTTCTTGAAGAGAAGTTCCTGCTCCAACATGGTTCCTGGTAATTTGGTTAAAAAAAGCACTCAGTCAACATTCTTGCCTGATGTAAAAAAAAAAAAAAAGCCTGAGGGGTCTTAAAACAGGAACATTTCCTCCCCTATTCCTGATCAATCAAGCGTACCTGTTCAGGTGTGTGTTGTGTTCAGGGTCCGTGCACACTGCAGTAATCCCCCCCGCTCTCTCTCTCCTCTTCATCTTCATCGTGTGCGAGCCGCCTCTGTCACTCGGCGGCGTCTCCGTAATCGTCTCCAGCGTTCCTCTTTGTTCCGTCTCAGCGCTCACGCCTGACAGTTTGACTGCCTGTCGTTCCCACGCAGATTTCCTCCCATAATATCAGCACTTTGTGCACCCCCCCACCAACGCCGGCCCCCCCCCCCCCACGCCGCCTCGTTCATTACAGACAGAAGAGTCCGAGTGGAGGAAGTTTACTTTAAAGACGGTTGGCGGAGGAGCAGCTGTTGTTCTGCTGACATTCTGATGTGGAGGATGCTTCGTGCTTCAGGGAGCGAGGACCACATGCGCCCCCCTTCTTCTTCATCTGTGATTCATTTATCTACCTGGACTCATCCATGACATATTTAAAAACGAGATACGGGGATCTTTTTGTCAGTGAATTAAAATCAATAATTAAACCTTAGCTGTGCTTTGGAGCAGACGAGGATTAAGGCCACAGACAAAAAACACCTTTTAATGAGGCTGAATTAAGACTGTGAAAAAAGTTAGAATTTTGAGACTTTGTAACTGAAGTCAAGAATTCTCTGAAAGAAAGAAATGAACAAACTTCAGACTTCCTCTGACCTGAATTTCAGAATCCTGACTTAAGTCTCAGAATCTTAAAATTCTGACCATAATCTCCAGATCAAAGTATTCTGGCTTTAATTCCAAGATTTTAGAAATCCTGACTTTCATCTCAGAATTTTAAAATATTGACTTTCAGAATCCTGACTTTTGTTCAGAATCCTGACTTCAATCTCAGAATTTTAGAATTTTGACTGCAATTTTAGAACATAGACTTTCTTCAGAATTCTGACATAAATGTCAGAATCTCATTTTCCTGCATTCAATCAAAAAATTCTATGATAGAGTATAATAGAATTTTATAGGTTGGACTTTAATCTAAAATTTTAAAATCCTGACTGTAACCTTAGATTTCTGTCTTGAATTTCAGATTTTTAGATTATTGATTGTCATTTGTGAGATAAATGTCAGACTTTTGAAATTTTGACTTTAATCTCCTTTAACAAAATGAACCCCTTAAGTTTTTAACTATATTGGTCCTCATATGTTTTAGCACGGAAAACAGTTAAATGAATAATTTTACTTAACAATGACTTCAAGTATCTCTAAACCTGGGGATGATTTAGTTTAAAGTTCAAAGATCATGGTCATGGAGCTTCGTGCTTCCTTTCTGGGTAGAAATGAATGCTCTCTTTCATGAATGTTTCGAGGGCTCTCCATTAAACTACGCATGCATCTCCATCCTTACTTGAGTCGAACTCATCTGAAACTGTGGTTATAAGTCACAGGTCAAGGTCATGGAGCCTCTTGTTTAGATTTTGCTTGTGAATACAAATGTAAACATATGTTTGACCCCAGCTGATGTGGTCCAGTGATTATCCTTGAGACTGAAATCTTATGAATGCAGTAGCTGAAGGATCCTTTTAAGTGAATTTCTTCAAACTTTGCACCAACTTTCAGCTTTATTCAAGGACAGGGCGATTACATTTCAGAGATCACAGCTCAAAAGTCAGAGTAAAGAAATCTCATGTTCACCTTGGGCTTTGACTGAAGAATAATGTGATCAAATCTGGACTCTAAAGGTTGAAGTCATTTGGTCCCATGTTCAGTTATAAGTGTTGATAAAATCAAACTTTCAGGATCTAGTTTTTATGTCTTTTTTTAAAAGTTTTGGACAATTATTGTCCTTAAAAACATTTTTTTATGCTGTAGCCTATTTAACTTCTAAATTTCTAAATTGATACTCTTGACTACAAATTTATTTCAGGGTAAGTTATAACAAAAAACAAATAAAAATGAACCTTGAATAATACTCAATAACAGCCTGAATGAGTCTTTTGGCCTTGAACCACTGTCCTCTGACCTTTGTTTGACCTTCAGCCTCCCCCTGAACTGCAGGTGTAACATCACTGCCACATAAATGTAGATCATGAAGACATCCCCGCCCCCCATCCTCAGGGTGTTACGGTGTTTTTGGCTCCCCGGCTGCTGATGGCGGTGATAATTGGACGGCTGGTGCGTCTATAATAAGACTGAAGGCTGGGAGCTCCTCTCTGGATTACACCGTGAAGGATGTAGGGCAGGGCAGCAGGGACTCTGCTTTGATTATGAGGCTCTAAAATAGGTACAACACACACCTGTGTGTGTGTGGGTTTGGAAACGAGCTCTCTGATGATGTTTGAGTGTGTGCCAGATTTTAAATGTGTTTGTCTGAGTAAAAATCAGCACGAGGTTGGATCTGAAGAGGGTTTTTTGATTCCCAAGGTGGGAAGAGAATCTCGATTATTCCCTTGACCACTTCGTCCTGAAAATTACTGCTAAACACACCTGATGCCAGACGGAACATCACTCACTTCCTGTCTCCACTGAGACGCCAAAGTGTTCACCATTATGTCCTCCATTATGTCCATCATTACCACACATGTTGGTGCTCGAATGTTGGATTGAATAAAATGGGTGTTCAGAATATTCCACAATAAATTAGTCGCTTTAGAGTTGATCAAACAGTATAACAGCTCTCGACAGGCAGATGGTGTCCATCCAATGTCCACAGAGTGCCCCTGCTGCCTGTTTTCAGCACAATGTAACCTTTATGGCACCAGTTAAGCTAAAAAGCAGCCAGTTATTTCAGTACTGACTGATGCAATGGTCAGGACTAAAGCTGGAGATATACCTGCTGTCAACTACTCGAACATGGACTCTATGTCCACTGTGTTGTTTCAGTGAGTTGCTTGTGCACTTTAGACAAAATCTGCTGTATCTACTTCTACAGAAAGTTCTAAAGGCAACATCTGAATAACCTGCTTAGACGGCACGGATACAAACTTGACTGTCAATCTAGCTGATGGCAGATAAATTCTCTTTTGGAAGTCGGGAAAAAGGAAATAAGTTTGGTGTATTACTTCAACAAGGGACTGAGTAAATTGGTGACTTTGTGTGATGAATTTCCTTTCATAGCAATTATTAGCAGCTGTCCTTTTAAAGTGAGGCAATGTCAGATCATTTTATTTTTTAGTTTAAGCATTAAAATCTCATATGCGTGTGTTCTTCAAGGACCTAACTTTAAATTATTTCCAAAAAGCTACTCAGCGAAAATCCCTCAGACTTTAGACCTTGGAGGCCAGGAAATGCTACATGCTAACTCACCTCGACGTTTTTGGACTAATTCCTGCACCATTCTGAGGTTGATTTCACACAAAGCATGTTTCGAACACACCAAACAAACTCTGGCTGGGAAGTTGGTTCATTTGTGGTGGTGTGAAAGCTCGCACGAACTGTGGAGAGGACCAAAGAACCAAACTCTGGTCTGCCAAAAAACAAGGGTCTCAGTTCGAAGTGGGTGCGACAGCAATCCATACCAAACAAGGACCGAACAAAGCAAGGGGACCAAAAGGGAGGGATTTGTGGCTCGAATTTAGCTGGATGTCACAACAGAAAAGCTACAACAGAGTGTTGCTGACGTTAGCAATGCTAGTACCGCCAGCCTCTTAACAGGTTAACGTGGAATATGGTAACATGTCACTCTCTTCAACATGGTAGTGCCCCCCGAAGCAGCCTAAATGCAGCTTGATCTTTATTTTATTGCAAAGAATAATAACGAGCTGAACAATCTTATTACTTAATGCCAGTTGTGTATTTCTGGCTTACAATGCAACAATGGACCGCAGCTGGATTAGAGATTAGATTAGATAGATTAGATAGAACTTTATTAATCCCTTGGGAAGACTCCCTCAGGAAAATTAAGATTCCAGCAGCAGCATTGTAAAGCAGTGCACAGGGTAAAAAGGATCACAGGGTAGACCAATGGGTAAATGAAACAATGCTGCAACTTCACCCCACTGAGTCTTCATCGAACCGAGTCTGCTAAATTTTAGGTGTGAAAGAAACGTAACAGCAAACGTGCCGTGCTGAAGGGTGACGCTGCAAGGAAAGCACAGCACACAATGATCCGTGCTAATGTGCCCAAAGATAATCAATGATGAGGCACAAGATAAGGAATTACCTGAGCAGTTGCAACTGGTTTTAAATTGTTCAGGTGGCTTAGCCATAACAACAAAGGCTTTCTTTATTTAATTTAAAGGATTAAATTAACAACACTAGAAAAGCATGCAGAGAGCGCAGACCTCCACCAAGCAGCTCAGTTCCAGCAGTGGCTTTTTTGAAGTTTTTTGGACCAAACTTGGGGCTTGTTATCCTGTATGAACACAAGAAGTTTTGGGAACATCACTTAACATTTTGATTTTATATGAGTTATTGAATGTCGTCAATGGGATTTCCCACAATAAAGTTCAATGTTTTTTTGGACATCAATCTGGATCAGATACAGATGGCAAAAACAAGGCATTGAATTGCTTATAATGATAAGAAAATATCTGCCTGTGAAACAAAGAAAGTTTGACTCAGTGAGGGCCTTAAATTAAGGATTAATATCTGCTCTGGATAGAAAATTTCACTTTAAGATACCTTTTAAGTTAAATTTGTCTTGCTGGCAGATTATTTTACTTATTATAAGCAACTCAGGCCTTATTTTTAGTTTTTATATCTTCAAATAAGATCTTAATCCAGACATATAAGGAAATAGTGGCTTAGAATAAGTCTAGTGAGATTTTTTGTCTTGAAACTGGACAAATACTCTCACTTGGATCTTAGTTTTTTCAGTGCAAGTCCTTCTCTGCCCTGTCATCTTGGCGATCGTGGCTACACATCGTTACCTCTCTCTCTGCAGGTGTGTCAGAGCAGTGGTGAGAAAGTTGACTACCTGAAGTTCCTGAGAAGTTTGAGAGGACCTCCATGGGCAAGCAGAGTCCCCAGCGGCAGCAGCAGCGCTGGTGTGAGGTTCGAACACTTTGCTCCGACGAAATCAGACATTTTGTGATTTCCGATCCAAGAAACATGAGGCAGCATTTCAGCACCTGAGCACACTTTGTTTTTTTGTGTGTTATAGGCGAGGCCCCCTCGACTCTCCCAAGTCTCTATCTGAGATACAGAAACTTCTACAGGAACAGGTTTGACCTCTTTTATCTCCTTTGACCACATTTTTTATTTTATTTTGAAAAGCAGCTTCCTGATGTTCTGATTATGACTCTGTGGTGGTGCAGGAAAGGCCTTTTGAACACAATATTTTAAAAAGTCTTCAAGGAATTTTCTTCAATCTTTGAAAACATGTCAGCCTACATTCAAAATCAAGTTAATAGATTTTAGGGGTCAAGGGTCAAGGTGATGAGGTTTTGTGCCCCCCTTTGTTTGCAAACTCTATAACTAAAGAACGCTTGGAGAGATTTCCATCAACTTAACACATATGTCCAACCAGATGAAAGCATGAACTGATTGGAGTTTAAGGGGCAGAGGTCAAAGGTCAATGACATAGCTCCTCATGTTTACCTTCCGCTTATGACTACTATTTTATCAGGACAACATCCAAAGAATGCTCTTCCTAATTTTCTCAAAACTTCACTCAAATGTGGGGATGTTGACACAGGGATGTTGTGAAAAGATTTTAAAGGTCATAGTTCAAGGTCATGACCAAACTTGGTTTGTGAACTCAATATGTGAAGTATGCCTATTTTTTCTTCAGTTAATTTTACCTAAATGTCAAAGGTCAAGATCTTCAGTCTCATCACAATTCTTTGCTTGTGAACACAATTTTGTGAATTTCAAATCAAAAGGATGCTCATGAGGTTTTTCTTGCTTTGGAAGATGAGCTTTAAGGTCAAAGGTCAAACAATCGGGGCCACAGAGCCTATTGTTCATCCTTAACTTTGATTGTGATCTTGTGAACATATCCCAAAAAAACTTGGAGTAATTCTCCTTAAACTTTACACAGCTGTCTTTTTTGATTCCAATAAAGAACTTAATCATTTTTAGGTCAAAGATTAAGGTAAAGCAGCTTTGTAGCCATCATTTGTATGTGAACGGAATATATCTAGAACAAACAAACGAGGAGGTTTTTAACAATTATTGCACAAATGTCTACTTCAGCACAAGAATAAAGTCTTTTGCTTATGAAGGTCATTGGACAAAGGTCAATGACTTTGTTCTGTTTGTGGAAGGCTTCCATCAACATTTTAGGGGATTGTCCCCAAACTTTGTGTTAATGTTCACTCTTATATAAGGACAAATGTCCATCCTTTGGACATCATGTTCCTCCTCCCTTGACCCCCTCGCCACCTTCTTTTTATCCCACAAAATCCCTTGCTGTGCCTCCGTGAACAGGCCACTCTTGAAGATTTTATGGTCAGCGTGTCCTCAAATTTCCTGAAGTTCACATATGGAAATGTCTTTCTTCTTAAACATCCATTAGAGGATCCATCAACATCAAGAGTTGGTATTCTCAGGGCGGGAAGTCCTCTGACAAACACGTGAAATAAAATGCAGTCATGATTCACAGCTTTCTCGCTGAGTGTGTGTGATTCATGTGTGTGTGGCGGTCTCTGGCAGGATGCTTCTCCACGTAGGAAGCGTGACAGAACGGACTCTGGATTTGTGCTGCTTGTGTTCCACATATTAAAGCGGCGAAATGTTGGATGTTGTTTAAAACCCTCTCTGTGGTTAAATGACCGCCCGAGGGAGAAACCATCGCATCCTCGTCTTCTTGACAGACAAACATCAAGAAAAGCAGATCCTTCACGGCCCACGTCTTCATCTGTGGAACATCCATGTCTTCCTCTTTTTCTAAATTGCTCCATTCTCTCTGCTCAGATCTCCTGTTTTTCCTTCTCATCTCACAAAGAGAGCAGATTTGTCCAGAAAGGCAACATCGAGGTACAAAAATAAAGCGAGTCAGGGCGGCGAAACCTGACAGCTGTGAGTCAGAGGAACCCACGCTGAGAGACGGATCAACCTCAGACTGAAACACCCTCAGAAACACTCAGAAGTTTTCTTAATAACATTTAATTTTTACACCTTGGCTTTCCTTCATAGGGTTTTAGATACTCTCATTCTTATGTAGGAATTATCTCACAGCAGGCCTCAGCATGCTGAGGGCATCATGAAGGAGAGGTCAAGGAGGTCATCCTGCGAAAAAAGGGCAAATTGATGTTATTGTGTGAATTTTGAGTAAAAACATTCAAAGGTACAAGGTTCAGTATATTTCTATTTTTCTGACATGACCAACACTGACCCTCCTTGCAGCTGGATACTCCTGATTCAATGTCTGTAATCAGGTGGATCCACTTTGCTGAGCTCCAATCTAGTATGGAAAGCCGTTTGATATCAGTGATATCAACTGTAGTTCAGCTCTAATAGTACTCAAGTTTGGAGTACATGTACTGAATTTTGGTCCACAAGTGCACAAATAGACTCTGCTAGTACTACTAGTAGACTGCTTTGGATCTGTCAGTACTACTAGCAGACTTAAAAATGTTCACTAGTAGCACTAGTAAGCCTTATATGCTAATAGGCTCTTTCTCAGATGGACTAGTGAAATATACTCAACGGTCCATCTTGTGGGTCAGGTTATACATACAGACAAATGGACAATCACTGACCAAGCAGAACTTTCTTGGCGCTCAGCGGACAGGTTACAGCAAGAGAAATGACCAAGTTTTTGGATGAAAGAGGAGTTCAGAGATCATCAACTACATTTGTTTATGGGCTGGATTTTTAAATAAATTGAAATAATATTGATACTTTAAAAAAATACACATGTCATTAACCCTTTAGGCGCCAGAGTTTTTCAAGAAAATATTAAATTTTTCTATCATTATTTGAAAAGGCTGTAGTTTGAAAGTGGTTAGAGATAAAGGCAGACTGTCAGTGAGAAAAATCTTCAGTATGACCCAAAGTTTGGGATGGAAGTAAATTCACTCATCTAATTTGCATATTATGACGTCATCAGATGGCAGCCATATTGGAAAATATTCAATTTTGATATCAAAATTTCAAAAGGTTGTAGTTTGAAAGTGGTTAGAGATAAAGGCAGACTGTAACTGAGAAAAATCTTCAGTATGACCCAAAATTTGGAATGGAAGTAAATAAACTCATCTAATTTGCATATTGTGACATCACCAAGTGGCGGCCATATTGGAAAATGTACGCAAATGAAGTGACATGAAAGCTTTCATCTCAGGGACTGTAACATCAAAACAGTCATGAAATCTGGAGTTTGGTTTGGGGTTTTCCCTCTATAAGAACTGGTGGGCATATCTGTTTGTCTCATTTGTGATTAGGCCAGAATTCACCATCCAAAAAAAGAGACAAGAAGTCATTGGGCTCAAAATTTGTCAGATCCCTGTCTCCACATTACCAAACAGGCTCATCAAAATGTCTGATCCACTTTTGGTACTCTTCCTCATCCCTAAGTAAACCCAGGGCATCATCATTGTAATTTACGGGCCGAGCACGAACGCCCCACCGCTATTTTGACAGTGCTTTTCATCTCCCGGCTTCTCCCTCGTCTGCCGGCTCCGCGGTCTTTCTCATTCCCGCATTACCACCGTCATTTTTCGCGGTGTTTTGAGCTCCCCTGCTTCCCAGGCCACGTCCTCTCCTCGCCGATTACTTTCACCCCGGCCACAGAGAGGCAAAGCATCGGCCTTGGTATGTGCTGCTTGGGGACTGTCATGGCGCACGGACCCGGTGCCGCTGCGCGCATACGCGCCGCCAATTTCGTCCTCACTGGACGACTGAACGTCATCTCAGAGGGTAAATATCCTCAGAATCAGAGTCAGTCAGTACTTGACGAAGTAATCTCGGCGTTGTCAGTACTCTAACTCACTCTCTATCTCACTCTCTCTCTCTCTGTGCGTGTCTCTCCCTCTGCTCCGCTTTACCACCACTCGCGCGTCTCCCCGATCTGGTGTGTGTGTTTCAAACTAAGTTTACGCCAAAACTTTGAATAGAAACACGCCCACAAATGCTCCTCAGATTAAAGTGACACATGTCCACTATCTCATGGTGAAAAGTGGTAACACTATTCAGCACTATATATGCAGCTATGGCCTGTTTCATCCAGCAATGTTGCTTGTCGCAATTTTGCGACTTTGGCGCATAAAGGGTTAATATAATTTAATTTTTTCCATTCATCCATCCAGCCATCTTCTTCCGCTTATCCGTAGTCGGGTCTCGGGGGCAGCAGCCTGAGCAGGGAAGCCCTGACTTCCCTCTCCCCAGCTACTTCGTCCAGCTCCTCCCGGGGGATCCCGAGACGTTCCCAGGCCAGCTGAGAGACATAGTCCCTCCAGCGTGTCCTGGGTCTTCCCCGGGGCCGCCTACCAGTTGGACGTGCCCAGGGAGGCGTCCAGGAGGCATCCTAACCAGATACCTGAGCCACTTCATCTGGCTCCTCTCAACACGGAGGAGCAGCAGCTCTACTCCAAGCCCCTCCCTGATGACCGAGCTACTGACCTTGTCTCTAAGGGAGAGTCCAGACACCCTGCAAAGGAAACTCATTTCGGCCGCTTGTACTCGCGATTGTGTTTTTTCAGTCACTACCCAAAGCTCGTGACCATATGTGAGGATAGGAATGAAGATCGAGTGGTAAATCGAGAGCTTCGCCTTGCGGCTCAGTTCCCTTTTTATCACGATGGACCGGTATAGAGTCCGCATCTCTGCCGACGCCGCACCGGGGTAGAATCTCCTCCACGACCCGGAGAGGGCACTCCACCCTCCCCCAAGTGAGGACCATAGACTCGGATTTGGAGGTGCTGATTCTCATCCCAGCTGCTTCACACTCGACTGCGAACCGATCCAGTGAGAGCTGTTGGTCTCGGTCTGATGAAGCCAACAGGACCACATCATCTGCAAAAAGCAGCGACCCGATACTGAGGTCACCAAACCGGAACCCCTCAGCAGCGCCTAGAAATTCTGTCCATAAAAGTAATGAACAGAACCGGTGACAAAGGGCAGCCCTGGTGGAGTCCAACCCTCACTGGAAACGGTTCTGATGTACTGCCAGAAATGCGGATCAGGCTCTGGCACCGGTCGTACAGAGAACGAACAGCCTGTATCAGGGTGCCCACTAGCCATACTCCCGGAGCACCCCCCACAGAACCCCACGAGGAACACGGTCGAATGCCTTCTCCAGGTCCACATAACACATGTAGACTGGTTGGGCAAACTCCCATGCACCCTCGAGGCCCCTGTGGAGGGTATAGAGCTGAAGAGAGAGAGTTCCACTGCCAGGATGAAAACCACATTGCTCCTCCTGAATCCGAGGTTCAACAATCCGGCACTCCCTCTTCTCCAGTACCCCTGAATAGACCTTCCCAGGGAGGCTGAGGAGTGTGATCCCCCTGTAGTCAGAGCACACCCTCCGGTCCCCCTTCTTGAAAAGGGGGACCACCACCCCAGTCTGCCAATCCAGTGGTACTGCCCCCAATGTCCACGCGATGTTGCAGAGTTGTGTCAGCCATGACAGCCCCACAACATCCAGAGCCTTGAGGAACTCCGGGCGGATCTCGTCCACCCCCGGAGCCCTGCCACCGAGGAGCTTTTTGACCACCTCGGCGACCTCAGCTCCAGAGATAGCAGAGTCCACCACAGAGTCCCCCAGGTCTGCTTCCGCACTGGAAGATGTGCTGGTAGGATTGAGGAGGTCTTCGAAGTATTCTTTCCACCGATCCAGGACGTCCCGAGTTGAGGTCAACAGCGCACCATCCCCACCATAGATGGTGTTGACAGCACACTGCTTCCCCCTCCTGAGACGCCGGATGGTGGTCCAGAATCTCTTCAAAGCCGTCCGGAAGTCGTTCTCCATGGCCTCACCAAACTCCTCCCATGCCTGGGTTTTTGCCTTGGCTACCACCGAAGCTGCATTCTGCTTGGCCTGCCGGTACCTGTCAGCTGCCTCCGGAGTCCCACTGGCCAAAAAGGCCCGATAGGACTCCTTCTTCAGCTTGACGGCATCCCTCACCGCCGCTGTCCACCAGCGGGTTCGGGTGTTGCCCCCATGACAGGCACCGACGACCTCACGGCCACAGATCAGCCGCCTCAACAATAGAGGCCTGGAACAAGGCCCACTCGGACTCAATGTCCCCTGCCTCCCCCCGCCACATGGTCGAACTTCGCCTGGAGGTGGGAGTCGAAACTCTTTCTGATGGGAGACTCTGCCAGCCGTTCCCAGCAGACCCGCACAACACGCTCGGGCCTGCCAGGTCTGACGGGCATCCTCCCCCACCATCGGAGCCAACTCACCACCAGGTGGTGATCAGTTGACAGCTCCGCCCCTCTCTTCACCTGAGTGTCCAAAACATGCGGCCACAAGTCCGATGACACGACTACAAAGTCGATCATCAAACTGCGGCCTAGGGTGTCCCGGTGCCAAGTGCACAAATGGACACCCTTATGTTTGAACATGGTGTTCATTATGGACAGTCTGAGACGAGCACAGAAGTCCAGTAACAAAGCACCACTTGGGTTCAGATTGGGGGGGCCGTTCCTCCCAATCACGCCCCTCCAGGTCGCACTGTCATTGCCTATGTGAGCGTTGAAGTCCCCCAGAAGAACGAGGGAGTCCCCAGAAGGGGCACTCTCCAGCACCCCCTCTAGGGAGTCTAAAAACGGTGGATACTCTGAACTGCCGTTTGGTGCATAAGCACAAATGACAGTCAGGTTCCGTCCCCCCACCCAAAGGCGGAGGGATGCTACCCTCTCGCTTACTGGGGTAAACCCCAACGTACAGGCCCCAAGCCTGGGAGCAATAAGTACTGCTACCCCTGCCCGACGCCTCTCGCCATCGGCAACTCCAGAGTGGAAGAGAGTCCAGCCCCTCTCAAGAGGACTGGTTCCAGAGCCCAAGCTATGTGTCGAGGTGAGTCCGACTATATCTAGTCGGAACCGCTCGACCTCACGCACCAGCTCAGGCTCCTCCCCCACCAGAGAAGTGACATTCCATGTCCCTAGAGCTAGCTTCTGCAGCCGGGGATCGGACCGCCAGGGTCGGCTGCCACCCAGCTCACACTGCACCCAACCACCTTGGCCTCTTCCACGGGTGGTGAGCCTATGGGAGGGGGGTCCCACGTTGCCTTTTCGGGCTGTGCCCGGCCTGGCCCCAAATTGAAAAAAGATTATCTTTTCCCTCAAAGTGAGATCAGTCCCTATCCCCAATATAGCGTCCCGCCACATGAAGCCCATTGAGATATTATGGCTGCCTCTCTCGTGTTTTCTATCACAGGGTTAGACATTAAAATACTCAGAATCTTGGATGAACACTGGCAGGAACCTGGGTTTCTGTGAAACATGAATCCATGCTTCCAATGGCTTTGCTCTGCTGGTGACTCGGACTTGTGCTACATGGCTACTTTTGATTTGATTTGAAATTGTTTTAATTACGATTGTTTTGAGGGTTATTTAAATACTCGTAGGGAGCAGAACCACAAAACAATGACCCTGCTCACACTTTCAGAATTTGACTCTGGGAAACACACAGAGAGCTCTCGGGAGCCTGATGTGGCCCCTGGGCTGCCAGTTGATAATCACTTCCCTTGCATTAATTTTTATTCAAAAGCTGGTTTATAACATGATTCATATTTAGCTTTGTAGATATTACGGCCTATGTTGTTTAACTGACAAACTTATTCATGTCTGCATGAACCATATTGTGTGAGATTAGACAAAAAGACAGACAGACAGCTGCGTATGGCGGAGAGAGGAAGATGAAGTTGAGACCAGAAATCTAATCCAAAATCTACTCACTTCTTTTGTGTCCCATGACTAATATTCCCTGAAAATGTCATCAAAATCTGTGGAGAATTTTTTTGAGTTATTAGTGAAAATGTAAAAATTCTGTCCGATCTCACAATGCTAACAAATACTTTGGAAGACTGTTGGATCTGCATTTCAGATCACAACCAAAATCAACTCACTTCTACGTTTTGCCATGACCAACATTCCCTGAAAATGTCATCAGCATCCTTCATAACTATTTGAGTTATCTTGCTAACAGTCAGACAGCAGTGTTGGGAAAGTTCACTTTCTATATGAACTAGTTCAAAGTTCAGTTCAAACCTTTTAAAATGAACTAGTTCAGTTCATCGTTCATAATTCAACATTTTGAACTTAAGTTCATGCTTCCCCAAAATTAACTATTTAGTTCTTTTTTACATTGCTGCGAGCTATAATTTGTCAACATTATTGACAGAGCCTGTGTAGAACCAAACTGTGTTAACGCTGAAACCATATTCATCTTCATATCTAATTTTATGCCGACATGACTCTAACACAATACAATCTGAGGTAGGAAACTGTGTTGGACCTCAACCTCAAAGCACAATATTCAAAGAAGAGAGTTGCACATCAGCAATGGGTTTTCTCAGTGGAGTGCAAGACTTACGTCTTGTATACATATGAAAACAAGAACTGCCAAATATCCCCCAAAAAAGTAGCACCTCCAAAACCTCAAATCAATGCAGGACAAAGTATGGTACTCAAATTTCCACTTTTTATCGGTAGACACCAATAAAGAGCTCTTATAAAAGTGCAAAATATTTAACATGTCTTTCCAGTCAATCACATGCTTTTTTTTCCTGACTTGTTTTCTCAAACATATATATAGAATGCTTTTCATAGTGCAAAATATTTAGCATTTCTTTCCAGTTAGCCTTGTTCTTTTTTCCTGACTTGTTTGCTCAAAAATTATAAATATCACTTATTAAAGTGCAAAACATTTTAACATTTATTTCCAGTCAGTGGCATTGTTTTTTTTTCTCACCCCCTGACTTGTTTGCTCAAACTAATACAAACGTAAAGTGCAATATTAGCCCAAATGAGGTAAGAATTTGGTAAAAAGGTAAAAATGAGGTAGAAAAAAACCACAACAATAACTTAAAGAGACAGTCAGAGTCCAAGGCCCATGGACAGTGCTGCTATTGCTTTCTGTGTGTGTGTCAAATAAATAACTAAAATAATCATAATTAGTAAAATTAAAATGTCCAAAAGTGTGCAGGGCCAAGCCTTTCTGTCCAGCCTGATGATGCCTTATCTGTATGAAGATCCTCTGTCACTGGTCAGTGGTCACTGTGGTCTCTTCCTGGTAGATCCTGCTGGACCCCTGGTTTCTTACTTCCTATAAAAACAAAAAGATATGCTTTTATTTTTATGCAGCTCACCTCTGCACACCATACTCATCTCCATTTCCAAACTCTGCTAAATTATATAGATGCACTTAACACCTTATGTGTTATTATTGTAATATATGTCTAGTACTGTGTTTCTTTGTTTGCCTGTTTTATTTTTGTGTTTGTGTGGGGACTGCGGATTGAAATTATCTTTGCTTAATCCAGTATTTACAGTGCTTCATGTAATGTTCATTAATATGCATTGTCCCGTCTAAATAAACAAATTACCTTCCAATATTTTTGTTGGCATTCAAGACAAGCTGCTTCTCGAAGTTGCCATCCCCCAGCCGGTTTCTCCTGGGCCTGAATGAGATGAAAGAAGAGGAGGAAAGAAGAGGAGAACTTTTAAGATCATAACTATTGAGGCAATCACTGAAAGAATTAGATTTTTTTTATATATATATGTATTGAAACCACAATTACTATTTGCTGTGTAAGTGTTGGGATAATATCACCAAGACAGATCTATGACTGAGGCTGGATATTTACTGAGTGACAACATTGTACTTATTACTAAAGCATATGGTTAATAATGAATTAATATGGAATGCAATCACAGTTCATCCCTACCTGAATATTTGACCACCGATGCTGAAGAGCCTCTCTACCGGAGCGCTTGAGGGCAGTGCAGTGTTGTGTTTTATGAACAGCCTTTTGAGTTTAGGAAACTGCTTGTATTCCTCAAACTCATCTGTGGTTGGGGCATCCAGGTAAGTGTCCACTTCAGTTTTTTGAGAAACCTGAGGTTCCTGTTAAATTTGAAGAATGAAGCCGCAGGATCTCTCTTCTCACTTTCACCACTGGACTGGGTTTGACCTGACTCTCTTGCATCTGAGTCTTCAAAGAGAGTTTGACATTCTCTTTTAAGCATTAATCTGTACTGGAGACATTTCACATCATCTTCAACCCAGTCTAGCTTGAATCTTGGCACCAGCATAGCAGACAGTACATTCTCCCTCTTCTCCAGAAGACCTGCTAGCCTTGTGCTCAGTGACTGCAAGATGCTCTTTATGAGTGGGCGGCATGTGATGAGACCCTCTGCAGCCGTGGCTTTTGTGCTCTCATCCAACAGGTCATTCATATGACATTGCAATTGCACAATGGTTGGAGCCAGGTACCCAAGGAAGATGTTCTTCTCTGCTTGGAGGATGTTCAGTGCTTGTGCCAAAGGTCTCATCACATCCACAAAATTGTGTATGAAGTCAACTTCATCTGCCGAGAATCGACGAAAGCCAAACTCATCACTCACACTGTGCAGGATCAGCTCATCATGGAGGGGTGTGGCATCATTTGCAGAGCTGACCTCATCCTCATTCATTTCTGCCTTGGTAGTTAGTGTTGCAATGAGAGATAGTCGCTCCATGGCAAGAAATACAGAGTTCCATCTTGTGTCATTTGGCGAAACAAAGCTAATTCCAAGCTTTTCCAGGACAGTATCAGAAGCCTTTGGACTCCGTTTAACCTTGTTCCAAAGAGCAAATGCTTTTGCAAAAACAGCCATCGACATTGATTTGTAGCGTTTATCAGTTACCTTTTCTGTGTCGGCAGCAGCAACGGTTGAGCCTGGTTCATTGTCTTCTTCATTTCCATCATCAACATCAAACACTGTCTTACTCTCTGGCTCTTCACCATCATCAATAGCAACCTCCATCCCAAAACAGTTGAATGCCTTGATAAAATTTGAAGCATTGTCTGTTACTGTGCACACAACCTTGTTGTGGATTTTGAATTCTTTGTAAATATCAGATAATACTTTTGCTAATACATCATGGGTATGTGCTCCTTTAATCCGCCTGCATGCCAGTACTGCAGAGTGTCTCTCAGAAACATCATTTTTGTTTAGCCAGTGGATAGTGATGCCTATAAATGACTTATTCACAGCTGACCAGCAATCTGCTGTTGTGCACACAGCATCCACCTCAGAGAGTGCAGTCTTAAGTTCATATGTGTTTTCCTTAAACTTCTTGTTTAGCAGTGACTGTACTTTTTTTCTTGATGACACCTTTTTGGACGGCTGCAACCCCTTAATCAGGTTTATAAAAGCTGGCCTTTCGACTTTACTTAAAGACTGCAGGTCTGCAATGATGTAATTCAAAACCAGGTTTTCTACCTGTGGTTGGGAGATAGAGAAACCGAGGGCACTCCGGTATGATGTTACTTGGGTCTGGATGGTAGAGGAGCTGTTTGTTTGGCTCACCGTTGTTGACGTCATGTCCTTTTTATATGTACAAACTACTCGCTCATACCGTGCAAAGCTACTCGCGTGCTTTTTTGCTATGTGCCGTTTAAGATTGGCTGCCGACGTCGCTGATGTACGGACTTGTTTTTTTAATCCCGGTGGACAGAGTTTACAATGGTAGGTAAGATTTTTACCATCAGCGTCAGTACTGACTTTTATGTAGAAATCCTTCAAGTAGTCAAATGGGTCTGAGCGCGAGTGGTCCGAGTTGCTCATGCTGGCTTCCTCGTCCATGCTGTCTGACTGTTTGTTTGTTTAACAGTAGAAGCGTCCGTCTTCTTCTTCTTCTTCTTCTTCTTCTTCTTCTTCTTCTTCTTCTGTTTGGTTTATTGGTGGTTGGCAGCCAGCTTAGGGAGCATAACCACCACCTACTGGAGTGTGGTACAGGAAATTGAGCAGGAAAAAACAGGCAGGACTTGCGGTTGCCAGATCGGGTGGTTATCCGCGACATTTTAATGGTCGTTTACCATGCGTTTTTACTTTTTCAGCTGGAAGGCTCTTTAAATCTGGCAGAAACAGTAATCTGAACAAAATCTGAGCCCGTTCAAGAAACAACAGAATGAGTGCGTTCACAATTTAACGTCCATCAAGCAAAAATGAACGTCCTGTTCACTGTTCACGCAAAATATGAGTTAGTTCATGAAAGAACGTTCTTTGAACGCGTTCGGGTACAACACTGCAGACCAGGAGGTAATAATGCTGACTTTTAAAGATTTTTTGCTGCCCTGGTATCTCTGGCACGTTTCAGTATTAACTTATCAAGGCTTATCAAGACCTGACTTGGACTTGCAACAAGGGATTTATGTTCATCCCTGGTGCATGAAAGTGTCATTAGTGACCTTTAAAGAATGAAAATCAGTCGAATAAGAGTCAAATTAATCATGTTTTCCTCAAATTGGAGAAGCTGTTCATTTATTACTTTATCCAGGATTTTGGAGATAAAAAAAAGTTCAAGAAATTAGGGCTATTGTTGACTTAAGTGGGGTACACACATAAAGATTATCGGGCTGTTTTTGTCCCGACTTTCCCCCTTTCTGACCCTTGGACAGCAAACACCAGATTATTATGTTTTATAAGGTTATCCTCTAAGACTATTCTGTGGTCTGAGGTGTGTTAAGAGTGAATTTATCCCGATAATCATAAATATTGCACTTGTTCAATATTTCCGACCAAAAATCTTCATGTGTGTGGGGAAAGCCGACGACTTCAGAGTCATGACTCAGTGAATTGTGACCTGAATGTAGCCAATCAAGAAGCGATCTGACAGAGGAACAAGGAAACAGGCGTAAATAAAAACAAGCATGGCTGACCTGAAATGTAAAGTTTGGTGGACCTCAGAAATGGAGGACCAGCTCACATGTTCATGCTGTCTCCAGGATTTTTCCAGTCTTTTCATTTTTTTTTTTAGTTCAGGATTTTTCTGTCAAAAATAGTCCCAGGACCACCATCATTCCCTCTTCTCTTATGTCCTCTTCCATGTTGCGTGTTGTGTTTTCTGGTTGTTGCTATGTTTCTTCTTCTTTGTTTGATCACATGAGATTTCTGTCTTTGAGGACTAGATTCTAGATCAGTGGTAGGACAGAAGGGGTATGTGTGTGGTGTGCTTTGTTGAGATTATCAGAGCACACCACACACAGTACGATCAAAATTGTTCAATGCCTGATTTTTTATCTTCATGTGTGGGGTCCCCAACAGATAAAAAATGTCAGATTAAGAAAATCCTTATGTATGTATCCCGCTTAAGTTCATAGGGTCTGGTTTCTTCAGGATAAGAGAAATGTGTGTGTGTGCTGTGATATCCACAAGACTGTGAACTGAAAATGTGGCTGAACTCCGACAAGAGTTTGCTCTGGTGGTGTCTTTTATGGAAGCTTCGCCTCCTTCTCATGTCTTCAAGAGCCCAAGTCTAAGATGTAGAGATGTGGGGCTGATCTCATTTCCCTGCATACAAATCTCTAGCCAATGAAGCATGTTTTGTATTTCCTTGTCTATTTAAGCTGTTATTCATGCATGAATAATTCTCCAGGTGGACCTCTATCATGGCTGCAACTATGAATGTGAGGAACACATGATGCAACTGTAAATCCTCTCCATCCCACACATCTCTCCATCTTCTTAACGCTCTTTGTTTGACATCCATGGCGCTGTTGTCCTGTTCTCATGGAAACAGGACTTGTAGATGTTGGCGTGCTCAGGTACGGGAGCCTTTGAGGGACATGAAGAGTGTTTGTTTTTGGAGGAGGTGGTGATGAATAAATCAGAGATAAAGAGCAATGTTTACAGAGACGTCTCCGGGGGAACCCCAGCACGTTTTCAGTGACTCTGATCTCTGTCAGCTAAGTTTGTCAATTACCGTAATAAGTGTGAGCATGCAGGAGTGTGTGTGCAGGAGTGTGTGTTTGTGCAGGAGTGTGAGCATCAGAGTGTGTGTGCGGTCACCGTCTGATGACTTCTCGGAGGACCAGCTGGCTCTGATAATGAGTGATGTACACACACAGATGATGAAGTAGCAGTCACAGCTGTTTACCCTGCGTGCTC
Organism: Cetoscarus ocellatus; assembly: GCA_037902135.1. NCBI lineage: Eukaryota > Metazoa > Chordata > Actinopteri > Labriformes > Labridae > Cetoscarus > Cetoscarus ocellatus. Next base: position 297,638 of record JBAMNC010000947.1, on the reverse strand, counting down.
GCCTCACTTATCAATATTCAATTAAGATCACGGCGGCTCAACAAACACACACACATTAATACACACTCTTATAAACACACTCTTTCACCAAAGACGTCCAGGGTGGAATGAAGGATGTTTTTTTTTTAACACTTTACCAACTCCATCTGTGTCTCCGTCTCCTCTTCTTTGTTTTGTTTTTTTTTGTCCAATTTGGGTGTTGAATATTTAATTTTTGCAGAATTGGTGAAATATATCAACATTATGGTGTGGCTAAAGATTTTTTAACTTGCTCCTTTATGAGTTTTGCTCTAAATTTGTTACATCTCATTAAGCAAAGCTGCTAAATTCTCCAATAACATCCTACAACGAAAACAAGAAGCTACGGGTTGGTGAACTTCTGCTGAAAGTGAGAGGTGACTGCAAGCTAGTGATGGACGATGCCAGACTTTTTCAAATCCATACTGATACCAATACCAATACCAATCACCTCCCGCATTGCTTACATAATGTTTAAGAACTTGATCTTTTTATTTACTGGGCAACAGCACGAAAAAGAAACATGTAGTCCAGAATCTAGACCATCAGGCCTTTAAATGAGTTTACTATAAAGTCTTGATCCAAAGAAAATGAATTCCACACACACACATATATATATAATTTATTTATTTATTTTTTTGATGAATTGATAATTATTTCATAAATAAAAAATACAAATGAAACAACTGCATAAAACATGTAGCTCTAGGATAAGTTTGATTGGTTTCCACAGTCACATGACATGGAGAAAGAAAGATTCACAGACAAACATTTTGTCAGAGGACTCATTTGGTATCAATATTGTAGGGGAGTAATCGGTGCCAAAAGAGTACTTGCAAAAGTATTGATTTTTGATACTCAATATCCATACCCCCATCCATACTGCAAGCTCATGAACAATGGCAGCACATAAATACTTTAGTAAAACTGCAAGAAATTGAGTATCGTGTTTTTGGGATCAGAATTAAAAAACAATTCCAGATGAGAATCAAAAAAAGCAAGCTCAAAGAGTCTGTATCATTTGTCTTTTTGCTGAAAAATTCCCTCTTTAGTGCCTTCCACGTTGATTGCTTGCCTTGCAAATTAAAGGACATCAATCAATCAATCAAACTTTATTTGGCTGGCACTTTTCATACGAATTCTTGTAGCACAAATTGCTTAACAGAGAATAAAATTCAGCAATAAATCTGAACTGAAATGGAGAAATAAAACAGATTAAGAGGATTAAACTAAATAAGATGAAATAATAATTTTTAATACAACCAACTAAAAGCCAGACTAAAAAGGTAGATCTTGAGCTTGTTTTTAAAAATATGAATGGTCAGGCTATCAGCAGAAACCACAACAAGAAATTAAATAAGTGAATCAAAAGTGTGCTTAATTTTGACATTACGGCCACTAAAAAACCTGCGTAGGCAGAGTTTTTCCACACAGAAAATACTCAGGAGTCCAAAAGGAGATCAGGGCCGCCCCTGGCCAAATTTAACAGAAATAAACAGAATTTTATTTTGAGGCCCCCCTGCCCTCGCATGCGCCATCGATGAGTGGAGGTATGTTTACCCTTTAAATCTCTCCATTGTGGGTCGTATAAAGGATTATCTTAATTTATCTTATTTTTTTTTTATCTTATATGACTGTAATGAACTAAATTCACCTAGAGATTTCAACAATTTACCTCCAAAAAATACCTCAAAACTTCCATTGATAGCATAGATTGACAGGATATAAACTAGGCTTTACACAATCAAGATTTTGGGGCTGATCACTGATTAGTGAGTTTAAAAAAACAATCACTGATCCGATCACAAGAGGGAGCAATATGTCTATTTACATAATTAAGACGATCCAATATAGCCAATCAGATCGATGGAAAGCCTGCTGTAAACCTGGCCCAAAATACGATCACCAACTGGTCAATTATTAACCACTCCTTTTTCAACCGAGATGAATGTATATGCAGTTAACTAGACATTCAATAAATGATAACCGGGGCCGCAGGGAAATTTAACCTCCAGTCCACATTTAGGCTTATTCTAGTGGGTATACTCTGACATACTCTGATGGATGTTTGTCCTCTTAGGGCCTCCATAAACTGAAGACATGTTTGCCACTGTTTTACCTGAATTATACACCGTCCACTGAAAACAGCTCTGAGACCCACTTATGGGCCTCCACCCACAGGTTGAGAACCGCTGCACTAGTAGACTGTATTTGAAGCTTGATCCTTCAAAGATTGTTCTTATAATCATGGAGAATAAGTGATCAGGATACCTCAGGATGAATTTATCATTTAGAAAACAGTGAGTGAGTGAAAACAGCAGCTCAGGGCTGGACTGCTGAAGAATGTTAAGTTTTGATTCATCAAAAGGCTGACTTGCCTTTTTTTAAGTCTTTGTGTTTCTTAAACCGTGCACATGAGCTGTCAAGACACCGTTTGAATTATTAAATAACACAAAGTGACTGATGATCCCTCACTGTCCCCTGCGATGTGTGCCTATCTGCGTCTTCACGCTCACCGGCAGATGGAGGAGCGTGCACACAGACGCTGCGCAGTTGAGGCGGTATTTAGATCAAATGTTCACATGTGCGTTGGCTGCACTGCAAAATGACATTACTGACAGGTACAACAGTAACAGCCACACTTTAAATGGAAAATATCAGGCCTGTAGTCCACAGAGCGGATCATGGCTGCATCAGACAACGGAGAATGCATCCCCTTGTGCAAAATGGGGTCCCCCATGGATTGCAGGGCCCTATGCACAGCGCGTGTTTTGCGTTTCGGGAGGGGCGGCACTGAAGGGGATTGATAAAGAACTGCATCAATGAGCAGAAATGATAATAGCATTGATATCAATAAAATCCCACCCAGAATTGACATGTAAATAGTTGCTCAAAGAGCTCAAATTTCAGTTCTCTTCATGGCAAAGTTGGATGCCTACTAAACTCATATCATGTTTTGCTGATGGCCTGTAATCTGGTGGTGCAGTTGGATGTTTTCTTGCAGGCCAACCTGGAGGCATCATGCTGATTCCCTGGACTAAAAGGAGAGGTTGTTGGTCACCTCATGATGGCGCTGCAGGTGAACTTCGTCATGTTTTGTTGATCTGATCAGCCTGGACCAAAGTGGTGCAGGAGGACGGAATTATGAAAGCATCATATGGTTTCCTAAAACTTTATTGCAGGTTTTTTTTTTTTTTTTTTTTTAATCAAACTTACTCTTTTCATTCATGGGGATAATCTTCACTAAAGCTTTAGACTTTCAAGTTGTTTGACTAGGCAGAAGCTAAACTGTGCTAAACAGCGTTAATAACATCCTGCAATTTGCAGTCACATCCTTGTCTCCTCTGTGACAAGTGGGTGTTACTGTTGTCATTTTGATCCCAGTTTGAAAAGACTGAATTAATCTTTGTTTCAATATCTCTAAATCTGCCATTTAGTGAAACCCTGAAGTTTAAGCTCTTTTATACTCTGTCAACACCTAATCTTTCCTTTTTCATGCTGGCGACAAGTTCTATTTCAAACAAAATTCAGATGTTCTGTTAAAACTTCATCAACTTTCAAGGTGCTTGGAGAAGATAGGAGTCTTGAGAAATCAAAAGAAGTTGAGAAAACAACTTTGTCAGGGTGACACATTAGGGGTTATGATCCTGATGAAGGCCTCAAGCCGAAACAACCTCATTTTTAAACTGCTGCACTTTTGCAAGTTTTGAATGCTTTCTGTCACTGAATCCCTCAAAGCTGCAAAGATTTAAGCCCTGCGGTGCAGGAGCCAAATATGTCCTCTGATCATATAGTTACAAGGATCGAAGCTTAACTGTAGCATCCAAAAAATCCCAATATATAATCAATATGGAAGCTGAGAATCTGCATCATTTCCTCTCCTGTTCATCGCCCCTCTCGAGCAGTTCTTGAACAAACCAACTCAACAGCAGGAAGCTTCCCATATGGGGGATTCCCAGGCGTAAATCCTCATCAAATGCGGGTCTATGGTCTAATCTGCATCTATTTCAGGAACCACAGCGTGAGCGTTTGTGGGAAGCCCTCTTGTGGACCCTCCATGTTGTTGAGGTGATGTAGTGCCTTTGTATTACTAATGTTTGGATGGGGAGCGATCGCGGCAGAACGGTCCCAGAGCCCCTTATTATCCCTCTGAGCTCCACTATAATGCTGCCTGTCGCCCAAGCTCTGGAGCCCAACCAGAGAGAAATTAGCCCTCTAATTGACAGACAAAAGAAAGTTCATGCGCACGCTCACTCATGATTACCGTCTGATCTCCTCGCCATTTTCTCCGCTCTCTCCGTCGTCGAGTTTCCCTCTCCCTCTCTGCTCTGTGATCTGACTCCCTTCATTCGACTCCAGCTCCCCCTCTCTCATCGCTCCTCTTCAGAGAGCCGTCCCATCCCTCTGCTCATCTTCTTCCCATAATTCATAGTGACAGGAAAGGTTAGACAGAGAGAGGAGAGTCGACAGTCTTTTAAAGTCTTGTCGTGACACATCGTTTACAAGTGAGAGCAGTTTCACTGTACAGACTCAAACGGGTTTTTCTGTGACTTTAACTGATGTCAGAGGAGCCGGTGACGCAATTTCTACTTTATTTTTAAGAGCAAATTCAAAACTTGGAACTCCTAAACTTGGAAAATTAATACAGCTCAGTGGGCTGCTTGATAGAGGCAAAAACAATGATCATGCTGATTTGACTGATATTGAGATCAGATTGGTAAACATGATTCCTCACCTATTTAACCTGAATTACGTGCTTTTGTTGGATTTCAAGACTTTGACATTATATAAACGTAAACTTAAGCAATGAAGAAAAGTAAATGCAAAAAAGTAAACGTATTCAAAAATGTATGACTAAAAAAGTCAATACTTGTAATTGAAACTATTAATGGCCCGCCCATGCAGCACAGGTCAGATATGGGAGCATACGCTAGTTCGGCACTTCGCCTCATCAACCTGCTCCTGATGGCCTTCATCCAGGCCTGTGCCACGCTGTCTCTCCCATGGTCTGGGCCCCCAGTTTACATTGAACCAGGCCAGGAAAGCGGGCCAGGTGCCCATAGAAGCTCAGCTGCCGCTCCTGTATTGGATACATGATCCTGCCAACAATACCCAAAAATGCCTCAAACGGAGCTGGTTGTAAAGCGTCTTCATCAGAGTCTTCATCAGGACATCAAAATTGTCCTGATGAAGACTGAAATGAGTCGAACTGCGTTGACATGTCCCTGACACAATAAAGGATTTTAACTTCATCGGAGTGCCTCAGATTTTTATATGTTTCCAAATAAAATAAACACTTTAAATGAAGAAGCAGTTCTCTTTAATAATAAGATGTTTGATAAATGAAATGAACCAGTTTAAACTTTTAAAACAAAGTCCTGATTAATTCGTTCCACCTTAATCTGCTCTGCTTTGGATCAATTTAGTCATAACAGAGGATTATTGAAGTGACTCTAGCCTGCCAACATTTAATCCTTCAGAAAATTATCTGGACTTTAAAATATCAACACAGCTGTCAAAGGATTTAAAACTTTCCTAAAACAAATGCATCAATAAAGCTTCACATCAAAGTGTCATCTTTTATTTGGAATGAAGGGATAATGGACATGACATAAGGACAAGCTATCTTCTTACAGCCTGTCTGTCTCCTTTAGGTCTAATTATAGTTTCATAAACATGATCAGCATAATGGCGGAAGGTTTAAATACCTTATTTGCTCAATGATTCGATGCAAATCTCACTTCAATGTGATTTACTGACAATTCATTAAGAAATGCATTTTCTTTATTACATTATCAAGAAAATTCCTCTTTTTTATTTTTTGCCATAAAAACTGACCAGAAAAACTGACCAAGAAGTCACATGTTATTATGGCAATTTTCTCAAGAACTGATCAAAAAGAAAAATGCTTAAAGTTACCTTTTTAAGTGCAAAATGAGTAAAAGTCATGCACCAACATGTTTTCCCGCCTGGAAAATGCCCAAAATGTTATGGCTTACTTGTCTTCATCAAGAAAACTGTTCAAAAAGTAATCAATATGCATAATGTATTCTTTACAAAAATTCTCTTCATAGAAAAATGCTTAACAGTTACTTCTTTAAGTGCAAAATGACCAAAAGTCATACACCAGCATGTTTTCCTGCCTGAGAAATGACCCAAAAATCATGTTTTGGCACATTTGTTGATGTCATGTAAATGGTCCATAAAGTCATAGATGTTTGCATGTTGATTTAAACAAAAAATTAACCATAACCAAAAATGCTGAAAAACCTTTCTTAACATAAAAATTCTTTAAAGTCATTATTTGGCGTATTTTTTTTATTATACAAACTGGCAAAAAAGTCACATATTAGCCAATTGATTTTTTTAAGTGACCAAAAGGAAAAATGCTGATAAGTTGTTTTTAAGTGAAAGATGACCAAAAATCATGCACCGACATGTTTTACTGCCTGAAAAATGTGCCAAAGGTCACTTTCTGGCAAATTTGTTGTTGTCAAGAAAACTGACCAAAAGTTGCATGACATCATGTAAATTTTTGGAAAAACTCTGCAACAGAAAAATTGAACAAAAGTAATTTTTAAATGAAAAATGACCTAAGTCATCCTTTGGCATTTTTTCTAAATCAAGTAAACGGACCAAAAAGTCATTTGCTACATTGTTGATTTTTTGAAAAATTCACCACATGGAAAAATTTTTGAGTATAAAGTGACCAAAAGTGGTTTACAAACACATTTTCCTGCCTAAAAATCCCATTTTCTACCTGTGACTCCATCTGCTAAAGTTCTTCGTCTGTGCACTCTGGTTCAACCTCTTGTACCCTCGACTAACGGCACATTGTTGTAACTCGAGTCACAGTTGCTAATTTTTACTTCAGTTTAAGTGAAGTTAATGTTTGTTCTCAGGTCATCAGGCTGGTCCCTCCAGCTCATGGCGGAAGGTCAAAACCCTGATGTTTCCACCAACGTCATAAACACAGGGGCTTCTATGAGGAAAAGTTAAACGCTGAAAACACCCCAATTTTGTTTTTATTGAGTATTTAACCTAAAGGTGGAGTAATTATGAGACCTTCAGTGGCACCATATCCTGCTATGTTGGCTAGCCTCTGCTCCAATACCTCCACTCAGGGTTGAAGCCTGTAAGTTGCTCTATCGGCGATCATGTTGACTTGTGCCTTTAGTCTAAAGTTGATTTAATTGATATATCGCCCAGTCCTGATTAAGATCGAACTTATTGGGTAACACAATCATCATTTTGGGGAAGATACTTTAATTAAACATTTAGATGTTTGTGTTTTAAGCAGCAGGCCCAATAAATGAAAGAGCTAAATGTGGTTTGATTACAGAGATGAGCTTCTTGAATTGACCCTTTGAACATACAGCCATAATTAAAGGGTCAAAGGTGACAACATGATGACCTGATGTGACTTAAGGTCGTGGTTGTTGAGCTTGTACCCATCAGGTGAGGGGCACGCAGGAGGGTCTGCATTAGCATATAACTGGCCGGTAAACAAAAACAACAGAGCTTTCATTAATTAAGGAATGAGGGGGCCGGGTGGGCAGACGGATTGGCGAGTGCTGCTGAGGCGGTGCGAGTGGTGGCGGCACAGCGCCAGGCCTCCAACCACGCCAACCAGAACACAGCTGCCTAATGGAGCGCTGGCACCGCTGAAGGACGGGGGAGCAGAGAGAGAGAGAGACAGAGAGAGAGGAGGAAGAGGGGGGCGATCGGAGATAAAACGAAATAATGAAGGAATTTTAAGTCAAAAAAAGGCGGAGGAAGGTGAGACAAAAGAGGAAACAAGGGAGAGAGAGGGAGACAAAGTTTGTGGAGGGATGGAGTAGATGGGGAAACAAAGGCGGATGAAAGGAGATGGAGATGGAGATGAAGATTGGATGATATCCCTCCGTCTCTGTTCATTAATACCGTATGATCTCCTTTGTGATTTTAACACATTTCTAATTAGCGCAGAATCCTCTTCGTTGGAGTGGGAGGGGGAGCGGACTGGGGGTACAGAATCATATTTTTATCTGTCTTTAATAAATTCACTTTCATTTGATCTTTTTTTAAACACTCGGGCTGCTGCGCCGAGCCTCCCCCCCCCCGACTGAGGCAGAATGAGAGGTGGAGTAAACGCCACGCTGATTGTTCTGCTTATAAGGCGAGCCGGAGAAGCTGTTCGATTACCAAAAGTGAAGATTTTAAAGTTCTGCATGAAACCGTGAGCGTCTCCCTTGATAACCGAATCACAAAGACAAACTTCCACGCAGAGAAAGTCCTTCCAGAGGTCAGGGTTTGCTGCGTTTTTTAACTCCATCTGCTCCATTTTGCATCTTCCTTCGCAGAGACAATGTCAGAGCGCCTCACGAGGGACGCTCCCTCCACGCCTCTTGCCGAGACTCTTGGCAGCTCGTCTAATCAGAGTGCAATTAGACGGAGACTTCTCTGGGCGACAGAAGACTCTGATTACCCAAGAGTCACCGGGGGTATATTTAGTATCTCTGCTCTTGTTCCTCTGTGGTTAAGCTCGCATTGCCCCGGAGCTACAGAGATGAGCTGGTGTGCGAGGAGACGCCTGGACTTGGCTGTCCGCTCTGACTGACTCCATCTGAGCTCCGGATCCAAGCCCTCATTTTCAGGCCTCCTGAAGTCTGGAAGTGTCCAAATTACATTCATGTGTAATCCCATTGCAAATGTGCCCTGCTGCTTGAATCCTCGGATCATGATCAACACGATGATCAGAATCCTGCACCAGTTTGTTCAGTAAGGCGGATCTTTACGCCCCGGCAGACGATGCCAGTGATTAGGTTTCAGGTTTTCTGTATGCATTGCTGTATGGGTCAAGGCCTTGCAAATAACATCTCAAGAAGTCTTTCTTTAAACTTAGACCACAAGCCTGTCCAAATCCAATTTGATTGATAAAAGATCAAGATCATGGTGTCTCAGGATCATCCCTTGCTTGTGAACATGATATGCCAAGAACCATAGAAGGGATTTTTGTCAAACGTGGCACAAATGTTCCAGTTCATAAAGACTAAAAGAAACTACCTCTAAAATTTGGAGTCCGTCAAAAGTCAAAAACATAAAGCCTCATTTTACCACTGCCCCAGGACCACATTTTAAGAAACTATCAGAAACAATTAAAAAAGATTAAATAAATAAAAAACCAAACATTTATGTGTTCTGACTAATTAATTATGCATGATTGAATGAGTCTGATACAGAATTTAAGAAAATTTAAGCTCCATAAATGTGGTAAAATGAGTGTGCACCAGTTTTTGAGGTACAAATTTAATAGCCTTTACCATTTTATCTAAATATACAAATTCTTTTATTATATTCTGATGCTTCAAAATAGAGTTTAGAGGAATAATTATTGCAAAGTAAGTTCTTTAATTACTCATAAAAAGAGTCTGAGTTTCTGAAAATTCTTGATTCTTGGAAATGACTAGCAGGCCACATTGAGTGATGCTGAGGGCCGCATGTGGCCCCTGGGACTCCAGTTGCCCACCCCTGACTTTGGTGGATCTTCTTCAAACTTTGCATTAATGTCCACTCTTATGTAAAGACAGCCTGATTAGATTTTTAGGTTCTTCGGTCAAACATCAGGATCATTGAATTGTGTTGTCATTCTTGGCTTGTGATACCAACATGTGACATCCTGACCTTGCACAGAAGCTGGATCCTCCTGATTTGATATCTGTAATCTGGCAGATCCATCTTCCCAAGTTCCAATCTACAACGATTGTGAGTGGTACAAAGCAAAACGGCCCAAGCAGTGTCCTTCAGAGCAAGGAGAGGTGGAGCTACGAGCGATACGACAGAGATTGTTAACTGTAGTCTACTAGTACTCAAATTTGAAGTACATGTACTCATTCATTCATTTATTTCCTATACCGCTTATCCCTTTCGGGGTCACAGGGAGGCTGGAGCCTATCCCAGCTGTCACTGGGCGAGAGGCGGGTCGCCAGTCGATCGCAGGACCACATAGAGAGACAGACAACCATTCATGCTCACACTCATACCTAAGAGCAATTTAGAGTCACCAATCAACCTAATGAGCATGTTTTTGGTCTGTGGGAAGAAGCCTGCCTGCCCGGAGAGTACCCACGCAAGCACGGGAAGAACATGCAAACTGCTCGTACACTACCGGCTACGCCACCGTGCCGCCCTACATGTACTCAATTTTGATCAACTAGTGCACCAGTAGAGTTTGCTAGTGAAGCGAAAAGTGTCACTAGTACTAATAGTATACTGTTTCGGGCCTACAATTACTGCTAGTTGACTTAAAAATGTTCATAAGTACTACTAGTAAGCCTGTTATGCTAATAAGGGGGTGGGGAAAAGCAAATTCAGGCTTCCCATTGGCTTTCGAAAATATTACAATCAATCATGGTGCTGGATTTGGTCATAGTCCCTCCTACTTCTTTTGCATTAGGTCCACTGGTACTACTAGTGAATCTTTTGGCTTTACTAGTATTACTAGTAGACTAAAACAACGTCCTACTAGTGAGATATTTTGAGTTTAGTAGTAGTACTAGTAAACAAACATTTTGTTTTACTGGTTTTTGGCTCATTAGTGCATGAGTAGACCTAACTAGTAAAGCAAAATTGTCAACATTGCTAATAATGTGACTAGTAAAAACTCAAAGCTTTACTATTACAACCAGTAACACTACCAATAACACAGAATTGTCTACAATTTTGCTTTACCAGGAAGGTCCACATCGGAGTACTAGTAGAGCTACAGTTGATAACTAAATAGTAATTTTATGCCCAAATGGCTTTCCATACAGTCATGTTTAATGGTCTCTCTGAGGCTTTTTCTCATGATGACTGATAAAGACTTTACAGTTGAGCTGCAGGATGAGGATTTATGAAAGATCTTACATGAGGAGTATCTTGTGACTTAAACTTTGGGGTTAGGGATACAGAGAAAGGGATTGGGGCTTTTTGATCTCCATTATGATAAAGTTTCCTTTCTTCATGTTTTTAATTCATTTAAATGCATAAAGCATTAGCAGGCTTCTGTCCGTACATTTAAACATTAAGTGCCAAAAGCGTCAGACAAACAATAAAATATTTTCACTGTTAAGTCGATAAGGTGTGATTTTCTTAAAACACAGAAGTCTGAGGAGGAGGTGCAGACGGATGGTTGGCGTTTAAAACAAGTAATAACTAAACTTTAGCTGTGATTTGACACATCACATGATTTTCTTGTAAATTTATTTTAACAGAATAAATACCATAAGTGTGACTTTTCTTTAAGCACAACTTCATCTGCACTTTCAGGATCACAACTTAAACAGGTTTCCCTTAAATAGCACCTTTTGTGTCTTTAACCACTCAAACCGTTACACTCAGTGCCACATTCACCCACTCATACTCGCAGGCTCGGACGCTGATGAAGGAGGCTGCCTCTAAAGGTGTCAACCTTCCCACCAGGAGCATCTCACAAACACTCTCACACCAGAGAAGATGGCTTTTGGAGCAAAAAGGAGCAATCTGGTGTCTGGTTTCTTCAAAAGTTTGAGATCTTAGTCTGGAGGACAAACATTTTTATTAAAAATATGACGATGACAATTATAAATATAGAAAAAACACTTCACGATAAGGCCCCCAGACCCCTAAAGGGATAAGTGGTATAGATAATGGATGGATGGGTGGATGAATTGTTTGTTTGTTTGTCAATCCCACTGTGAACAAAATAACTAAAACGTTTTTTAATTGATTTTGATGAAGTTTTTGGTGAATGTTTGTTATTGTTTGGGAAGAAGTGATTAGATTTTGGTGGTGATCCAAATGTGGATTCAGGTCCAGGAATGTTTAAAAGGATTTATAAACTTTGCATAAGTTGCAGATGGATCAGCCTGATTCAGTGTCTGTACTATCCATCTTGCCAAGCTCCAATCAACAACGATTGTGAGCGGCCCAAAGCGGGACAGCTCAATAAACATCCTTTAAAGTGGGAAGAGGTGGAGCTAGATGACAGCAGGAAGTAACTGATTGTGCGGAGATTAGCATAGATGCTGACAGCCTCATTTGCAGTTTTATCACATCCCGACCACACTTTCTAAAAGCACTAAAAACTCTCTATGAAAAGGATATTTTCACTTCCACTTTTTACATGTTTTGGCAGTGCTGTGGCTGTCGCACTGCCTACGACATTATCTGATTGGCTTGTAATGAATATGATTGATGGGTCAATCGTCCATTTACCTGCTGGCTATGCTTCTAAAACATTTTGAGATCGGATGGTTTCCACGTTTTCACTAATAAAATAAAATATTTTTTTTCACTACTTTCTATCTTTTTATATACTTTATTTTATTCCTCCTGACCCCAAATTTAATTTTATTGTAACTACGTTTATTGTTTTTGCACCAATTTACCAAAGTCAAATATTTTGTATATGCAAATGTACTTGGCGATAAATACAAATTCTGATTCTAATTTAGCTGAGAATGTTGGAAATGCTTTCTTATTTGTTATATTTCATAAGTTTAAAGGTTTTTTGTTTGCATTTTCCATTTAACAATAAAACTGCATAAGCAGCTTATAAGGTGACAAAAATGTGTAAAACCTGTTTTTTCTTGAGTTGGTTTGATCTCAAAATAATAAAAAACAAGCTCAGTGATAAAACGATGGCTCTTTTGTATTTATTTTTGTATTTAATTTAGTGTGAAAAGCTTCACTATTAAAGGCTGTTGGTGTGTAAAACATGGAAAAGTTGCTCTGACTGTGTTTTTTGAAGCAATTTAACACCAATCTGACAAACTCCCTTTAAGAAAGTCCAAAACTCAGAGACTTGATGTTAACTGGCATTAATATGATTTTTAGTCAACATGAAGACCTGAAACAATTGTTTTCTGTCTATTTTGGCCCGTGACCTTGTTTTGAGGCTCCAAATTTCTCATTAGCCCCGCAATTAATGAGCTGTCAAGCTGTCACGTGGATCTGATAATGACACACTTTACCATCTATTTTTACCAGCACAGATATTTTGTCCTGTTATTTATCCTTTCAGAGATCAGTGTTTGTATTTGCACTTTAAGAATCAAGTACCCGCACCCAAAGACTCTTCCCTCTAGTCCTTCTCATAATGGAGCCATTTCACGCTGATGTCTTCACCCATAATCCTCTAGGAGACCGCCACACTGACCGATTCCCCCCTCAGTGCCCTCCTTCCTCTTCATCTCACCTCTCCTCTTCCATCTTTACATCCCTCTCTCCATCACCGTCAGCACTTTAGAGATCAGACTGAGGCCTTCACAGATCAAGGCCGTCGTGTCGATGATCGTGTTCTCGGAGATGAAAGCTCCGGCGAGTCGATCCTCCTGAGTCGGTGGGGTTCAGGAGTTCACAGCGGCGTTGAAGAGTAGTGTTTCTGTTTCTGCCAGTCATGTTGTATGAACCCTGCAGATCGGAGCTGACCTGAGGAACATGATCAGAGTGTTTTGCCTGTTTGACTACAACCAGGGAGGACGCATCCAGCAGCAGGAGCTCAGACGCATCCTGGACAGATACTGCATCCGCCTGACGGACAAGGAGTTTTCAGAGGTGAGGGTTAGGAGGGACGCTGTCTGACATGATTAACTCGTAGACTGTCTTATCTTCGGGCAAAGGTAGGTGATAGCTTTGGGCCTCAAGCTCCAAGGGGCTTCAAAATAAAGTCTGAAATGAAAGCCCCAACAGCAAAGTCCTTGACCTCCCTTAAAATGACATTATATTAAGCATTTTACAGTAAAATACAGTGTTTCTTCTTTATCAGCTGCTCAGCTGCTTATAGTGAAACTAGAAAAGCACTCGGAGAGCGCAGACCTCTGCCAAGCAGCTCAGTTACGGCAGTGGCTTTTCCACAACCCCTGTAAAAGATACAATTCTGGATCACCATGCGCTCCGATTGGACGGCCGAGTCTCCGTTCATGTCTGTCCATGTGGAGAACTCCTCTGCTGGCATTGCAAGGGAAGCTGGGAAATGTAGTGATATAGGCTTGAAAAACATTGAAGTCAGTTTTCAAATAAACCACAATTCCCATAATGATGTAAAGGGGGCAAAACCCTCACAGCAGCCGAGGAGAAATGAATGGGATTTGCCATTATAAAATTCAGTGTTTTTTTATGATGTCAATCTGGATCAGATCCAGATGAAATTTACTTTGATGATAGAGTTATATTATACATATTATCCTGTAAATTTTGAGGTGAATCCATCAAGTGATGTCAGAAATATGACTTTATTAATTACGGTCCAATGTTAAGTTATGGGATTTTTATAAAATTTTGGGAACTTTTTGCATCCAGACAAATATGCGGATCACCACCAAAATGTATTGGCTTCCTCCTTGGACCAAACCACACCTCTGTTTAAATTGCAAAATGTAAATCCATCTAGTAGTTTTCAAGTAATGTTGCTAACAGACAAACAAACAGACAAACCCTGGCGAAAACATAACCTCCTTGGGGGAGGTAATAACTAATCAGTCAATCACATGGCAGCAACTCAATGCATATCAGCATGTAGACATGGCATGGAGACCTTGTGATGTTCAAACTCAGCATTGCGTTTGCCTGCATGTTTTTGCTCTCAACGACATGTTTTTTAGGATTGTGATTGTTGTGAAATTATTTTATTGGTTGATCTTCAGGGCCACCTTAAATCCTCAGATCTTTGTGCCCCCTCTCTAAAAGCTGCTTTTCTACAAATATTATCTCATATGTAAACTCTTAATTACACGAGAGCTTGTCAAACCACACTGAAAAATCCAATCATCTTTTTTTTACTTTTATGCATTTAATTATGAAGCTCCATCCATTTCTAAGCAGCCATCGAGGACAGGACTAATTCTGATATTCCCCATGGTGACTCTTCGTCTGTCAGTGAAGACGAGATCAGCAGCTCTGACATCGTGGCCATCTTTTGTGTCATGACAAGAGAGAGCTAATTGACTTTTAAAACTTCGGGCCCTGCAGTCAAATCCACTCCAGAAACCGCACTCAACTTTTCCTGATGCGGCTCTGGAGGATTGTGTGTGACAGGTTCATTTTCGATGCCTTTAATTGGTTTTAGAGCTCAGGACTCTCTCGCTGTGACACATTCTCGCTCTGACGGTGTGCATGCAGGTAAATCAGAGCACGGAGCCTCTTTTCTCTTATCACTGACGCCCATAGTTCTGACATGATAGGTCACCTTTAATCCACTGTACAAATCATGTCTTCATGTTCTGTTTCTCCAGGTTGTGGAGTCACTACAGCCCTGACGACTCCTCCACCATCTCCTATGAGGCCCTTCTGGAGAAGCTGGGCTTTGGTGATGGCCACAACTTCAGGATTTCTCCAGTCTGCACTAAGCTAGGTGTGCACACAGTGGATTAAAAATGTGGATTTAAGAGAAAATGACTGACAGGGAGCAGCAGGGGACAGAAGCAGGGAGGTAAACAAGACTTAAGACATTTACAAACGAGCCTGCAGCTCCATGAGGCTGCACTGGGACAAAGACGCTCAAACTGTTATAGGAAATGAGACTTAAACTGTTTATCAAACCAAAATTAGTTTTACTAGACGATACTTTTTACTAATACTAAACATTTTACAGACATATTCTCCATCAACAAAATAGCTAAAATCCTCAAAAAAGACTGAAATACATGGAGTAATGTAACTTTACATGCCAGACGGACAGTTCCATATATCAGCCACGAAAATATTTCATTAGTCCATGTGGGAAAGAGCTGTTCGAAAATGTTTTCAGAGGCGAAACCTTCAAAAACAACAGCAGCTGGTGATACAACACAGATGTATCATTTACTTTTTGTATGTGCCATGAACCTCGTCAAAGACAATGCCCACCAAGTTCTCCCGATAAACTTCATAGAGAGCATATTTTGCCAGGTTTTGTTGAGTAACCATGACTCCGGGCTACCATACTACCGGCATCGTTTGCACAGCATCTCTTCCAGTTTCCCAGCAGTGATCCCTGGTCGGGAGAAAAGCAAAGCATGATTTTCCATAAGAGAGGTTTGAGTGATGTTCTTTGCTCCTCTTTTAAAGAAGAAATTGAGTCAATTTCTGATAAAACTGCAGATATTGTCGAATCCATGGAGACCGCTTCAGAAGCCGCCATTGTTTTCAAACATGCAGTCACTTCCTGCTGTCATCACGTCTTCAGTTTCCGCCTCTCTTCCCTGACTGGGCCGTTAAGCATTCAGCCTTGAAATTGTTTGACAATGGAAGTTGGCAAGATGAAAATGAAGGATTTCAGGCAATGAGTCAGGCAGCCCCGTCTGCTCTGCAAGGCTAGGAGTAATGAGGATATTGGAGAAAAGCACCATAATACTCTCCTCTCTTTTCAGAATCAGAATCAGAAATACTTTATTAATCCCCAAGGGGAAATTTGGTTGTTTCAGTTGCTCGTATACAAGTATAGCAGTAGGAAATATCAAATAAAGACATTAAAATAGATAAGAGCATAAAAAATAAAAATAAATGAAATGAAAAAAAATTGAAAAGAAAAATTATGTAGGCGGGTTGCAAACATGAGAGTCTTCACGCAAAATCAACTTCCTCATGTAGGAAACATAAGTGAGTTAAATAGAAAATAAATAGAAAATTAGATTAAATAGATAATATCTATATAAACAGATATTTAAAGTCTACTAAGTTCCAGGATCATCATAGTTTCTACAGCGATACCTGGAAATTAGGTGATGATTTGCCAAGATCCACTTTGGACTCAATTGTAAGGTGAAAGATGAGGGCAAATGGCCTTTAACGGCTCGCTGCAGTTCAATAAGAGGAAAACACCTGCAAGAACAGAAACAGCAGAACCGAGTACAACTAGAAAGCACTCGGAGAGCACAAACCTCCACCAAGGTAGCTCACGTGTTGCTGTTACATCCATAAGCAACAGTACCATGATAAAGTTACCATCATAATATAATTCCTTGACCCTGAAAACCCAGATCTAGCACCAATCATTTTGATATCATTATTAGCTAAACATTTATTGAGCAACAATGATCGTTCACTAATAGCGGTTATCTGGATCACCATCAAAATCTAATCATATTGAAGTTGGGCCGTTACCAACATCTCCTGAAAATTTCAGCAAAATCTGATAAAGTCTCAGTTTGTCTGTTATCCCCCTCTGGCTCTGCACAAAGCATTTACCATAAAGGTTCAAATACACGAGCACTTCAAATTTAGGAGAGGCTGGCTTGACCACAGTCTGTCTCTGGTCTGTCTCTCCCTTCCACAGCGCCCCCTGCAGACCTGAAGCATTTCTGTTGTTGTACTTGGTTTTGCTTCATTTCTGCCCTTGAGGGTACTTTCTGGGTTGGATTGTCTCATTTCTAAATTGCAGTGCTTTTCTGCTCTTGTAGCTGTTCTCCTCTTATTGAACTGTATCAAACCATTGTAGGTCATTTGCCCTCGTAGGCCACCATACAGTCGCCCTACTAAGACAGGAAACTATCAAACATCAGAGAACAGCTCCTTGGTTTAGTACTGAAACTCGAAACAAGCAGCAAATTGGAGAGAATGTGGATCCATTGTTTACATTTCTCAGTACGCACATACCCTTCAGCGGAACAGCCAATCTCATCAACCCCCATACTCGAGTGCAGCCAGTAGAGGTTCTTTCCCTCATCTGAGCTCTTACTGGCTGAAAAGCAATCGTCCCTAGGCTTTCTGAAGGCTGCGTACTGAGCCAAGAGGTGGCGCAGTCGTCTAAAAGTCTCCCAGACGGCTCAGATAACATGATCCTGACATGATCTGATGCATGATGCTAATTTTTCCAAAAGTATTCTGACATCCAGGTATTTTATGCATGCTGCAGATTTTGTTAATATTTGCAAACTACATTCTTCTCTTTAGGTGGCACGGTGGCGCAGCAGGTAGCACATGTGCCTCACAGCAAAAAGGTCCTTGGTTTGATCCCTGTGTTGGTCAAGGCCTTCCAGTGTTGCGTTTGCATGTTCTTCCCATGCATGTTTGGGTTTTCTCCGGGCACTCCGGCTTCCTTCCACAGACTCACAACATGCTTATTAGGTTGATTGATGACTCCAAATTGCCCTTAGGTATAAGTGCGAATGGTTGTCTTTCTCTTTATTTGGCCCTGTGATTGGCTTCGACTAGCTCAGGGTGTACCCCACCTCTTGCCAAATGTCAGCTGGGGTAGGCTCCAGCCCTCGGCAACCCTGAAAGGGGTAAGTGGTAAAGATAAAGGAGATTCTCCTTTATGGAAAAATCAGTCAATACAAGTGCAGTGTGTGAATTCTGAAATGGCCGAGTGTGAGCACAAAATAAACGTCCTAGCTGTGAAGTTTTGTGCACACAACATGAAAACATTCATATTTTGGAGCCTCAGGGACTCCACAGGATGATAAGCTTCACAGTCAGATGAAAAGAATAGAATTTGACTGTGCCAGACGTTGATTTATTTAGGCTGTTTTTGTCACATAAATACAAAAATCGGGATTATTTGAACAGAGTTTGTCTTTCAGAGATGTGCCGCAGAGGGAAAACTCCTCCAGATCAAGTCAAACAGAAGAAGCAGACACCAGAGGAGCTGCCTCACAAGACGCTGCAGAGTCTTTTCCAGGAGAAGGTAAAGCCTTGCTGCATCACTTTGCGTGTTTTATCGTCTTGCCGCCATCTGGCCCTCTGCCATGTATTATCCTCTTTAAAGACGGACACCTAAATTGGCTCTAAGTGGAGTGTCAGGATGCAAACGGCAGAGAGAACACTTCTAATTAAAATGTTTGCCCGGAAAAATCAGCTCCCGAGTTAGCGTGTTAATCACGGCTAATTTAAGAGAAAGGCGAAGGAGGGGGTGGAGCTTAGGCTGCTCTGGGATGCTCTCCAAGGCAACATGAGGCAAAGGTGACTCAAAGGAGGAAAAGAGTGAAGTCTGATTTTCTTGTTTTAGATGTGTTTGAACTCCACTTTGTTGTGGCAGGCGCTGCAGGCCTTTGACACCACCCGCTCGGGCCTTGTGACACGTGGAGACCTCCGAGCCGTCCTCAGCAGCTTCATATTTCCCATGAACCTTCACTCCTTCCAGAAGCTGACCAGCAGGTAGAGAAATCAAAACTTTTTTATTTATCCTCCTTGTGCGTGTTTCCCACTCGCTCTGCCTACCTGCCCGCGGCTCCTTAAATCTTAAACTATGTCTCATATATTCTCTCTGATGCATTTTTCATGTGTGTGTATGGATTTATGTGTGTGTGGTTGCAGCTTTGGAGTGGGAGAAACTGGACCAGTGAGGTGGAAACGCTTCTTGGCTTCACTTCATGAGCTCGAGGAAAGGAGAGGAGGACACAAATGTGAATGCGAAAAGGTCAGGTTGGAGTTTTGTCTGAGACTTTTAGAGGTCAAATCATAACGGCCATGTTTCAATAATTCCAATATTGAAAACTGAGTCATAATTCTTAGATAAGAGTAAGAACTTGACCTGTCTAAGAATTCTGTCCTCCATCTCAGAAATCTGCCACGGGAATTAGGGCCATGTTAAAAAAAAAAGGACGTTTTAAAAAAAAAGTAAAGTTACTTTGTAAAGTTACGATGCCGGTAAAACGTTGAACGCCACTTAACGCCGAAAGATGTCATTACATCCCCAGCTGATTTAATCATTTGCACAGCGTTGTCTATAGAAGCGTAGCATAAAGAGAGTGGTTCAGGGGGAATTAAGCTGTTTATACTTGGGATTGAGGAGTCATGATGACCTGAGAGATCTATAATGAGACGATTTTTGAATGAATATTATTGTCGCGACCCTTATGGGGCTCACTCTGAAAATGGAGAAGAGGAAGAGGGATTTTGAGAAAGGACCAACCATCTACTGAAGAAAGTGCAAGATCTGAAATAACGGCTAAATAGGTGTTAAACTCCTCTCTGCGTTGCAGATGTACCTCGCAAATGGTGTCTCTAAAAGACTGAAGGCCACGTTAAATTCTGCAAGAGTAAGGGACTTCAACAGTTTTGGATCACTATCCTTAAAACCACTGAAAAGTCCCTACGTATCTTTGTCTGCAGATTCAGAACCACAACAACAGAATCTTCACCAGATTAATGTCATGGCCTGATAAAATTTTGGTTCCTTAGAGAATCAGGAATGGCAGCAGCAGGAGGCAGAAACCGAGAACCCATGGCAGGAGCTGGGACAGCAGATCCCAGGGATCTTTGTGGCGTGATGTCGACCAGGAAGACAGCAATTGGTGGAGCCGGCGTAGCTAGGGATGCGGATGAAGGACCCCGGTTGTTGACATGGCAACGGAGGATTACGCATTGCTTTCCAAGGTGTTCAGCCTGCCGTGCATCATGTCCAGCGCCAATTTCACTTCAAGAAGTGAAGACAGGATGGACGCGTCTGTGGAGATGATGAAATCTGGCTGCCTCGGCTTCTTGGAGGGAGCGCTTTTTAGCTGGCGCTTTACCTTTCCCCCCGGAGGACCACTGGACTCTGTGCCTCTGGCACCCGACCCCGGGGCATCGGTTGAGTTCTGCTGGATCATCAGATAATCAAAAAGCTCTTCATGGCTGAGGCCAACCGGCGCGGTGATGTTACGGGCGTTTAGCTCTTCCATGATGCGGTGCACAGGCCATCCAGCAAATTGTTTGTGAGTGATGTGAGAGCTCCGGCGAGGATGAAGCGGGTCCGCTTCATTCCTGGAGCGGACTGAGTCTGGATTTCGGGAATAAGCCCAGCATCCTCCCCTGACAGCTGGGACTCACTCTCTGAATACAAGACGACGAGAGACATAGCGACCACCAGAGCCAAAGGTAAGATGACAATCGCATGTGAAAGCAGGTGAAAGAACACGCAGCAAGTCAGTGTAGGGCGGCAGAGTCGTTGCAGGGCAGAGGGAGAGATGGGAAAACTTCCAGTTTAAACATACCGCCAAATTGAGAGGAGAAGAGTGTGATTGGAGGAAGGTTGAGAGGAGTGAGACATGTGACATAGGCTTAGCTGAGCAGCTCGAGTTGTCTGCCTGAACTACCTCGCAGGTGTCGCTCCATTTAAATCAAGCTAGAAAACAAACTTTATTCTGAAAGGTTGTACCAGAAGAGCGTACATTTCCTCTTCCAAAAAGGAGACAGTTTCTTCCAAGTCAGTGTGGTTCTTTCCTCGGAAAAGCCCCGGCTTCTTGCAAGATATTGCAAGAAGCCGACCTGATGCTTATGATAATGTGATGCTGATGTGCCAAAAGAAGAAGTATATCCTTATTTGTGAAACCTGACGTTCCTCGTTTTTGTACAGGCGGCTGCTACTCTTCCGATAGCCTTTACAGGCTAAAATAACAAGTTATTTATGACTTTTATCTTGTAACTTTATGACTTTATTCTCGTAACTTTATGACTTTATTCTAGTAACTTTATGAGATTATTCCTATAACTTTTCGACCTTATTCTCGTAACTTTTCTACTTTATATATTTTTTTGAACATGGCCCTAATCCTCCATCGTAGAAATCAGATGTTTTTCTCAAAATCCAAATTTTATTAATAGAATTTTGATTTAATTTTAGCTCTCTAACATCAATCCCAGAATTCTAACTTTAATCTTGAAACTTTGAGTTTGTTTTCATGTAAATGACTTATGTACCTGAATAAATTCTTACTTAAGAATTTTGGCTTTAATCTCAGACTTCAAACTTTTAACCTTAAATTCTTAACCTTATCCTAGGACTCTGATTTTAAAATCAGATTTTAAACTTTGATCCAAGGTTTCTGTCTTCAATGCCAAAGTCCTACATTCATCAAAGAATATTCCAGAATTCTGCCTTTAATTCCAAAACTTTTGTTTTATCTCAGGTAGGTGACTTATTTTCTAAGAATGTTGACTTTAAATGTTGGACTTCCAACTTTGATCCTTGAATTCTTACCTTATTCTGAGAATTCTGATTTAATTATGTGAATATCAACTTTAGTCTGATGTGTCAGCCTTTATCCCAGAATTCTGACTTTAATTCCAAAGTTAGTACGAATCTAAAGGTTGCCAAGCTGAACTGAACAAGACTACACAGTGGTTACGCAGCTTAATGGTCCATCATGACAGATAAGGCCCAATACAAGCCTTTTTCTACCAGTCACGTCAGCTGAATCATCAATGGAAGTCACTGTATGTAAAATGCATCACAAAATACCTTAAAATGGTCTATGAATGGATTTATGTGATTCTTTGAAGGAAATTCAGTTTGCTTCCATAGGTGCAGTAAAGATCTTTAAAGAAGTATATTAATGTTTTGATAAATTGTGAATAGGAATTATTGGTAAAATAAAGATAAAGTAAGCAGATTGGAAATAAAAAACAGTATATACTTCTTGCAGCATTGCAGAAAAAACCTTAACTTAGCTTTAATTCCGCTTCTTGGGTCACTTCATGAGCTCATGGAAAGGAGATGAGGACACAAATGTGAACAAGATTGGAGTTTTGTCTGAGGCTTTAGAGGTCGACTCAGCTAGAAACAGGGATTGTTAAGGTCAAGTAGAGTGCAATGACCCTTCAGGGCAAGGTTTGGTACGAATCTGAAGGGTGCCAAGCCGAAGTGAGCCAGACCACACAATGGTAACGCAGCCCACTATACGAGATGAGGCCCAGTACAAGCCTTTTTCTACCAATCACATGTCAGCTGAATCATTGATGGAAGTATTTTTAAAAACACAAATATGCATGTCCTCAAAAATGGACCAACTGTACCTCGGAGTGAGACATTTCTCAGGTTTAAGGGGATGAATTGCAGGACTAAACCGCAGTGTTCTGTCCGAATATAAATCATTTTATTCTCTCTTCTTTCAAAGGATCTCAACGCCGCCTGCCCACAGAGAAAACAACTTTTCCTTCCCGGATATTTATCCCCAACTCAAAGAAATCTTCCATCTGCTGGACCAGGTAGGCATCAGGCCTGAAAGTAAAGTAAATAACAGACTAAAATGACGGTTTGTTGGTGTATGAGACGTTCCGAAATGCCTTCAAACTCTCCCTTATTTGCGTGGCGTTGCAGAGAGAGTAGGTAAAGAGTTGACAGAAGTGATTTTGAATGTTATCAGACGGGACACATGGGAGTAAATCTCAGCAGATTGCTCGCAGACAAAAGGCACATGCTCCGGTGTGTGCTTTAAAATATAAATGCCAGACAGCTTTACAGATGAGCCAATCATCGCGAGCAGCTTTTTGATGGCCATAAACATGATTAGATGATTGCATATGGCCACCGGTTAGCCACTCAGTCACTAGCCATATGTTCATGTGACAGCGATCGCATTCAACACGCCTCCGCATCCAGTTCTGCCTCTTTAATTTCAAATCAGTCTTCTTCTGCTGCATCAAACTTTGGAGTTTGACTAAACTTTCAGGGAGGGGGGGGCCAAGTCTCCCATTAATTCTCCGTTATGTTTGATGTTTCCGCCGCCACTCACAAAACAACAGACAGCGTCCAAGTTTGACGGCGTGTGCGCGCGTGTTTGTGTGTGTGAAGCTGCTCCCAGATATGAATCACACGTTTGTATCTGCCAGGATCTCCTCCTTTTAATGGCATGGGAGGGAGAAAAAATCCCTCCATCAACTGTTTTAATAATCTATTCAGCGGTGGGAGATCAAACGCGAGCGTCCTCACGCCGCCAGCCAATAATGAGCTTTTTCACTGTGGCAGGTTCCACGCCAAATCTGGTTTTTAGGCTCTCCGGGGGGGACATGCTGCAGACTTTCTGTGATTCACATTGTTGGTTTATGATGCTCAGTCGAACATACACATCACATGAAGGCATTAATGTGCCAGGACGTAATTAGGACGATCATTACAGAGCATTATCTAATAATACAGCCTTTTATAACCTCGACAAGGAAACAGAACGGAATATCAAAAAGCTACATATGATCACATCACTGCAATAAAACCAACAGTTTTTATCAGGATGTAATGATTTGGGAGGCTGTTCCCATCTGGGCCTAATTGGTTTTCTGACTCTTATTCCTGCGATTAACAAAAACCCCTGTTACGTATGGGGTTGTGGGGTTCGAGCCAATCCTAGCTGTGATTAAACAAGTTGGGGGAAACAACTTGGCTTATAAAGTCTGAATTTAGAATTCAGACCTAATCCCAGAATTCAGTGCTTGATCTTAGAATTTCCAGAGAAAATATTTTGGGAATGAAGTGAAATTCTTAAATTAAAGTTAGAATTCTTACTTTATTTCAAAAGATTTGACTTTGATCTCAGAATTCAGAATGTTTCCTAAAGTAAGAATTCAGAGATGACTATCTAAAACTGAAAGTCAGAATTCAAACTTTAATCTCACAATCCTGAAAACTGCCAGAGTTCTGGGATTTAAGTAAGAATTCTAGCATTAAAATAGAAGTCTGACCCCAACCCTCAACTTTGATTTAAATCACCAAATTCTTACTTAAATCTCAGAATCTTGACCTCAAGTGATTATCCAGAATTCTGACTTTCTGGAGGTATAAGTAAGAATTGTGAGATTAAAATCAGAATTCCCAGATAACACGAAGAATCCTAGCTTTATCTTAAAAATTTCATTTTAATATCAGAGTCATGTTTTAAATCCCAGAATTCCAGCTATTATCCCAATTTCTGACTTTGAGATTTAAATAATAATTCTGAGACTGAAGTCAGAATTCTTAGATAAAAAGAATAATCCTACCTTTATTTAAAATTCTCACTTTAATCTCAAATCATGCCTTAAATTTCAGAATTCTGACTATTGTACCAAATTCTGATGTTTGAGATATAAATAAGAATTTTGAGATTGAAGTCAGAATTCTTAGACAAGAGCAAGAACCTGACCTTTATCTAAGAATTCTGACCTCCATCTCAGAAATCTGATTTTTACCTCAAATTCCCAATTTTAATATGATAATTCTAACTTTGATCTCAGAATTCCAACAAAAGTCTCAATTTTGACTTTAATTCAGGCTTAATTAACTCCAGAATTCTGGCCTTTTCCAAAGAATTTTGACTTAAATTTTAGAATGTTGACTCACATATCAGCACTCTGACTTTTATCCAGAAACTTTTAATTTATTCTCAGGTAAATTACGTACCCTTTTCTAAGAATTTTGGCTGAAATCTCAGACTTCAAATTTCAAATGTTGAGTTCTAACCTTTATTCCAGAATTCTGATTTTGATATCTGAATTTTAATATTGATCCAAGGTTTCTGCCGTTAATCTCAGAATTCTGTCTTAAATTCTAAAGTCCTGACTTCTTTTTATCAGGGACTTAAGTAAGAATTTTGAGTTTGACTTAAGATTTATTGTTTGATCTTAAAGGCTGGTCTTTTCCTAAGAATTTTGACTTTAATTTCAAAATCCAGACTTCTTTTCGATCAGGGAGTTAAGTAAGAGTTTTGACTTTGATTGCAGAATTCTGATTGTAATCACAGAATTCAAATTTATTTTTTTAAGCCTGAATTCTGAGATGAAGCTCTTAATCCTGAGATTAAAGTCCTGGTGTCAGGACTCTAACTTAAATTCCAGAATCCTGACTTTAATTCCAGAATTCTCAGATTATCCTCTTCCATATAAAATAGTCAAACTTTACCGCTGGTAATTTTCTGGATAACGTCCCACTGGTCTCTGTCATTCCCAACCAGGCACATTTATGCCTTCTTGAAATCCTTCCCCTGATTATACTGTTTAACTGCACATTCATAAATTTAACCCAGAGTTCTGTGAACATTAATGATGCCCACAGCATCAAATTCACGAACAATCAAACCCTACTCAAGATGCTGTGTTGGTTTGATTTTGGAGACAGTAATATGGTGCTAATGTCTTCAAATTCACCCCCTGACCTCACACGAGTTAAACCAAACCAACAGAAAAAAGGACTAAATCAATAAATCCTCATCATATTGAAAGGAATTTGAATTTTATGCAAAATGTTCAAATGTGTGTGCGAAAAATTTTAGCCTAACAAACATGTACTTGTCTGAACTGAACACAGGCCTGAAACTTTAATCAAACCAGCCACTGACTTTTGGCTCTGAAACTGATTAAACATGATCTTCTCTGCAGAATGAGGCTGGCTGGATCACTCGAGCTGAACTGAGGCGTGTGCTGGAGGGACCAGGAGGGACCCAAGTCCTCAGGCCTCAATGTGGAAGATCTCAAATCACAGAGCTGCTCAAAGTGCTCAACCCTGAACACACCAGGGGTCATACATCTGACCAGCTTGGAGAAACTGAAGCCTGATGTCACATCATCTGCACCACCCGATGGTCCAAGCACTGCTGAGACTAGAGAAGTCCCAAAGGAGACCAAAGACCCCGATGTAGGCTTTCTTAAGCCCTGTCTTTAATGTTTAGTCTTTCAATCTAATTTAAAGGGATATGCCAAATTTTTTTTGTTTTCGTGTCTTACCTCACTCCAAAGTCCATGAAAAGCAGATAGACACCACTCTTTCAACTGTGCGTGCAGTAACAAGAAAGAGACGGGCAAAGCTCGCCCACCACTAGTTAGCTTAGCTCAAACACTGGGAGTCATTGGGTAGTGTTAGCCTGCATCTGCCTACAGTCATCAGAAAAACTCTTCAGCAACTCTAAACGGGCCTGTGTGCTTGTTGTGACATACAAAACTAAACTGCAGGGCGCATGCACAAACCACCGCAGACGTACTTTGTTTTGTTGACCTACTTACAAGCACGTCCGCGGTTCACACAGGACGGTTTAGAGTTGTTGAAGAGTCTATTTGATGACTGTTGGCAGAGGCAGGCTAACACTTCCCACTGAATCCCAGTGTTTGAGCTAAGCTAATAAGCGGTGGGCAAGCTCTGCTCGTATCTTCCTTGGTACTGCACGCACAGTCAAAAGAATGGTGTCTATCTGCTTGTCATGGACTCGGGAGTGAGGCCAGACATGAAAAGGAAAATTAATGTTGCCGTATCCCTTTAAATCATAAATTTAGACTTAATATGTTGATTATGTCTCTTTAGGTGGAGCAGACATCCTCAGTGGAGATCCAGACCACAGGAAAAGACGATGCAGAGTGTGTTTTGTCTGCTTCACAGAGAACGGTGAGAACACGATGCACCATGATCAAAAATCACCTTTATCAAACAAAGCATGCAGACGCACATCAAACAGACAACAGAGAGGAGCGCATCAAAAGAACAGAGAGGTTAATTATTAATGCACGCCATGATTTCTCTCTGTCTGTTGTTCTGAATGAATGAGGACTTTCTGCAGGAGAAGCTCGATGCAGCGTTTGAGGCTCTGAGGTTGTTTGACCCTCAGCGATCTGAAAACCTCCCTGAAGAAGATCTGGAGATGGTGCTAAACTGCCAGGACAGCCCCGACAGACTCTGCAACAAGTGAGGAAAAACACACATCAACACACTCAGATGCTAATGAGGAGCTCAAGAGCAAGGGAAGTGGGCTGCTGGTATTTTTGGAGATATAGGGCGAGAAAGATGCATCCTCAGAGATAAAGAAGAGCACCAGGAGGGACATGAGGCTCTCAGGAACCATGACAAAAGTCAAGATCAAGTGTTTCTTAGACTTGAGGGAATATTTTAAAATCAGCTCTTTCAGTTTCTTGCTTGTAGTGATACAGAAAGAAGACCACGAGCAAGAAGGAACCTAGTTTAAAGCCTAGAAAGCTGAATAAGAGAACAAACATTCTGCTATTTCCTTCCTACAGCCTGCAGGTCGATCCAGACACCTTCAACACCCTGGTCACAGTTTTTAAGAGGATGAAATCAAGGTTGGAGCAACGAAAGAGCCAAATGTCCTCTGATGGGACGCTAGAATGACTTAAGGTAGGTAACAACATGAAGTCAGTCTTTTTCCTCCAGAAAATATTCCTGTTTAAAACCTTAGAGGATCCTTTCTGCTCTCCCCTCCATGCATGGGTTTTCTCCAAGTGCTCTGGTTTCCACCCACAGACCAAAAACTTGCTTGTCAGGGATAGCTGGTGAAATGAAATAACCCTTAGGTATATTTATCGTGTGGTTGTTTATCTCTGTATGTCAGCCCTGTGATTGGTTGGTGATCAGCCCAGAGTGTTTCCCTCTCTAGCCAAATTAAGGTGAAGATTAGCCTCAGCCCCTCTGCAGACCCAAAGCAGAGAAGCAGCCTAAAGAACGCATGGGCAGATGGATATGGATGATTTGATTGATGGATTGAAAGATGGATGGATGATGAGAGATGGGAAAGAAGACTGGATGGATGGCTAGCTGGATGGATGAGTAGATGAATAAAATGTGAATGGTTGGATGGTTATGTGGATGGATGAAAGACCGATGGCTTGATAGATGGAAGGATGGAAGAATAGATTGTTTGATGGATAGACAGATGGATTAAATGATTGTTAGATGGATTGCTAGAAAGATGGGTAATTATTATTATTTTTTAACATTTTATTTGTGAAATAGTGACATTAACAGTGATACAAGAGAGAAAACAGAGAGAGAGAAATAAACAAAATAAAACAAAGTAAAAAAACAAAATAAAAGAGTAATTAGTAGTAACAGACAGACTAAATATAGACATATACTAATAGGGAAGGTTTCAATAGTTTGTGGTCGATGTAGAGCACAATTAAAAAATAATAAATAAATAATAATAATAAAAAATAATAAATAAATTTAATTTTTAAATTTTAGGACATTGTGTAGTGAATTCTTTTGACAAGATAGTTGATAATGGTGGTGAGGATGTATACATATGTATACATATATATGTGTATATATATATATGTTCATACATACACACACACACACACACACATATGTATATAGACATACATACATACACACACACACACACACACACACACACACATATATATATATATATATATATACAGAAATATATTGTGCCACAACAACACCATGTGCAGTTCTGAGAATATCAATTTAATGTAGCCCCCCAATATTTATGACACTGTGTTGCTTGGTTAGCATTAAGTTGTACGACCGAGCTAGGCCAGCCAAGAAGAACGCAGCCAACACCCACCAAGGTTCCTCCCTGCAGCGCAGCCACAGACCTACTGATGATACTGAAGATGGGTGATTTTTGATGAATGGATGGATGGTTAGATGGAAAAATCAGTAAAGGGATAGATGGATGGACTGTTGGAAAGATGACTAGATGGATGTATTGATGGATAGATGTATAGATAGATGGATGTATTGATGGATAGATGTATGGATAGATGGATGTATTGATGGATAGATTAATGGATAGATGGATGTATTGATGGATAGATGTATGGATAGATAGATGTATTGATTGATGGATAGATAACTGTTAACTGATATACTGTTGGAAAGATTGATTGATAAACTGATGAAAGAATTGATGATAGACTATTAAAACAATGGATAGATTGATGGATGGATAAATGGAAGGATGATTAATGGATGGATGGATTGATAGATGGATAGGCTGAAAGTGGTTGGCATGGATACATAGATGGAAAGATTGATAGATTGATGATTGGATGGATAAATTGATGGATGGATGGTCCAGAGCATGAACACAATGTGCCTTAAATCATTCTATAATGTGGAGAATAAATTGGTTTTGTTGACATCTACACTTTTAGATCTTTGCTGGTTTGACAGTGAGTCGTGCAAGATGTTTTTTTTCTGTCCCTGGAAACAAACAGTCCAAACAGCCTCTCCTTTCAAGAATCATGAATCACAAAAAGACCTAAAATCCTTCACTCTTCTATTCTCTTTAGATTTTGGAGGACTGCTCGGTCACTTTGGGTGAAAAAGATTTCAACAAGTTCAGGGACCTGCTGGGCCTCAGAGACGGACGTTTGCAGAGCTCCTCACTCCTTCAGAAATATGAGGGTGAGACAGACGAGTGACAGCCAGAACATTCTGACCAGCAGCGTCTCCAATCCCATCAGTTCTGCATGACAGGCCTCTCAATGCTTAAACGCAGATTTTAAAAATCCCTTCCTACTCGCCGCTGCTTCCTGCTCTGCATCCAAACTCATACCCCACCCACGGCGATCAAACATAAACCCCCCGCTTCCTGTAAAAATGATGTCTCTCTTATTGGAGGAATGATGGCGGATTATAAATAGAGTCGGAGCGAGCGTCCTCGTCTCTCATTAGCTGAGTGGATTCAGAGTCACACTCATATCTGCTTGTTTGGGCTAATTATGTGCTTTGGAAGCAGAAAACAGAGCAGCAGGCCATCGCTCTAATTTGTCTCCTCTGGAAAAAAATACAAAGAAACACAGAGTAAAAAAAAGAGAAGATTCATTAAACAAAGCAGGGACGTAAACTTGGTCATGTTTGCAGAAATTAGTCTGAGGACGAGTTTGTCTCTAATTAAATATAAATCAGGTCAGGCTGTTAAACGCCCAGTATGCTCGTCAAACATGGAGGGCAAAAAAAATCACAAAACAGAACAAAAACTCTAATTTGTTGGGTTTAATTCCCTGAGAAAGAGGTGGGACTTCAGGAGCATGGGTTAATTATGGATTAATTAAAGGATAAAAATTAAAAATTGTGACTTGTTTCTCTGTAGAGGCCGTGGACGGACACACACAGCAGAGCTCAGAGAGTCAGAAGGATGAAGAAGAAGAGGTGGACCACCTGCTG
Organism: Cetoscarus ocellatus; assembly: GCA_037902135.1. Taxonomy (NCBI): domain Eukaryota; kingdom Metazoa; phylum Chordata; class Actinopteri; order Labriformes; family Labridae; genus Cetoscarus; species Cetoscarus ocellatus. Next base: position 267,046 of record JBAMNC010000947.1, on the reverse strand, counting down.
ACTACAGCTGAGCAGTGCCTTGCTGCCCTAAAGACCAGGATCAAGAGCATCCATGTGGTAAGAAAGGGAAGGAAACTTTTAGGAAATTAATCCTGCTCCTGTTCCAAATTAAAAGAACTAGGCATCAGTTTAATGCCTCCACGAGGCTACCAGATGATGATCTGGAGGAGGGGCTGAGGTGGTTTTCATGGCCTTGTGATTGGCGAAAAAGCCAATGAAGGGATGAGCATGAAGCATGTGACCTTGACTTTTAAAGTCTGAAATTTCATCAGTTTGTCTTTGAGTTGGAGAGCACAGTCTGACAGAGTTCCCCTGAAATGTTTTGAGTTATTGCGTTCACAAGCAAAGAGGACATTTTTACAAAGTTTGAAGAAAATCCTGTTAAAGAATTCTTTAGATATTTTATTCATAACTTCGCGACCAAAGGAGAAATATGAGACGTCACGATGACGACCTTTCACAAGACCTGAACATGACCTGTAGACAGAGTTGGCTCTGGTTTCTTTTAGGATTGATTTTAAAGGGGACATATCATGCTGTTTTCCTTGTCATTATGCCAATCTGGGATGCATTTGGAGTACTTCTGTATGATTTACAGGTCATAAAGCTCCTTTTTCGGCTCAAAATCGCGTTTACAAAAGCCTCTTTCTAGCCGCTTTTCAGGCTCTCCCTCAAAACGCTCTGATTCAGACAGAGTACACGTGAGAACCGAGACCACATGTGCTCTGTCCTCTAATTGGCCAGTTCTGTGAGGGCTGAGCCGAAGATGGAGCGGAGGGGGTGCCGAGGCTGAGTGGAGGCGTGACATATGGAAGTGCATTGTTTACTAGCCCCGGCTGTGCGCGGATCGTTGTATAGACTTTGCAGTTAACATTAAACTTTTGTTTGGCCTTTATTACATGATTAAAATGGCTACTTATGAGATTCGCCGATCGATCATGCACATCTCCATGAATACAGATGAGTTTTTAAGTAGAAAAAAGCCCACATTAGTTATATGATTACACACAACAGTGAGTCAAACCGCTAACAATAGCTTCCTATTACTTTAGCAGCTGAGGGGGGTGTGCAGACCTTTTCAAAGACATGTTCATCATAATAATTAAAAGATAGGTATTTAAATAACAAAGGATGAAGCGCCGTTTGTGAGTTTTGCTTTTTTAGCTACCGTCTGGTCGTAAAAGAGCTCTACAAATCTGAATTTACACAACACAGCTGATGCTAATGCTAACTAGCTTAGCATTAGCTCGACATTACATCATGGCTTTATTTACATTACTTCCTCTGATTACATTACTTACCGATTGTGGTCCCGGGTCTCTGTGGACAGTCTTTATGGAGGGAACTGCTCCTTGTTTGAGCAGCAGTTGAGATGCAAATCCTGCATCAAACTGCCCTCTGGGGTAAAATGATGAGCACACAGAAACAGCTGAGACAGCGGCTGATCCTAGGAAACAAAGGCTGCCCACTGCTTTCTGGTGTCTTCATTCTTTGGAAGTGAAAATAGTTGTGATTTTGATCCACAACCAAAAAAACACAGATGAAGACCCTTCCCAGACATGTCTTCTCTCAAGTATATAGCTCAGGGAAACAACAGAAAACAAACACTAAAACTACTACTGAAACTGCTGGTCCTGGAGAGGATATAAATGGCTGAGCTTGGTGGGCGTGTCCTAGCTGCAGCTCGTTTCTCAGGCATTACTGGGGAGGAGCTGCAGGGAGGAGCTGCTTTCTCAGGCTCGTCCAGTGAGAGGAGACTGAAAATACCTGACGTCAGGTTGCAGGAAATCTCGCGAAGATCTCGCTATGAGACGTTTTCAGGGGCGGAAGTCTCGCTCCCGGGTATCGGGGAGAGGAGCAGATCTCATATTGTGGGATTTTCTGGAGGTGTAGAGTCGGCAATTCAATAAACAACATTATTTGTAAGTATTAAATCTTATTTCTGCATGATATGACCCCTTTAAGGTTCTTTTAACAGTGTCTAAATCTCTTAATGGTCCAGGCTATTTATCTGATTTGCCTTTATCATATGAACCTGTGAGAGCCCTCTTCAGGTGGTGTTTTTTTAGTCGTACCAAAAGTCCAAGCAAAGACTCATGGTGAGACAGATTTTGGTTGTTACGACTCATTTCTTTGGGACAGCCTGCCTGCAGACCTGAGGGCAGCACAGAGTGTCAGTGTTATATTCAAATACCCGCTTGAGCTTGGAGGTAAAAACCTTCACTCTAACTGTAAGCATACTTCAGGCTCCACATCGCCAATGCCAAAATAAAAACAAGACTTGGTTGTGTGTTGATCATGAGCAAAGCAGCTGGCCCACTCCTCATCCACTACAGAACCACCTCAGCTCCCTGGGACTGCGTCCTCCTCAGCAGGCCCCCAAGATTGCAAGATATGCTCAAAAAAAGATTGAGTTTGAATTTGGGAAAAGCAACAGACCTATTTCAAACATCTGTTACAGAATAGATAAATCTCTTCTGATGATGTTTTTTTTCCTTTCAGGATAACCTCATGGCATTTGTTCTAATGGACAGAAGGCATAGAGGCGTGGTCGACCGCCATGATTTCAAAAAGTTGCACGACAGTCTGGGATTTTTCTGCAGAGAGGACGAGTAAGAGCGGCTGCTGGAGCTGATTGGCCTTCATCCTGGAGGGAACCTAAACTACGCTGAGTTCAAGGTCGTGGTGGAAAATAATGGAAAACAGAAAAAAGAGACTGAAGCGGAGCGAGGGTGAGTCTGACGTGGTCATTAAAACAGATGTGTAGTCACTTTGAGGATAAATCTGTCTCGTGAAGGTCACAGTGTCTTCTCTTACAGACAGAAGCAGCTCCATGAACTCCTGACCTCTGAGGCTCGATACAACTGGACGGACATGTCCAAGGTCAGAGAAACTATCAGCGAGCAAACAGTGGATGTATGTTCACGTGGTCTGGAGATCTTGTTCATCTCTTGTTGTCTCTTCAGGTTCTCTTTCAGTTCAACTCAGACGGTAGAGCTTGGATCCACAAAAAAAACCTGAGGAGACTCTTATACACATTCTCCCTTCCTCTCACATCTGAGGAGTTTGACCGGCTTTGGTCCAGGTAATAAAAAAATGAAATCTGAGGCATGATTGACTTTCTTCGCCTCGCTTTTGGTACCAAAAAGGGTTAGATGATCAGCAAAGGTGGGCAACTGCCTGGAGGCTTGTGATTTTAACAGGCCATAAGGTCTGGGCTAAAATGGTGGGACATAGGTCTATGCTAAAAATTGTTTCAAAAATTAAGATGAAAATTTGGAATAGGGAGGTCAGAGTGCATAAAACAGATTCAAAATAGTCTGATGGTCCAAAAAGTTCCATAAAGAGGGACTGCTGGACCAGTTTATGCAATGTACAATCCATTAAACAAGGAAAAGTGTCTGCACTGATGAGGACACATTTAGACACATCAAATCAATAAAACTGTGGATTAATTTATGCTAAAATAAACAACAGGAACAAAGGCTGAAACCCTACAGTGAACTGGTCAATAAGATGGTCGAGGTGCTCCCATTGGACCACAATCTCCTTGGTCAAAACACTGAGGTGCAACTTTCATAATACCATGTTTATATTCAAGCAATATTTATCATTAAGAGATTCTTAAAACAAACAACTTAGCTTAGCACGCTCTGGTAGTGCACTTGGTCGGTAAATGGAAGGTCGAAGGTTTGAGCCCAGCTCTGGCTGTCACATGGCAATGTGTCCTTGGGCAAGACACTTAACGACAAGTTGCTCCCACTGCTTCATCAGTGACGTATAAATGGGCATGAAAGCTCATGAATGTGTTAGTTGATACTGATGGAAAACTGACATAGAAACTCAAACTATCAGAGAGTGACTGTGAGAGTGAATGGGCGTGAATGGGTAGATATGACCTGTGGTGCAAAGCTGCTTTGAGTCATCAAAGACCGGAAAAGCGCAGTATAAGCTCAAGTCTATTTACCATGGACCTTGGGGTGGAACAGAGAATCTCAGACAGAGAGAGAATAGAAGTGGATCAGGATCAGATTTTTCATGACTTTAGCAGTCATGAAAAAGCACTTCAATGGATTCTCAACTCAAAGGGCAATTCAAGAGAAAGAACCAGAGCACACAAGTCACTTTAGATATTTTGGTCAGATTTAAAGGTCTAACGTTTCAGTGGTATTAGACTCTGATGAAGACGCAGGGGATTGCTTTTGAATTGCTCTTTTTGAGAGTCTGTTGAAGTGTTTTTCATCAGTTTTGGTCCTGTTCTGCGAGAGCAGACTTTCATCTGTGGAGGAGCTGAAGAGCAAGAGACTCCTACTGGTTCCAGCAGTCATCAGAATCAAATATACAAACCTAGCTAACAATAAAATACAAATACTTAAAAGACAAGTCTTATGAACAAGGACATCTCTCTCCCCCTGTTGACCCAACCAGAAGCTGCCTGGATCAGCTGGTTCCTCCAGCCCCCTCGAATAGACTTTCATAACAACAACAAATTAAGCATTTTTGTCTCCTGTAGTCTCTGAGAAATCACATTTATTATAATTCAGCTGGCATGACTCCACACTGACCTTCCTTCTTGAACCTTGACCTCTATGAGCTCTTTATGCAACATGAATGTTTGTTCAAAATTTTAAGAAATGAGCCAGAAGATCCAAGAAAGATTAAAGACCCAGAAAGAGAGCCTCTTTACAACATTAGGTCAGAATGAAGTTAACCTCTGTCCTTGGACAAATTCATGATTTCATCTGTTTTGATATTTCTCTACCATGTTTGCACATGAGTCTTGAGCATTGTCCATGGAGAGTTCAAAGAGACCTTTGACCTTTTATCACCAGAAACTCACAAGTTTTTCTTATATTTATGAGAGGAAGTTTGTGCCAAATTTGAACCATTTTTCTTAAATGAATCCAAGATTTTACACTCATATGATCAGACAGATGGTGAAGAACCTAAAAAGCAGTGCCTGTGGTCATGTCTTTTGTTGTTGTGATGGTCCACTCCATTTGTAATGAGCTGCTGTGAAAATCAAACACTAAGATGCTGAGATATTTGTCAGTCGAAGTCATGGTATATCTTTTCATGTTGACAGTTTTGACCCAGAGCAGCAGGGTCGCGTCAAAGTTTGTTACTTCCTGGAAAAGCTGGGGATTCATCATGAACGAGAGCCTGAGACAATGAAGCAGAGGCTGGACCAAACAACGACCAACCACAGAGGACTGCAGTCCACTGATTCTGCCTCACAGGAGGAATCAAAGTAGGCAAATGAGGGAAAAGTTTAGCTCCTATGGGTCTGGGTTAGAAACTCTAGGGTCCTCCTATTAAGACAAGCCCTCCATCCTTTAAAGGGAAACGCCAACATTTTTTTTGTTTTCTTGTCTTGCCTCGCTCCCGGGTCAATGACAAGCAGACAGACACCATGCTTTCAACTGCTCGTGCAGTGACAAAGAAGAGATGGGCAGAGCTCGCCCACCACTGCATTATGTTACGTTATCTTCTATCATTGTATTACCTTCTTCTGCTCCTAAGCAGAGGCTTTGTTTTATTGACCTACTTCTGTGGTGGTTTGTGCTAGAGATGTGACATACGTGAACGTGTCAAGTCTTTTGAACAGCTCTTTTAAGTGAACAATGAGAACTGATTTGCAGTTGTAAGTGAGTCATTCGTTTGCAAGCTATTCTTAAATTTGCAGGCAATTTGCGTCACATCTCTAGCGCAAACCACCGCGGCAGTAGGGAAACAAAACAAAGCCTCTGTATAGGAGCAGTACAGAATAATATGATGATAGTAGAAGATAACATTACATAAGACAGTAAAAAAAATGAGTCACAACAAGCACACAGGACCGTTTAGAGTTTATCTGATGACTATTGGCTGAGGCAGGCTAACACTTCTCATTGACTCCCAGTGTTGGAGCTAAGCTAATTAGCGTTCAGGGAGCTTTGCTCGTCTTTTTCTTGTTACTTCATGCACAGTCGAAAGAATGGTGTCTACCTGCTTGTCATGGACTCAGGAGTGAAGCAAGGCATGAAAAGAAAAAAAAGCAGGAATATCCCTTTAAGAAGGCTCCAATTGTGCCCTAACCCAGGTTTGCTCTAACCCGATATGATGCCTGTGAAGACATAAGTCCACATTAACTGAACCAATAAAATCCTAGTTAACGGTCATGTCTTTCTGCGTAAACTTTAATGTGAAACAAAATCATATATATAAACCTCTGTGCTGCTCCCTCTAGACTGAATATTTCCATGAATGAAAGCTGTGTGACACCCTCTAACAAGGACTCTCTGTTGACATTTAAAAGTACGCTTAAGAAGAGCGGGGGTCCTCCTAAGTCCCCTGATGCTGTCTGTCACATCGAGTCTTTGGAGGACCTCAGTCCTGGCGCTGCTCTGAATCGGCTAACAGAGCTGGTCACTGCTTCAGCTCCTGATCTGTATAAGGTAAAGCCACGCCCTGGTCCCTCCATTATCAGTTTCTCTTTAGCTAAATCTCTTTTATTCTGTCCTTCAGGTGTTCTCGTTCTTCCATCACAGCAGGACAGGGATGGTCTCAGCTCTGGAGTTTCGTCGGGTTCTGGAGAGTTTCTGCGCTCGTCTGTCAGACAAACAGTTTAGATTCATGCTGACCAAACTTGAGTTGAACTCTGAGGACTTCACGGTGAACTGGAAAGACTTTCTCAACAAGTTTAAGACTCAGAGCTCAATGGTAAGAAGAAGTGATATGAAAAAGGGGAAATTTCAACTATATTTGCAAAAGTGTTATTACTGTCCTTCCTGTTAATCCCTTCTCGGACAAAGGCTTAACACAAGAGGATAAGCCCGAGGAAGTTTTGGACCAAAAAACGATGAAAAAATGACATCACACTTTGTTTACTTTTGAAGCCACCTGTCCCTTCATCCAACCACCTATCTATCTATCTATCTATCTATCTATCTATCTATCTATCTATCTATCTATCTATCTATCTATCTATCTATCTATCTATCTATCTATCTATCTATCCAACCATTCATTCACCCACTTGTCTGACTATCTATCTATATTTCCACCTGTCTTCTTATCTACTCATTCATCCAGTCATCCATCCATCCATCCATCCATCCATCCATCCATCCCTCCATCCACCTATCACCTTTTTGTCTAATTATCCACCCATCCATATTTCCACCTAATTATTTTTCCTAGTGTAATGGTGATGCTCTATAAAAGTTTAACAAACCAATCAGCACAACTCATATCACTTTTGTTGCAAAGACAAAAATACTTATTTTAAAATTTAATCTGTTTACCCTTCTTTAACTTTTTTGTTGGTTTGGTTTTGTTGTGGCAACCGCAGCTGACTCCCCTCTGTCAGGGGTTTTCCTTATTTTTCTTCATCTTTACATCGTGCTTTAAAATGATTTGGATCAGCATTAAGTGAGAAGTGGGTCTCCTTGGACCTGTCAGCTGCAGACCCCTGATGTCAATGACTGTCTGCATTTTCTCATGCTGCAGATGGCAGCAGAGAAGTCAGGTTTGGACTAAAACCAGACCCCTAGACAAAGTAAAACTCCCAACATCCTGAACCATCTGATTCAAATCCAGGAGGTGGTCTCAGATCATCTTCTTCAGATCACCAAAGATCTCCTTGATCTGGACTCCTCTCAGAGTGAAACCACCTCAATAGATCAGTTCAGACAGGTTTTACATCAACATGGCCTCAAAGTCACGATGATCAGGTGAAGCCAGAAAAAATGTGTGCTTCTGCTGATTCTCCAGAAAATTAAAATTCATCAACTCAAAGACAGACGAGTGTTTCCAGCAGCTCCAGCTCCCTCTCTCTCTTCTTTGTGCTTTCAAGCTGAAACACAAACTGGCATCAGTTCACACTTACAAATGAGGAAGAGGAAATTTTAGTGCATTTGCCAATCCGTCTATTCTTCTTAGTCGGATATGTTTTCTTTAATTATTCTAATCAAAATCTAATTTATCTTTGCTGATAATTATTGACTGTGTAGGAAACTTGCTCATCTGTAAAGCCAATTTGACGCGCTGTGTTTATCACTCCATGGGGGCGATTATCTCTCGTGCTTTTTCAGATGGAGCGTGTGCAGGGGAACATGCCCGTGAACGAGCAGAGGCTGCAGAAAGGAGGGTCTCTGGGGCGTTCTGGTGCTCACAGCAAGACTGCGATCAGCAAAGACAGGGGTCCAAATGTCCAAAACATGCCATGGCCATCGCCGAAACCCAGAGGATCTGTATCTGCAGGAGCTGCTCTGCAGCACACTCAGGTAGAAGATAGACTTTGAGTTGATTCAGCCTGAGCCGAGATGCATCTCTGCAGTTTTTGCTGGATGCTGGAGTATAATCTATGATGCATGAGGACACCAGCTGCTTCACAAGCCCCGACAAGCTCAAGTTTTTAGTTGAAGAAGTTTGGAAAACTGAGAATGCATGGGCAATTTTAAGCAGATAAAAGTTTGCAGACTCAGGAAAAAAAAAGTGTTGAAACTTGTATCAGAAAATAAAAGAATGATTTAATTTAAGCAACCCTGATTGAATTTTCTGCTCAAGAAGTTTAATTCATGTGGACTTTTTCTTTGTAAATGTTCTGCATCATGCACTTCTAGATTAAAAGGATACAAAAGCTTAATTGGAAGGAAAATTCTCTAATTTTCATCATAAAATTGTAAATACAATAAGCACATGAAAACATGGTGGCACGGTGGCGCAGCTCGTGTCGGTCAGGGCTTTTCTGTATAGTGTTTGCATGTTCTTCCCATGCATATATGGGTTCCCTCTGTACCCTCCAGCTTCCTCCCACAGACCAATAACATGCTCATTTATAATACTATGGTGGATATTAGTGCATTTTCCTTCCAACTTAAGCTTTTGCATCCTTGAGTGCGAGCGTGGATGATTGTCTGTCTCTCTATGTGGCCCAGTGATTGGCTGGTGACCAGTTCAGGGTGTACTCCCTCCTCTCACCCAATGTCAGCTGGAATAGGCTCCAGCCCCTCGTGACCCCAAAAGGGATCTGCAGTATAGACCAATCTTACGGCTGATTTGTGGGCGCCGCCATTACAAGCGGCCGCCATTACTGTGGTGGAACAGCGTGTCTACTCCCACCTGCTGTCTGAGCAGGTGTCTGACTTCATATATATTTCACAGATTAAGGACTTTACTCACGTCAATTATCTATTTAAAAAATAATAATTAGGTTAAGAGTTCACGCTAGACTCTCGTAGCTGACCAACCTCCAGAATTCAGTCAAAAACAACTATCGAGCATAAGCAGCATCCAACAGCAACAAAACAGACAGAAACACAAACACTGATCCAGTATCATGTCTCACAAGAGCAAGGCTGGAGCCACATATTTCAGTCGAAAATTCACCAGAGTTCAAGACGATAACAAACCGAACCCAACCTCAGCCCGAGCTGACATTCCTGTTTCTACAGCCCGTCTCTGAACACAGATTACACACGACCAGAACTCCAAAATGACTGGAAAAAGTCATAATTCCATCTATTTGCTTGCAAGTTGGATGGAATAGATCATTTAGTATGACAATCTGCTTCTTATCGGTCTTTTGTTTCATTTCACACATTAAGCAACTAGTAGCTTCGCTAAACTCCCACTTAGCCCCCAGCTTATTAGCTCTGATTAGCAGCTCACGGCCAAGTATCCTTCAAAACACCAACCGGAACTCTGCATTTTGAATGAACTATGTCGCTTACCCATTGACGATTCTGATCTTCATAACCTGATGAATTCAGCTGTAACCGCTGCTCACCTTAAACTTTAACATCCAGCCGTGAAAAATGGGTCCTCTGGTTCAGTAATAGTTAAGTGTTGTCCTCCGTTTGTTGGTAGTTAGGTGCTGTCCTTTTGTTGTTTATCCCCCCATCAGATTTCTTCACTGCTGTGAGCCTGGCTGGCCTTGAGCATGGTAACCACCAGCTCCAACTCCGTGTTCATCTCATGAATATTCAATTAGCCATGTGCTGCTTACGTATTTCAATAACTTTGTCACTGAACAGGAAGGAGTATCGCTACCTGATAGTTACACAAAGAAAGATGAGAGAAGGTTTTTTTTACAGTGATAAAACAAAAAAACTTTGATTTTTGTTGATTCTGCTGATCACTCTTGTTCAGACGTATGCTAGTCGTGGGACTTTTACCACCGCAGTAATGGCGGCTCGTCAACTTCCGGTATTTCTCAGGATTGGTCTATAGATAATGGATGGATGGACATGGAAAACATCAACAATCACACACAGCGTTTGTTTATTATCCAACAGTACAAATCATGAAATACACTCACCAGCCACTATATTTGGTACACCTGTTCATCTGCTCATTAATGCAAGAAGCAAATTAGCCAATTGCATGGCAGAAACTCAGTGCATTTTGTAGGCATAGTCAAGAAGGCCTGCTCAAGTTCAAACCGAGCTTCAGAATAAAGAAGAGAGGTGATTTAAGTAACTATAAATGTGGCATGATCTGAGTATTTCAGATACTGCTGCTCTGCTGGGATGTTCATGCCCAGCCATCTTTAGGGTTTACAGAGAATGGTCTGGAAAAAGAGAAGACACCCAGAGAAAGGCAGAACGAGTGGTTGGAGATGAGAGAGAGGCAACAGGAACTCAATAAACATTCATTAGAACCAAGCTACGCAGAGGACTATCACTGAATGCACAATATAATTGGCTTCAGCAGCAGAAGACAACACCAGGTACCACTCCTGTCAGATAAGAACAGGAAACTGAGGAGACAGTTCACACAGGCTCACCAAAAATGGACAATAGAAGATTGTAAAAATGCCTCCTACTCTGATGAGTCTGGATTTCTGCTCCACACTCTGATGGCAGGATCAGAATTTGGTGTGAACATCATGAAAGCATGGATCCATGCTTTCCCCCACAGCCTACCTGAGGATTGTTGCTGACCATGTCCAGCTTGGTGGAAACAAACCTTTACAAGGCTGTTTGGTGTCAGCAGTGAGTTCTCTGTGAACGATAACATCCCTCATTCATGACAGCTTCCTTACTAGCTCTTCCTTTTCTATCAGCTGGGATCAGCTTTAGGAGACTCCTCATTATGATATTATGATGTAATTTACTCACATTTTCCTCACTATAAAGGGATTAACGGCAATTGGACAGGGTTATCTTCAGCTGTTAGTCTGTACCAAGATATGGTGTGTTCGGATTGTCTTCACTGTTTTTGTTTCCCAAAATAAACTTAAACTGATCACACTAATAAGGTAAAATGTCATATCTGCAGGAATATTTTGTTTATTTTTAACGTTACTCTGTCGTATTTAAGATGAGCCTTACGTCTCCATGGTGCCACACAACAAAGACACAACTTAAGTCACAACTTAATTAAATTCAGCGTGAGGATAAGTGTGACTTCACACCAGAACTTACCCATATCTAGTGCAACAGGCTGCAAATCTCAGTCCAGTAGGGCACCTTTGGGATGTGGTGGAGCAGGAGATTCTCTGTAACAGCTGTGATGCTGTAATGGAGATATGGACCAACATGTCAGAGGAACCTTTATGAGTCTATGACACCAAGAATTAAGGAGCTCTGAAGGCAGAAGAAAGTCCAAGATGGCATTGCCAAGGTGTACTTAATAAAGAGGCCAGTGACTGTATTTGAGCTAAATACGTTCAACACATTCAGTTCTTTTTCGTTTCTCCCCTTTCTTTCATCTCTTAATCTAACGTATTATATTTCTGCTGCATGCTTTAGTTCAATTTGTGCTGCTTTGGGACACCAGCTGCTCCTTAAATCCAGGTATTCTTTACTTTTAAGAAGTGTTGAAACTAAAACACCACGGCAATTTGGAATGGATAAATGTTGTAGCAAAAGAATGATTTATAACCTGCGGAGAAACTGATAGAATAAAAACAACACTTTAATTGAAGCATATCAAATTACATTTTCTGTTTAGCAAACTTGTGAGAAATGTGCTCACTGTTATCCGTGTAAAGCTTAAATAATTGCCATTTCTTCTCAGGCTGGAGCCTATCCCAGGCTGTCATTGGGGGAGAAGCGGGATACACACTGGACCAGCTGCCAGCCAATCATAGGGCCACATAGAGAGACAGAAAACCAACCACGCATAAGCTCATGCAAAAGGGCAAATTATAGTTACCAGTTAACATAACAAGCAAGTTAGAAGTGCTTTATGAGGACAAAGGAGAGCCAAACTGAGTTACTGTCAAGAGCAAAATCACTCCGAATGTCACCTCCAGCAGATTTTCTCTGACCTCCACTCCCTCTCTCTCCCCCGTCAGTGCTCCCCCAGGCGCTCTGCCTCAGCGAAGAAGCCAGGGACAGGAAGCCTGGCGGGCAGCGTGGAGCAGAGGCTGCGTGTGGCGGTGCAGAAATGCTGGAGGGAGATCCAGAGGAGCTGCAGAGACAAGGATCCTCAGGGAGAGGGAGTCATCAGCCCGGACAGCCTCATGAGTGAGAAGAACACAAAGAGCTTCTGTTGGCAGCATGCTGACGTCCATGCTGATGTCATGCTGATGTTCATGCTGATGTTTTTGTTGATGTCCATGCTGATGTCCATGCTGATGTCATGCTGATGTCCATGTGTTTCAGAGGTCCTCCAGGCCCTCAGCATCAGCCTGACTCAGGAGCAGTTTGACCATCTGGCCCTGAAGTTGGACTTCATGGGGAACAGTCATGTTTTATATGAAGAGTTCCCGCAGCATTTCCTCCTAAACCTCAAACCAGCAGAGACCTGCACCAGGTTCTGGAGAAGAAAGCTCCCCCTACCTACACAGGTGAAAATCTATCTATCTATCTATCTATCTATCTATCTATCTATCTATCTATCTATCTATCTATCTATCTATCTATCTATCTACCTATCTATCTACCTGTTTATATCTGTCCATTCTTAACTTTGCAGGCAGTGTGCATTTAAGAATGGCTCACAAACGTACAGCTCACTCACACCGGTGAATCAGTTCTCATCGTTCAATTAAAAAGAGCTGTTCAAAACACTTGACTTGTTCACAAACATCAGTCTCTTGCACAAACCACAGTAGAAGTGCTAGTAACTAGGTCAACAAAACAAAGCCTCTGTATATGAGTAGCAGAAGATAAGACGATAGAAGAAGATTAACGTAATAATGGCAAAAAAATGAATCACAACAAGCACACGGGATCGTTTAAAGTTGCTGGAGAGTTTAGCTGATGACTGTAGGCAGAGGCAGGCTAACACTACCCATCGACTCCCAGTGTTTGAGCTTAGCTAATTAGCAGTGGGCTAGCTTTGTCCATCCCTTCCTTGTGACTGCACGCAAACTCGAAAGAATGGTGTCTATCTGCTTGTCATGGACTCGGGAGTGAGGCAAGACACAAAAAGAAAAAAAAAAGTTGTCTTATCTCTTTAAGGGTTGTCAGGTTAGATAATTGTGGAGTCAGCTGTGGGTCATCTTTACTGGTCTTTACTGCAGTGAAACCACGTTAACTAAATGTAACTAGTCTTACTGAGTAAATAAAACTCTTAGTGTTCATGGAGCGACCAAGACCTTAAAGAGAAATCAATTAACTTTTTGTGCACGCTGGCATTTAAATATCTCTTAATTAAACTCTTCTTGTGCAGGCCATTGTCACAGTTGGAGCCGAGTGTGATTTTTGGACTGAGGGTTTTTTACTTTCAGCTCAGTATTCTCACGCTGAGCTGCAGATTAGCACATTTTCGAATTCTCTTTCCATCTTTTTAAGGTTTGATCCATTGTACTTTTATTGGCTGTAAGTTTAAACTGGGTTACAGTGAAGCAGAGAGCTGGTGTCTCCTGAATATGAGGAGGAGGTGACGGCAAAGGCAGGTTGCCAGGCTGTGTAAACTCAGCGGGGACCTCCCACCCTCAGGCTCTCGACTGTCGCCTCCCGTGACAAGCAAATTTGGGCGAGTTTGGAGGTTCGCGGTGCTTTCTGTTTTTTGGCTCCAGTAGGTGTATATGAAGCTTTGAACAATGACACACGGGGTGGGCACACTCTTAAAAAAACCTCCTGCTGAGAGACTGAGCCGAGCCCCTGAAGCTTCAGCGGAGCGAGTGGGTGAGGGTCTAATCTGGCAACCCGCAAGCTGCAACCTTCCAAAGGCAACTTTTGGATTCACAAAGACCTGCATTGTCTCCACCGAAAACCACCATCTGGGTAGATTTTGTGGAGACCCCCTGCATGGAACCGGACTGGATGGTTTCTGTGGACGAGTTTTAAGACAAAACGTCTTTATGTGAGACAAAAACACTTTGTTTGGAGTCTCAGCTGTTAAAGAATCATGGAAACTGTGACAGCTTTCATATCCATCATTCTCTCTTGAACCAAATTCTCTTGGATGGAGGATTTCAAAGTCTGCTTTCATTTTACGCCGATGACACTGTCATTTACTGCCTAACACCCACTTCTGCTCATTATTGTGAACAACTTCAGCATTGATTTGATCAAACACAGCGGCAGATATGTCAACTGTTACTTGTTTTAAAAGCAGACAAAACAAAACTTGAACAATCAGTCTTTTCGGGTGCATATCCAGCATTTTATTTGATAACTACGTACATTTAAAAAAAGTATTGCTTTGTAAAACCTGCAGATTTACCCGCTTCATGAGGTTTTATTTGGATGAAAGAAAATCTACATGGTCTTTAAGCTACATTAACTTTATTACATTTTGGTGCTTTTTTGTTTGTTTTAGCGGCTTAACTAGGTCCAAACATCACTTGGTCTCTACACTAAAGGCCACTTTACACCTGTTTGACAGCTTGTTCACAAAGTAACTTACCAGCCAATCACACAGTAGCACCTCAGTTGACTTCAAGGGATAGTGCTTTGAGATGGTGTTTATGAGGTACATACTGTACACTAGCCTCACAGCACAGTGAGGGAGATCAGGTGTGCATCTGTACAGAAATAGTCACATAGAGCCACTTTCTCAACATGATAGAGAAAAACAAAAAACAAAAAAAAAATTGTAGGTTAATTGTACCAGTATCTTATTTACTTACAACATTGTACTTGCCCACCATCAAGCTGCTTTCTTCAGGCACTATGGTACAGCTAAAGGAATTAACAGATAAAGAGATGGATGGATGTAACTTGCAGGTTTATGTATTTTTTTTCTTTTTAACATTGCTATGCAGGGAAAAACACAGTTTTCCACATTTGACTGTTCTTATAATACTACCATATGAAATATGATGTGATACTAATTAAAATCAGGAATACAATCATACAAAAATACGACTAATAATGCTTAGTATCTTGAATAAAGCCAATCATAGCTGCAAATTTATCCTAATCAACTATGTGCAATTTTAGCATGAGTTTACTTTTGATAAATTCATGTTTAAAAGGAGGTTTGGAAACATCATTTTAGTCAATCATTTCTCTCCTTTTATAACACCAATTGGTATTGTATTTTATATCAATTGAAAGCCCGATTAGTCACCTTTACAATGAGGTACAGCTTGTGAGGATCATGCATTAATGGAAAGAGCAGCACGGCTAAATGTGTGGGTAGCACCAAATTGTGCCAAAATCTCCTGTAAGTAGAAGTTGGTGTTCTGGTATGCAGAGTATCAGGATTATTGGTGTCAGCCCTGGTGCCATGTCCAAATTTAGGACCATGAGACTGTTGAAGTTAAAGATAGGCCACAAAGTGTGCATCCCAAGAAGACATCTATGGAAGACCAGTTCCTCACTCTTGATTCACTGAAGAAGCATAGGCTTTCTTTTGGGGAAAGAGGGAATTTTAGGACATTTTTTGGGGGGGCACTACCCACATGTTTAGTTGTATTGCTCATTCCTTGAATGTACAATCCTTACATGTTTTACCTCATTGTAAAGGTAACTGGCCAGGCTTTTCAACAATATTACATACAATACCATTTAGTCATATTAAAGGGGAGAAATAATTGTCAGGAAAATTTACCAAACTGCCCCTGAGCCCAGATGGAAAGAACAACAGGAGAAAGGAGCTCATCTTCTGATCATTTTACCTGCAAGGAGTACAGTGTACAACGAAGGCAACTTCCTCACACACTAAAGAGTGTGTCTAAGCTTCTCATATTTAAACAGTTAAGGTACACTATATCACGCAAGCATCAATCAATAATTTTGCAGTTCAGAATTACACAAACATGCGTCACAACAGTGGTCATCTTCCTCATTCAGAAACTTTGAGCTCTTCTGCTGATGTCACGGCGCAGTCCTCTGATATCAGAGACAAGATATTCTGTCTTGATTTCTTGTTTCCGGCTTCTAGTTTCAGCATTAAGGCTTTTCACACAAGCATATAAAAGGATCATTATATGTGTATTATCATAATGATCGTTCGATATATACATTGTCTTTACAATAATCAACTGAAATAACATTTCCAAACTTTTTTGAGGACATACATGTCTGCATTTTCTCTCTTTATTTATCTTTTCCTGTATTTGGTCTCCTGTTTTATTATCAAAGTTCACATCAGCTAATAGTTCTGGCAATTTTTCAGTTGCTAACTCACTTTTAGTCACTTGCACTTGAGCTTTTTTAATGATAAAATTCTTAAAATTAGAGATAAAATTAGCAACTCCCTGCTTTCACCTGAACCTGCCGTACCATTAAATGTAGTCAGACTTGAGTTAGATTGTTTTTCTACAATTAGCCTTCAGGAGCTAAATTCTCTTGTCTCCTCCTCCAAACCATCAACCTGCCTTTTAGACCCGATCCCAACTAAGCTGTTCAAGGAGGTCTTTCCCCTAGTTTGTCCATCCTTGCTGGATACAATAAATATATCTCTATCAACAGGCTACATGCCACAGTCTGTTAAAGTAGCTGTAATCAAACCTCTCCTTAAAAAACCTAACCTCAATTCGGGGACATTAGCTAACTACAGGCCTATATCAAACCTTTCATTTACATCAAAGGTCCTGGAGAAAGTAGTGGCTAATCAGCTATGTGACTTCCTTCAAGACAACAGCCTGTTTGAGGACTTTCAGTCAGGATTTAGAGCTCATCACAGCACAGAGACTGCTCTAGTTAAAGTAACTAACGACCTACTCTCAGCTTCAGATGAGGAACTTCTCTTGGTACTTGTTTTGTTAGATCTTTGTGCAGCTTTTGACACCATTGATCATGATGTTCTTATACAGAGATTAGAGGTATTACTAGGGATTACAGGGACTGCCCTAAATTGGTTTAAGTCCTACTTATCTGACAGATACCACGTGAACAACAAGTCCTCTGTGTACACTAAAGTAAGTTATGGAGTTCCTCAAGGCTCCGTGCTAGGTCCAGTTCTCTTCTCCATGCTTCTCCATGATATCACTGATGCTTCCCCTCAGTGATATCATGAGGAAATACTCCGTCAATTTTCATTGTTACGCTGATGATACTCAGCTGTATGTATCAATGAAGCCAGGTGAGACAAATCAGTTATCTAAACTAGACGCGTGTCTAAAGGACATTAGGGCCTGGATGGCCAAAAATTTTCTTCTTCTTAACTCAGACGAGACAGAGATCATTGTGCTGGGCCCTCGACACCTTAGAGAAATCTTTTCTAATGATTTAACTGCCATAGATGGCATTAGCCTGACGCCAAGCACAACTGTTAGAAATCTTGGGGTTCTATTTGATCAGAATTTATCCTTTAACTCTCACATAAAGCAAATTTCAAGAACAGCCTTTTTTCATCTTCGTAACATCGCTAAAATTAGGCCTATCCTGTCCCAGAGCGATGCTGAAAAGCTAGTCCATGCTTTTGTTACCTCTAGACTGGACTATTGTAATTCCCTTCTTTCAGGCTGTCCCAGTAAGTCGCTTAAGACGCTTCAGCTAGTTCAAAATGCTGCAGCACGTGTACTGACTAGAACTAGGAGAAGAGACCACATTACTCCTGTATTAGCTTCTCTGCATTTGCTTCCCATAAAATATAGAATAGAATTCAAGATTCTTCTTCTCACCTATAAAGCTCTCAGTGGACAGGCACCAATTTATCTCAAAGAGCTTGTAGTGCTGTACAACCCCTCTAGAACATTACGCTCCCAAAATGCTGGCCTGCTCATGGTTCCATCAGTTTCTAGAAGTAGTATGGGAGGTAGATTCTTCAGTTATCAGGCTCCTCTTCTCTGGAACCATTTACCGACCACGGTTCGGAAGGCAGACACCCTCTCTACCTTTAAGGTTAGGCTTACAACATTCCTCTTTGATAAAGCTTTCAGTTAGGGACCAGCTCATAGTCCATAGTTTAGACACATAGTTAAGATGCAATAGGCTTAGACTGCCGGGGGGGATCTGGCACACTGGGCTCTATCCCTCTCTCTCTCACAACCTCTCACCATATATGCCTCTGCCCCTTTCTGTTTGCTCCTGTACTCATCTCTGGCTCTTGTCTTGTAGGTGGCCTGGGATCCTTGGTGGAGACTGCCTGCTGCTGTGGAGTAACGAAGCCTCAATAACTACAATTACAGACATAACACATATTTGGCCATATCATTCCAGTTCATAGTCATTATAGCAGTTAATGTAGACATTAGCATGATCTTTCTATCCATGGTTGATACATCTAAAGTAACTATCTCTAGCTCCACATGGGCATGAGATCCCTCTTGAAAATGAGGTGTCACATCTCAAGAGGTCTACCATTAATACATTTATACTTATAAATATGGTAGGGATGCACAATTTGTTTTCAGCAGAAACAAATTTGATGACGACAGGTCTATGATTGGTCCATTGATCAGTCACTAACTTTAGTTCTTACTTTAGTCCACTTGTCTCTGCTTACCTCCCTTCCTTTGCCCACACACCCAACACAGCATCGTGTGGATTTGCTGTTCATCATGAGACTGGGGTCCACATTCAAGAATTCCTGCTGCTTAACAGAAGGTTTTTTCTTGCCGCCATGATGGAGGAATTCATGATTGGCTATATGGATTCATGTTGGGTGTTGGATATATATATTTGTATATATATGTATATGTGTATTTATATATGTATATATGTATCTATGCATATATGTGTATCCATAATATGGAGAGCTTTGTGCTCTATTTTAAAGTGTCTTGAGATAACACTTGTTATGAATTGGCACTATACAAATAAAGATTGATTGATTGATTGATTGATTGATTGATTGCGTGTGTGTGTGTGTTGCAGCTGAATAAGGGAGGGGTCTAGCCAAGGAAACTGGTCTCTAATGGCTGCTTTAACAGGACAAACATTTGTGATGTGCTTTATTGATGAGAGCTGATAGGGAGGCAGAGGTTCAACCTAGGAGCAGAGCACGCAATAAATAAGCAACTGTACTTTTGGAGAAAGCCGGGGAAGTTAAATATGTAAAATGCAGCCTGCAACTGCCAAAATGTACAAGTAACTACAAAAAAGAAACCCAAAGTTGCTTCTAATAAGCAGACCTGGCAACCACGCCGTCTACTGTCACTCTACAGCCTTATTTGTGGCTAGTAGCCCTCAACTCTGCAGCCTAATAACACAATAACAGACATGATGACTTCAGCTCTCAAATATGCTCACAATTCATCGATATTAAAGCAGTAAAATACAATATGACGGGCTGAGTGCCACATCTGTCAGTGATAATTACCTTTGTGATGTGGCTTATGTGCTGCTTCAGTTCTTGACCAGTTCTCTTCCGTAAATATTCTGGATCACAATGTAAAAAATGTTCAACTTTAATTATTAAAAAAATCACATCTATCTGTTTTGGTCCTCCTCTGATGCTTGATCTGATGTGATCCTCCACGACATCCTTTATAGACTAGCCGAGGCGTCCTTAGCAAAGCCTGCATGGATGTCTTACTGAGGATCTACGACGTGGTTCGCTCCTCCAGGACCTCCATCAGACGCTGCTTCCTGATGTCTGACTTAGCCCGAACAGGAAGTGACTCCATGCAGGACTTCAGGAAGGTGAGACCACCCTGCGAAGCTCCACCTGCTCTAAGACAAACGGCCTCTTTGTGAATTAATGATGACGAGTCCTCCATCAACGCGATGGAACTCCGACACATTCACCTGCTCAGCTGACAGCCAATCAGTAACTCTAATTGTTTAATTAATCTGAGGGCTGAAAAAGGCCACGCTGACACTTTGGCCCAGGAGAGCAGCTGCTGACACATCAGTTATATTGTTAGTGACTGACGGAGCTCTGCGCTAATCAAAAGGAACAGTAATCAGCCTGACACCTGAAACACGCTCAGATCTTTGCCCTCGTCTCCCTGCAGGTTCTTTAACACTTCAGCGTGGATCTATCAGAGGAGGAGTTCTTCCATCTGAGCTCCTTCTTCGACGACAACGCCACAGGAAAGATCTGCTACGACGGCTTCCTCTGGACGTTCCTGCACTGACACGACGTTAGAGGACCACAGCAGGCTTTAGGAGGAACTTCTGCTCAAAATAACTGAAGGAACTGTTTTTAGGAAAGCCTCAAACTTTGAGAATAAAACTACATTTTTAAAGATGAATTCTCTGGTTTGTTTGTAGCTGCGGATGTGTCACAGCTCAATGAAAATACAACCATACTTTCCACTTTTCCCCTGAAATATAAAGAAACTGCTATCATTCTTCTGCCCGTGGCTATTTACTGTTAGAGTTACAGAGTTTGGTGCATAACAATGATTATGACACTTAAAATATGAGGTTAAAAATTCTTCCAAGTGTGAAAAAGTCTAAATTAGAAGAAAAGTCAGAATTCTGAGATTTAAGTCAGAAAAGTGTCTAAATTCTGTCAATAAAGTTAAAATTCTGGCTGTTTACAGTTTGATTTTAGGATTTTGGTGCATAATGACTATTAGAGACCCTGAGAAAAATGAAGTTAAAAATTTCCCAAGTATGAAAAAAGTCTGAATTAGAAAAATTGTAAGAATTCTGAGATTGAAGTCAGAAACATGTCTAAATTCTGTCAATAAAGTCAAAATTCTGGACAACAAGAACCAGAACTATGGGGTTAAATTCTGACTTTCTTCTCTTAAAGTTATTAATGTAATAAGAGAGTTCTGGCTTTTCCCCAGAATTCTGACTCTTATTTCACCGTTCAAGCCTTTTACTCAGATAAATGACTTAATACTTGGATATTTCATTTTAATCCTAGAATTCTGACTATAAATATTAATCTCAAAGTGAGTAAGACTTCTGACTTTTTTCATAATTCTGATTCAAGTCTCAGGACTCTGAAATCTCAGAATTCTCTCGTATTTCATAATTCAAGCGTTTTAACTCAGAAATATGGCTTTAAGATCAGTTATTCGATTTTTAAATCCAGAACTCTGATATTAATACTTAAGTGATATTGATGTCAAAATGACTTTAAAATTATGACTTTTTTTCTAGTAATTTTGAATAAATCTTGGGAATCTAGCCATTTTTCTTAAAAATATAACTCTATGATTAGAAATCTGACTTCAGTCATTGAATTCCTCCTTTAAAGTCGGACATCTAACTTCAAATTTTTTTTCTCAGAATTTCTGACTTTAATTCCACAATAATGATCCTAAGAATTCCAACTTTTTTCATAATTCTGATTTAAGTCACAGAGTTCCCAGTAAAGCCTCAGAATTCTCCTTTTCTTTTTAGAAATCTGAATTTAATCCTGAAATTATGACCTCTAAAGTCAGAATTAAATAAAAATTAAAAAATCAGTGTGGATAATGTCAGAGTCCGAGCCTGAGGACAGAGTTAAGAGAAAAATAATAAAACTCAGAAATCTGACTAATGACAGGATTTCCTTCTTTTTTTTTTTTTTAAAGAAATCTGACTTCGAGCTCAAATTCTGGCTTTTCTCACAAATGTGAAGAAAAGTCACCCGCTCTTTCTTTTCCCATTACTCAGTGGCCCTAATCATGCTCTGCTATTGACATGATAGCAAAACACACTTGCTGCACATTTTGGATAGACATTGTCCGCAACAATCCTCAGGTAGGCTGTGGGGTTAAACCATGCTCAGGTGGCACTAAAAGGACTAAGCGTGCCAAAAAAATGTCCCCCACACCATCACACCACCAGCAGAAGCCTGAACCGCTGATCATGTCAAACTCTGAGCCTACCATCTGAATGCAGAGCAGAAATCCAGACTCATCAGTGCAGGAGACAGTCTTCTATGGTACAATTTTAGTGAGTCTGTGTGAACTGTAGCCTCAGGCCCTATTTACACGACAAAAAAATGTCAGAAAACGTGAGAGAATTTTTTATGTTTGCACCTCTGTTTACATGAGAACGGTGCCTGGAGTGCCTGAATCCACAAACTTTTGAAACCAGGGTCCAGAGAAAGAAGTTTTGAAAACGTTTTTGTTGTTGTCTCCACGTAAAGAGGAATTGCGCTGTCAGGGAAAACACGAAAGTGCGGCGTATGTTCAGTACTCTTTCAGATAAAGGTAGCGTGTGCATCTAGGAACAACACCAACAACAACAACTATGGCTGACTACCGAGCAACATGTGTACTGCTAACTGTGTTCGGTTTGTTATCACTCCTCCAACAAAATGAGGATTTGCTGCGTCAATACTCTGACCAGCCGAGACGCATTTGTTATATTTGCCAAGGACTACTGGCCTGGCATGCAAACTACCCAATTTCAGTCATTCTCATGGATCTGTGTGAACACACATTATTATCACACCATCTCTGTGTGAAAGCGGAGCACTTTTGAAAATGCAAAAGGAAAAACCTTTCTGGGGCCCTAAATTTCCTGTTCTTGGCTAACATGAGTGGCACCGGGTGTGGTCTTCTGCTGCTATAGCCCATCTGCTTCAAGATTGAACAGTTATTCAAATTACTAGGTCCTTTCTATCGTCTTGAAACCACTCCGGCTTTTCTCCTCTGACCTCTGGCATCAACAAGGCATTTTCACTGACTATCTGGATATTTACTCTTTTTCAGACCATTCTCTGTAAACTCTAGAGATGGTTGTGAGTGAAAATCCCAGGAAAGCTCATCTGGCATCAAGATTCATGCCACATTCAAATTCACTTAAATTGCGTTTTTTCTCCATTTGAACTTCAGCAGCTCTGCAGGCCTAAACGCACAGACTTGCCGCACTGTGTTTGGCTGATTAAATATTTGCATTGACGAGCAGTAGAATGGGTGAAGTAGATATTAAATGTAGATCCATTTTAGGATTGGCGAGTGAAAATAGAGATTATTTAAGATGTTTTTTTGTGTTTTCCCCTCTCCCTGTTCGACTGATTTTTGCACACATCAGTCGCCCTCGTTTAAGCTGCAGACGTCGGAGAAGCTCCTGCTGCATCTTTTGTTGGGCTCGGACGTGTGAAGTGAGACGAATGACAAGGAGATGGAGGAGACGTCTGTCATTCATTCAGCAGAAAAACGCTTCAGTAGCAACATGCACACCAACGCTCCAAGCGCCGGGAGCCATTATGAGAGGAAGCAGAGAGAGAGGGGCAAGCGAGCAGATGGAGGACGTGAGGAAGAAGAGCTCGGGGTTTTTTGGTTGGAGAGGCAAAGAGAGAAAAAAGAAGCAGAGTGTATAAAAGCTGGTTGTATTAATGGTGAAGCAAAAAAAGCCGTCCGTGAATAAATTACCCACAGTCCTCTGGGATTACTAATGTAATTATTTGAACGAGGGTTCTCATTAGATTGTGCAGAGGTGTGGAAGACCTGCGGAACAAAACGGGAGACAAAAACGCAGCGGTGAGGGTTTAGCTACTGGAAATTAACTCGCCGCTCCGGGCTCAATAATTGATACGAGACACAGATACCTTTGATCGAGACAAAGGAAGAAGAAGAGGGAAGTTTCCTCGTCACTTCTTAATTTTCTGCTTTAGAAGAAGAAATAAATTAGAGGAGAGACAAAAGGAAGGAAAGAAGGAGTCAAGGTCACAGATAAGGTTTTATTCAGTCCTCGATAATCTCTCAGGAACAGCAGAAACTTTAAGAAATTATTTTACATTTTTAGAGTTGTCCACAGGAGCAACAGGAAAATTCTGCAGCTGTCATGGTTTCATTTTTTATTTTACAGCTTTAAAAACGTCCCAACAATTATGACCGAGTATAAGGACCACATCATAAAGAAACTAAGGATGAAGACGGAATATTACTGAAATCACAATCATACTTTTAAATCAGTAAATGATCAATAAAACATGGACGATTTGCCAATGTGAAGTCCTTGTTAGGTTAATTTACTGCTACAACCACTCAACACAGTGAAGGCCAAAAGGCCAAAAGTGAAGCTCTGCAGTGAGCTATGGAAGAACAAATGGGTGTAAATAAAACAGTGAGTTCAGTCCATCATTTCTCCCCTTTTATAACACAAATTGGTGTTGTATTTTATATCATTGGAAAGCCTGATGGGTCACCTTTACAACAAGGTATAACGTGTAAGGGTCATGCATTTGTGGAATGAGCAACGCAATTAAATATGTAGGTAGCGCACAAAATCCCCTCTTTCCCTGGAAGAAAGCCTTTGGTTCCTCAGTAAAGCAAGGGTGAGGAACTGGACTTCTCAGGGTGTTGTCTTCCTGACTTCATTGTCTGTCTCTGACTGCAGTCTCACAAAGCTTGGTCCTAAGTTTGGAGGTGGTACCAGGGCTGACACCAAAAGGTGCTACCCACATTCCACAAATATACGATCCTTACTGGTTGTGAAGACGACTAATCAGGCTTTCTAATGATAAAAAATACATCTCTAGTTGGTGTTACTAAAGTGCATCCCAGGAGGGAATATAATGCAATATTGTTTTTTTTACCAGTATTGTTCAGCTGTAGTACAGATGTTCTGATACCGAAGGCCCTAAAACTTTTAAATCTCTTTTAATTCAGTGATGCATATTATAAAACAATCCAGAAACTTAGCACAACTACACAAAAATAGAAATTATCTATAAAAAAAGCTTTTGCACATAACCAAACATACATAAACACTACACATTGATAATAGTGTATTACTTAAATGTTACTAACTAATTTGTTTAATTTCAACAGCGTGTA
This sequence comes from Cetoscarus ocellatus, assembly GCA_037902135.1. Lineage (NCBI taxonomy): Eukaryota > Metazoa > Chordata > Actinopteri > Labriformes > Labridae > Cetoscarus > Cetoscarus ocellatus. The sequence continues at coordinate 242,094 of JBAMNC010000947.1, read as the reverse complement.
GAGGGTTTTTCTTGTATTTTTTTTGGTGATTTTAGGATATTAGGATGTTTGTGAATCAGGATATTGAACACAATTTGTGCCTAGGACTTCTAATTTAGTTGCACAGAATCAAAAAAGTTAAAATGTCTGATTCTGTGACAACCTCAATGTCCTCTTAAGACCTCCGTACAAACAGGAAAACCAAAGCCTAAAATCAGGACTTTAATCTTGTAATGTTACCACATTATTGTTCAAATATTGCATCTTAATGTTCACAACAATAACGACTTTATTCCCAAAAATTTAGACTCCTTTGTCTGCAGCTATGGCCCTCGTACTCGGTCATACAAACACATTACCATATCAGCATTTTTATTCCAAAATGCAGTACATACATTTGAAAGAACACCTGAAGCTAATGCTCATCCATTCATGTTGAAATAAAAAGACTCCAGCAGGTAGAAATATCATTAATAAACCTTCAAAAATAAAAACAACTATCTGCTTTTTAGTCTGAGCTGTCAATCAGCCATCCTGCGTAGGCGTCTTTTTTCAAACGCTTTGTGTCTCATTTTGGAACAAACCTCTTCATGTGCAGATTGTCTGAGTAGCAGAAGTCATTAACTCCTGTAAGCATGCCTCCAGAAACAAATCAATAAATACAGAACTTTATTTTTTATTATAATCCTGCAGGAGTGAAAACAGGAGACACTGAAGCAGGAGAGCATCAAAGAGAAGAACCAGGACGGCTGCTTCAGGAAACTCGGAGATGAAAGTTCTCACAGATTTTGGTTTTTAATAGTTCCCTTTTCCTGCGTCGACTTTAATTAACTTTGCGTTTTAATCCAACCCAAAAAAACACAAACACAAACATTCAGATATCTCCACTAACCCCATCTGAAGTCCTTGCACTTCAAGACTGAAATCCTGCAGCTTTGAAGACCAGAGCCGATGTTTGGAGCCAGATTTCCACAAAGGATCATCACATGTTTGTCTGATCCATCAAAAACAATTAGTGAAGTGGAGATGTGTTTGCAGGAGGACGGTGCAACTGTAGGTGTCTTGTAAAAAACAATTAAAGAGCCTAGCAGAGGGAGACTTATGTGACTGACAGGAGGAAGTTTGACTAATGTCTTCTGTGCCAGCTGGATGGAGAAGAGGGCTTTTAGTGTGAAACATCTGCAGGAAGTCTGGACTTTTATCCACAGAATTTTTGAGCTTCAAATTGGAAAAATGGCAAAGTTGTTTTTATTGTGATGACGTTATCTTGATTTATGGTTTTTGAACGTTCTTAAGTGCCCATTTAAGTGTATTAAACCAACGCAGCTAGATGTTTTTGGGGCCATTTTGGACTGGATGCATGTTGATTTTAAGATGGCTGCAGCACATTGTTTTTCATTTTCACCAGCACATCTTTGAGTCAGGGTTTTGATCCACCTGTTTGTTGCATTTCACATGCATTAAGGCCATTATACACGAAAGGGCAATGCAAATAAACACCATAAAACGCAAATATTTCAGGGAAATTTTTGACCAAATTTCTACTTGTTTTCAAAGTTGTTTGTGTACATTCTAGAAATAGCTTAAGCCAGAGCTCATTTTAATTAATCAAAACAATGGTAGATGGAGATGGTACAGAAATGGATTGTTTGATTAATTTAGAGCTAATATGGTTACCTTTTCACCACAGAAAGGCCACATTAGAGTACCATAAGTGCAAGCTTTTTGCGTACACAAGTGTACTTTTGTTCCTTAGGGAACACAAATGTACCCCTGATGTGCCCTTATTTCTAAGAGAGTAACTCAGCAAAAATAGGCAGAAAGAGATTAAAAAGAGTCACATTACCTCCTTAAAGCAGTTATGTATTTCCACTAAGGTAGAACATGTCATGGGTAGAAGTTAACACAGTATGGTTACACTTCCTGTTTGTCAGCTTCAAAGTAAAAGCCTGGTGGGGCATTTATTTTGAGGAACTTCTGTTGTTAGCACAGAGTGCTTTTATTCTGAAGGTTTCCTGGGTCAGTTGAACAACTAATTAAGCCTTTAGTAGGGAGATTTATCGTGATTTTATATAAATGATCGATTTCCTAGTTAACAGTCAAGCACATGACTTTTTGTCATTTCCTGTACATGATCATTAGACATTAAAAAAACCCACATCCTTATTTTTTGGTCTTAAATGAAGCAAAATAAATCAAGCCACACATGGCTGTGACTGCAGGAAGATGCAGCCAACACTCAAACACAAACACTGGAAAAGCCATGATGGTGTGAGCCAGAGCTGACATGCGCTGTATTCAACATGCAGCCAGTCCATATTCTCAGCCAGAAACCCTCTGGGAGTTCATATTTTGTCTTAAATCAGGTTTTTATACACATTTTTGATGACTACTAGAGTATGTTTGCAATCACATATGTTCAAAACACCTAGTTTTAGTATATAGAGTAATCCTGATCCACCTCCATTCCCACTCAGTCTGAAACGCTCTTTTCCTTGAGGGTAAGGGCAATGATTACTTTTGATTTACAGAATTTAACTGAGAACATGACATTCTTGGGGGCCTAATCTTTGTTTCAAACAATCTGTTAACTGCTTAATACCATATGTTTTTTATTTGAATGTTTACTGGGATGGGACAGTACATATTGATGAATGCACCACTCCCATATCTTGGGAGTCGAACCAATAACAAAAATAGGCCAGATTTAGCACAATGCTAATTTTCCTTGCATGGCATGCTTTTGTTGCAGTCTTATCAAACTGTGTAAAGCTTTATCTTATCATTTGGCAAACTTAACCCCTTCACTTATAAAATAAAGTGTTAAATAAAATGCACTTGATTTTTTAGGTCCTTAATCTCCGTCTGCTCGGCGTCACATTTGCATAAAACAAACAGACATTCAGCATCACCATCCTCGCTCTAACAGCTGCACCACCTCCCACATTTATCCACAGATGTTTTTAATTTTTTCCTTCCGTGTTAAAATCCTCTTGCTCCTCCGTTTGGAAACATTAAGACATCAGGCAGCAGGAACGAGCGCTGATGTGCTGAGGAGGCGAGAGTGGAGCGAGTAAACCGCCGCCCCCGGGGGAGTGCTCAAACATAATGTCGAGGAGCACGGAGATCAAAGTGTGACGGGCTCTTCTCATTCGGAGCACATTCAGACGCTCATGGAGAATTTCCTCATTCGGAGGAAATAACGGTGGAGCAGAAAATAAATAAAATGCAGACGTGAGAGGCTAATAATGGAGCCGACCTTCTTCAAAAACACAATAATAGGCATTTACATCACTTAGAAAGAGCAAATGAACCTTACAAGCACACACATATTAACAAGGAGTCTCTGAAAAGCATTGCAACAACTTGGAAATCTTCAAGAAAAGTTATTTTTTCTTTACAATGACAAGAGAACATTTACATAGACCAAATACAGTACATTTAAATACAGCTTTACTCCTCTGGAAAAGGATCAAATCTCTTCGTCAAGTAAGGGACAATCCAACAGCTCGGAGCACCTTTGTGTGCTATCAGTGTCCAAAAGGGCCTGAAATCTGAGCTGAAAATCCAAGCTTCACAGCGTCAATTATTCAGAGCAAAACAAGGATAAGAAGGAGGAGCTGGTTCCCTTCTCTCTGTAGGTTAACGGCTTATGAGGCCGTAATGAGGCCCAGGGGACCGGAGTCAACATGTTTGACACCGAGGCTCTAACTGCCCGTGGCAGAGACCTCTCACTGCCCTCGCACACTCGCTTTGATCGCGAAAGAAAAAATAACACAAACGCCTGAGGAGGAGGGAGAAGAGCAGGAAGAGAGAAGCAAAAGAAGATGGAAAATGAGTGTTCCCAAAAACTCTCCTGCAAAAGCTCCATCATTGTTTGGGTTCAAGTCCGATAGCTGCAGGAAAAAACACACGCAAAGTCAGGATTGTCAGCACAGTCGAAGAGCGCAGGGAAACCTCCTGATTGTCCACCTTTTCACCGCCTTCCTCTCGTCCATTTTTCTGTGTTGCGATGAAAAATGTTGGCACATAAAACAAAGTCCCGCCTCCGTCTCCACAGGCCGTGCTGCGTCAAACCCACATCCGTGACGTATTTACAGATTTTTTTTTTGTCGTGCTGCCCACTGACCTCACCTACCTCTCCGGGCTCCTTTCTCCTGATTGGCTGGAGGGGGTTCGGAGCCGGCCTCCTCTAGTCATGTGGTGCGGGGGTTCGGGAGATCGAAGACGATGGGTGGGTTCATGGGCAGGAAGTTGACGGTGCAGGCCGACGCGTTGACGAATGTCGTGGTGCCGTCGGTCATCATACCGTAACCTGCAGAGAAGAGGAATTAAGAGCAGGTTATTGCCAAAGCCTTTGAAAAAGCAGATTCAAGACAAATTTTTGTTCAACCATAATAGTAAAATTCTTAAAATTTACTTTTTTTATCAAGGAAAGGGGAGAAGATTCAAGATATTCAGGATTTTATGACCTTGGGGATACCCAATGACATCATAATGATGTAAAAACAATGTGAGAAATTAGCAAAGAGTTGTTTTACTGAGCCTCAAGCAGACTGAAAATGATAAAAAATATTTCTTGTGCACAAATTTAAATTAACCTTAACATGGAAAACAATGTTTTAATGAGCAAATGTTGGATTAAAAGTTGATGAAAGGACTTTATTTCTAATCTACAATCTCAATGGGTAGGTAGTTTGAAAATACAACACTAGAGACCGATAAAAAAAAAAAAAATCGTTTATAGATATTATTGATGACGTGCTATGAAAGACACCAAGAAATTCTTGAGCTGTGCCTTTTGCAATAAGTATTCACTGGCCACTTCATTAGGTACACTTTCCAGAGTTGGAGCCTCTTTTGCCTTCAGAGCTCCTTCATTCAACAAGGAGCTGAAACATCTCTCAGAGATGTTGGTCCATATCTCCATGACAGCATCACACAGCTGTTGAACATCCATGATGAGAATCTCCTGCTCCACCACACCCTAAAGATGATCTACTGGAGTGAGATCTGGTGACTGTAGAGTGAACGCACTGTCATGTTGAAGGAACCAGTTTGAGATGATCTGAGCTTTGAGACATGGAGCTGCTGGAAGTCTCCATCAGAAGATGGTCCACTGTGGTCATAAAGGGATGGACATGGTCAGCAACAATACTAAGGTAGGCTGTGGGAAATCCAGACTCATCAGACCAGGAGACATTTTTACTTGGGATGTCCCCATACTGTATTGTTAACTTAAAAGTGTCGAATCAGGGCCGATGTGAGCATTTTTTAATTGATTGGGGATCTACAGTTTTACTGATCATCTTACCCTGATTGTTTACATCAGTTGAGCACATTTTAAGGCAGGCTATAAATGAGCAAGCGTTGAAGCAGTGGCAGCTCTGTGGCTAACATGTTAGGGATTTGGAAATACTCTGATGTAGGCAGTGGTAAGAGTCTACTCTAAGTAACTATATACCATTGTGAGTAGGATTTGTATTTTTGTGCAACAATAATGCTCGTTAGACTTATTTAAAGGACTTAAATAATGGATCTCGTTTGCTTATTCAGGTTAACAGACAAAAAAAAAGTGAAGCTGTATTGTCTCTGTAAATATTGGACTGGGACTTGGAATTGGCAGGTGCTCACTGTTTAAATAAATCTGATCAAGTAGGGGGCCAAAAAGCTGATTGGGACGTCTGTAGTCTAATTTTAGTGAGCCTGTGTGAACTGTAGCCTCTGTTTCTTATTCTTGGCAGACAGGATTGGTACCTGGTGTGGTCTTCAGCTGCTGTAGCTCATTTGCTTCAAGCTTGGACATGTTGTGTGCTCAGAAATGGTCTCCTTCATACCTTTGTTGTAACAAGCAGTGAGTTACTGCTGCCTTTTAATCATCCTGACCCACTCTGTTCATTCTCCTCTGACCTCTGGCATCAACAGCAGAGCTGGCTGGCCCATTAGGCAATATAGGTAAATGCTAAGGGTGCTGTGGCCTCTAGGGGGCACCACAAAAATCAGGAAAAACCCACCTTTAATGTAAGTATATTAAAACTAATTACTATTAACTCTTAAAATGGAAAAGCTCACATTGTTTCAATTGTAAAGCAATGCCCAATTAATATAACTACAAATGATAATACCAAATATGTAAATAGTATTTAATCACTTATTTACAGGATTTTTATTTTGTGGTAAAAGTATTTACAATGTATGTCAGATTTGTATTTATTTGTAATTTGTTAAGCATGTAAATTGGGTAACATGTTTTCTTATGAATTAAAGACAATGGTAAAAACAATGCCTTTCAATTTCTTCTGTAAGCATACGTAAATCAACTATGGATGGGGGCGCCATGTAAACTCTCACCTAGGGCGCCACATTGGGTAGGTCAGGCTTTGGTCATCGACAAGCCTTTTTTGCTCTGAGAATTGCCTTTCACTGGGTATTTTCTCTACTTGGGACCATTCTCTGTAAGCCCTAGAGATGGTTGTGCATGAAAATCCCAGTAGATCAGCAGCTCCTGAAATTCCAAACAACCATTCAGAGTCACTTCTATCTCCTTTCTTCTCCATCCTGATGCTCGGATTGAGCTTCAGCAGGTTGTCTTGAACATGTCCACACACCTTAATGCATTGAGTTGCTGCCAATTGATTGTCTAACTAGCTATTTGCATTGAAATGCAGTTGAATAAGCGCACATAAAGTGACCAGTCAATCACAGAAATAAGAAAAGCAGAGGACCTTATAGTTGGATTCACAGTTTTTCTGTGTGTTTTAATTTCTTATTTATTTATTTATTTCATCTCTCTGAAATCCTCCACAGTGTCTCCTCACTCTCTCTGTTTTCACCACACACCCTTTAGATGTGTTGTCTGCAGATTTGGCTCCTTCTCTCTGTGATACTTCTGTTATTTTTCATGAATCCCCTGATCTGCAGTGATTTCACTCCTTTAAATCCCCCTTACATCATGAAGTTATTATACTGTTGGTCATGTGACAGCAGTGATGATGGAAATGCAGCTGATGAGAGCATGAATTAAAGAGAAGGTGAGCTTCCAAACACTGATCAGCATTTCATTGAGGCCAGAGAGGGCAGAGAGGCCGAGTCCCCCGGCTGAGCACTTCCTTTATCGAGGTTATCGGGTCAGAGCGTGGCCCCTGGAGCTGCCGTCCCCCGTCAGGAGGAGCCAGATTAGAAACTAGATCAGATTCTCTACCGCGGAAAATCTGCAAAAAGCTTCTTCAGGAGGAAAAGAACTCATTAAAGCACAGACCAGCCCCTCTGATTTTACATTCACCGAGTCCAAATGTGAAAAAAAGAGCATCGCAGACACGCAGCGTTTTGTTCCAAGAGCTACAGAAAGTGACACCTACACTTCACAAAAATCACTGATGGCGCAGCTCAAACTGCACTACTTTTCTGGAAGTGGTTGTTAACTTATGCTCGACAAAATGGTCACACTTTCTGATGTGCCATTTGGAAGGAGCGGCTGCTCCAAAGAGGCTCTCTGTGCAGATTTTTTTAGCTGGAGTGGTGTTGGTGTCACACTCTCTGCATACATTTACTCAGGCTGCATCCTTGCGTCTCTCAGGGGAGACGAGCTGTGATAGGAACAGATTCACAGCCTTGCTTTGGAATTAATACGATTTTATTAATGTCAGTGCTATAACGATTATGCTAATTGATCAGATTCATCAATGATTTCCTTTTGATTTTCTGCGTGGACACAATGTTGTGCCTTTTGTCAAATATTAAGCCACCATTTTGACTACTTCTGTCCCCTTTCAGTTGAAGGAATTGATAAGGGGATTGCTCATGCCCCAGTCACACATTCCCGTTTCTCATGGCGATTGTGCACGATTGTCATAATCCTGATTAAACGTGCTTCGGTTGTGGTGCATGCGCTACTTGATCTGGATCAACGTTGTAAGTAGTGGACGAACGCCAGGGAACGGGGAAGGGTCCCGATTGTTTTGAACTGTTCAAAACTGTCGTGGAGAATTGACAAGGGCGCATCTGATTGTGCCCAGACTGTAATGATAATGCCTGTGTTCATGACTTGTATTTAAAGACCCTTGGAATGCGTCATGTGATCCTTTCTGAACGTTGTTCTTACGTGTCTCGTACGGGAAGTGAATACGACAAAAATGCAAGCGACGGGGCTCAATCTGGGCTGACGTGATGCAAACTGGGTTCGAACGGGGCTGACGTCGTGTCAGCGGGACGGAAATTCATGGAATCCTCGTCATATCGTTTTATTGACCTAATTGAAGCAGGACGAACAACCCCGAAGCGCTGTAGAAGCGCCGTAGAAGCGTTACTGACGGTGTATGTACGAGGTGTGTCCGGGGGAGACAGTCATTTCTTCCCGTATCATGCCGATCAAACCGGCCTTGCCAATTGTGTACAGTCGTGCACAATCGCCATGAGAAACGGGAATGTGTGACTGGGGCATAAGCAAAGACACTGATGATATTGATTCCATGAGATAGTTGTTATTGAATCTCAACTGGAGTTTCTTTTCGACTCCCATCCCAAATCATCGACCACACGTGCACAAGGTCACTTTTAGTCTTGATGGGGGCCTGATTTTAACATAATTTAAAATATGATCATTTCAGTCCAATCAACATTTTATAAGTTAAATACTATGTGTTCTGAATTGTTTGTCTTCATTCTTTAAGGTGAGATCAGTCCCTATCCTCTGTGTTGCTGCTTGCCACTTGGAGCAGTTGTAATATCTTCTGCTCCAAGAGATACTACAATATCTTGTAGTATCTCCTTCTTCCTAAGGCCGTCATGTTTTTCATCATTGACTCAAATGTTCTTGTTCTCCTCATTAAATGTTGGCTAATAATGAGTGACAGGCAGAGTTTTGCTAAATGGGTCTAATATGAAGTCAGTCCTGATGAAACTGGTTCAAAAGTAGTTATTTTGGAGATGATCCAGTAGTCGTAGGGATTTTAAGACAAAAACAGTCTAAAAAATTACATTTTCTGAATTGGATATACACGAGGGCGAAACAACTGTGCAAACAGTGAGATATACATTTTATATTATTTTTTAAATGTCATCTCATTTTCAGCCTGAACTATTCTAATAATGCTAAAGCTGAGTAAATAGATAATATATTCTAAATAATGATATTAAGAATAATGACCTTTTTAATTCTTTTATTTTCCAGATGATCACATTTTAAATCAAAAGTTATTTTTTTCTGCAGCTGATTATTTTTCATGAAAGTTTTCACCATCTGTACATCATCTGTTTTTACTTTAATCAGAAGAAAAATCATTTACTCCTGTGTCATTCTCCCTTTTAATTATTCATGTCCACCTGGATCATTAACAAAGTTAGACTCCAACTTTTCCAAGGTTTGAGAAATACATTTTATTATTTATTAATAAAATTAAGTTATAAATTAAGAGCAGATGCTCCCGACATAAATCTACAATCAGATTCACCTATAGAAATTGTTCTTTTATTAATATATTAAAGGCTTGTGTCACATTTCTGGTCGGATTTTATTTAAATTCACAGATATGAGTGATTTTAGGGAGCAGTCACCTTCAGTTTTTCATTCTTGCTCTGCTTTTTTCCCTCCAACCAAATAATAATTCAGACCTTTTAGCACTTTCTATAATTTTTTTTATGCACTAAAAAAGAAGACATACTGGATAAGTATTACTTCAGATTTATAAACTTCTGCTTGGTTTGAAATTTTGAGTAGTACTTAAAAAATAATTAAAAATGTTTAACCTCTTCAGCCCCATAGGACCCAATTTTGGGTCTGCTGGGGCTCATGAGAAAAGCTCCTCCACACGTTTTTCAGGGGCCCACAGCAAAAGGGTTACTGGTTTAATTCTCACAGTCTGTCACGGCATCCTGTGTGGAGTTTGCATGCTCTCCTGTACATGTGTGGATTTTTCAGAGACTCTGGTTTCCTTTTACAGGGTAAAAAAAATCACTGCTTTTGTGCACAAACCTCTTATCTCCATTTTTTCTGATTTTAAAACAGTGCTATTGGTCACCTTACATGTTGTTTTATATGTTTTCTAACCAAATAATTAAAAAAAAAAGGCACAAAAAACGATTTGTAATCAGGACAATCCAGTTCTCCAACATTTTGGTAATTCCCTGAAAAGCACCCATTTCGGAGATAAAAGGTTCGAAATGCTCTTTAGGTCAATTGGTGACTAAGTTCCCCTCAGAGGTGTGAGTGTCTGCATGAATAGTTGTCTGTCTCTCTATGCTGGCCCTTTGATTGGCTGGAGACCAGTCCAGGATGTACCCCAGCTCTCAGCCAACATCAGCTGGGATTGGCTCCAACCCCGTGACCTCAAAAGGGGATAAGCGGGGGTGCTGGTTAGGTGAAGTGGTAAGCAACCAGGCACAACCCATGTAAATGCTTCTGCCAGCCTGGGTTCGAATCCAGCCTGTGGCTAGTTTGCCGAGTGTCCTCCCCTACTCTCTCTCACCCCCTTTCACAAGCCTATCCACTGTCATTCTCTCCAGTCAATGAAGGCACAAAAATGCCCTTAAAACAATCTTAAAAAGAGAAAAAAAGGAGGTATAAGCAGTATAGATTATGGATGAACTAATGATGGTTTGCATCAGCTCATACCTTCATGAATGTGTCCAAACACGTGTAACTTGGGCTGGACTCTCCTCTGCACGGTGTTCAGGAGCTCCATGCAGCCAACACGCTGCATCTTCTTCGGTACCCAGTCCAGAAAACCTGCACAAATCAAATCAATCACATTATTCTCACAAACTTAAATGGATAAATATCATTTTACACTGTCAGAGTTTTGTGTCTTGATACTTACGCAGTCTGAGCTTCATTGATATTTAAGTTGTATCTTAATGCAAGAATCGTGCAGTTGGATGAGGACAAATGACATTTGATTTCAAGTTTTTGTCTAAAGTATTTTTTGCATCGCCTCAAAAATTCTCCTCGTCATTGAAAATCCCATATTTTCCTCAACTTAGGTTCATATATGTAATTTTAATACCTGCTACAGTATGCCAACAATTGATAATGTTTAAAAACCTCCTAGTTTTACATTCACAGCTCCCCTGATCCACCTCCACCTGATACTCTCTCCGTCTGCTCTGATTGGTTGATTGGTCTATTCTTTTGTGATTGGTCAGCTCAGGCCTGTTCAGCGCCCTGTTGTCAGCAACTCTGCATTCATTATGATGTCTACACTTTGCACAGGGCTTCCCATCCCACAGCTATGGTCTCAAACAATAACAGTACGTCACAGCAGTAAGTGTATTCGTGAGGTGGTGGGGTTGGGAGCCAGTTTAGGCAGCTACTGGTGCTGTAAACAGGAGGAGAGGGAGGAGTCCTGATGCTGCAGTCATATTGTCTTGGTCATTTAAGTGTTTCATCACATGGAGGACACATGTTAAACACAAATTAAACAATAAAATCATTAAAAAAGGAAGTAAAAATCATACTAATTGATCATATTGAAATATCACCAATCCACGGAATATACTTTTGAGTAAAGAAAAACATGACCCAAAAATTAGCTCTCCCTTGTTGCTACAAATGGCATGAAAATGTGGATTGAAAAAAAAAAGAAATTTAACCTTGAAAAGTTTTATTTTGGTGACAAGACAGTGGAAGAGTTTCTCATTGCATCAGAAGAATAAGGACAAAAATTGAACAACATGTATGAAAACATAATACCACATCATTTTACAAATTGATATGTTGTTTTTGTAATCAGAGGCTTATAGACTAAGTAAAGTCAACAGGAACTGACTAAGTTGTTCCTATATGATAAATTTTGGCTTTGCATCATGAATTAGAGATGAAAAATTATATTTTAGGTTTCCATTAGAAAAACGTATATATTTTATTTTAAAGCAACAAAGCACTAGTTTAGCCCTCACTTTTTACTTCTTTTACCATAATGATGCTTTTTTAATAATCCAGTAATTACTGTAAGTGTGTTTTCTTTCTTTCTGTCTCTCGTGGTCTCTTCATGAGGGTTTATTTATCTCCTCTGCCTTCAAAAAATGATCCATCACATTTAAGATGAAGCTCTTCATTTTCAGACTCCTCGTCTCCGTCTTAACGGTAAACTGCACATCGCAGCACAAAAAAAAACGAGAGTTAGAAAGCAGCTATAGAAAATAAAGATCAATCACAGACTTCACCACCCGAGTGTGCATGTGACAAGGATAAAGCGAGGAGTGTGTGTGATTTAGTGTCTGCTCCGAGTCGACGGATGCCGCTGATGCTGAGTCAATAAAAGCATCAAGTCGCAGGAAAATAAAAAAGAGCGAGGAGCGTGTGCCGTTGCCGCCACTGTTCACGCCTTCTGTCGCTCTGCACAGACAGGAAGAAGAAAGTAAACACAAAAGAGAGAAAAAGAGAAGGGAACAAAAGGAGGAGAAATAAATAAAATAAGGCCGTATGGTGATGTTGGCAAACACAGGGTCCTCTGGGCTTTCGGTGAAGAGCTCAGAAAACACCAACATTTGTCCATCAGATCTTCACGTCTCATCTGAGTCTGACAGAAACGGAGATGAGGGATCTACAGGGCAACTTATATTTTTGTTTTCATCCTCTGGGGAGCAGAACGGTGCATGATATATCTGCAAAGATCAGGTCTGAAGGGAACAAATTTAAATTTAAGTCCAGGAGAAAAATGCAGCTCAGAAGTATAGAGAAGTGATTATATTTAAGAATGAAAAAGTCTTTTTAAAACTGTGCTGGACCATTAAAAACAAAGTTGTTGAAACTCCAGACTTTATAGCTCCTGTTTGAACTTTTTAAACTGGTAGTAACTGATACCAATGCCTCTGCATGACCTAAAAAATAGGTCTTCTACCTCACAGGTTAAAATCATCACATGATCACATTTGACCTTAATGTAAACAAACATGGCGGACAACATCAGGAGCAGCTAAAGCTGAATGTAGCAAACAGTTAACTTCCTATGTCATCCTTGGTTGCTGTGATTTATGTCCAGCTCCTTTCCTCATTTGTTTGTTGGTTATTATTTTTAGGTTACACTGTTTAGATGGAAATGTTTTGCTGAAATCAACAACTTGCACCTCCATTTCTGTGGTCTGTCTACCTTTTTGCTTCGCTGTAACCAGAGCCGACCCACCCAATGTGGCGCCCAAGGCAAGATTTCACATGGCGACCCCCTCCATCTGTGATTTACAAATGCTTACAAAAGAAAACAAATAACATAGTTTTTACCATTGTCTTTAAGTTATAAGTAATGACAATGACAAATACATACAAAAAAATCTGAAATATAATATAAATACTCTTTCCGCAAAATAAAAATCCTGTAATAAGTTAATAAAAAACAATCAACATCAAACAATTTAAATATCCACACAGTTTGCACACAATAACTCTATAAGCTACATTTATACTATGCAATAACTATATACAAAAAGTAAATAAAATAACTATACACAAAACAATATAAATTACCTATATACAGCTATATGCAAAATTATAATTGAGGGGGCAGGGGAAACATATTTGGTATTGTCATTTGTAGTAATATTAATTGGGCATTGCTTTACATTTAAATCAATGCAAGTTTTTACGTTTTATAATTTTATAGTTATAACTAGTTTTAATATGACAATATAGAAGGTGATTTTTTTTTCCCCAGACTTTGTGTCACCCCCTGGAGGCCATGGCCCCCTTAGCATTTCTCTATATTGCCTAACGAACCAGATGGCTCTGGCTGTAACTCTTGTTGCCATGGCTATGTTTTTCTTCCTACGTCAGCCAGCTCTCTACCTGATTGGCTTTGCTCTGGTCCGTGTGAGAAACACAGAGGACGAGCTCTGCTGTCCTTGGTGCACTCCGCACATGAGGATTTCTGATCATAAATATTTAACATGCTTAATATATTGTGATTTCAGGTTGGGCCGTCCTTGATTCGCTCTAGAGATGTTCAAATGGCTCTTAACACCCCTCACACCATGGGATAATCAGGTAAGATCATCCTTAAGACCATCAAATAATTGAGCCTTTGCTGAATTTGTTTGGAAGAAGGAAGCCGAGCCAAAACCCAGGCCAATAATCTTGTAGTGTGTGCCCTGCTTTACCCTTTGGAACCACCTAATGACAGAAAAAGAGGCAGGACAAAGGATTTGAACTCTCCATCTGAGAAGCAGCGTGCGGTGAAGTGCAAACTTTAAAACTGAATTTTCCAACAAATGCTCTGATATTTAACAAAAGAGGTGCTGCTGTGCATCCTGGGAGTGAAGGATGCTCAGTAAAGTGTATTTGGATCATGTGTATGTGTGCAAATATCTCTAATGCATCCTCAAAACAGCAGAAACAATCAGAGCACAAACTTTAGACTTTAGGCCAGGTATGACTGTGTCCTCAGGTTAGGAGCGAGCCAGCTTTATGCCTGATCACTCCTCTTTGCAGATAATCACATGGGTGCAAACGGGAGCTCATGTTGATTTACTTTCTAAACAGTATGGGCGCCAGCATATCAATCACACATGCGCTTCATGCCTAAATACTTTGCGCCCGTCATAAAATTGAGGTTACAATCCTCTAAATAAAGTTCTTGTATCTCAATAAACATCTTAAAAAGCAAGTTTGCTCTTAAACCACTGTGACATAAACAAGTTCAAAGTCTTTCACGTGGGTCAAAGTCAATCCAGGTCTAAAATCTCAAATGCTGGACCCTGGTTTTGATGTTCTAATCGATGACAGAGTGTTAAGGTTTCTACTATTTTGGTTAAAGTGCACCCACACTCTAACATTTTGCCCGTACAGTTTGATTCTGGTTAAAACAGGCAGTATTAAGTCTCCTGACTGAATCAGACTGAGGAGTGTTGAATAAAAATGAGCGAAATCAGTGAGAAGAAAAGACTCTCCAGGGACAACTTTAAGATTCTTCCCACATTTTTATTTTTACCACCAAACAGAGCTCTAAAAATCTCACTCAAAGCCAAGTTAATGGACCATCTCGTACTCAACAAAGACATCAAATCTCCTGCGTTTTCAGCTGGCAGTGAATCAGTCAAGCCGCTAAAGTGAAACACTCGCCTACTTCATCCTCTAAATGTACCTGCCTGTGATAAAAACACACTTTCAGAATCACTTTCAGCGTGAAAAGCCTTAAAACTGTGAGTGTGTTCTTTTACGGGCCTTCAGAGACATGCGGTGAGGCGAGAACTTACCCGGGCTCTTTGTGTCTCGGGTATTTTGCTCTAATGTGCTGCTTGTTTCAAAGCAGCTGCTGCTTTGGGCACGGCGCCGCATTCCCTCTTTTTGTCTCACTTCCCCTCAGCCTCTCCCTCGCTGCCGTTAACTTCGTCCTCACAGCCAGAGAAGGAGGCCAGATCTGCCTCTTCTGCAGACGATCTGCTGGTTTACCATGCCTCGTAAAGACGCAGGGGAAACCAACATCTTGATTTTACACACTTTTCATTTACCTCTGCTGATTTTTTTCTCTTTTAAATTTATAAGAGGAGTTTATCTTCTGCACCCAGGATTGTAAAAATCACACCGTTCCCTCTGGTCATGCTCTGAATTTATGTTTGCTTGTCTCTGTTTGCAGATTACTGACAATCTGCTTATTTATTCATGCTAATAAAATAAGAGATTTTGTCTTTTCTATGTTTTTTTACAGATGTTTGACACAAAAGACGGGTTCAAAGGACGGGCTTTAGAGAAACCCAAATGAGGACAACGTTATTTTATCATATTTAACATGAGAAAAAAGGTAAAATAACCAAAGAAATTCAGAGTGATGAGATCAAACCTGAAGCATGTAGACGGTTTGATACATGATGCACTTTTTTGACATTTTCTGCCACATTTTCTGCCACATCACCTGCTGGATTAATGTAAATATGACTCTACTTTCCATTGTCCTGTGTGTTTTGGCTGAGACTAAGGTGGCTTGCAGAAAAAACACTCCAGCCTATTCTTTAGATTTTGGTTTCAGGAGAGTTCACAAGACATGCAGCTTGCCTTGGAAACTGAAAACTGTTGGAAAACTCCGACTTGATATCATGCACACACTACTGAAAATGAAATGTAAGTAAAGGCGTACCATAAATTTAACAGACATCAGAAATGGAGGTAAAAAAAAAAAGGTACCACCGCTGTGACGCAAATAAAACACATCCAGAAACTGCCCTAAAAGAAGAAGGACCAGAATTAGGAGTAAAACCAATTATAATTGTGACTTTTTGGTGCATATTTCATCTATATTCTTAATATTTTCATTTTTTTTCTCGCTATTCCAACTGAATCTACAAAACTGCAGAACTAATGATATTTCATTTTGGATCATTTTTACTTTTTCTGTTTTTTTTTCTTTTTCTTAAAGAGCCCATGTTTTGTCTGAACTTGGGTTCATGTGTTTACTTTTGATGACTGTTGGAGTCAAAAGTCCAAAAATCCAAGTTTTCACATACAGAGCACCTCTGATCCACCTGTATTCTCTCTCTGTCTGAGACATTCTGTTGAAGCTTATGCCTCTGATGTGGCTGCAGTCTGCTCTTTATAAAATTAAAATTGTTTTCAAAATGCTGTAAGAATAAAAAAAATATTTTCTTTTTGGGCTCTGGATATTTGTGTGAGATGTGCAGCTTGCCCTGGCAGCCTGAAAAGTTGCTCACATGCACAGAAAAGGTAAACCACACGAGCACCACTGCTGTCACACAAATGAAACACATCCAGTATGAAATGGGCCCAAAGCAGGGTATACACATAAAGATTATTGGGCTGTTTTTGTCCCGATTTTCCCCCTTCCCGACCAAGGACAGCAGACGCCAGATTAACTTCTGTCTTATAAGATTATCCTATAAGATTATCCTGTGGTCTGAGGTGTGTTAAGAGTGAATTTGTCCTGATGATCGGCTCTGAAAAGGGTCGGGGCCGACAATCATAAATATTAAACTTGTTCAATATTTACGACCAAAAATCTTCATGTGTGTGGGGAAAGCCGACAACTCCCAAGTCATGACTCCATGAATTGTGACTTGAATGTAGCCAATCAAGAAGCGAGCTGACTGAGGAACAAGGAAGCAGGCATAAATAAAAACAAGCATGGCCGACCTGAGATATAAAGTTGGGTGGACCTCAGAAATGGAGGACCAGCCCACATGTTCATGCTTTCTCCAGGATTTTTTCCACAGTCTTTTCTTTTCTTAAGTTCAGGTTTTTTCCATCAAAAATAGTCCCAAGACCACCATCATTCCCTCTTCTCGGATGTCCTCTCACATGTTGCATGTTGTATTTTCCAGTTGTTGTTATGTTTCATTCTTCTTTGTTTTTATTAGATCACATTTGATCACGTGAGATTTCTGGCTTGGAGGACTAGATTCTAGATTGGTGGTGGGACAAAATGGTTATATGTGTGATCTGCTGTGTTGAGATTATCGGAGCACACCACACACATTACAATCAAAACTGTTCAATGCCCTATTTTTTATCTTCATGCGCGGGGTCTCTAACAGATTAAAAAAACTCTTCAGATTAAAAAAAGTCTTGTGTGTGAACCCTGCTTAGTTTCTGGAATAAAGTGAAAAAGAAAAAAATAAATACAATTTTACATGATATTTCATCTTTATTTTCAACATTCTTCATCTCACAATTTAAACTCTGCATAAAAAATGCAGAACTAATGTAACTTTATTTCTAAAATGTCAGCTTGTTTCCGGAACTTTTTGAATTCTAGAGCCCATATTTTGTCTTAACTCAGGGTCATATTTATTTTTGCTGAGTCAAATGTCCAAAGCACTCTTTTTAGTTTTCACAAACTGAATCCACTTACAGTATATTCTCACTCTGTCACATTAAGGCTCTCTTCCCCAAATGGGCCCAACCTGTTCTGATTGGCTGACTGGTCTATTTCAGTGCCATGTTGGTTAACAAATTTCATAACAAGTAATTCAGTTGAGGATGTGATGCATGGAAACACAGTGTTGAATATGTTTTAGTGATTTTGAGGTGGGCTTAGTTTATCAAAAACTGCAGACAAGCTCCTGCACAATGTCTGAACTGCACTAATACGATGGCAACTATGGCTGGGCAATAAGTGGAGTTTAATCTCAATTGCAATTTCAAAATATAATCAAGTTTAAACCATTATTGCAGCATGCTTCAGGCCTTATTTTTGATTTTTCCCAAAATGATTAAATTAAGATATTTAATTTTTTTTTCACTATTTGTTAATAATTTATGCCTGTATTTCAGTGTTCTGGATGTTTAAGTGTCTAGGGTGTTCATTTATTTTAAAAGTAAAATGGAGTTTAATAATTAAGATCTTGAAATCAATCAAAATGATCTTGATTTTTTTTTTTTTTTTTGCCATAACCGAGCAGCCTTAGAGGAATCATTTGGAAAAGTGGGGGGAACTGGTGAATGAGATCTGATCACGCAGAAAATGCATGATAATGATTAGGAAGATTTTGAAACTTTGATATTTTGCCTATATGTAGTTTTTCTGCCATTTTGGTGTTTGAAAGAGAAGAAATCATCAAATATAGGGTTTCTTATGGCCTCTATTTACTGCCCTGATATCAAACAGGGCTTGTGTTTTTATTTTTCATCTACAGTATAAGTTTTCAGATATATTGTGTGTATCAAAAATATTAATAAATCTCTTTTTCTCCATATTGTCCAGCCCTGCAGATCCTCTTCCTGATGTCCCTCTCATTTCCTCACATGGGCGTCCTTTTTCGTTTTCACAGTTTGAACAAACACGTCTCCTATGCTAACGTCCTCCACACACACAGTGACACACACTCCTCACACTTTCACAGCTCATCTCCCGCTGCAGCTGCGGCGCTCAGACGAGTGTGTGTGATTGATTTCTGTGTCTGCAGCTCGGTAGCGAGCACGGACGTTTATTTTCCATTCAGCTTAGCGAAGTGTCTCGAGCTATCTGCTCGTAAGCCGCCAGCATATGGAGAAGCTACAGCAGGCTACTAATGCATGAGACGCACACAAATACACACAAAGACACACTCAGACTTACAGCAAGACCAGAGGGAAACACATAAAGAGGAAGGAAACAAAAAGGACAAAAGTTTAGACTAAAAAGAAGTTCTATATCATTCTTCCTGCACACGCAGGTTGAGTATTTAATATCAAAAAAGTCACATGTGACCTGGGATGATGCCTGACATAACTCAAATAGCCTGCGTCATCGCATGAGACGCCCTTCTATCTTCTCGCAGACATCCGCGCTGCTAGTTGCTTTCAGAAGGAAGCTGAAAAGACTTTTTGCTTGGAGCCCTGTAACTACAGTTGGAGCCACGGAATTTTGTCCTCCAAGGGCTGCGATAAGTCACAACGGCTACATTGTTTCACCAGACCCAGCTGTCTGACCTGTGTTTTCGCCAGCAGTCTCGGCGCACTACAGACTGGCTAACGTTAGCTGGAAGCTGCTAAGGTAAGTATTTTAGAGCCTACTAGCTGTAGGTTATTTACGTTTGAGAAGAAACTGACTGCCCCACAAGTGTTTTCGCCTCGGTTGTGCAGTGTTTTCATTTAAGAAGAGCCCGACTTCGGGTTTCTTTGGTGGTTTTTTCCGAGGTGAAGAGTGTTGGCGCTTTTAACCCGTGGGGCTGAGGGTATCTCGGTGTTGGACAGCTGATTGTCAATGACTGCTCTGCAGTTGGTTTCGCTCATCGAGGAGTGAGTGTGAGAGCAATTCCCCTTAGCAGATGGTTTCGTTTGTAGGTTAGTTGAATTTTAACGGCTTATCGTTTGTTAAGCATCAGATCTGTGAGCACTCCCCATAGGGAGTGGAAAGGGAGTTGATTTGAGTTTTGAATGCTCGTTGCCATTGAGTGTTTTCGCTTGCGAGTAACATCACCCAGATAGGCGACCATGTCTGACATGCTCGGGTCCCATGTTTGCCGTTCATGCATGGCACCGCTGCATGCATCCGATAATGAGTGTCCTTTATGCCTTGGTGCCGCACACCTGAGGGAAGGGCTGTCAGATAGCCAGTGCATGAATTGCAGTTTCATGCCACGGGATCTGTGGCTGGCTCGGTTGGCTGCCTCCATCTGGTACGGCTTCCAAGAGGCATGGTGGGGTGAGCGGCACACTGCCGGAATGTGCTCCACTTAGGAAGAGACCCAAGAAGGTGGATGGGTTGGCCATTTAGGTTGATAAGATAGCCTCAGAATTTGCGCAGATTAAGACACTGCTCATTAACCTTCAGCCAAGCAGTGGGGCAGCAAGTCCAGGAGAGGACCCACCTGGTTGAGATGGAGATATCTTGTCTACAAGAGCTTCCTGTAGCCAGTTTTGTGGGGCCAGTTCAACCCAAGGAGGAGTGAATGCTTTTGGTCATGCATCTGGTACTGGGTCACAGCGGACTGTAAGTGGATCTCGGGTTGGTTCAGAGGCTGCCCCAGCCTCTATTAAACCAGTGATGCGCATGGCATTGGCATGCTTGGGCTTGGATGAGGCCCCAGCCTCTGGCGCCCCAGCCAGTGCCTTCTTCAGGCGGGGCCCCTCCACAGGCAAGCTTCTCTGTTCCACCATCCCAGCCATACATTGAGGAGCTTCACCATTGCTGGCCAGACCCCAAGTCCCTGTCTCATCACACATCTGATAGCAGGTTCCTGGCATCCATGCTGAATGCTGGCAGTTATGGCCTGGGCTAGCCAGCGGTAGAACCACCTATAGCCTCCCTCATTCTGTCTCCCGATGAGGTCTTGAGATCTGATGCTCGCTGCCCCAGGCCACAGTGTCGCATCACAGACGATTTTCTCGTGAAATGTTACGATACATCGGCCTGTATGGGGCGTATTGGGAACTCACTGTCCCATTTGATACTGGCCCTGTCACAGTCCCTGCAGTCCTCTGGCCTGGATGCATCCATCCAGAGCCTTAGTGATACATCTTTGCAGGCTATGCCCTTATGACCAGGGAGCTTGGCAGGATAATGTCAACACTAACTCTGACTAGGTGCCAAGTATTGTAAGCTCAGACTCCAATTCCTGAGCCAGGTCAGAGGGCTCTTCGGGCTCTCCCAGTAGTGCCTGGGGAGTTGTTTGGGCCAGTGGCACAGCAAGCCTTAGAGCGTGGAGTCCAGGCAAACCAAACTTGGTTACAGTTTGCTAGCCTTCAGGACTCTGCGCCCACTCAGAGACGACGGCCTCACGGGACTTATGGCACTGGCTGTCCTCGATTACCGGCCCAGCCTAGTGCCTGCCCAAGAACATCACAAGCCTTTGAGCAGCCTTATTACCACCGACGCCCCCCCCCCACTGTCTGCGCTACAGACCCAGAGGGGTCGGAGGTCTGGGTTTGGCCCGACGAGAGACCCTAAGGGCCAGGGGGACAAGCCCTGAGGCCCTGGGGCCAGCCGTCGGAAGCTTTACCCAACAACACCTCAGCCAATGGAGAAGCTGTACTTCAGACCCTTGGGTGGTGGCCACTCTTTCCCAGGGGTACAATCTTCAGTTCCGACGCCGGCCCCCAGCTTTCAGTAGGGTCCGACATACCAAGGTCGTCGATCCCACAAAATGGCATGCACTCAGCCAGGAGATAGCCACCCTCGTGGAGAAGGAAGCCATAGAAGAAGTGGATCATCTGACATGGCAAGGTGGGTTCTACTCAGTGTATTTTCTAATCCCCAAAAAAAGAGGGCGGGTTTCACCCTATTCCAGACCTAAGAGGGCTGAACACATTTCTGAAGGTGTTGCCCTTCCACATGCTGAGAACAGTAGATGTGCTACAGTCTGTGACTCAGCAGAGATGGTTCACAACCATCGATTTAAAGGACGCATACTTTCATGTGCCAATCGCGCTCCACCACAGACAATTCCTGCGCTTTGCATTCGAAGGCAGGGTTTATCAGTTCAAAGTGCTCCCTTTCAGGCTGTCCCTTGTCCTGCGGGTTTTTACACAGTGCATGTGGGTGGCATTGGCCCAATTGCAGGCCGGCGGTATGCATATCCAACCATACCTGGACGACTGGCTGATCTGTGCATTGACCCGGAGGCAGGCAGATCAGGACGCTTCAGCCCTTCATCACCATGTGTCACAGTTGGGCCTCACAGTTAACTATGCAAAAAGCTGTCTCACACCCAGCCAGAAGGTGGTGTTTACTGGATTGACCCTGGATTCAGGTCGCATGCTGGCCTCCCCCACACAACGCAGAGTAGAGGCCATACCCTAGCTTCTCCTCCGTTTCCAGAGGGGCAGGAGGTTGCAGTACAGCCTTTTTCTCAGGCTGTTGGGTATGCTAACATCAGTAACATCAGTGGTGCCACTGGGCCTTTTGTATCTATGGCCTCTCCAGGTTTGGATGAATGGCCTTCATTTAGATCCAAGGGTGCACAGATCAATGAGAGTCATGGTGTCCAGCCAATGTCTTCTCGCTCTGCGACCATGGAGAAACAGGGAGTTTCTGTGCAGAGGTGTCTCACTGGGTACAATACTCTCACATCACGAAGTGGTAGTGACCGATGCTTCAACATCTGGTTGGGGGGCAGTGTGGAAGCGCAGAACGGTGAGAGGGCTTTGGACAGTGCAGGAGGCGACGCGGCACATAAATGTGCTCGAGCTCCGGGCAACGCATTTGGCTCTCATCAAATTCCTACCACAATTAAAAGGCAGACATGTTCTTGTGCGTTCTGACAACATGTCTGCAGTCTACAATGTCAATCATCAAGGGGGCACGAGGTCAACCTGGCTGCTGGGAGTGGTGCACCGTCTCCTTGTATTGGCTTTCCCTCGCCTTGCCAGCCTCAGGGCCATGTACCTGCCAGGGCCGCAGAACCTGGTGGCAGACTTTCTATTGCACCAGAGACCTCCCCCGGGAGAGTGGAGACTCCACCCAGAGGTGATAGAGGAGATATGGAAGATATATGGCAAGGCAGAGGTGGACCTGTTTGCTTCAAAGGCCTCAACCCACTGCCCTCTTTGGTTCTCCTTAATGGAGACAATGAGCCCTCTAGGGCAGGACGCTCTGGCACACCCATAGCCAGATCTTCTCCTTTATGCTTTCCCACCGTTTCCTCTCATCACAGCGATACTACACAGGCTGCAGCAGTTCAACCGCAGACTTTTGCTGGTGGCAAAAGTGGCCCCAAACTGGCCGGGGAGGCCCTGGTTTCCATGCACGTACAGTCTTCTGAGCAGGTCCCATGGTGCCTGCCAACACGGCAGGACCTGCTCTCACAGCTGGTGGCCAGCATCTGGGATCCGACTCCGGAGCGCCTGCAACTGTGGGTATGGCCCTTGAGGAGCCTGAATCACTCTTAGCTGCTTGTGACCCAGCAGTTATCCAGACCATAAATGACTCCAGGGCACCCTCCATGAGGGCACTTTATGCAAATAGGTGGAAACTCTTATCAGAATGGTGTAGGGTCCACAAAGAGACTCCTGAGAGTGCCTCAGTGCCAGTAGTACTGCGGTTTCTGCAGTCTTTACTCGAGAAGGGACTCTCTGTTTCCACCTTGAAGGTATATGTGGCTGCGATTTCAGCCAGGCATAGTACAGTTGATAACCACACCTTAGGGTCCCACAATCTAGTGACTCGGTTTCTCAGAGGGGCTCAGCGGCGAAACCCTCCACGGGCTTTTAAGGTTCCCCCATGGGACCTGCCTTTGGTGCTTGAAGGCCTTTGCCCCCCCCCCCCCCCCCCCTCCTTTGAGCCTCTAGGACAGTCAGGGATTGAGTGGCTGTCATCAAAGACTGCTTTTATTCTGGCAATGGCTTCAGCAAAGCATGTGAGTGAGCTTCAAGGCTTGTCAGTGAGTGACGCATGTATGCGCTGGAATTCAGATGGCACAGGAGTGTCACTCTGGCCTAACCCAGCGTTCCTTCCTAAGAGGTTGGGGGCAGACTACATTAATCAGGTCATTGAGTTGGGAGCTTATCTCCCCTCATCCCGGCAAGGAGAGGGAGTCAATTCAGCAGAGCTGCTCTGCCCAGTTAGGGCCCTGAGGCACTACATCCAGGCAACCTCGAGCTTTCGCCACTCTGATTGCCTGTTTATCTCCTTGGGACACAGGAAAGGACAGGCTCTGTCCAAGCAGAGTCTTTCCAGGTGGATGGTTACGGCAATTGAAGAGGGCTACAGGTCAAGGGGTCTGCCAACGCCTCTCAATATCAAGGGTCATTCAGCCCGGAGTGTCTCCATTTCCTGGGCAGCACTATGGGGGTCCCTCTTAGTGAGATATGTGCCGCAGCTACTTGGGCAACACCATGTACCTTTGCTCATTTTTACAGAGTAAATGTTGCTGCTTCCAAGGCACTGGTAGCAGCAGTTTTTCAGGAACCTTAAAACTGTTCACGGTTAGTTGGGATTCCTCGTGACCATGCTGGTATTAGTCATGCAGTGTGAAGAACTGCCTCTGGCGGTCAGGGAGAATGAAACAGAAACAGAGTTACGTCTGTAACTGCGGTTCTATGAATTCTGGATGACCGCCAGAGTTCTCCGTCACTCGGAATCTTGGCGAGAAGATTCTGTAGGGGCATTCAATGCGATGATGCTGGCTATTTGAGCTACGTCAGGCGTCATCCCAGGTCACATGTGACTTTGTTGATTTTAAATACTCGACCTGCGCGTGCACGAGACAGATATAATCTAGTGTGAAGAACTGCCTCTGGCGGTCATCCAGGATTCATAGAACCGCAGTTACATACGTCACTCTCATTTTTACGCATACTATAGTTCATAAAAGGGAGTTGAAGGTGAGGAAACATCAAAAGCCAGTGGCATCCTCTCATTAGATAAACTAGAGCGTCACTGGCAAATAAACGTGATCGAGAGGAAGAATAAGACTCATTTTTGATGTGCAATAATCTGCAAAACCTGCAGGATGCCAAAACCACAAAATGGCCGACAGCCAGTCTTAGCAATGTAGAAGTTAATAAAGTACATTTATAGAACAACAAACCAAATTAAACTCAGACCATTTTAAATATTTGAGTCATCACATGGATGTTAAATATTCCTAATGTGTGTGTTCAATATTGAAAAACATAAAAGAACAAATCACTTGTTAGCCTCCTTTTAGTCTGTTAATAAACCTTAATTTAGCAGCATGAGCCATTAGCTGAGATACTGTTTGCTTTATTTTCATTATCAGGGACAGAAATTAGCTAAATTATTTCATTTGGGAGGGGAATCACACAGCTGTATTTGCATAATTAAAAGAAATGTAATGTGCTTAGAAGAGTTTTTATGTTGCAGAAATAGTCATCCTGATCCAAACTTTAGCCCAGCAGGTGGCAGTAATAAGCTTTATTTTATATCTTAAGGCAACAAAAAGAAGAATTAGCTCAGGTGGGTGTAGCAAACTACAAAGTAACAGCCATTTGTCTGTCAGACTACAAACTCCTATCATATACAGTATGCTGTATCAGTATATAATGTGGAGCAGTCAGCGGTTTCTGAAACAGCTAATGCTACCTGCTGTCCTGCACAGCTGATTCAAATCATTCCCTGTTAAGGGGCTCACTTAAGCACCAAGTCTGGACAACCATCCTGCTGCTGCCATATTTTAAAGACAGAGTACCACCTCAGGCATCTCCTCAGTGTCCTGGTCCAGCCCCTCCCCTCATCCTTCAGGCCTCATCAGCACCTCAGTCCACTGCATCAGGGTCCCAGGAAGCTGCTCAGAAGTTTGCTCCTCATCCTGTACCCCTCACCACAAACATCAATGTCTAGACCCCAGGGGGTACCATATCTTGCAATGGCCTCACTACCCCTAATGTGCAAGTCATCCCGCCTAAATCCACGCACTAACAAGGGAAATCCTGAGCCGTGATGATTTCTCAACGTTAGTCAACATCAGCTTCTATATGTCGATGTGTTAATGCCTCTCAAGCCCCAAAAGATGCCAATCACAAAAGACATTACCCATTTTTATTCATCCAAACTTGTAAAATAAATAACTGTTCACTTGAATTTTGTGTCTCCTGACTGAAATGCTGTCATCCTTATCACACTGGGAAAATGATTCAAGTGTTTATATAAATAAATTCTGAGGTTGCAGCCACACTGATGCTGCCTCCTTGCTTCAAATGCAGGTTGTTAAAGTTTTAAAAAATGTCCACTCTCCTCTCTGCTGTGACAGCAAATGAGATAAAACTAGACAGCCTGTAAACCACTAATACAAAGTTTTTTTTTTTATTACAGACACATTATGAAACAAAAAAAAAACAGGAGCAGAGCTGCAGCAGAGCGTCCTCTCTGATGTAACTTGTACATTTAGGAGAGGTGTATTTTTCATGTCTAATTGATCCCCTCTTAGGCTCTTTATAAAATCACATCTCTTCTTTATTGAACCATGACCAATATTCCCTGAAAATGTCATGAAAATCTGTCAAGAACTTTGTAAGTTATTTGGGAAACTGCTCTGTCTTGCAATGATAACAAATCCTTGAAAAATGCCTCAAACTGCATTCTTACTCGGATCATCACCAAAATCATATCACTGTTCCCTTGTACCATGACCAACATTCCTTGAAAATGTCATCAAAATCCACCTAGGATTTTTTGAGTTATTATAGATAACATGAACACTGCCTTGTCTCACAATGTATACAAATCCTTGAAAAAATTCTAGGATCCACATCCTTATTGGGATCACCACCAAAATCACATCACATCTTTCTTGTTCTGTGACCAACATTCCCTGAAAATGTCATCAAAATCTGCTGAGAAATTTTTGAGTTATAAGTTAAAATGTAAAGAAACGGTTATCTCTCAACCCTACTAAGAAATCCTTAAAGAAATGCCTCTTTCCACATCCTCATTTGAATCTCCACCAAAGTTTTATCACGTCTTCCTTGAGCCATGACCAACATTCCCTGAAAAAGTCTTCAAAATATATGCAGAACTTTTGAGGTATTGGGGAAATTGTGGAAAAACTGCCCTGTTTCACAATACTAACAAATCCTTGAAAATGTTGTCTTAATCTGCATCATTATTTGGATCAGGGCTAAAATCAAATCACTTCCGTCTTGTGACTTAAAATGTCATCACAATCTGTGTCAAACTAGGAGTTATTAGTGAAAAAGCAGAAAACTGCTCTCTTACAATCTTAACAAATCCTTGAAAAAATGCCTCAATCATAATCCTTATTCGGATCACCACCAAAATCATATCACTTCTTACTTGTGCCACGACCAGCATTCCCTGAAAATGTCATCAAAATCTATTTATTACTTTTTGAGTTATCTTGAAAACTAACTTAGAAATGCTGCCAAAAACATGACCTCATTGGCTAAGGTAATGAAAATGCTGTTAATCATAGAGCCCTAGTTTTGTTTGTGTATCTGACTTGTATGAACAAGTATAAAAACACATTCCTGCCTGTATCTGATGATTTAATTGTGCATATTTATCTTGTTTTTTCTCTGATTCTCTGTGCTTTTATGTCCTGTATTTTTAATCCTGGTTGAGTATGTTTATATATTTTTAATAGATGCTCATTCCTACTCCTCTACACGTTCGTTACAGTATCTCTGTATGCATAAACGAACCCCTCCTAGTGTTCTCCAGTTTGTTGTTTATGTATGTACATATTGTGGAAACATGTGTGATGAATCCTTACATGTGTCTGTATGTGAGCTCATTAATATTCATGAGCTTACGTGTGATCGTTGGGAGTGTAATGTGCGTCTCACCCAGTGGGGGGCAGTGTGTGACCAGGATGTCTGTGTTTTCAGGGATCTGGTTCCACTTGTCCAGCAGAGCCTGACCCCGAGGTAGGTTGAAGCCCCAGCCGTAGTACCAGGGCTGCCTGCAGAGACACAGAGAAGAAGAGAAGATGTTCTGGTTAAAAATGAAGAGTTGTTTTAATCTGGACTTCTCTCCCTGCAGCAGTCAGATGTTGCTCAACAAGCTCTTCTTCTCCTGGCTGTTCATCTTCTCACTGCAGTAAGAGACCACACTGGTATGCAGGTATGGAACCCACAAGACCATGAGGTACAAAACTTTATGGAGTAGTCTGCCACATTAATACACTTCAGACTAAATCAAACATGCAGATGTGCTCAGAACACATATTTCAGGTGTTTTTCTCACCTGCAGCTTCATTTGTTTGTTCTGATTTGGTTAAAAAAGCACCACAACACATTCTTCTGGATCACATGGCAGTACACTGAAGCAGGTCGAGTTCAAACTGAAGGGCCAGACTTCTCTATAAGTATGAGTTTACCTGTGCATTATGGGAAGAAAACCAGCTGGTGTGAACAAACTGCACAAATGGGTCTTTGGACTCACTAGGGACACCAGATAGCATGGGAACTTATAACAACGCAACACCTGCAGAATAGTCTGCAGAGAAACTCTCAGTGATGCTTAAAACTCTTCAACTCTCTGCCCTTCTTGAAATCCATACTCAAAACCCACCTGTTCAGGACTGCATACTCTATTTACCTGCACGTCTAATTCCCTTCACCTGTCATTGTCTGTTGTTTTGCTGATTTTATTATTCTACTGTTGATTTTATTGTTGTTGTGATCTTTTAATCTTTGCACAGTATCCTAAAAGGCACCTTTAAATAAAATGTATTATTAAAACTCAATTTTTTAGACTTACTTTTTACATGATCCTTTTTTATTGCTTGCATCCTTGTTTAGCAGCCTTGTTAATTATTTATTTTGTTCTTTTTTTATCCTTTTTTATTACTTATTTTATAATTATTTATGAAACTACAAAACCCAAAACCAGTGAAGTTGGCACGTTGTGTAAATCGTAAATAAAAACAGAATACAATAATTTGCAAATCCTTTTCAACTTATATTCAATTGAATACACTGCAAAGACAAGATATTTAATGTTCGACCTGAGAAACTTTATTTTCTTTTGCAAATAATCATCAACTTAGAATTTAATGGCAGCAACACATTGCAAAAAAGTTGGCACAGGGGCATTTTTACCACTGTGTTACATCGCCTTTCCTTTTAACAACACTCAGTAAACGTTTGGGAACTGAGGAGACCAATTTCTGAAGCTTTTCGGGTGGAATTCTTTCCCATTCTTGATTGATGTACAGCTTAAGTTGTTCAACAGTCCGGGGTCTCCGTTGTTGTATTTTACGCTTCATAATGCACCACACATTTTCAATGACAGGTCTGGACTACAGGCAGGCCAGTCTAGTACCCACACTCTTTTACTACGAAGCCACGCTGTTGTAACACGTGCAGAATGTGGCTTGGCATTGTCTTGCTAAAATAAGCAGGGGCGTCCATGAAAAAGACGTTGCTTGGATGGCAACATATGTTGCTCCAAAACCTGTATGTACCTTTCAGCATTAATGGTGCCTTCACAGATGTGTAAGTTACCCATGCCTTGGGCACTAATACACCCCCATACCATCACAGATGCTGGCTTTTGAACTTTGCGCCTATAACAGTCCGGCTGGTTCTTTTTCTCTTTAGTCCGGAGGACACGATGACCACACTTTCCAAAAACAATTTGAAATGTGGACTCGTCAGACCACAGAACACTTTTCCACTTCGCATCAGTCCATCTTAGATGAGCTCGGGCCCAGCGAAGCCGGCGGCGTTTCTGGGTGTTGTTGATAAATGGCTTTCGCTTTGCATAGTAGAGTTTTAACTTGCACTTACAGATGTAGTGACGAACTGTAGTTACTGACAGTGGTTTTCTGAAGTGTTCTTGAGCCCATATGGTGATATCCTTTACACAGTGATGCTGGTTTTTGATGCAGTACCGCCTGAGGGATCGAAGGTCACGGGCATTCAATGTTGGTTTTCGGCCTTGCTGCTTACGTGCAGTAATTTCTCCAGATTCTCTGAACCTTTTGATGATATTACGGACCGTAGATGATGAAATCCCTAAGTTCCTTGCAATAGCTCGTTGAGAAATGTTGTTCTTAAACTGTTCGACAATTTGCTCACGCATTTGTTCACAAAGTGGTGACCCTCGCCCCATCCTTGTTTGTGAATGACTGACCATTTCAGGGAAGCTGCTTTTATACCCAATCATGGCACCCACCTGTTCTCAATTAGCCTGTTCACCTGTGGGATGTTCCAAATAAGTGTTTGATGAGCATTCCTCAACTTTCTCAGTCTTTTTTGCCACTTGTGCCAGCTTTTTTGAAACATGTTGCAGGTATCAAATTCAAAATGAGCTAATATTTGCAAAAAATAACACAGTTTACCAGTTCGAACGTTAAGTATCTTGTTTTTGCTGTGCATTCAATTGAATATAGGTTGAAAGGGATTGTTTTTATTTACAACTTACACAATGTGCCAACTTCACCGGTTTTGGGTTTTGTATTTTAATTCTTTGCTGTTCTTACTCACCTTTAAATCTGTCCTCTTTCTACCCTCTTCTTTCCATCTTCCTGATGTGATGTCATCAACTATCAGCTGTCATCTATTTATCTATGTTTCTATAAATCTATTTATTGTCTCTTATCATTATATATAAATGAATTACCTTCTTTTCTAATGTCACTCATATGCACATGTTGGCATATTTACCTGTTACCGGGATAAGAGCACAGCTCTGACTTCCTTGCTTCTTAAAAAGGACAAAGACCCAGGAGAATGTTCTAGTCTACTTTGAGTGCAGATTTTGAAATATATTTGCTAAAGTTCTGGCCCAACGACTACAGGTCCACATGACTGTACTTGTCCACAGATAAGACTGGATTCATAAAATCTAGACTGGCCTCAGATGTCAGGAGGCTGTTGCATGTCATCGATGCCCTTTGACTGCCTAGAGGGCCTTTTTTATGGTCTGTGCTTGAGGCGATGAGGTCCAGCCTGTACAATGACCCGACTGCAACAGTGCTCACAGGCCAGAAATGCTCTCATTCTTCCTAACTTGAGGGTTCAAGACACAGCTGTCCCGAGCATGCAGGATAAATTAATGACAATGTCTCATTTTGCAGGTGGGCAACAATAGAGGGTACACATTGGTGTCACAATTTGTGCGACAGACTGGCAGTTCCACTCACTGAGAGGCGGAAAACAACTTAAAGTAAATTATGTCAGAGGTGAGAAACAGTAAAATGTTTTAATTCAGCTGAAAAGTGCTGAAATTTTAGTCTTTTCCAGGAGGCCTTATCATTTTAGATTATGTTCATGACGGAAAATGTAGTCTGATTTATGTTTAAAGTTGACTAAATGAAACTTTTGCAGCCATAAAGTTTTGTTTAAATACAGCATTAATTAGCTTTTGTCATATGATGAAGTCTTTTAATAACTCTAACTCTGTATCTGTGATTTTGTGTTTAAGTAAGATCGATGTCCTCAGGCGTTCTGTAAGTCAGCTTTAGCATCCATTTAATCCTCAAGTTTATTTTTAATGTGACACAAAAACAAGTCTGTTACTTTCATTTCATTAAAAATAGTGTCAATAATTGTCCAAATGGAAGTCATAAAAATGTAATTTTCATCAATTTGTTTTAATCTGTTGACTTAACTTTTTTTAAAGTTGCTTATGGCCAAACCAGCCATTGTAATTGGACTTCTCTGTTTTTTCTGTCAGCTCGGGGTGTGAAAACATGATCTGTTGTCCTCACCGCCTTATCATTTAAGATATTGATGTTTAATTTTTATTAAAAAATGATAAATTTAATCTGTAGATAAACTTCCGAACACTGTCCTACTTGCAAGAAATTAATTTATTTGCAACATTTCAGTTCCAGACCTGCCTGATGAAGGTCTGAGACCGAAATGTTGCAAATAAATTAGTTTCTTTCAAGTAAGACAGTGTGCGGGAGTCTACCTTCATGTTTAAATGGACTTTTTTCTCCTACACACCTGTCTCTTGAATTAGATCTGCAAAGTACATCCGTATTTTTAATGAAAAAAAAAATGTTAAAAACTGAAAACCAGAGGACAGAGAGGTGGGGCTCATATTCATTCATACCTGGTTGCAAGTATGCTCAGCGGTTTGATACCTGTCACTACAGCGTCTTGCCTTCAATATAAACCTGACATTATGGCCAAATGTCTCAACAACACCAGCTGAGGATCCACACTGCTCCGGAGTCAAACCAGCAACCAGTTGGATCTGGGATTAAACCCTTGGGATGCCTGCCATAGAAACTGAGCTTAATCAGCACCAAGTGACACATAATCTTGGCTCTTATCTTACTCTCCCACTCCTAAACCGAGAATCTGCAGCATTTGACGGCACATGACGAATAAAAAGCCTTGAGAAAAAAGGCAGATCAAAGATCCTGTATCCAGTGTGACCTCTCACTCCCCCTCCTGCTCCCTGCACAAACATCTGTCAGCTTTTTCCCTACATGTGTCTAAACATAAGGAGTGACCTTTGAGATGAGAAGAAACCCTGAGGAGCTCATGAGGAGCAGCCACAGAGGAAGAATCAAACCGATCGCAACAAAAAAAGAACGGGGGTGGCGATCACGGAGCATCTCCTTGATCACAGTCACACCCCAGAACACTCCGCGACAGGAAGACGAGGAAGAAAAAGGAAGAAATTGGAGAAGAAGAAGAGGCTGCATAGCAGGGGCTTGTGTCCCTTTTACTTTGATAGCGGACGCTCGGGCCGTGAGTGACGGAGAAGAAATTAACATGTCACTTACAATCTGTACTCCGATCCATCTTCCTCTCCGAGACGCCGACATGTGTGTGTGAGTGCAACCGTGGGCGACGACGTCTTCTGCCTTCGCCGCCCTTGCTGCCGTCGAGGAACCGGCTTCTTTTTAAATTGCCAAGTGCAGTCACTTGAAACGCCAACTTTATCGCTGCAGCCACTGTTCGACGCGTCAGCGGAACATCAGACGAGGAGTTTGGAGAATCATTTCCTTCCCGTGTGTGTGTGTCACATTTTAGACAGATGGAGGGAAATACCTGCCTCACAATCTTTAAAGTAAAAACGTTCACTCCGAGGTCAACAACGCAGGGAGTTTGGGTCAAGCACATATGGTAGTGCATCATGGGAAATCACGGCCTACTTTGGCTCAAGCACCGGTGATTAAAAGTCCCTCACATCCTGAACATCAGAGCCTAAACATTTGTGACGAACGATCAGAGCTGCCCATGAACACACGCTCAATAATTCAGACTGTGAATATTAAAACATTTAGACCGGCCTCGGCATATTAATGCGGCCCGTGGATGTAATATTCATGTCCGTCTTAACATGGACGTCTCAATTAAAGTGGAATGAGCTCAGCGCTGCGATTGATGCTCCAGATTCTCTCTGGATGGAGACAGGACAACGGGAGGAGAGGAGACAGTGAAGATGCTTCTCTTCCTGGATAATGACGGTCCGATGGAGAATCATGCCAATGGAGCGATTCATAAACAAAGTGAAAGATTCATGAGGAGAACATCTCTGAGTGGATGGAAGGAAGGAAAAGTTCAAGTTAAGGATCAGATTGTAGTTTCACATGTTTTATTAACTACATTACAAGACGGCCTAACATTATCCTTTTTCATGGCAACAGGGTGTCATTGCTTCCAGCTCCCACACGGCTCTTTAGTTGGTAAAATCCTAGATTTGCTTCATCCGGATCCACCATCTTGAGCAGATAGCCCACCCTAAATGTGCAGAAGATGTTAGCCTACTTTATTAGCTCGTGTTTGATATCTTAACACTACATTCCTTTGCCTATAGCGAAGTTTCAGGCCTCTTCCTGCGCTCCTATAAACCAAACCTGACCATCTCCTCCTGTTTCTTTCAAAAAAATGCACCCCTGCCACCAATTTTTATTTCTTCTTTCCTCTTCACCTTAGGGCCCTAAAAAGGGTGTCCATTGTGCCTGGGAGCTATGGCAAATCCCTAGCCTTGTAGAGCAGACAGACCTGCCTGATTCTGAAATCATGCATATCCATCTTGCCAGCCTCCATTGTCCAATGACTTCACTTGGCTGGAATCTTATCAGCCCAATCAGGGAAGAGAGGAGGGAGCTGCGGGAGCAGCGGACGTGACGACAACAGGAAGTGACTGCATGTTTGAAAACAATGGCAGCTTCTGAAGCGGTCTCAAGATCTGTGTTTTTTTTTTAATTTTTTTTTTTTTTGCGGCTAACTGTTGTTAGCTGTTAGCCCTAGCAGCTAACAGTTAGCCACTAGGGCTAATGGCTGTTAACTGTTGTTAGCCGTTGTTAGCCGTGCTCACTGTGGCTCAGCGGCACTGTCACTGCCTCTTGCCCTGGGAATCGTGAGTTCGATCCTTGGGAAAGGAAAGGAGGTTAACTGTTGTTAGCCGTTAGCCGCTACATGTAGCCGCTACGTATGCTACGTCATACATAGCAGTGTTGCTTGATGTGGATTGGTCTGTGATGAGTGTAACGAGCCGAACGATCGTCCAATCACAAGCTGCTGTTGTTTGAAGGTTCTGCCCCTGAAAACATTTTCGAACGGCTCCTTCCCAGATGGATTAGTGAAATATTTCCAATATGAAACTGTCCATCTGGCGTGTCAGGTAAGCAAATCCCCACGAAGTTCCCCAAAATTCCTGTAAAACATTTCAAATTCATCCTTCCAACATTATTAATAAATATTTATCAAATTCATCATGCTGATGGTAAAACTTCAGGTTTGCAGTGATTTCAGATGTTTCCAGAACATATTTTTAAGATTTTTTTCCACTTCGATTTTACAATCGATTTTAGCAGTCCCAATCCCCAACTTCACACAGGAACTAGATGGGGCTTGGCTTCCCAGTACTGTGCTCTAATGTTTATCGTGGCTGCACAGACAAGCTTAAAATAGAGCTGCTTCAGTTCGACTTGTCTGAGTCGATTCAGAATCTGAGAGATAAATAAGTGGACTGATGAATGGATTGGATTGGATGGACGGAGCCTATTTTAACATCTGTCCAGTCACAACTTATGGAAAGCTGTTTAGCTAATTCTGTCATATTTACAGAAATGT
Organism: Cetoscarus ocellatus; assembly: GCA_037902135.1. NCBI lineage: Eukaryota > Metazoa > Chordata > Actinopteri > Labriformes > Labridae > Cetoscarus > Cetoscarus ocellatus. Next base: position 207,290 of record JBAMNC010000947.1, on the reverse strand, counting down.
TAATACATACCGTCCCTGAAAAGAAATGAAAAAGAAAATAAATGGATAGATGCATCGGTAAATGGATGAGTATGAGTTGATGGATAAAGGCATAAAAGGATGCAAAGAAGATGGATGATAGCAGGATGGATGGCTAATGGCTGATAGATGGATCGATGCTTAAGTGGATAGATGTTGGATGGATGACGGAGGAATCATTGGATGATGCAGTGGATATGAGGGAAAGCTACATGGGTGATGGATTGAGGAATGGATGGACAGATGGATGGATGAAGGGTGCCTACACAGATGGATGGTTGGACAAATAGATACATGAATAGTTTAAACCAGTGGTTCTCAACCTTTTTGGGTTACTCCCTTCTTTGTGTAGCTGTGCTTATCTTATCTTCTTCTTTGTTTGTTGTAACACTCACTTAATTTCAAGTGCTAACCTGAACCATGCAAGTTAAAGAGTTTTCCTACAACAACTTCCATATGATTCATAATTAAATCATTTTTAAGAAATGGATGGTGTATGCCCACTGAAACAGTAGGGGGCTCGTAGTTTGAAAAGGATGCAGATCGTGTTAAATTTGGTTGAGAAACACTGGTTTAAAGGATGAAAGGGCACAACATAACAGATAGAGATGGAAGGACACATGAATACTGTAGATCAATAAATGACTGAAGATAATGGAGGGATGAATGGATGGATGGTTCATGAGTGAATAAATGGATCGATAGATATTTGGATGGATGGATGATGGATGGATACATGTATAGACAGACAGACACAAATGAATACCTACATTACTTGATGAATTAATTGACTCATGCATGGTGGATGTACAGGTGAGAGGTACATGATGGATGGACATATGGATGGATAGACTGAAGTAGAGATTGAAGGGTAGAGTGCTCCGCAGATGGATGCAGTGATAGATGGATAGATTGATGGATTGACTGATGGACAGATGAAAAGATTTATGAGTATATGGATGGACTGACTGATTGGATAGGTTGATGAACAGATGGATGTTTAGATGAACTGATATATTGATGGACAGATGGATGGCTACAATGATGGATGGATGAATTTAGGAGGTTTCTTTCAGTTAACTTGTCTTTTTCTAAGATTTATGAATGCTTCATAAGACTTTTGTTTTTCTTTATGTTTTACACACTTTCAGAGAGATAAAGTTAGAACTTCCCTTCCTGTCAGTGTGTGTGTTGGTGTTTGAAATGAAGGTAATATTTTGCTCTCTTGTTTTCCTCCCTGCTCTGCCTGAAGCTGTACCTGGGGATGGAGCGCTCCAACACAAACATCTGTCTCCTCCTTTTTTAAAACCCCATAACAAACACAAAAACGCCTCCACATTAACACCATCTTTAATATCCTGCATGCCTCCCCCACCCCCCTCCTCCCTCACGTTAACACAAATCACTCCCACCTTTGTAATCCTGTACCTGATAAAAAAATCACATTGAGGAGCAGGACATTATCCGTGGAATTACATCCAGTTAGTCTGGAGTTTCCTCTCTCCCTCTCTTTCTCAGCTCGTTTCTTTCAGCTCAGATAATCTCGTTTTAGAAAGTGTGATGCAGACGCCTCCGGTCTGCACGCGGACGTTCCTCCTGAACACAATGAGGAGGTTTTTCCTGCAGAGTGAGATAGAAATGGTTTGTAAAGAGTGAATCCTGCTCTCAGCGAGTGATTGATGTCACTAAATTAAAACACGGCGCGGTGCTTTACTTTATAAAGGATGCTGTAATCCTGGCTTGACAAAATGATAGACCGGAGCTTGTTTTACACGTGCTGCATGACAAACCTGAAGAGATGATTCTGTTATAATGAGCCTCCAAAGAAAAATGTTGAAAGTTTTAATTAAGAAAGTTTACTTTGAGAAGTTTGGCAGGAGTTTGAAAGCATCACTGATCAATCACAGATTATCTCTGCGTACATTTAAGACCACTCTGATGTTTGTTTTTTTTAAGATTTAGAAGATACACTTTGTCAAACGGAACATGAACGTTTGTTTCATCACTTTTATTCAGGCTACAGGAGGATTTTTAGGGACTGCAACATAAGTCACTTGCATGCACTAATTTCTCTGCTCTGTCCCGCTTTTGGAAATCATGTGGCTGTTAAATCTTAAATATATCTATAGACTGTACCAGGCTGTGGCCCGATGATCTATTTGGTATCTACTGGATCTCTACAGTCAATGGTTTTGGCCAGGGCAGCACAATTAATTATGATTTTATCATTATTGCAATATGCAATTAAGAGCAGGAAGGTCTGAAATTATCGCAGTGGATCCCAAGTAACTTCTTTCACTGTTTAAAGGTATAATGGCTCTGCTTTCACACCTTTGATGCAGACTGAGGCTAAAACTGATTATAAACTACGTAGACATTCGTTTGTGCCAGTGTGGTGGACAGTTTCTTGGATTTTCTTCTCCTGCTGCAGCTTCAAGTGTTTAAAACAGAGAGTGAAACAGGAAAGGACACTAAGGTCATCGGACTAGCCTTGGTCCGGTGGTGAAGTTGCAGCATTCTTGCAGTTTTCACATGTTTTTTGAACTTTGTCAGGTGGACCACAGTCTGTCAAATGTTGTGTAATATCGCCAACCACCACTAGTTGGGGCTGTAGCTGCGGTCTTTCTTCCTACATTGTGGCTTCTTGTTGCACTATGACCCCAAATACAACCGGCTTTATGTATTAAAATCATTCAGTTCAAAGTAGTTCAAGTATATTCTGAGCCCTATAATATGATATAACTGCATTTACACTGTGCCAGGTAGTACTTCTATGTTGACTGGAGCAATGTGTAGCCATATTCTGCAATTGAAGACGTAAACCCGTTAAGAGGACCAGAGGCTTTTGGTGTGAGAAGTGCTTACATTCGCCACACTCTAAACATTGCATTAGCTTGCTCACTGTTGTGACATTTCTCCAAATTCAAGCCACAATGCACTGCTTTATGGTTCTCCTTTCCATTATGGTTCTTGTTTGGTTCAGATGGCTTTTACACCCATGGCTGACCAAAGTGGTTTTCTTGGACTCAAAACCAAGACCCCACCCGCTCTCACAACTCCTGATGTATATTTATTTTATAAGGCTGAACGATATTGGGAAAAAAAATGTATTCCAATAATTTTGCTCTTGCGATATATATTGTAAATTTTCAAGATAAGTTCATTCTCTTTTGTGTGCATTTTAAAAGTGTTCAAAGTTCATATTCTATGAGCAACCACAAATTTTAACTCCTACAGCCTTTATGTGCTCTGCTGAGTGTCCGAGGTTTTCACAGCACAGACGTTCTGAACTCTACTTTAGATGTTCATTGCAGACATTTATAAAGGGTAAGCTGCCACCAAATTGATCATTCAATATATTTCATTAGTCCATCTAGGCAGCAGTTAATATAAAGCTCTTGTGAAGGGGCAGAACCTTTCAAAGGTGTTAGCATCTAGGCTAATTTCTGCATGAGCACTTCCTGCAGTTGTCTTGCTCATAGCTCCACCTTCTCCTGCTCTAAAGGACTCTGATTGGCCCGTGCTGCTTTGGGCTGCTCCCAATCGTTGTAGACTGGAGCTTGGCAAGATGGATCAGCCTGATTGGAGGCATTGGATCAGGTAGATCCAACTGCACTGCAAAGTTACATAATGAGCATTTCTAAGATTAAAAAAAACATGAAAGAAAAAAGCAATCAGCTAAAAGCCTCCATTTAACATGGTCATTCTTTGAACTGAAACACCACAGAAGGAAACTACATGCACTGTAGCCTGCTGTCGTGATTTCAGACAGATTTTCATCCTAAAAAGACCAGTAAAAGAGCACATCGCTGGTTTTTGTTTCCATAAAAAAACACACATGGCAAGATGATTCTTTTCAAGTCATGCAACTGAAATTGCAACTGTAGTGTTAAAATGATAAGTTGTTCAGCCCTATCACTGACCAGTGTTAATCCACATTTCATGCCAAGTTTAAGCTCCATTCCTCATCTTCATTGGCAGAAACAATTATGGGAACTGATTCTCTCGGTCATAGTTTGAAACAGACATTTAAATCTGCTGCGTAAATCACAAAACTAGCTGTCTCTGATTGACTTTTTCCATATTCAGCCGAAAACAAACCTACAGGGGCGGCCTTGGGGGCCACATGTGGCCCTTCATCTCACTCAATGGGGTCAACCAATCATTTCCAAAAAAATTGAAAATTGAAAATATGAAGAAAACATGATCAATATGATTCATCATGAATAACCAGTACTACATATTGCACAATTTAGCATAGGTGATAAAATATTTCTTCAACCCTAGATTGCTGGTACATGTTTTGTTTTGTTTTTTACAAGTTTTAAAGAATTTACTTTGCTATGACTGTATCTCTAAATATCTTTCATGAAGCATTAAAGTACAATATACAGTATTAGTAAAAATTGGAAACAATAGTATAGGTACTATATTTGTGCTTAAAAATCTGGTAAACATTCATTCTTTTAATGCATAAAAGGAAACTTAAACTGGCTTTAATTATATGTCATGCTCATTTAACTGTGAATTTTTAATTGGGTTTGAGTTAAAATATATATATGTTGATATAATCCTTTTATGAAGCTTTATATTTGGTTTTTTTTGTTTATTTATATATTTTTTCCTCATTGAGAGTGCCTGACAATATGTAACAGCGTGGCCCTCAGGCACTGAAAAAAATATGCAACACTCTTGGTGATCAAAGTTTCCCCACCCCTTCTCTATAACAACCTACTTCCCTCTATCAAAACAGGGCCGCTTGTATTTTGGGGTTTTGGTTACTTTAAGGACAGGAGAGGGTCAGACATCACTAATTCACAAATGCATTTAAGGATTTAACACAAACATGGAGTCCCTCAGCTCTCTGCCTGAATATTTGACTCGGTCCGTGTCAGTGTGTGTGTTTCAGACCGAAGCAGGTCTACTGATATCACTGCAGAGCATCCATGAATCATTGAGAGCCTGAGCCCACGGCTGAGAAGCACCCACCCTGCTTCCTCCTAGATCCCTTTCCTCTTGACATATCCTTCCATCCTTCTCCCTCTCTCTCGTACATCTCTTCCTTTTCTCCTCGTTATCCGGGAAGACGACTGCTGCCAGGAGACGCTCTGCTCTCAGAGAGGTTGTCTTCAGTTTGAGAGAGAATCTTTAAAGAACATCAGCAGAGTCCTGAAGTCCACGAGGAGGAGAGGAAGAGTTTGGAGAGAGGTCAGGGAGGAGTGAGGCCGAGGATCAGACTACTGAAGTTTTTTTAATGTCGACCAAAATGTGCCCACAGCATCTCTAAGTTTTACAGCAGGATGTAAAATAGTCATAAAACTGAAACTACTGTCTGGTGATTACAAGTGCCCATGAGGGATGAAATCACCAGATTGTGAAAGAAGAGTTGTGGGTCATGAAGGTCTGGGGTGGTCTTTGTGGAGGAGTCATTCATATGAATCCCCTCATTATTGTTGTAGGTGCATGTCTTGTAATAAGTTTGGATCACAGAGCAAATGAAGGGGATGGGGGTCAAAGTGATGCATCAAAAGTGACTGCAGAACTTAAATTTCACCTTACTCAACTTGTTCAGAGATGGTGCCCAAGCTTAAAGGGATAGATTGAGCTTTTTGAAGTGAAAAAGACACAGCAACAGAGATAAGCTCTGTCCCATTACAAAAATAGTCATCACTGAGGCTATTGTTATGTATAGCTGCATTTGAGACCACCTACTCTGTGTAATTTAAAGGGTTATGTTTTAACATGTGAAGCATGTTGTCCTAAGTGTGTGGTGCAAAGAGGTTTGGGGTGTGTATTTTACTTTTTTGAGGACATATGCTCAGGGCATATCCAGGCACCAGGGGCAAAAAGGATGGAGCATGGGCCTTTTTTGTACATGGGTGTGTTCAGGGCGTAACATAAATTAAAGCAATCAGAGTGTCAGCTCTCGTCCCTTTTTTAATCAGGCTTAGTTTCAGATGGATTATTGAATTCCTCTCCTTTTACGGTATCACTACACTCCACGAACAAACACAACACTGTATGATATATGTTGATGCTCAGATTAAAGTTCTTTTTATTTTGAAGCATTCAATTTCCATATAAAGAGCTGCAAAAAAGCCTTGCTGTCTCTAAACTTATAAACTCTAAACTGAATTTATCAGCAAATGATCAGATATTACCACTAGAGGTGTGCTGCTCTGCATCCTGCTCAGTAAAGTGTGTTTGGCTCTCATAGATGTGTGCCAATCTCAATAATGTGTCCTCAAAATAGCAGAAACACTCTGACCACAGACTTCAGACTTTAGACCAGGTACGAGGGGGTTAAAAATTAGGTTTAAAGATCACTCATTTAATGCATCCTCAAGCGAGGAACACGCCAGCTTTGTGCCTGACCACTCCTGGTTCCAAATGGGGGTACATACTAATTTGCTATTTAGGCAGCGTTAGCACACAGTGTATAAATGACACCTTCATCAGGTGGAAATTAAGAAAGAGACTTGCACTTCATGCCAAAACAATCTGTGCCAGGCATACAATGAGGCCCATGGAAGAAATAACAAGCCAGTAATACATAATAAAGTGCGGCATAATTAAACAGCAATGTATCAGAGGAGTGTGAAAAGGGGCAACTTATTAATTAAAAAAAAAAACAGTATTAGCATGAAGGTAAAAGGTACATTTTATGTCCACTTTGTAAACAACAGTTAGGGAATTAAGGTTGAAGAGAAAAGTCATTTATGAAATAAAAAAAAGCTCCTTGTCAGGGAGCAATAATCATAATGTTGCTTAATTTGCCTTAAACACCTCAGAAGGAAATAGAACAAAAAGCACCCCGATGCCGAAGGACTGTAAGAAGCAAACAAAAGGAAACTGTGACCAATAAACCATAGTACGGCAAAATGTGGGCCAAGTGTGTTGTTGAAATGTGGAAAAAATACAATAAGACCGTTAAAAAGGTCAGATGAGGTTTTGGGAGCATATCCCAGGTTGGCACTTTTCCATTCTTCATTCCTGAAGAGTTGTCTGCACCGCCATCAACGATTACCCTATAACATTCGTAGGTGTTTAAGTTAAAGAACGCAAACCCTACGCTGCCCCATTTAAGCTGCTTTGCCAACTGCCATAACCAGCATTAAAAAAGGTATCTTGCATAATAAATCTAAGGATCCAATCTGAGGTTTTAAGGTATCATACTCCCAATAACAGCTTTGATCGATGGATTAAAAGAAGGATTAATCAACCAAAAACCCTACAGAGATAATACTTTCAAGCCTGACTCTCCCTGGTGCAGAGACAAAAGTACAAACTAAGGCATTTATCATGTTTTAATGTATTAAAAAACATGCCAGAGACACTGAAAGGAAATATGTAAGAAACATGGAAAAAGGCAAACAGGAGGCAGGATGAAGAAGTTGTTAGTTTAACTGAGAAAAGAGAGTCAGGACCCAGACGAGGATTAGAGTAACAGGGAGAGTCTTAATGTGTGACCCAGAGCTCCTGTTAATCACTACATGCTCTGCTGCAGTAAAAACAGCCGACCGTGATCACCTCTGTTAGATTTAATTAACTACTCAACACTTAACGACCCTGATAACAGCTCGAGAGGCAGCGAGGCCAACTGGATACACACTCGCACACACACGTCTGTGAAGTGATATTTCATCTGTGTGTCCGTGCAGCACGTAAACAAAGACACTGCTTCTAAATCACACTTTTCCTTCTTTAACCGAGTGTTTACCAGCTCCCTGTGCTTGGTTTACTGTTTTCAGATTCTCTTCCCTCCTCATTAAAAACCTCATCAGGGAGCTGTTTCAATTAAAATGCACAGAGGGGGGAGGCTGGTGTTCCCTGGAGACTCCCCCACTCTGGGGAGGAGAGGTCGTCTGGAGGCTCTGCAGGTGAGAACACCTGCCTGAGGAGATGGGTCTGACGCTGCTGTTCAATCCTGAAGTGCAGCGTGAGGCCGAGTTTAATCACTTCTTGATCATGTTTCTTCCAGCAGTGATCTGTTACCTGGGCTGTAGTCTTCAGAGCTGAAAAATGAAACCAATGAAAAAGCTGCAGTTCCTCAAGTGTCCACTAGAGGCTGTCTGCTGAAGCACCAGCGGTCACATACACACTCCATGTTAAACTATCTCAGCAGAGGTGGCATTAGCTCAGCCCAGAGGGACTTAGGCTGGCGACTGGAGGATGGCTGATTCAAGGCCCATCTGAACCATGTTTGGAAGTTGGTTTGGTAGCTTGAGATGTGTCAGTTGACTTCCTGGGCTCTACCAAAGTGCCCTTGAGTAAGACTCTTCTTCAAGAGTAGCAAGTTATCACTCTGACATCTCTTCATCAGTGCATGATCATAGGACCTGTTTTTGTACTTCAGCCTGTCTGTGTGCAACATGCCTCAACAACTGAGTGTCAAGAAATTAATTTCCCCATGAGGGACTATTACTGTAATTTCTTGAATATAACACGCATTTTTTGCTTATAAATAAGCTCTAATTTTTTGGGTGCATATTATACATGAGGACAAGGGAAATACTTACCATATTTTGTCTCGCCAACATCGCAATTGCAACATTTCTGATACAAAAAGCCGAAATGTTCTCTTTCTCTGTGAAAAAAAACACATGCAAACACAGGGTGCTGCCATCTTGTAAGCAAGGGGACGCAAAACAGCTGCGATGTGATTGGTCAAAGACATTGGCATATTGATAGCTGCTCTCTGATTGGTCAGTACACTACGACTGAGCATGCTCCGGCAGAAATCGAGTAATTGCGCATGCGTGAAGCAAAAGGTGTTTCCACATTGAGAGAAAATCATGTACGGTATGTTTTGTGAAAATACTCAAATTTAATTGATTAAAACTTTGAATAAAGGTAATTTTTGAGTTGTCTGAGAGAGTAAGGTTTGGGGAAAATTTGGGCGTGTGTGTTATATTTGAGTACAGTGTTTTTCCAGGCAAAAATCGTGAAAATATGGGGTGCATGTTATAATTGAGTGCTTGTTACAATTGAGGAATTACAGTAAGTATGTCCTCTTTTTTTTTTTTTTTTTTACTTTATTTTGCTTTGATTTTAGTCTGAATAGTTTGTGTCCTTTTGTTCTCACTGTGAGACCAAAAATGCAGAATTTTTGCATAAATTGCCCATTTTGATTTAATTCAAGGTTTTTTTCCTCAATGCCCCATGCAGATCTATTAGGCTGAGGTTTGTCTCATTGGTCTTAGCAAAACAGCAACGTGAGTCTAACCTTGCAGATACTGGTCCAGAGGAATTAGCAGTCTAGGGTGTATTCACACTTGGTCTGGTTTCCCTGCACCATAATGAGTTTTTCCAAGTCCCCTGCTGACCTGCACTCACACTGCTCTTGGTCAAACCGTGCCCAAAGATGGCTACCTCATCATCATGGCAAAACGCACAGATGTATATCATCATGAGGCTTCTTTCAAGGCCTTAGAGGAAGAACAACAGATAACGTCACTCAAGCTTTACTGCTTTACAGTTTGAGGTCTAAATCAACATACATATGTAAAACTTCCTTCTTCCATCTTTGTGACAAATCAAAACTCCACCCCTCGCTCATCATTGATGCAGAGAAAATAAACCAGGTTGGATCACTACGACACACTCCTCTCTGGAGTCCCTGGCAAAAGCCTTCAAAAGCTCCTGCAGTTCAGCTTTCTGGCTTCCCATTCGCTTAAGGATTGACAGTAAAATCTCAAATATGCTTGGGCACGGCACAAATGGTCTGTTCACTGACAATAACTGCAAAAACTTCAGTGTATTGATGATATTTACACTTTGAAAGGTTCAGCTTTGTTTGAATTCAACATCTGAGTGCCACACCTCAACCTGAGGGACTCCACCAATACTGAACCACAGTTTGCCTGAATCATTTAAAAACACACCCATGAGGGCCAGAAGAGAAACTCCATAATTTCACCACAGCAATTTTGGGCCTTCATCCCTCACTCTGTCATTCAGTCAGTGACAGACTTTTCTTTACAGGGATGCAGCCAAACTCTGCTGCAGTCCAGCCAAAAATCTGGGGGCGGAGGGGTGCCAGGTTTTATCAAGGACGAAGGATCAGAGGAATGAAAAATAAAGATTATTTTTTCTTACTTTAAAATCTGAGTCCAACAGTGATGTAGGAGTGTAATGATAAATTAGTCGCTGCTCTTTTAAGAGTTCAGTGGTGGACTGGGAAAACTCTGAGGGTTTGCCATGTGCCAAACCCTTTCCTTACTGGAGAGGGGACACTTATTTTTGCATATGCACCTATAGTCTGTGCCCCTTCAACTGCTCTTTAATGCTGATAGTTAATCAGACGATCACATGGCAGCAACTCAGTGCATTTGGGCATGTAGACATGGAGCTGCCGAAGTTCAAATTGAGCCTCAGAGAAGAGAAATGCAAAAATAGCAAATGCTATACATTAGTGTACATGGTGCCAAACTCTCTGCGTAAGTAAAAGAATTGTGGGGAAAAAATAACCACAAAAACATCTTATAGTCATCACATGCTACAAACAGTTTGTCTACAACAACTCACTCTCCGATGCCAAGCTGCTTTGATTTTTTGAGACATGGTACAGCCTACATGTTCTTCCACCACCAGCACTGATCAGTTTGTTTCACAACAGGAAACAACTGCTACCAAACGGGATAAATTGATGATTTTTGCAGTAAATATGACGGCCATTGGATTTACAGAAGACAGAAGGGACCACTGCAATAAAGCACCTTTATGATGTAGCGTATGGAAAGCTGTTTTGGCATAAAATTGATATTGGTAATATCAACCGTAGCTCTACTAGTACTCAAATTTGGAGCACATGTACTCAATTTTGGTCAACTAGTGCACGAGTAGACATTAATAGTGAAGCAAACAGTGTCACTTGTACCAAGAGTAGACTTTTTTGGGTCTGCTTGCATGACTAGTAGACTTAAAAATGTTCACTAGTACTACTAGTAAGCCTTAAATGCTAATAAGGGGACGGGGAAAAGCAAATCCAGGCTTCCCATTGGCTTTTGGAAATATCACAACCAATCAGGGTGCAGGATTTGGTTGTCATCCCTCCTATTTGATTTGTATTAGGTATACTAGTACTACTAGTGAATATTCTGGTTTCAAAAGTACTACTTGAAGAGTAAAAACAATCTAGTAGAACTACTAGTGAGATATTTTTAGTTAACTACTAGTACTAGTAAACAAAAATTTTGTTTTACTAGTAAGGGTTTTAGGGCCAAGTGCAAGTAGACTTTACTACTAGACCTTACTAGTAAACCAAATTGTCTACTAGAAGAAAATTTTGTGCTACTAATGCTACTAATAAAGCTTTAAATTTTTACCAGTAACATTTATTTTTAAGTCTACAACATGTACTTCAAACGTGAGTACTTATAGAGCTGAGCTATGGTTGATATCACTGATATCAATTTGATGCCCAAATGGTTTTCCATAGTGATGCAGCAGGAGCTTCTCATCATGGATGTTCAGCTGAAAAATCTGCAGCATCCATGTGATGTTATCATGGAGATATGGACCAATATTTGACATATAGCATATATAATGCATATCGACAAATATCTATAAAAAGCATGTTGACAAATTTCCCTCTTTTCCTTCATGATGAGTAACTTTTGGTCGATATCTAAAGATAAAAAAATAAGGATCAGACTGGGAATACCAGCGCTGTTCTTCTAAAATTATGAGATAATTAAGACAATATCTCAAGAAAATGACTGAAATGTTCAAGTTTTTATGGCAAAACAAGGAAAAAGTGTTGGTCCACTGAAAGGCTCAGCACTAATTAACTTTTCTGCCACAGTTTCTTTTCTTCCAGTCAGATTTGCAGCCCTGACCCACCAGTCAAAATGGAGAGTGCTGCAAAGAATCAATCTGAAACTTCTGTCTTTTCTTTGAGCACCCTGTCATACCCAACAACTCAAACTTGTTTATAAAAGCAACAAGGCTGCGGTATTGATCCAGACAAAGTAATTAAAGTCCCAGCAATGAAGTTTCTACTTACAAAAGAAACAATCCGTCTTTAAACCTCCAAACAGACATGGGCAAATCACTCAGAGTCACTTCAATTGGAGCCTTAAATGCCAAAAAGGTAACAACAATCAAGAGACAGAAAAGAGGCACTTAAGAGGAAAGTTAAGATGCTAAAGCTGAGACGTCAAAGTTAGAAAAATGAAAAGTTCCTCTTCTTCTCACAGCCACGTCATGTCAGAATGTTTAAAAGCAGAGGCCTCGCTCTCCCCCCTCCCACACAAAGGGATTAAAATGCTCATTCCTGTAGATCTGACAGCTATAACTCCATAGACACAAGCAGGCGTGCGTCTACAACATTGATCTGGGCGCTCATATAGCCCGTGGTGATACATGGCGAGCATGTGAGAGCCTCGGACGGCCCACTCAGCTCAGCGGGGAGCCGAGGCAGAGAGACACAGAGCAGGAACAACTTGTTTTTTACGTTGCAAAGAGACACTTCGTCCACTTTTATTATTCATTCTCGCTCAAAACTGCTGCACGCACATGCTACATAAATCCACGTTTCCCACCACACTCTGATGTTTGAATTTTAGGGCGTCACACGTGCAGACCGGCCCTCTAAAGAGAGCCATCGTCACAGCTGGAGCACAAAAAAAGACGAGAAAGGAGGAGGGAGGAAGATCAAATTTGATGCAGAAAATGGGACATGATGGAGGAGGAAGTGGCTCAGTTTGGGGTGGGGGAGTGAGAAAGAGGGGGAGGAATGGGTGAGTAAAGAAAGGAGGGATAGATGGACAGATGAAGTGATGGAGGAGGGAGGAGGACAGCGCTGGGAGGCAAAATATATCTCGACTCTGACAATAAGGAGGATTAAAGACGTGACAGAGAGTAGCCTGCAGCGTCCTACTCACTGTCAGGGTGTGTAAGTGAGACCGTGTGTGTGTCCTAACACCACCTCACTGCATCCATCCCCAACCAACCACTGATTTTACCAGAGCTGACAGTCGGCTGTCATTAGGGCTGTGTAACACTCAGAGAATTAGTGCTTTGGAGGCTTCAACCAAAGAGCAATACGAGGCTCAGTTTAGCTAGAACCAAATCATTGCACAGGAACAAAGTATTTTGAGGCTTTTTGAGGGACACTCAAGCAGAGCTAGCTGGCCCATTAGGCAATATCGGCAAATGCTAAGGGTGCCGTGGACTCCAGGGGGCGCCACAAACTTAGGAAAAAATTCACCTTCATTAAAACTGCTTATTACATTTAACTCTTAAAATGGAAAAACTCTCATTGACTCAAATGTAAAGCAATGCCCAATTAATATTACTACAATTGATAATACCAAATAAGCCAATTGACAAATTACAGTATCTTATACATTAAAGACAATAGTAAAAACAAGGCTATTTGATTTCTTTTGGAAGCATATGTAAATCACAGATGGAAGGGGGCACTGCAGAAAGATGCTGTCGCCATCAAAAGGAAGCATCAAGCTCATAAACACATTACATGTGATGGACGATGGACACTGGTGTTCTGAGACGATACTTGACCACAAATTTATGCAACATGAAGAGGTAGTACAACCTGACTCGCTGACACAACAGCCCATAAAAAGTGTTTGGGAATGGGCAAAAACTTTCAAAAGCAAATCCATCAGGCGATTGGACAATCATTCTGTAAATCACATACATTAAGGGCCAATTAGATAATATATTAGGCAGGTGCTGCCGAAGTAATGTCCAAACTGTGAACCTCTTTGTTGAAAAAACTCTTGCAGAAACAAGTCAGAAGTGGAGCAAAAATATATTTTCTATTTAAAAATGCTTTCACTTTGTTTTTCATTTAATAAAGAAATGTGATCCAGATCCAACAAAACTGCTACTAATGCTGTTAGCATCTATGCTAATCTCTGTTCGAGCAGCCAAAAGCCATTGTCTTGCCTACCTTCCTCCTCTTCCTGCTCTAAAGATGCTGATTGGTCCTGCTGCAGGCTGAGCACAGTCATTGAAGATTGGAGCTTGGCAAGATGGATCTGAATCAGGTGTAACCAGCTGCACTGCAAGTATACTTGGTGTGTAAAGGTCTTGACAGGCAATGTATCTTCACCAAGGAGCTGCGTGCTTTTGCTGGTGTGCTGGTGCTCAGGCAGTTTTTTACATTTTAAAATGTATCTCTGCTAAAATGTCAGAGTAGCTTTGGTGGAGGATTGTGCTCAAACTTGTTGCCGCACCTCTTTCTCTACTTTTGCTCTTTCTGTGTGAGATTCTGCAGTCAGTGTATGGTTCATGTCTGTCAAGTTTTTATTATTTTGCAGATTCTTGTCTCGTATTTTCTGTTTTATTTTGAAATTACTGACTCTTGTATGCTGAGTGTTCTTCCTACGTCTCTTATCACCCCTCATTACCTCCGCCAAGGAGGTTATGTTTTTGCCGGCGTGGGTTGGTTTGTTTGTCTGTTTGTTTGTCTGTTGGTTTGTTTGTGTTCCAGATAACTTGAAAAATTATGGACAGATTTGGATTAAATTTTCAGGAAATGTGTGGAATGGGATAAGGAAGAAATGATTAGATTTTAGGACTGATCCAGATCACCATCCGCATCCAGGAATTTTTTTAAAGGATTCTTTAACATTGCAAGACCATTTTCGCCAAAGTGGACTGAAGCTGCTTGGCCAAGGCCTGCTCTCTCTGAGTGCTTTTCTAGTTACTCCTTGTATTTAACCTTTTGTTTCCCCTTGCCTTGTGCCAGGTCGTCGCACTTCCAAGTCTTCATCCCAGCACTCTACATAGTCATGTCTTGCCGCTATAACCTTATTTGTTTTCTGATCTAGTCTTTTGCCTCTCGCCTTTGTCTAATTGCTCTTTTGTGTACCGAACCCTACCTGTTTTACCAATAAACCAATTTGCCTTTTTTCAACTGGAGAATTATTGAGCATTTCTGTTCAGTTCTTGAGCCTTGTTCCTTGACAGTGTGATGATAAGTAGATCGGACTTTAGGTATTCAATCAAAAAAACGACATAAAGACCCAAATTAAAGCAGACTGGAGTAGTGATAAAGCCTTAGGAAAAATCTTCAACACTCGTGGAGGCTGGAAATCATGAGAATAACAGATTAATCACGTAATAACAGCTACAAGATGAATTAAAGAAATAACAACTCTCATGGTCCTCAGAATGCTGATGTGGATGACCAGTTTGCAGCGGGTGATAAAGTCTCATAAAAAACTAGTTTTTCCAAACATCACAGGTGTTTCCAATGTTGCATTTGAGCTTCTGCTAACATCATTAGTTCCAGCTGTGCTGCTTCAGCTCTGACAAGTCAAAGACTTTGCCGTGTAAAAGCTGCTAAATTATTCTGAGAGTAAAATACAAGATGAGCAGAATTATGACGAGGACGGAAAAAACTGACAAAACAGTAAGAAACTCATTGAGCTCTCATGTTCAGAGATATCTGTGTCAAACTTTGAATCTTTTCTTAGAAAAAGGATTGAAATGTTTAAGCTAACATCCCTCTCATGACAAAAAAGAGGCAACATTCAGTTAAACAGTCATGCCATATATTTGTCATCGCTGAATTGGTTTCATGCTACTAAGCCTTCTTAGCATTGATATTCTATACATCACTCAGTGAGACGCTGAAAAGAAGAGGTGTAAATGTGTTTCTGCAGCTCCAGCATGTCACACAATCCAAACAAATTTTTATCAAAGAAATTCTTAAAACAAGACGTTTTCTAAGTAACAGAGGAGATATGTTATTTTGGTAGTAAATTACAGGCTTGTTTTTGTCACTATAAACATAATTATCATGAAAAAAGGAGGCATGTTGTATCGCTTTAAATCCACCCAGAACAAAAAAAATTATAAGTCAACTTAAACCACCAAATTAAACTTCTTTATGATTAGTTTAGCTTAATGTTTCTTATGCCTCAGCATTGTTTATAATTGATTATATTCATTACTTGGATGTAAAACTTGCAATGATGGCAGTCTTTGTGCTGCCAATATCCTTCATTTTCCCTGTCCCTGATTGTCCCACCTCAGGACGTACAGTTTGCACCCTTGTGCCCTTAAACTTCATCACACGTAGACACCTATGAATAAAGCAGGGTTAGCAGATGAGTCTATAGGAATGATGAACGGCGAAGTGCTGACCAGACATGTGCTCCCAAACCTGACCTGATATGCAAGTGTCCTAACTGACTACAAATGGCACAACATGATTCTATTTTTTCTCCGTCACATTTCAGCAGTGCCAACAGGGACGAGAAGCAGGGAAAGAGCAATTTGCAGAGGTGTTGGAGGGATTTCGTGGTTAATCTTTTTAACATGGTGGTGACTGGGGACCATTTATGGATTAGGTAAACAAAGTAATTTACTTTCACTTTCAACACTGTGGGAGAATGTTTGGCTCACAGAGAGCTGATGAGCCTTTGAGATCACCCTCACAATCCAAAGCACTTCGTGTCCTTTCGTCTAGCTGTACATTAAAATGACTCGCTGTTCTGTTTCTTAGGAGAGGCACAGGACAGGAAACTATGTTTTCGATGGAGGCAAATTGCCTGCAAAATTAAGAATGGCTTACAAATGAACAGCTCACTCACAACTGCGAATCTATTCTCATCATTCACTCATCATTCGCTGTTCAAAAGACTTGACTCGTTCATGAATGTCATATCTCTAGCGCAAACCACTGCAGAAGTAGGTCAACAAAATAAAGCCACTATTTATGAGTAGAAGAAGATAATATGATGATAGGAAAAACTCACAACAAGCACACAAGACCATTTAGAGTTGCTGAAGAGTTTATCTGATGACTATAGGCAGAGGCAGGCTAACACTTCCCATTGACTCCCTGTGTTTGAGATAAGCTAGTTAGTGGTGGGAAAGTTTGGTCCGTCTCTTCCTTGTTACTGCACGCACAGTTGAAAGAATGGTGTCTACTGCTCATCATTGACTCGTGAGTGAGGCAAGAAATGAAAAGAAAAAAAAAAAGGCATATCTCTTTAATAACCCTGTTGGTCAAAAAGAAAAAAAGCGATTTGGGGAACAATGTGACCCTGACTTATCTGTTAAACAGCCTCTTATGGCCAGAGGAAAGCAAACTGGAGGCCCTTTACAAGTCTTCATCTATAAATTACGTTGGTATGGGGGCAAAGACAGTTTACATCCTCCTTTATTAAAACAATATGTTTTGTTTTCATGCCTCAGTCAACTTAATCAATGCTATCTCAACCCAAAAAGGAAAGATGCAGCCAAACCTCTAAACAGATTATTACATCCCACATTTACCAAAAGCAACTGAACGCACCGGCAACAGAACATCCTGAAAACCATCCATGTTCATGTTGCAAGCTACTTTGCCAAATATCACTGGATTTGACCAAACAGGGAGCAGATTAATTAGCTCTCATGTTGTACTGCTCTTTCACCGCGACCTTCCTGTGACCTCTGTTCCTCTGGTGTGCCTGACTCTTCACCCCCTCGTCTCTCTGTAGAGAAACAGATTGTAGACATGTTGGCCCTCAGCACGCCTGATGTAACTCACAGCAGGTCACAGGACACACACACAGATGCAAACGCACACACACACACACACACACCCACCCCCACACACACACACACACAGTTTGGTGCTTACAGCCTCATCTGTGGCCTCTTTCCCTCTTTGATACCAAACAGTTAACACCAGTTTATCTGAAAGAGCCCATGTTGTCCAAATACACTGCCTGACCAAAAAAAAAGTCACCGCCTGGATTTAACTAAGCAAATAGGTACGAGCCTCCTATTGGAGAATTACTGCTTGGGCAATTATCTTTCAGCTGGCAACAAGTTAATTAACTCCAGCTGATGCAATGAGTAGCTTCTCATTTCTTAAACAACCATGTGGAAAGACACATCCTGTGGTTGTGGAAAAGATGTAGTCTGTTTAAGAAGGGTCAAATCATTGGCATGCATCAAGCAGAGAAAAAAATCTCAGGAGACTGCAGAAACCACTAAAATTGGGTTAAGAACTGTCCAACGCATTATTAAAAACCAGAAGAATAGTGGGGAACCATTGTCTTCAAGGAAAAAAATGTGGTTGGAATAAAATCCTGAATGATTGTGATTGGCAATCACTTAAAGCAGCACTGCAGATCTTTTGAGCCTTCAAATATTCTCTCCAAAGTCTGCTCAGTGGAGCTCGGCGCTGTAAAAGGGAGAATGGCCCCCGCCCCCTTCCCCCCACAGCGCTTCCCTGCTCTGTTTAGGGGCTATGTAACTTTTGCTCCCGTGACGGGGACACATATTGCGAGATGCTGTGAGAAGTGCAAACTGCTTTACGGCACTACGTGAGATTTGGCTTCCAGCTAAAGAAGCTGGTGTTTTGTATGCAGTAGTAGCAGCCATGGCATCCGCAAAGCGTGTGAGGAGGACTCTTTCTCCAGATTCAAGGGCCAAAAAGAGACTATCGGACAACGCAAGGAACAAAACTAGAATTAACATTGCAGCCCATTTTGTTGTGTGGTGAGAGCGTCGGGAGATGGAAAATTACAAGAGGGATGCCGAGCTTGCAAAGTTACTGCTGGAGAGGTAAGTTATGTTTTTGTTGGGTTTTCCCCCGTTCAACACTTGGTTTCAGTCGGTGGTTGCTCCGTAGCATTGCATGCTTTTTGTAACTTGGTGGACCTTGTTTTGTCACTAAATGCTACCAGCGGTTATTTGCCGGCGAGTTTCTCAGATTGCTGGAGATATTCATGGTGCCGTGATGCTCGGTCATTCACTATTTCACTATTTCTTCTATGTCTTCGGACGTCCTGTCGACTCGCTTCTCCCGGCTCTGTATGTCAACAAATGCACGTTGCTGTGAGGCGCTGTGTTACGACAGTGCAATTACACCCAACGACCAGAGCGGCCCCTCGAGAGCAGACAAACCTGAATCTTACATAGTGGGGCTTTAAAGTTTGGCCAAAACAAATAGAAGAAAATCAACAGTAGAACTCAGGGGTATGTTTAATAGTGAAAGTAAGAGCATTTCCACACGCACATTGCAAAGGGGACTCAAGGGATTGGGACTGAACAGCCGTGCAGTCCTAAGAAAACCACTAAACAGTAAGGCTAACCAGAAAAAAAGGCTTCAGTTTGCTAGGGAGCATACAGATTGGACTCTGGAGGACTGGAAGAAAGTCATGTGGTCTGATGAGTCCAGATTTACCCTGTTCCAGAGTGATGGGAGCATCAGGGTAAGAAGAGAGGCAGGTGAAGTGATGCACCCATCATGCCTAGTGCCTACTGTACAAGCCTGTGGGGGCAGTGCTATGGTCTGTGACAAATCTTGTGACACTGCAGAAACTTATCGAAACAATGCCACAGCAAATTCATGCTGTAATCAAAGCTAAAGGCGGTCCAGCGAAATATAAGAGTATGTGACCTTGTTTTTTGGTGGCGACTTTTTTTTTGGCCAGGCAGTGTATGTCTCCTCCATGTGATAGAGCACTTCTATTTAAAAGACAAAACCAAAAAACACAGCTTCAGGTCTTCCCCCCTCTCTAAATGTTTATTGCACCAGTAGCTGCCTGAAAGGTCTTACCTCTCGCCTCGCCCCCCCCCCCCCCCCCCCCCCCCAACCACTGTTTCATCAGCAGTATAAGCCCTTTGGTTCCTGTAATATGGATGCAGAGTAGGGATGTAATAGGTTTCTCTTTACGAACACTGTAAATGAACATGTGAAATTTCTTTGAGATGACCAAAAATAAACTTCACCAATAAACGCGAAAATTTTCATTTGCTTACAG
This sequence comes from Cetoscarus ocellatus, assembly GCA_037902135.1. Taxonomy (NCBI): domain Eukaryota; kingdom Metazoa; phylum Chordata; class Actinopteri; order Labriformes; family Labridae; genus Cetoscarus; species Cetoscarus ocellatus. The sequence continues at coordinate 187,527 of JBAMNC010000947.1, read as the reverse complement.
CATTTAGTGTCCATGCCAAAGCTTATTATATTATACCATGTCCATGGTTTTTTATATATATATATTATATACATATATTTATATATATGACCATTACCATTGTTTCCAAGTACAGTTTTTATTATATTTGTATGCCTCATGGAAGTTATTTAGAGATACAATCATAGCAAAGTAAATTATTTAATGACTTGTAAAAAAACAAAGCATGTACCTGCAATCTAAGTTTAGTAGAAATATTTTATCACCTATCCTAACTTGTGCATTATGAAGTACTGGTAACTCATGATGAATCATATTTAGCAGTTGCTGTGTTTTTTCATATTTCTAATTTGGCTTTTTTTTTTAAATGATTGGTGGACCGCATTGAGTGAAGTGAAGGACCACATGTGGCCCCAGGGCCAGCAGTTGCCCAACCCTGCATTATATTATATTCATTTTAGACTTCATATAAAAGCAGTATATACTTGTTTATTGCAATGAATTAGCACCTTTAAATTGGCTTTAATTTTGTGTTTCGCTCATTAAATTTAGCTTTGCTGTTTTGTTTAAACCTGTAAATATTTATGTCAAATCAAATAAACACCAGATATTTATTGTTTTAATTAATTACACCTGTAATGAAATTCATTACAGGTGAATTTCATTATCTATTGATCGTGTCCTTTAATTTGTAACATGCATGACATGACCTGGAATCAGAATTAGGAGCTGTAAAGAACCAGAATTGGAACAGGAATCTAAACGAGAGCCGACCCAAATGGCTGCATGTCTCTGCCTCTGTGTGTGTTTGTGTGTGAGGAACAGCTCTGATGGTGTAATTGCAGGTTAGCAGAGAAATCAGTGAGGTCTCAGCAGAGAGTGTGTAAGGATTAAGAGATCACCACGGCTCTGATCTGCACACACTGTTAACTCTGCACACACCAGTGTTTCCTGCACAAATCAAACACATACACACACACACACACACACACACACACACAGTTTAACGTCTCCCCACACACTCCACCGAGGGCCCAGTTGGGTTCAGTTCGCTCGTGTGTGTCCAAGCATCCTGTGAATCCTGGACGAGGACGCTGTGGCATCCCAGAGCCCATCTGTGGGACACAGAGGGGGGACATCTGTCCATCTGACACACACACACACTGATTGAGCTTCATGAAAGAAACAGCGAGAGGACACTGAGAATCGCTCGACGTGCAGACAGTTTCCCGCTCAGTGAGCCTCACAGCCTCTTCATTCACACTCTCACACTCATCAGCATAAATAAAGTCTCACTCTCTCATGATGACGATGGTGTATACAGTATATCAGAAACAGATGTTGGACATTAGGGGAGGGCAACTGGCGGCTACATGATGTAAATGTAAAGAAAACATGACAAAGCCAACAATAAAATCATGAAAAACACAAAAATTTTAATTTTAAAAATTAGCAAAAAAGTTGATCCCTACAAAAAGCTGGAAGAAAAAAGTATTGAATTTTTCGTTAAATTCATGTTTTTGCATCACTAAATGCAATTCAGATAAGAAAATAAGTAAACGAAGCCATAAATAAATCAACACAAGGCTCAACAAAAATGACAAAATGATGGGAAATAAACAACAAAATGATCAAACAAATAAAAAAGCAACAAAACTAGCAAAACCATAACAAAATAAGAATCACTACTAAAATAATAAAAAAAGTAAAAAAAAAATGCACTTAAAAAAGAAATGTGTAAATAAATCCTTTTCAATAAATGAATAAATAATTTCAGTCATTTAGCTGCACTAATTCCCCCTTAAAAAATATGGAATTAGATTTATGTAAATACTATCAAACAAGACTTCATCAAGTCTTGTCATAATGCAAGACTTTATGAATTTAGCAAACAAAAATGAACTATAAAAATCAAAATAAAATTCAAACAAAACATCAATTTAATCTTTCAAAATTATTTTAGTTTATTTGTTCAACAAAACACTTTTTCTTATTTCTGATCAGAATAATGTTGGTTCCAACTTTTTCTGTTTTTGTGCTCCAAACTTGTTCTTTCCACTTCCTGGTTTTTGTTTGACTTGTTCTGACTTTGGGAGGGGCTTAGGAAGCTGCCTGCTGATTGGCTACTGAGTTTTGCAGTGAAAACTCAATGGACTGGAGGAAGTCACAGGCTTGGAGTCTCTGGCCGTCTGAAACGTGGTCCCCTAGTTTTCCCTGCTGACATCTGACGAAGTACTTCGTAAACTAATTGTAAGTATATGAGGTTAGTCAGATTATCTTTAAGATGTTAGCTTGTCAATTGTATAATAACTAATAATCTGAATCTTATATGAAGTTAAGAATCATACAAGGCATTGCTCTGTCATGCTAAGATAGCATTCACCTAATGCTAATATTAACCTGTGCGCTTCAGACAGGCAGTGACCTCTTCCTGTCCATTAAGCTTTCACTCCTAAACTGAGTAGCCAATTAGCAGGCAGCATCATAAGCTCCGCCCACAGTGAGAATGGGTCAGAATTGCAAACAAAAACCAGAAAGTGGAAAGTACGAGTTTGGAGCACAAATTACGGAGCCCCGGAGGTGTCAGGGTGCAGAATATTTTATTAAGGCCAGGGAACGCCTTCTATAGTGTGGGCACGCATTATTAAAGCGTTCCCTCACTATAATATAGTGAGGGAATGGGATAAATAAGGCGTTCCCTCACTATAATAAAGCGAGGGAACGGGATAAATAAGGTGTTCCCTCGCTTTATTATAGCGAGGGAACGCTATGCTGTTCACGCAACCGAGCTGAGACGAGCGGCACTGTTTCCGTGAACAGCATGCATCATCTCAGATCACAAGTGCTCATCAAGAACATAGAGGTGTGCTCAATTTATTATAGCGTTCCCTCGCTTTATTATGGCGAGGTAACGCTTTATTTATCCCGTTCCCTCGCTTTATTATAGTGAGGTAACGTTTATTTATCCCGTTCCCTCACTTTATTATAGCGAGGGAACGGTATAATAAATAATATAGACTGTATGGACTATACAGTCACTATAATATAGTTCCCTCACTATATTATAGTGAGGGAACGCTTTAATAATGCGTGCCCACACTATAGAAGGCGTTCCCTCGCCTTAATAAAATATTCTGCACCCTGACACCTCCGGGACTCCGTACAAATACAAAAATGACTGAGCAAATGAAATTACGATCATTGCGAAAAACAAATGTGCATAAAATAAAATAAAAAATGGTTGAATCAATTTTTGTTTGCATTTGTGTCTTTTGTTATGGTTTATATTTGTCTGCTCAGTTCATGAGGTGTTGTTTGCTTTGTGAAAAATCTTGTTTGTTTATATAGATTTAAATCTAATTCCATAATAAATGTCACATAATAAATGTATAAATACAAATATGTGACAAAATAAGCCATCACACAGACTTCACAGTACAGTCCGAAGACTTTGCCTTCCTTACAGATATAAAAGTTGAATATCTCATGTCAGGCAGACACTTCATAAAAATAATTCGTGATAAATCTGCTCCTCTCGTCCTCTTTTCTTAACCAGCAAATCTTCCATCTTCCCTGAGGTGATCACTGTCACCAGCAGCTGCTTTTCCCACAAACAATCGACACCATCACACCAACTTTCACACATTTAGCCACTCTGTCCATCCATCTCCACTCTGCATCTTTACATCCTTACATCCATCCTTACATCCATCCTTACATCCGTCCCCGCGGCGGTAAAATCTGCTTGTTTGCAGAAATCTCACACCTCAAGGCCTCTGTCAATAACACACACACACACACACACACAGCAAATCTCTGTCTCCTTCCTGCTTTAATAGTAGACAGGAAGACGACAGAGGAGGGTGGAGAGGAGACTTTTGGGATGACGAACGCTGGATAGGAAGACAAAAGAGGAAGACAGAAAAGAAGATGTGAATAAAGAGATTCAACACCGTCAAACAAAGACGGGAGAGGGGAGAGAGGGAGCTGTTGGGACAAACAGAGCAGAGGAATCACACGCAGGATTAGTGACAGATGAATCGTCAAGTCCCTCGGTCCTGCTCTCTCCTCCTCTTCCAAGTCTTTGCTCTCTAATCAGAGAGACAAAACTGATCCTGGACCTCCAGAGAGAGGCAGTGCCATGTCAGAGAGCCTCGATTCAGATGATTTAAGCCCAACAAGGAGAGTGATCAGACTGTTTGTTGATTCAAAACTGAAGCATAGACACCGACAGGGGTGCTCTTCAGTGGAAACTCTACAGTCAAACTGGATCAAACAGTATACAGAACTTCAGGACTCTTGGATTATAGATCTTTCATTTTAATCACATAACCCTCGAAGTCTTCATCCCAGTTTCTTTCTGTGAAGCCTGGAAACTCACTTTTTAGTGACATGTTAGTGCTGCAGGTTTGAACTTAACTGCATGCAGCTGGCAATCATGCATCAGTTAGAAAGTCTGCAGAATGAAAAAGGTTTTCCTAAAGCCTAAAGATGTGTACCTCTACACATCTGGGCATCTTTCTTCACCATTTGGGCCACATTTTTGCAAAACATCAGTTAGAGGTATTTTATAAACGAAATGTAATTCCTTCTCTCTAAGAACCGTCGTCCCATTTAGTTGCTCATAGACATGCTGCTCTGTTAGTCTCCACTCTGCACCTCACTAAGCCTAGTGAGGTGCATGCTGGTGCTAGCCAGATGTGCTGCTAAAGTTAGACTGTTAGCTTGCTGCTTTGGTGATGTTTCTGTAGCACGTTTGGAGTTGGATTGGTAATCAGTTCACACAACCCGACCGCTCCCAGTTGCGTTGATTGACTGCAAGTGAGTTCAGATCTGGTATCTTCCCCCAGCACACTTGCAGATTTTTGTGCCAGCTAGCCGACTGTCGAAGTTCATCAGGAATTGTCTTCATCACCTGCTTGTTTACTCAGTACTTAAAATGCTTTGAAGAGGTCAAATATGCTGTCCTAACAGCCTTCTGTCATATCTGTCTCATCCTTTATTACAAAGAAAAATAAAACAGATTTAAAGATACAGATATGACAGTGTGTCAATCAAGAAGTGAGATATTAAGACCAAATTCTTCTATTAAACCAGACTTTAAATATCACTTCTGCTGACAGTAAAACATAAAACATATTTCTAACATAATTTTAGACAATTCAGTTTGATAAGGAATAGAAAAAAATTAACTTACATTTGTCTTAATATACTTCATTTTATAGAAGTTTAGGAACTCTCTTCTAGTTTATATTTCCAATTTTTTTTGTTCAAGTCAAATTACCAGAAAAGACCTCCCACAGTAAAATTTGAGCGTCTATCGAGCCTGAAGTTCTCGTCTCTGAACGACAGCCTGACTTATCACTGAATATTTATCGCTGACTGAGCAATGAGGCTCTAATTTCTACACGTCAGCAAAAGAAGGAGATAGGCACAGATAAATGTGTAATTATAAAAATGATTCTGATAACCCTCTAATTGGATTAAACTGGTCCTTTAAACGAACGTTTCTCTAATTTAACCACCATTTCAAGGTCTGAACGTCTGAGAAAAGAGCTGATTTTAGACTTCAGAGGAAAACTTTTAATGAAGGTTTCAGACTGAGGTGTAAGAATGAGTTCCTTATCTGAGCACTTACTGACAAATTATCCTGAAAACCTCTTAATCAGTCTCCCTGACGGCTCTCCACGAATTCATTCATTTAGATTTATCAACATTTTGTTCATCAAATGAAAGGACTTTAAAAATCACAGACTGTCACCTTCTAAAGACGGGCAGAAGTTTTTTAAAGTCTACATACATGAAATTCTTTCAATGGTTAAAAACGTGAAGCTCTTGAGGTTTTCCTCGCTGTCTCAAACTTTTAGGAGTGAAATATGAGGTGAGGATTTTAACGGCCTCTGATGGACTCCAAAATATTAAAAAAACTAGTTTTTTAGTCCCAGATTTACTGATTGATCTACTAAAATAATCAACTTTACCTAAAAATACTAAAAAGATGTGTTGCTATGTCATATCTTTTTTTTCTTAATCTGGATGTACAGACTGGTGAATTCTGTGAATGAAGTATCTTGAGAATGTTTTCATGCATTTTTTTTAATCAAACTTTACAAAAATGTTCATTCTGGTTCAAATATGAAGTTGCTAGAAACTCAAGCTCACATGCCAAATGTCAAGGTCATGGGGTCTCACAAAGTTCAGCCTTTGTTTATGAACTTAATCTCATCAACACTTTGAAGAATTTTGTCTAAAATCCACGCTGTTAATCACTTTGATGAAAGGATATATTCCTATGATTTTTAGGGGTCATAGGACAAAAGGCAAAATCATGACACCTCATGTTAGTTCCCTGCTTGTAAACCTGGGAATAATTTTAAAAAATGCTAAAAGATTGCTGTCTAACTTTGCACAAATATCAACCCTGACCAAAAGAAGAAACAAAATTCATTGAAATTAGATGGTCAAAGGGTCAGATGTCAAGGTTATTGGGCCCCATTTTTAAATTCAAATTGTGAACTTAATGTCCCAGGATCACTTTGTAGAGATTCTACACTCCTCCTTCATATCTCTCTCATTCAAGGACGGATGTTTTAGATTTTTTAAGGTCACATACCAAAAGTCAGGGTCATGTGGTCTCATGATCAGTCCTTGCTTATGAACTCAAGATCTCATCAACATTTTGAAGTATTTTATTCAAACTTTGCACCAATAACCACTTTGGCTAAAGAACATAATAATTTGATTTAAGAGGTCATAGATCAAAGGTTGATGTCGCAGAGTTTCATGTTTATCCTTTGCTTCTTAACTTGAAGTCCAAAGACCAATAAGAAGGATTTCCTTCAGTCTTTGGACACATAATCTCTGCCCAAATTTCAACTCTGGCTAACTCACACTCACACACACACATGCACAAAACTCATTTGATTTAGACAAAGGTCAAATGACGATATCCAAAGACCAATTTGAAGAATGTTCCTCAACCTTTGGACATATCATCTCTTTCAAGTAATGATAGAACTTAAGATTTTCAAGGTCACATACCAAAGGTCAAAACCCCATTAACAATCCAAACACTTCCTCAATCTCTGCACAAATTACCATTTTGAAAAACGGATGTGTTCATTTGATTTTACAGGATCTTGGTCATTGGTTCATGGTTTAATTAAGAAAATAGGTTCTACATCCAAAAACTTCAATACTGTGTGTGAGATACGAAGACAGCTGCAAAAAGAGAAAAGAGGTCTGCACACCAGAAGCTGCTCCAATGTCAATTTAATCAAAACTACACTTAAAGTGTTTTCTCTAAACTTTGGAGAGTGTTCACTTCGACTTTGGAATTCAGATTTTACAGGTCACTTGCCAAAGGTCGACCTTGTGGGTTTGTATGTTCATCCTATGCTTGGGAAAAATGACTCAAGTATACTAAATAGGATTTCAAACATTGCACTTATATCTGTGCTGGCTACAAGATACTTCAACGAGGAGCCTTGAGGAGGCCCATATAGATAAATCAACAGAGGAGCTGAAATCTTAATTAGTGCACCAAACTGGTATCTGCATGACCTTATCGGATTAAACAGTTCTGGGTCTTTGGGTTTCATGTTCATCCCTCACTTTCAAAAGTTCTGCAAATTACACAACCACAAAAACCACCTCGCTTTTTTCTCTTTGCACTTCTCTGAATCTCTAGCTCTGGTTTTGTGTTCTTGAATAAGCAGGGTCTGGTTTTCTGCAAGTAGGTTTGGACCATGGTCGTATCTCCTTGTACCACCCACTTCATGCTTGCTGGAGCCGCGCTATCAGAACTTTTTCCAGGGCCTTCACTTGTGGCTCGATTAGCAGACATATTTCACTTGTTTCCTCTTCAGCCAACACAACAGAGACAGAGAACACTTTAGTCAAAGAGCTGTCAGCGTGTCTGCTCTCTGATGAGGCCGACATGCTGAAAAATGTCCGTCAGACTCATAAATCTTCGCCCTCATTGCTGATTCCTTGCTCCACGCTCTCCAGCTTGTCTCATGCATCTTTTCAGCAGTTAAAGCTCTGCTGGGGCGCCATTTCCATTTCCCAGAACAACACTGAGCCGTAAACACAACTGCATGAATTACTGTAAACAATACAAGGGACATGACAAATGCCACACAAGAACCATTGCCACGTGAGTCGCTGCGGCCGTCCCTCTCTGCTGACAAGAGTTACTGTCATGAAACAAGACAGAAACAAGTACGAGGCCGTGGAAAAACGCTTTGTGATGGTCCCAGGAGCACGCCGTTCCAGACAATCCTCTCCACCCGCACACACACGTGAATAACTCAACAACACCCCCAATCTGCTGGCTTTGGCGGCAGGAGGGGAACCGAGATGTGACAAATCAGCCGGGACCCTGGCAGTCAACTTCATGCCCGGCGATAATGAGCTCCCGCCGGAGACGGCTCTCACAGGGAGCGAACGCCGACGTGGAAACACGCTAACGACACGCTAATCGGCCAAAGTGGAGCGCGTAGAGAATTTTTTAAAGGAAACAAAAAGAAGTGCTCTTGGGGCGGAGTGTAAAAACGGAGGATTTGAGGAGGGGAAGCGATGTGAAGACAGGCAGATGGGCAGACAAACAGACGCAGGAAGAGGGGATCAACGTGGCGGTCTCTGCGGAGGACCGTCCTGTGTGTTTGTGTGTGTGTGTGCTGGATGTGCCGGAGCAGGAGGACGGCTGCACGGTTTCAGCACAGCATCAGCCTCCCGGGGTTCAGCAGGTGGAGGCTGCAGCATGTGTGTAAACAGTGCAGGTGGATGAGTGGTGGTGTCGTTTGCAGAAGCTTAGAGCTGCACAGGCAATGCAGGAGGTCTGATTCAGGCCTCTGTGTGAGGCCCAGGACCAAAGGAGGGGTTTTGCTAGTGGCGGGAAATAAATTGAGTTTTAACTTAGGATTTTTGCTTCTCAGAAACATGAAAAGAAATGAAGTGGGATCACATTTTTAGATGATTACAATGCTGTTCGGCATATTTTGTTCTTTATTATCCATAGATTTTATGTTATTTCACTTTAGTTTCATTTATTGCCGATTTTTCAAAGAGTTAATATCTAAAGTTCAGTTAATGTATATTTTGCACATGATGAAAAACTGCTAAGTCATGTTTAATAATTCAGGTCTAATAATTGATGATCATAATTTTGATTTTTGCTGTGATCATGAAACCCTTGATTTACTGTCAGGAAAAGGACCATCATCTGGGGGCCTCAAGGGCCCAACATCAGATCAGCCGAGACTGACGAGCAACAGTGAAAACACACAGCATCAGCACAGCATGCACACTGTCTTCACAGCAACTTCCCCTGCACTCAGGAGGTTTAACAGTTTAATAAGGATGTCAACTAGTGACTTTCAGCTGATTGTGTGCCTAAGTTTTGGATTTCAGTCGCACCACTCCACTGAGACAGCCACTTTATTTTTAGGAGAAAACCAAAGCCTTGTTAGACAGAGGTGTCCACATTGGAGCATTCTTCTTAGACCTGAAACCAGCTTTTGACACCATCAAGCAAAATGTGCTGCTTGTGAAACTTTCTTATTTAACTTTCCAACAACCATTTGTACTTTTCAGTGCAAGGAGATGCAATGCGGTTGACCAATTTAAATACCAAATAATCATTTTTGACTTAAATCTGAAATATATATATAAACACACACACACACACACATATATATATATATATATATATAAATATACATATATATATATATATATATATATATATATATATATATATATATATATCCAAATATCAAATAATATTTGGCAAATTTCTGTCATTTAGGAATTTTTTTCACATAGGACCCACTTGGTCACAAACATCAGCAGGTGTATTAACACCTTGGTTGCAAAGGGGAGGAACATGTCAGGAAACTTTCCAGAAACTTTTCATGGGAAGTTAAGATATGAAATTTTGGAAATAAACCAAATTGTAAATTTTCCATGGGAATTATGGTAATTAACTGTAAACTACATCATATCCAAATATAAATATAAACATTTTATTTTGTCACAGTTAGAAATTTATGTGAAATAAAACAACAAAAAAAAACCATTTTCACAGATTATTTGTAAGTAGAATTTCATAAAGTTTTAATTATTTTATTACAATCAATTCAGCTTCACTTTATGTCCACGTGCTAAAAAATGTATGTCCTCAATAATCCAGGGTTCTCAAAATCACCTGTGCACGTGATGAAGGAATGCATAGTGCACGTTGGGGACGTGGCCTCAACACCCCTGCAGGATGCACTGTGCTATGAGCATGTGATTGAGGAGTAGCAGAGATATTCTCAATTATACCTGCATGAAATCTTGTTGTTTTAGTCAAGATTATGCTCAAATATATTTTCCCAACAATATTTAAAGTCCCTATTTATGGTCCAACCTTCAATTATATAAATTTCAGGTTTATTCCCAATAATTCCCATGAAAACCTTCCAACTTTTAAAATTCCTCGTATTTTACAACCCTAGCCTCAACTTTCCTCCAGTTTCAGACATTGTGCAGTCAAATATATTTACAGCTACATCCAGAGCACAAATGGAAGAGTGCATGAGCACAAGACTGAACCGTGAGTTCATCCCAAGTTGTACTTTTTGGTTCATCAGAGTGATGACAAAGTCAAACTGCTGAAAAACATTTTACCGGAAAATTTGCGCATTTCAGACAGTGTGCTTTCTTCTGTAAGACGAAGATGGCCTCAATATTACCTGAACAGCCCCTCAACCCTACAGAACATGCTTGAATTAGACCTTTACTTAATACCAAACACCATGCTGACTTCCTGTTTAGTGCTCCTACACCTTCTTTTAAATGATCACAGGGACACAAAAACTTTCACAAATACAAGGTGTCCAGTTGGCAGGTATCGACTTCAAACTAACTTCTAACTTCATCCAGATGCTCTTTCATAAACAAGACAACCTCCAAACTGGATCGACAAAACATTTTACTGTTCCATCATTTCTTACCAACACCTGCGGTACAACAGCTTGTGAAAATAAATAGCGATTAGCTGCAGTTTAATCTGGCTTTAGGGGATGGCTTGGTTCTTTTGAAGCAGTGTTGTAGAGGTAAGTTCTTGTCAACAGTGATTTTATTCATTTTTTTAATGGATGCTTTATTGAAAAACTAGCTTCAGCAGCAGCACTCAGAACAGGCAGCCCCTGCAAACCAAATTAATTATGGTTACTTTTTCATTAATAATGGTTTTATTTTGACAGAGAATTCTTCCTCTTCATATGCTTATTTCTTCTCCTCTTGGAGAAACTTCTGCTGGACTCTGAGAGCCTCACACATGCAGCTGATTTTGTTATCTGCACCTTCAAACAAAACTCCATGAAGTGTCACTGAGAGGAGGAGGAGGAAATCGTTTCACCCTTCATCTCGTCGTGTCTGGACTGCAGCACAAGGCTCTACACAGCCGTCAAGACCCCCCCAACTCCCCTGAAGAACCCCCACAATTCCTTTCTGTTAGTGCCTCCGTAATGACGAGACGTTTAAGCGGCGTTTAGAAGAGCTGGGGGAAGCACATTTGTCCCTTCGTGTTCTAAATAATGACCAATTACCAGGAAGTGCGAGGTGGGCTTTCGGCATCACAGAGGAGACGTTTCAGGAGCTGTCATGGGTGGGTGGGCGGGTGGGGATGGGATGGGGGTTTTGGCCTCTAATTGGAGGCAGATTTCACACCGATATTTCTGATGCTGTAGCAAGAGGGATGGAGAGGGGGATTAAAAAAAGAGGAAGCAGGAAAGGAAACAGAGGAAGGAGGATGGAGGGGGAGAGATGACAAGTGGAGTGAAAGGATGAAGAGGAGGAAGCTCGGGCTGGGCAACCTGGACCAAAACTTTATCACCATATCTTAGTTATCACACTTTACAGAGAGGCAGAATTTCAGCTTTGAGACATCACAACTACCAATCAACTTCTGGTACAATAAGACAGCATTTTTAGAGGTTCATGTTTGCCTCCAAATTTTGCTTTAGTTTGCCTCAACTCATGATATGACATACCTCCTTACAGACATCATAAAAAAGTAGGCCTTTTCATGAGAATAGTTGCCAACTTAAGATCTAAACCTAAACCTAAAATGAATGGCAAATAAAGCAATCACATGGCCGCAACTCAATGCGTTCAGGCATGAAGACATGGTCAAGATGACCTGCTGAAGTTCAAACCGAGAATCAGAATGGAGAAGAAAGGTGATTTAAGTGACTTTAATCATGGCTGGGACGTTGGTGCCTAGACTGAGTATTTCAGAAACTGCTGATCTAACAGAGCATGGTCCAAAAAAGTGAAAATATCCAGTGAGAAGCTGTTCAGCGAGTAAAAATGTCTCACTGATGCCAAACGTTGGACCACTCTTTTTAACCAAGGTCCACAGAAGATTTCTAAAAAAAACACGTCAAATCTGGAAGCAGATGAAGACCACACCAGGTGCCACTCCTGACAGCTAAAAACAGGAAACTGATGCTGCATTCACACAGGCTCACCAAAAATTGGACAAAAGATTGTGAAAATGCTTCCTGGTCTGATGAGTCTGGATTTGCTGCTGCAACATTCAGAAGGTAGGCTCCTAATCTGGAGTTTCATGATGCATTTGAAGTCCAGTCAGTAGCACTGTGGTACCTTCAGATTAGCTCGATAAAAGGAGTATTTGATGACACTAAAAGCATGATGAGTTTAATGCAATTTAGAGAGATGGAGCTTTAGATTAAAAATCTTTAAATGTATTGCCTTTAATTTATTAGACTATTCACACTGCTTTTCCTGTTGAATCAATTAATTCATTTTTAAATTTTATTAATTCACATAAATAAAGCAAGCCATGAATGGGTCATTTCATTGAGTAATTCAGCTATCCGTACTATACAATCATCTATGGCACTGCCCCATGAGATCTTTTTGTACTTTTTGTTGAGCAAACACTCAATCAGTTGCTAAAACAAAGCACAAAAAAAGATTGCTATTGGACAACCTCCATCACCTTTGGGGATGGGAGGTTCTCATCATGGATGTGGCGCCAACAAATCTGCAGTCACTGTGTGATTTTATCAGGTCAATATGGACCAAAATCTTTGAGGAATGATTCTGTAGAGTAAAGAATTAAGACAGGGGTCCGGCAGGCTCTTGAAAGGTGGACCAAATAAAGTGGCCATTGTTGATTATGGATATGCAATGATGGATCACTAGTGCCAGTCTAGATGGGAGACCAAATACAATTTGACCTGCTGGTTGTGTTGAACAGAGTTTTGGCCTTTCCTGGACGCATTGGTGATTTTCTCATACTACAGGAGGGTTTGTTGTTTTGTATGCATTATAATTTCTGACTCTGATGATGGGCAGCCATGTAATTGGTTTGATATGGTCTTAAATGAAGTAACAAACTGTAATTCTCCATTTAGTAAAACATTTCACAAAGATGTCCTTGTGTTCATCAAGCTTTTAATTGAGTATCAGACCATCAGACTATTTATTTCTTAAACAACATGAACATGAACTATATGTAAATGCATAAAACTGCTGTACCTTTTAAATAATTTGTAAAAATATCTATAATCTTCAAACGTTTCCCAGCCCTAGATGTGCCGTGAAGACATGAAGAGGAGCTAGAGCGACCATGCGGCCTGCTGCTGTTTGTCTTGCAGGGATAATATTCCACCAAAGTCTAATTCTGTCCATAAAAGCTGTTGGACTCCTTTTTTCATCTTTTCTCCCGCATCCTGCCCCCCCACCCCCCTCTTCCCTCTTTCTTTCAGAGCGATAGTTGCCTTGGCAACCGTGGCAAATCTTCCCTTTCTCAAACAGATGTCCCATTTAGTTGGAAATTAGAATGTGTAAAAAAAAAAACCCACGAGACACAAATTATTTCAAAGTTCTTCTGGATGGAGAGCGGAGGAAGGAAGAGAGGGGCGGGCGGGGAGGGGGAGAGGGGGGAGGAAGAAGAAAGACGACGTGGAAGAAAGAAAAGAGGAAGAAGATGACTCCGCCTCCTCTCGTGTCTCCTCTGGTCTTCTGTGTTTCTGCGTGTGAGTCATGGAGATTAGCCAGATCATCCAGAGCTGCAGGCTGACTCAGGGGGTGAGGTGTTACAGGAGGGAGGAGGAGACTGCATCCGGGACAGGGTGAGGGGGGCAAGCAGCCAGGGCGGCAGAAGGAGACACATCGAGGAGCAAGGAGCCCTCGAGGAAAAGATGGAGCCAAATCCTGTGGCCCCTGAACGCTGCAGAAACAACCTGATCCTATTTTCAATGCAAAATCTGATCTACTGGCTGCCGATGATGTGAATCCATATGTTTTTGAAAAACTCTTAAAACAGTTCTTCAGATACGAGGGTCAGACGGATCAAACACTCATTTCCTTTCCCTCCCAGATCTCAGAGGTTAATTTACCCAAGAGCAGATTTGTGCCAAATACCAGCTTTTTGTGTTTTGTTCAAAGTTTGAGGTCAAAGTAATCTGAACTGTCCATCTGCACTTTAAAAGAACACAAGGTGCTTGAGCTCTAAGTGGAGAGACCATAAACCCCCCTTCAACTAACCCAGGCTCCGTACATGCAACCTCCACCACATACTCAACTGCAAGGTCTCTCTCAGGACCTCCAACTTAACTGCTGGACTGATGAGCAGCAGGAGCCAGAGCATTTCTGAGGTCATCTGGTTTGGACCTCCCATCTTGGGCTTTTCTTCTAATAAGTGCCCATGAGATTGTTCTTAAAATATCCCCGTCCACACAAAAATGCTTGACCTTGGAACTACAACCATTATATGCACTTTTGTTTTTTGTTTTTTGTAATTTCTATGCAAAAGCAGTTTTATTTTCATTTTAATTCCCAACACCATGCCCGACTAGTGTTATGGTTTAACTTGTGGCTGTGCTAACTGGTGATGAGTACATAACTTTTTTTTTAAATTTTTTAATTGGAGACAAGTCTTAAAATTTTGATCAAATTCTTCGTGGGTACTCTTTTGGGTTTCAACAACTGATTTAACTATGGCAACCACAGACCAAGTGACAATGGGTGACCAGTCAAACTTGTGAAACAATAACACCAGGTCTTGTCCAAAACGTTGGAGTGTTTTTGATTCCAACATCGTAGTGAAGGAGTGACAGGAAGTCTGTATTGGCATGCAATTAGTATCTCAGGCCCAAGACACCATTTCCCCATTTTCTCTGTCCACATGGAGACACAAACAAAAAATAATATGATTCCTTGATCCTGAAAATCCACACCTAGCACTCAGAATCATGTTGATAACATTATAAGTTAGACTGTTATTGAGCAAAAATGATCCCTCACTGATGGCAGTTGTCTGGATTACCACCAAAATCTAATCATTTTTAAGTTGGGCCATTACCAACATCTCCTGAACATTTCAGCAAAATCCATCCAGCAGTTTTTATGTAATCTTTCTAACAAACAAAAAAACAAACATTCGCCAACAAAGACATAGCCCCTTTGGCTGAGGTAACGGCAGCTCAACCAGAAAACAAAGGACCAAAGAACCAATGTGACCAAAAAAACCCCAAGGACAGCTAATCGGTCACACCTCCAGGTGGAAACTGGGCCAACAACTGTGAGGTGACCATCATCTGCACATTAATGGTCGGCTTAAGCTGGATATTTCTAGCTCTTCTCTGGTCGACTCTAAGAGCTGAGGAAGCCTTTTGGAGAAAAGGCCATTCGAGAACCATGACCAGGATGACCTACACATATATCTCAGCTGACATTGAATGTGAGGAAGGGTACACCCTGAACTGTTCGCCAGCTAATTACAGAGCAACATAGAGAGACAGACAACATTCACACTCATACCCAAGGGCAATTTAGAGTTACCAATTAACCTAATGAGTATGTTTTTGGTCTGTGGGGGAAGCTGGAGTGCCTAGAGAGAACCCACTCTGACCCTGGTCGACAGAGGGATTTGAGCCAGCAACCTTCTTGCTGTGAGGCACACACTACTCTGCTGACTACTGTGCTGCTCGACATCTGTACACAGATGACATTCTTGAAATTTCCTCTATCACAAGTCAAGGTTGGAGGCTTAATCTTTGACCCTTTCAATCAAATTTGTTGGATTACACATCTGTGCCAATTGTATAGGAAATTCCTCAAAGCATTCCCGACACATGAGGCTCCCATGGAAAAAGACTGACAAAAGATCAAATCTTGATTCAGGGTGGCAACTGGACTGGTTCACACTCTTGAAGCTCTTCCCCAGTCAACTCCTGGAACTGATGAAGGCTTTTGGAGAAGAGGAGAAAAATCTTCAAGACTCCAAACCAGTCCAACTGCCACTTTGATAGGCGTTGGAAAACCATGACCTGGATGACTTAAGCTGCGTTCACACAGAACACGACTTTGCGACTGAAATCCCGTCGTCCACCCAAGTAGCGTGGCCATAAATACCTCATTTTGGTCCCTGTTGCCGTCACTCAGTGACGTCACGTCCACTTGAGTTTCACCATGATCATATCCTATCATATAATAGGATGTATGAACTGACATTATTCCAACTGTATCCTTTTCACTCACCTACCAACCACAGAACACTGCAGCTGATGGCCCTACAGCAGCATCGTCTGTGAGCTCTCTGCAGTCCCGTCTAATGTCTACTAATGTCCTCACTAACTAATGTTTCGCACAAAGACATGGATTGTCACTCTGTGAACCAGAATAAAAACAGTCTGTCACAGGTACCATTGCACACCCACACAACGCTGATTGGCTCTTGCCGCACAGCCACATGCGATATCACCTGAAGAATTCAAACTTTTCAACTTTGGCGACCGAGCAACGAGCGATGAGCGACGCGGTTGCGCGTCTGTCCCATTGTGAGAGGGTTAACCCCGTCCCATCACGGCTGTGCATTGACTTTACATGGAGAGTGGTCTCCCAGGTTGCAAAGTCATGTTTGGTGTGTAGGCAGCTTTAGAACCTACACAGACAATGATCTTGGCCTTTGACCTTTAAAATAAAACCAATTCATCTTAACTCAGAGGGGATATTTGACCTAAACCCTAAAGAAAAATCAGTTTAGGTGTCCATTCGATGTTTCGTCCAAAGCAAGAGACCTCAAAAATGTTATTAAGTCTTCCTTAAATAATAGTGGACATCTATGTTTAATTTGACGAAAATCCCTTCGGATGTCCCACTCACAAGGATGGTGGGGACAGACTGATGGACAAGTAGACGTAGATCATAGGGGGACAAAAAAGTATACCTTAAGAGTTGTTTTAAGTGAGATTAAGCTAGAATTAAAGTTAAAACAACCAGTCAGATTTGATAAAACATCTCCACTTGGTGCCATTTGGTGCATTAATTGTGCTTGCCTCAAATGCAAATCAGTTCCTGTGAAAAAGCACAGATTTCAATCCATTTTTAAATCAGATTTAGAGACAAAAACACCCGACCAAGAACCACTTTTCAACAAAAAAAATGGAACTGGCCGGGACGTGTGATTAACTGGCAAACTGGGAACAACACAGCGTTCTTCTGAGACATTTCCAACAGAGACACAGTGAAATATTAAAGCACTGATGTTCACTGATCATCAGGGAGAAATCCATCAGCGACGACAGAGAGAGAGAGAGCCGTTATATCAGAGACAAGAGCCATGAAAGAGCAGGATGAAGCCATGAGAGCTGATGGATCTGCCTCCAGGCCAGAGAAGCTCCCTGTTCAGGTGATATCCAAGAGGGATGCCTATGTTTTCATGGGAGCAGAATTACTGTGAGCAGCTTCCCCTGACAATAGATCCACTTCAAGTAGGAGAAGTGGTGCAGGAAAGAGTCCTGAAACATGGAAGTGAGTAAGCATTTTAGCACGTCAATTCCAAGGCTCAGGATTTTAGGATAACTTTTTCATTTTGCATCATACAAACGCAGTTGTTGGATCAACTTCTTAGCACACTTTGGGCCCCTTAGTCCCACCTGAGCATGGTTTAAACTCCACAGTCTTCCTGAGTACTGTTGCTGACCATGTCCATCCCTTAATGGTCACATTGGACCATCTTCTGATGGAGACTTCCAAAACTCAAATCATCTCAATCTGGTTTCTTAGATCTCAATCCAGTAGAGCACCTTTGGGATGCAGTTGCACAGAAGATTTGCATTATTGATGTGCAGCTGAAAAAATCTGCAGCAACTGCTGTCATGGAGATATGGACCAAAATCTCCAAGGAATGTTTCTTTGCTTGAAGGATTAAGGAAGCTAAGGAGGTCTAACCTGGTCCGAGCAAGCCTAATAAAGTGGCCGACGAGGGTAGGTTCATGCCACATAATTTGCAGGTGCGCAGTTGTTAGTCAGGTCTGCAGCCAATGAGCTGATGTTTACAGAGAACTGAGCAAAAGTGGTTAAAAATCAAGGTAGGCACTCAAGGAATTATGTATATTTTTCAGATCTGACAGCTTTAGATTTGCTTTTGTCATAAAAACCAACATACCAGTGTAATTTGGACAAAAAAAAGATGCAGTAAGCTAAATGTTAGGCTCAAATCAATATCTGTATAATGACAGGGATGCAGACAAAAGCGTAAATTGCAGCACTTAAGCAGAAATTACACCTAGAATGAGAATTAAAAACACGAGTTGAAGCGCTCCTTTGTTTCAGTGCATTAGCATGTTTATCTCTCGTTTTAATGTGAGTGGATCAATCTGAGTTAATCTGCCTTGTTTCTCACTGAACACATTCACTTGTGCTCCATTGCTGTGCTGAATTAAAAAGCATTTCGAATCATCTCATCCTTTGGTTTCAAAAAAAGACGGCACAGGAGATGATACGACTTCCCAGCAGGACGCGACAGCCTGACTCCCTCGGCTCTGCGGTCCAACACCGAACCTAACCGCTCGCTGATGAACTGGCGAGACGGAAAGGAGAAGAAGAAGAGGGGCGTGCACGAGTGTGTGTGTGAGGAAGAGCGAGGCGAGGAGGGACATAAGGACAGAATCACTTTAATTCAGTTTCTTCCCTCCACAATGCCACATGCCTTGGGGAGGGAAGGCATGTGTGAAATGGGGGAAAATGCCCTGTAGCGTGTCGTAACGCCGCCGCAGACACACACACATCCATGCGTGTTGAAGCCCTGCCCCTGGAGGCCATTTAACAGGTAATTTAAAGAGAACCCCCCCCAGGGGAAACAGCTCAGTAAACGTCCTCTCGTCTGCTCTTCCTCCCTCTGTAACTGTTTATTCAGCGGCAGGCCTGCAGACCGGCAGCACTTACACAAATTGGAGAGGAGTCGGCAGAAAAAAATGAGGAAGAGGAGGGGTATGAGGGAGGGTGGGAAAGTGACAAGTGTTAAAGTAGGCCATTTTTTCCTGCTTCTTATTCCCCCCTCCCTCTAGTACCCGTTTATTAATGCTCAGTGTTCGGAGGCTACTGTGTTTGGCTCCAGTGGGACCGTAGGGGGGCTATGGGGATGTAGGTGGGAGACGGAGGGACTGAAGAGGATGGTTAGATGAAGGAGAGGAGAGGACAGGGCCCAGGGGGCGGCGAGAGTCTCAGAGTGACTGGGATGTTAATTTAGAGCGGGCTCTGCTGAGGAGGCCCAAAAAAGCTCCAGCTCCCTGCTGTATACGTCTTTTTATACACTACATCTTTAAAGCTGCAGCACGTTGCTGGAGCTGCGCGTTCAAGCTCATTGACTGCAGACCGTGCATACATTAGAGTCCTCTGAAGTGAACCACATGGCGTCAGATTGATTTCCCTGCTTCGAGGCAGACGCCGGTTTCACTCCATTTAGACAGATGATGGGAATAAACAACTTTAGAGGAGGGTTCTGTCATGCTGATGTGACACAGAGGAACTGCTGATCATATTTTCTCATCTGTTTGTGTGTATTAAATATAGGTATGGGAGGATTTTGAGGCTCATCTGATTTTGGATTTGGCTCTGGTTCATTCCACAAGTGGGTCTTTGCAGCCCATGAAGTACACACTACAAAATAATCGGCCTGAGTTTGGGCTTGGATCCCTGCCTCCAACCGAAGTCAGCAAAGGCCCGATTATCTGCAGGTCCTAATCTTAACAGATTTTCCTGTCGTTAAAGGGAGTTAAGAGTCACTTTATCCTCATAAATCTGATGTTAAATTGTCAGTGTGTTCAGTATTTAGAATATGAAATCCTGACTGTGTAGTGCAGGGACAGCCAAGCACGCCCTCTGTGTTTGTCACATGGGATAGAACAAAGCCAATCAGGGGGCAACCTGCCTGAAGCAGGAAGGAAGTGTAGTCATGGCAAATTGTTGATTTATAGCAAAAAAACAAGACTACCTTTTACAGCGTAGTCTATATATTATATATAACAAACTGACAAGGAAAGGAGATAGAGATTGTAGTATCATCTACAGCAAAGGTCCCAAAGCATCCGGCCACAGACTGATGCTGGGTCAAAGATCATTTGGTACCGTGCCACAGAGAAAGAAAAAAATAATCCATTCATCCATCCATCCATCATCTTCTACTGCTTATCCTGGGTCAGGTCACAGAAGCAGCAAGCCAAGCAGGTCAGCCCATACTTCCCTCTCCACTGCCGCATTTTCCAGTTCCTCCTGGAGGATTCCACATCATTCCCAGGCAAGATAGGATATATAATCCCTCAAGCGAGTTCTGGGTCTGCCTTGGGGTCTCCTCTCAGTTGGGCATGCCCGGAAACCATGGAGGGGTGGCCAGAAGGCATCCTAATAAGATACCCGAACCACCCATGCAAAGGTGAAATTCTAAATAACCCTTGTTTTGAATAATGGAGGCCGAAAGGTGTGGCTGTGATGAATAAAAACCTGAGATTAACTCCCAGTTACACCCTGTGAACAGCACTCGTGCACCTGTGCTCTGGACTTAGCTGTACATATATTTGACAGTCAAGTCTCACGAGAGCGCTCAACTTCCTGAAGTGATGCTGCTTTTTATTTAATAAAGACTTGAGTTTTTTTCCTGCAACTGCCCTCTTCTTGTTAGCTTTTTGAAAATCATCACAATTTCAAAGTTAAAAGAGAAATATGATATAAAAATGAATCCCACAAAAATCACCCTGTTTATTTACACCTTAATATTTTTGTCTAATAATGTAAATGTTTTTGATGTGATTGATAAAAAGACAACTGGAACTTCATGTGAGAGGTTTGTGTGCATGTGCATTTTATTAGATTACAGATCAGACGATCATCTGAAAAATAAAATACCTTTAGTCCAAGACTTAAATCCTCGTCACGGCTTTCAGGCTCTACACCTCTTACATTTTCTGCCTCTGAGTGGGACATTGTCCATAAAACCATCAGTGGTTTCTTCTGCACTCTTGAATTTAAATAATCTGAAGAAATGTCTTGTTCTTTTAGTTATCTGATGAGTGTCCATGGATATCTTAAGATCTGAGGGCTTGAAACATAAGGAATGTCTGTTTGATTGGAAAAGGTTCACAAAATCTCTTCATCCTTTTTATAAACTTCCAATAGCCTAAGCTTCTTTTGAACTGACAAAACCCTCAAACAGGGTCATGTTAGAGACCATATAATCTTTTTTGACTTGTTGCTTGTTTTTTTTTTTGTTTGTTTTGTTTGGGGATCTTCTTATACAATAACTGTATTTCAAATAATGTGTTTTCAGCAAAGAGCAAACCAATGTTCTTGTTTTAAGGATAATTCTTATATGAGAAAAAACAAAAGTATTGAAACCTGGTGGGTTTTCTCTAACTGCCCCAACTCAAAGCGTGCAGCTGCTTTAATGCTCATTTACGCAAATAGCTAACAAGCCAATGAAGTTGCAGTAACTTAATGTATTTTGGCATGTAGACATAGTCAAGACAACCTGCTGAAGTTCAAATCAAGCATCAGAATGTATAAAAAAAAGGTGATTTAAGTGATTTTGAACTAGCAGGGTTCTTGGTGCAAGATAGGCTTGTCTTTCAGAAACTGCTGAGCTGCTGGGAAAATTATACATAACCATCTCAAACACCAGAGAATGGTCCCAAATTGAGAAAAAAATCCAGTAAGTTGCAGTTTTCCAGACAGGAATGCCTCATTGATACCAAACATCAGAGAAGAGTGACAACAGTAAACCAAAAGAAAATTTGTATCAAGCAAGGTATGAAGATAATTTCTGAGGAAACAACATGTCAAATCTTGAAGCAGATAGGCAACAGCAGCAGCAGACCACACCAGGTGCCACTCCTGTCAGCCAAGAAGAGGAGACTAATGCTGCATTTCGCACAAGTTCACCAAAATTGGACTAAAGATTGTCAAAGTGTCTCCTGGTCTGATGATTTTGGTCTGCTGCCACATTCAGATGTGGGCTCAGAATTTGGCATGATCATCATGAAAGCATATATCCATCCTGCCTTGTATCAACTTCTGAGCACACTTTGAGCCCCTTAGTCTCACCTGAGCATGGTTTAAACCCCACAGCCTTCCTGAGTATTGTTGCTGACCATGTCCATCCCTTTATGACCACAGTGGACCATCATCTGATGGAGATTTCCAGCAGCTCCATGTCTCAAAGCTCAAGACATCTCAAACTGCAAATGAAAATGAGTTTACTGTACTCTAGTGGCCCCCACATTCACCAGATCTCCATCCAATAGACCCTGCAGCAGCTGTGTGATTGCATCATGGAGATATGGACCACAATCTCTGAGGGATATTTCTATGCCACGAAGAGATAAAGAAGCTCTGAGGGCAAAAGGGGTCCAACCTGAAACTAGCAAAGTGCAGTGTTAATTTTGACAAAACTTTTTAATTTAGTTTTAGTTTGACTAAAATATATTTTAGTTTTGATCATAATTTAGTAATCTAAATTGTTTTAATTTTAGTCTACTTTTAATTGATGAAATTTCACAATTTTATTCGACAAAAAATCTACTGTAAATTTAGTCGACTAAAATACAAATTGTAAAGTATAATGCATTTTTTAATGTTTCCTTGAATTTCTGAAGTCATGTTTTACACTTGGATCCCGCCACCATGAAGCTAAGGCAGTTGTGATTGGATGTCCTTCTTAATTCATCCAGCCTTTCCACACAACCAAAGTAGCTGTGATTGGATATATTCATAACTTGTCCCTACTTTCTACATGAGGAAATTAGGTCTGATTGGATTAAGTCTCTGTCAGTCATTTTAGTCTCATTTTATCTGTTGACGAAAATGTCCGTTAATTTAGTTTAAGTTTTAGTCCATGTGCACCTGATTTGTTTTAGTTATAGTCTAATTTTTGTCAGGGCAAAAAAGGTTGTTGACAAAAAATGACGAAAATAATTAGTGGACAAAATTAACACTGGCAAAGTGTACCTAATGAAGTATATTTGCTTAAACAAGGCAACATTTTTCCTTTTATTGTCCATTTTAGCTACATGATGTGCGTTGTACTCAATTACAATAGGTGGGCCTTCTATTCACTAGATTCTCTGCACACTGGCACTCATGCCTGCAGTCTGAAAGCCCTGATATGTTAACAAGCTCACCAAAATCAAAACTCAAGCAAGCCAACATGCATTCCATCAGAAACAGCCTCAAGAGCTCGGGTCCTTGTTTGCAGCCACAATAAAAAAAGGCCTCAAAGGTTCACTCTAAATGTTTACTTTTATACCAAAGTTGATTTTTAAAGCGTGATTAAATGAGGTGAGACCAATGTTTGCCTCTGTGAGGGAAAACGCTTCGCAAACATTGTAAAAAGGAGACAATTTGTGGTTAATGGGCTCTAACATAAAACTGGCGAGCAGAAGTTCGATTCGTCACCCGTTCATTCTTCAAACTTCTCTGTCCCTGAAGTGTTTTCCTCATCAGGAGCAGAACAAAGCCGGCTCCAATGGCTCGGCGACGAGAAAGAGGGTTGAATTACCTTCATGCCATCGCCGCCATCATTAGACTCATTATTGTTAAAGAGAGAGCTTTACGTGGCACCGTTGCATTCTACCTCGCCTTTTACTTCCACCACGGCCGTGAAAACAACCAAGTTAATTAAAGTGGGCGAGAGTCCTTTTCCATTTCCCGCTCATCAGCGAGGACAAGCCATCAAACGGGAAGCAGGTAGTCCGTTTCTGTCAAACGAGAGCAGAAGAAGACGAAGACGGCGAGATGGGGGGGGGGGGGGGGGGGGGGGGGCGAAGAGGAGGAGGAGGAGGCCTCTCTTCATCTCTTTAGTTTTTGATGAGCTTTCTTAATTGGGCCACTATAGAAGGAGAAGTGAATCCTCAATAATTAAAAAATCTAATTAAGGAGTCTTTTGCATCTCCGTCCTTAATTATTCCGCGTGGAGCAGTGGGGAGCGATATATTTCTGCCGTTTTCATTTAAAGAAGAAAAAAAGCAAAAGAAGGGTCCCTCGATTTTTCCATCACGCAAATCCCCCGTCAACAAACAGACGACTTTGTCTCCCGCCCATCGTGTTGGTGAGCGAGCAAGCCGTCTGTCTCCACGGCCGCTCTCACACTCACAGACCGTCATTTTAAACATTTAAGGAGATTTAACCATTTCAAGCCGACACAGTCTCCTCAGCTGCCCCCCAATGTTCTATTTCCAGCTCACTTCAGGACCAGAAATACGCGTCTCCTCTAATACAGAGTTAATTTAAAGCAGAGTTTTGACTCCCCTCAGGAGTTATAATCAAGGCTGTAGCCCTATTAGTTTTAAAGTTATTAGGTCTGCCCCCTAAAATTCAATTATTACAAGCGTCTGTCAAAAAGCCTGTAGCCAAATAATCTCATGTGAAGCTTTACATGTCTGCTGCAGCCTGGAAAATAGGATGACTGACGGACGGAGAAGATTTAATTTATGACACAAAAAGACCAACAGAGTGTGCAGGCCAGTGTCCAGTCTAAAGTGGTGGGAAAGGGGGGGGGGATCTTTTCCCTGAAAAAAATGGAACTTGTTGCATTTTCTCCACATTTTTCACATTTGTTTTGAGCTAATGGTTTCTGACATGCAGGACATTTGGACACTGTGACTCTTGGCTATTAAGCCGCCTCCATGCACTGACCAACACTTGGCCAACTTTTGCCCACATTTAGTAAAACGACAAGCCGCACCAAGCTAAGTTAGGCTTTGTCGCAAATTTTACACATGGTTATAAATTTCTGACATTTGATCCAGAACACTTCTAAATGCCAGCAAGAGTTGACCTCTGCTTCCCTTCACCACCCCCAGTTACAGCTCAGTCCGTCTCTGTTCACGAACATCAGGGCCTGCCCGCCCTTTAGGGCTGGGTATTTCCGGCAACCTCTAGATACGATACGTATCCTGGTACTGAGGCCACAATATGATATGTATCCCAATACACGTAAATTGTGAACACTGACTAGGCTTTTAACAGAATTCCTGATGTTTTGTTTTTTATTACAAGAAGAAAAAGAACAAGGAAGAACAAGGAAGAGTTTCAAATGATTCTACAACTTATAAAACTTAAATTCAGGTCCTCATAGATGATAGACCTAAGTTCAAGTTTGGAACATGTGCTTGGCTTCTACTTTGAATTATGGCATTGTTAACATTACCCAAACAGTATTGAAAACAACTGTCAAAACATTGAGGCTGTATCGTAGAATCTGTATTGATACACGTATCCCCAAGGAGTGTGTGACCATATTTTTTCGTATCGATATTTTGAGCACAGCCCATAGGCTCCTGTTGTACACCTTGAGGTGTGCACACACATTAACGTCCTAAAACCCTCTTCACTACCCTCAGTTCCTCCTCTGTTCTCGTTCAGACAGAGGGCGGCTCTGCCATACGTCTGAGATAAACCACATGTAACCTCACATCAGCGTCAGGACCACGGAGCAGAGCCGAGCTCCCACGCCATCTCTGCTCTGCTGAAAACACGGGGACGAATTCAGAGGATTCAAGGGAAGAATAATGGATTCATTCAGCCGTCTATCATCGTCTAGTAATGGTATGGGAGACCAGCTGTACGTTGTAAAATGGCATTTACATCTGCTTCATGTGGCGTTACAATATGTCCGATCAGCACCATGCTCCATTAGGCCAAAGTTCCTCTAGGTTGTGCGTGCATACCAACAGTATGTGTCACATCTACATTGGTGAATGTTTAAATCTGTCTACAATCAGTCAGGAGGAAATCGGCAAACACCAAACTCCACCAGCACAACATCTCTATGCTTTAGATATGTCCACCTGCATTGAACAGCAAAAATGACCACGAGAACATACTGCCAAAGAAATTTTGATGTTTTCTCAGTGTTGGTTTATGTCAGCTATCACATAATGATGTGTGAATGTGACATTACACAGAGGCATTAAACAGAGAGAATCACAAAGGTGGTAACCTGACACAACCAGATCGACAGCTCCGGGGATTCAAATCAGGCCCAGAATCAAGCCTGGAGTAGCGTACCTTGGAGCCCAGCCCTACCACTCCCCTAAGCTATACTTATGGTCCTGAGCCTGATTCAAACTTGACATTTTCCACGTTTTTGCTTCAATAATTAAAGAGCTATTATTTTTTGTTTTGTTTTGTTTTATCTGCCCTTAAGTGTGTTAAACATGGAGCTCCTCTATGGCAAAAAAAGTCTCCTTCTCACCCTTTTTGTGTCTCTAGGAGCTGCCTAAAACATCTCCTTTCCCTAGTCCCCCTGAATAGACCTACCAGTGTGACATCATGCCAATGTTTTGCCTGTAGTATAAGCCTATTGGCTCGCAGCAGCAAGTTCATTGCAGAGCACAGATAGTAGAATGAATGCAGAGCTGTGAACAATATGCTGGACTAGCTTTGATCCATGAGGGGATGGGAGCCTTAAAGGGGCAGGAGCTCTAACAAAGAATACATCTGGATCAGGGTTATTCTGTATGTGAAAGCTTTTTTGTTTACCAAGAGTGATTGTTAACATGCCCTCAGAGTTATCAAAAATTAATATGTAAACCTGCAGCTTCCCAGCTGTTTAAAAGCATAAATCCATTCAGATGAGACTTAAGTGAGCTCATTATGGGGTACAATTTTAAACAAAACAAGATGAAGATGCTTCATACCTCCAACTCTCCTCCCTAAGTCTCCAGACAATCTTCTACATCGACAAGCTCCATTATCTTGGTAATGTGTGCACTGTGTGATATAACGGTGTACAGGTGATTCAGGAAGTCTGTAGGTATTATGGTTTATTGGGTTGTTTGCTGAATCCATATACACTATTATGTGATTATCACCACAAATTATTCCCAATCAGTCTCAAAAACAGATAGAAGTGCTCGGAGGCATTTATAACACTCTTGAGAGTTACTCTTGAAAATGTAGAAAACTGCCTGATCTTATAATTCATAAGCCTGACACACCAGATGGACCGTTCAATGCATTTCACTGGTCCATCTTGGAAACAGCGCATAGAAAGAGTTTGAGAATGGATAGAGCCCTTCAAAAGCATATCTGGAAGGTGATTTGATGATCATTACAGTCACATTCATGATCAGTCAGAAAACGGAGTTGGCGGGAATTGTAAAATACAAACTGTGAACCACTTTGTAGAGCAAACTCTCGCCAAAACATGTCATTTTTCAGGAGAGGCCTCAAGTCTTTATGGTTGTAAAGGTATTTAATATGAAGGCATAATCAGTACAAACATGGAAAGAGTGATTAATTTAATGTCAACACGAACATCTATAATGATGATGAGGCAGAGAGGACTGATGTTGAATAATATAGCAGCATGTGCTGTATATGAAATGCAATTAAATTGGGTTAAACTGATTTGAAACTTAAGGACACCCAGACTTTAAATCTGTCTTCATCATATTTGTCTCTGCTGAATAAAAATTTATTCGAGGCTTCAATGTTTATAGAAGGCTGTTTGAGGTCTTGTAACCAAAAGCCCCAGGATAAACACAGCTTTTGTTCAACTTGATTTTATTTTCTCATATGAGAGAAAACAAAAGCAAGTTTTAAAAATCTTAAGTCCAGAATGAATCTCTCTCCTTGTTTGGTGACTTAAATCTTGATTTTGTAGTGCTTCTTGTTAAAAAGTATAACATTTTAGATAGTTTATCTAAAAGCTAGAAAAAAAAATGGAAAAAAAGATCTATTGAGCTCTTAAAGTTTGGATTGAGCTCTTAAGCGTGTAAATAACATTTGTTTTTAAGTATCAATAGCTGATAAAAGTTGGTTTGTTGTGGTATTATTTCCTGTGTGAATAGACACAATTACAGTATACAAAATAATGAATCCTAAAGTCTAAGTTGCCATATTCAGGCAGCTTTTTTTGGCTGAAAAAGATGTTTAGAAAACCCTCAACAAATGGAGCTAATTATCAGAGGAGCTCTTAGGAAAACAGAAACTATGAACTGAAGTAAAAGGAGCCCATTGTACCTTCAGAAGAAAAACTAGAGTATGTGAAGAGTAAGAGCATCATCCTCTGTGAGATTCAATGCATGGCTGGACCTTGAGGAGGAAATGTATTGAACCACCTTCACCATCAGCTTTAAGCCTGAAGTATCTCACATGACTGAACTGCCACGGCGTCTTTTGTTAAAGAAGAGCTCCTCGTCCATCAGTCATGACTTTCTTCTTAATTGTCTCCTGATAAAATAAAAATTGCACAGAGCGAGGGGAGCATACTCATGGCCGTGTTTGACGTCTCGATCAGTGAATGTGTAAAGCCGGGCGTCCGGGCTCATTATTAATAATGACTCAGATGTAATCTGCCGGGGTTGCCAGATTGGTTTGTGCCGCCGAGCATCTCAGTCGCTAAATTATGAGTAGAGAGAGCCCTTCTTCTGAGACACGGAGCAGCCAAGATCTGTGATACCAGCTGGGCCAACTATTATGCACTTTCTGTCTGAATATTTAATCTAAAAGTTGATTTTTAAAGCAATATTTGGTCCAGTAAGAGCAGGAGGAGATCAGTTTTAATTAATGAATAAGGACAAATAATACCACTTAATGCACTGCTTCACATTTGATTCATAACTGCAGGAAGCTCTCATATTTTTTTATATTTGGTGCAGAAACTCTCCCATTATAGGCACAAATTCAGCAGCAGATTATCTTCAAAAAATGCACAAAACAATGGATTAAAGCACAAAGAATAAGAGGAAATCCCTCACCCAGTGGCATCATTATTGTTCTTATTATTTGGCACATTAAAGCCTCACAAGGGAGTAAATATAAGACGACTTCTTTGTTGGAAAAAGTTGACGTCCTATTAAAATGGTCTCCTAAATATAGCTGCAGAGCATATTTCATGTGGCTCCTGTTGTTTATTGTTATTTCTGGAGAAGATTCAAACTTGCAGGATTGTGTTTTTTTGGCAAATAAATCAAAAGATTGTGCACGGCGTACACTTAATTAATGTTCTCTAAATGAGGAGCATATATGCAGCAGAGGTAAGAGCACAGAGGGGTTTATTATTCTCACTAACAAGCTTTTGGAATCAGACAATAATTTAAAAACAGTTGGAGTGTGAGGTCAAAGAAGTCTAAAATCATATAAATGACTCAAAGTCTTGTAAATAGATGATTCAGACATCAAAAAGGGGAGTTTTCCTCTAACTTATTAAAAATTAATGCTGATTTTAAAAGACAATCATTGGCAAGAAAGATGGTTAACAAAAGAATGACTGTATAAAATCAAGAATAATAGAGTTGTAGATTAATAACTTATGTAGGGCTGGTCAATAAAGTGAGTTTCAATTTCAGAAACAACTAGAAGTGCTCCGAGAGCTTTATCTTTATCTGCTTAGGAGAAATTATATTTAATTTTCAGAATGATAAACCAGTTTTTGTCATTTAAATCTGCCCTCACTCCAAAGACGACCTAAAATTTAATGAATGAAAGTTTCAAATCATCCTGATATTTGCTGGATAGTGCTGTGGTTGCAAAATTCAGTTAAAAAACCACACATGTAGTATTGTCACTTTGCATTTCTCTGCAATAAAAGTCCTTATGAAAGGATATGTTGGGCTGGATTGCCCCTGATTACAGCAGAAAAATTTGAACTGAGTCGACTCCCATCTTAACTATTGACTGATATTTTCTCTGACTGCAGCCGCACTCATCATGCACACACATTAACGTCCTAAAACCCTCTTCACTACCCTCAGTTCCTCCTCTGTTCTCATTCAGACAGAGGGCAGCTCTGCCATACGTCTGAGATAAACCACATGTAACCTCACATCAGCGTCAGGACCACGGAGCAGAGCCGAGCTCCCACGCCATCTCTGCTCTGCTGAAAACACGGGGACGAATTCAGAGGATTCAAGGAAAGAATAATGGATTCATTCAGGTCCTGGTGGAGCGGAGGAGCCCACAGTGGCGGTTGTTGAAGTTGTGGCCAAAAAAAGCACATAATTAAAACTTCAAAAACAAAAATTTACATTAATTTGATGCACGCTTGAAGTGCAAGTGTTGAGAAATAATAGATTAAGTTCAAAATCATGATTTAAGGATCCTTAAATCCAGCCTGCCTTAATTAAGCAGCCCTGGTGTTTTCTGTAAAGCTAAAAAAACTCTAGTAGCTGATGTTGCACAGACTTTGTGGACTTTTCCGTTATTACAGTTACTGCTACAGTCAGTTGACAGTAGTGAAAATACAGTTTTTGAACTCCTTTAACGTGACTTTTCACCCTCCCTGGTTGCATTTTGGACTTAATAAAGACTTCAATGTCCCACGTCCAAATCTGTTCTTTTCTTTAATGTTGTTGAAGGGTTTGTGGAGAAAAAGAACATGACACCGTTGACTAAACTGGGCTTGATGAGGTCATAGCTATACAGCCTCCACCTACGTGTGTGCTTTCTGCTCATCACAGGCAGATGTCATGACTGTTTTAAAAGTCTGCTCTATGGTCTTTAACCCCTCCTTCCCTCTTGCATGTGATGCCATTTGGGCAGCCATTCAGCATGAAGTGCATAATCATAGCTTCCTGTAGCTCCGCCCCCTAAAATCAGAATGTTTCCCAAGGGGAGAGACAAAGAGCTATATCTGATCCTCTACAGAGTCATTATTTTTAATATTGTGTAATAGATAGGGGTGCAGGATATTGTTTTTCTTTTCTAGGAATCTAATTGGCTAACAGACCTTTTCCTTGTATGGTGACAGTCTATTTGTGTTAGAAACAGACTTGAAGCCAAAAAACTACATTTTATTCTTAAATAAATGTTCCTGTTAATTTATAAAAATGGACGACCAGTCATGATGAGGTGGACCATAGTGGTAAATTTTTACATTCTGCCAATATTACTGCCAAAATGTAGTAACTATATGGCCAATTTTGGCAGCCAAAATATCAGCAAAGATCTTCATATTTGTCGATGCGGTTCCAATATTATCCTGAGTCCCAAGTAACAGATACCAAAGACATAATGTAAACCAGAGGTCAAGAACTCATTTATACAAGGGCCAGTTTTTGCTTGACAGATGTTACAGGGAGCAGATTTTAAAAACAATGAATACATATATTTTGGTTTAACTAACATGCTAGTAGTTTAATATAAATACATTTTCAGATGTATTTTTAAGTCTTTAGAGGTGAGAGCAGTCCCGATCACCCATACTGCTGCAATGAGACATGGAGCAGTTCAGATATTTTGGCTTCATCCTGGAGCTGTCATGTTTCCATCCCTGGATTTGACTCTCAGTATGCTCACTCCTCTGCTTAAATACAGGCTAAAAATTGCTGTCAGATGAAACATAAGGTCATACTTGAGAAAACTGTTTCGATCTTCATTGTTTTGGAGGTTGTATTCGTAGTTAGAGGGATGTAATGACACAAATATGTCCTTAAAGCATGACAGATTTTGTTCTGGGGACAGTCAAACATGTCAGGACATGGGACCTTTAAAGCCTCAAACCAAAACATCAAGCAATCTCATGAATAAATTTGAAAGGCTAACCACATCACGGGCTGCAGAATTAAATATATTATGTAATAATACATTCATAATTTCTTAACCAAACAATATGTTGGTGAGAGAATTTCATCTTCATTTTAAACATTGTGTTGATCTCCCTCGTAGAACCTTCTCCATGGGACATGATATATTGAAACAGAGTTTTAACTCAACCAGACAAAGTAAGAAAAAGTTGAAACAATTTGCTCCCTCTCCCCAACAGGCCTTTCTTGGAACAGTGCTGAGAGTGACACACAAGCTTTGTCAAATGACCAAAATGTATGAAAGGCTTTGTCAAAATCCCGGCACACAGAGACCTTCGAAACAATCACTGCTTTCCCAAAACATCGCTGCTTCATCATTGTATCCCCTTTATAAACTCTGAGCGTGGCCCTCGACCTTAATCAAATTGGCCCACCAGGCAGACTGAATTAAACTGCAATCATTAAAATAAAAATCTGCCAAGACAAAGTTAAGGCTACCACTATTAAATGAAAAATATTTCTATGACAGTCTTTAAAAACTGGTTTTATTTTGTTTTATGTTTTATTTTGTTCAAAAACTATATATTTCTGCACATGGGACCACGAACATCACCTAAGAGACCAGTGTAGAGTGGCTCCTCCAGTTGCCGAGATTTTTTATTCAGCCTTGTTGACTCAATCTACAGATGTTTTTCTTTGTGTACTCAGGAAAGTAAACTACAGTCATAATCACTTCAAAAATCACAATTTCTGTAGTTTGGTGGGAGTTGTTCCCTTTTTGTAAATCAAGCTAGTTGTATGCATGTACTGGCTGTGCCAGGTAAGGAAGTGGGGCTAAAACAAAGCCGCATGCAAGTGGAAAAGTAAGTTGTCAACCAATTATATAAAGCGTGTAGTCTGGTTTTGTAGCTCATCTTCACACCAAATTCCCTGACTTTCGTGTAGTTGGTGGCCATATATGTAGAGATATATGTAGCTTAAGCTCCTGTTCTAGCTCTTTTTGTACCAACGCAGAGCTGACCTCTCTCTCTGTAGCCAATGTCCAGGCTAATGCCAGTACCTTACACAGCCACACACAAAAAAAATCCAGAACTATCCCTTTTACGTGGCCCTCCTGGTGACCAAACATGCCAATCCCTGGGTTAAGGAATAGTGAGGAAAGGAAAGGAATGAAGGATAAATGGGGTGATGCAGAGAGGGTTAGGGTAGAGGGGACAGACACTGCAGACGGGGGGACACACAGTCTCCAGCTGGAGCCCCTCTGTGCTGCAGGAACACACCCCGAGGCTCACACACATTCACACACACTCGTCACCTCATGCGCCCATTACACCAGCCAGTGCCAGCCGGTGAACATGAATAAAATCATCTCTGCTCTCCTCCCTCTGTCGTCTGTCTGTCCCTCCATCCGTCACCTCCTTCTCCTCTCCTTCATCTCTCTTTTGTCTCCGTCCTCCCACTCTTCCTCTCTCCTTCTCGTCTCCATCTTCCCCTCCGTTCACCTCGGGCAGATCCGTGAAGAGACCCGAGCAATAAACTCAGGGGACGCCGCTATCACAGCAAACCAATTACCCAGCAGCACTGGGAGCACACACACACACACACACCCGCACCCACACACACACACACACACACACACACACACACACACACTCCAACACTGCCCCCGGGAACCTGTCACTAAAACACACACAGAAGATCATGAACCTGCACCTTCTCTCAAACACACTCAGAGAGAAGCAGCAGCAGCCCATCCATGAGGATTTGAGGGAGGAAAACAGAACAGTTCAACTAAAAGCCGAATAAAGGAGGAGATGAAAGATTCATGTCCAAGATGCAACAACGCACGGACGGAGTTCAGAGGAGGACAGAGGGAGGGCTTTGTCACGATACCATTTTTATTATTAAGAGAACCCTAAATATAAAAAGAGAGCGTGAATTATGAATGGCATACAACTTGATTTTGTCACAACAGACTGGATTACGCTGTCAAAGCTGTAAAAGCACAAGAGGATTGAGAGAAGAAGATGGACTCCATCCAACCAGAAGTATGACTATCATCGTCACCTGTGCAGCATCGTTACTGACGTCACATTTATGTAGTGATCTTAAGTCATAATCTAACTTCCAGAAGAGAAGATCAGGCCTTACAGTTCAGTACAGAAACAGTGTTGCCAGATTTTTCTACAGAAATAAGCATTCAGGTTGAAAAACCAAGCCCAAAACAAGCAACCTGCAGCTATTTTTTTTCTAATGTGATCTTACTTTTTTTTTTTTTTTCTAAAGAGAAATCTACTTAGTGTGTATCGATCTTCATCCACATTACATTTCAAACTCACTGACATTTTTCTTATTTGCCTCTTTATTTATTTAACATCGTTTTTTTTATACAGAAGTGAAGGGAGAGGCTACTGTTATTTATAACTCTGTAATATATAACTCTAAACAGTCTATCTAACCTCGATTTTTTTAACCAAACAGACATAGTCAGGCTTTTATCTAAGTTTTATGTTGATCCCCTACAGCTTTATTATGGTGAAAACAGTAATAACTACATTAGAAATAAATTTAATTCTGCCTATAAGGATTTCTTTTTGGTGGGAACATTTTGCCCCTCTTTTTACAGTAAAATTTACATTTGTGTCTAAAATGGGAGAAAATAGTTCATTTAACTTCTGAACTGAGTTTACATCAGTAGAGTGTGCACCAGATTCCTCCTGGGTTTGGGGGCACAAAAAGCCCAAATAAGCAACTGCACTTTTGGAGCAAGCCAAAAAAAACGCAACCCGCAACTGAAAATATTTACAAGCAACTTTTCAAGAAAAGAAGAGGCTTATAATTACCGGACCTTGCAACTATGTGGAGTAGTTGTGCATGCACCACGTGTGTGAGTGTGTTTGGGGGCGTGCCCAGTCGACTCGGCGGGCGTGATAACCAGGAAACAGGGTGTGGAAAGGGCAGACTACCTACTGCACTCATGTTTTGTTTTATTGTGGGAAGCTGGGAGACAATCAGGGGTTATTCACACAGACAGAAAAAGCAAGCCCAAAGAGGCAATTACATGCTAAAAAACAAGCCCAAAAAAATGCAACCCATGACTCACCCAAAAGCCCAAAGTCGGTTATAATAAGTGGACTTGGCAACACTGTATAGAGAGCATTACGCCTGTTTAAGTGGCTGCAAGAAGCAGATAACTCCCTCCAAAACTAACTCCCTCTCTTCCCTTATAAACACACCTTTACTCACACAAGCACCCAATACTGATGAAACTAGCTGCCATAACTACAACAACGTGGCCATCAGTGAAGAAAGGTCTCAAGAAAGCAGACCTTAAAATATGTCGTCCCCTTCTTTGCACAGTGCAATATTTCATACTACTCACCAGGGGGAGCCGTAGATCCTGAAGCCCCTCACAGTGACCTCTGAGTCCTGCAGGTAGATACAGTTGGTGAGCAGTGATTGGACGTTCTCGTAGTTCTCCGGCTTCAGTTTGGAGGCAGACGGGAAGTAGTAGAAGTCCTGTTTGATCAAATCAGCCATAAACTCCTGATCGAAGGTCAACTCGTGATTCCCGGCGATGACAATCTTTATGTCGTAGGGGAGAGTACCTGGAGCGGGGACAGAGAGGGTGAATAACGGACAAAAACATAGCAAGAGCTA
Organism: Cetoscarus ocellatus; assembly: GCA_037902135.1. Classification (NCBI taxonomy): domain Eukaryota; kingdom Metazoa; phylum Chordata; class Actinopteri; order Labriformes; family Labridae; genus Cetoscarus; species Cetoscarus ocellatus. Next base: position 152,062 of record JBAMNC010000947.1, on the reverse strand, counting down.
TCCAGAGACTAAAAAGGTTATGGATTGTTTAAAAAAAACTTCACATCACCTGCATAATGAGTTTCTGCAAATTGCCCCTTATAATGTATCTCATTCATCCAAAAGAGAAAAGGTCACGGCTTTTACAAATACATTTTTGGGCAACTAAACTTTAAGACATAGAATTAAGTAGAGGCGACAGTTTTTTAATACACTGTAATAATGAAAACTCGCTGGCATTAAATTACTTTTTTAGTAAACGAAACACAATATTTTTTGTTGTGTTATGAACTTAACACGTTATAGACTTATGATGCATTGGATTGATGTGTCTGTATGCATTTTAACATTCATTGAAATGTATGTATGCTCAATATCCTACGCACATACTGATTTTATTAATAATTTATTTCAATTTATTTTATTTACTGTAGATCTTATTGAGGGTGAGAGGAGGGTGGGTTAAAAGGGTCTTTGATGCTTTTGAGTGTTATTTGTGTTGTTGTGTTTAAGAATGTATGTTTATTTAAATGGAAAATTAATAAACAAATTGTGAAAAAAATAGATGGTGAATGTTGTAAATATTATAAATATGGAGAAATTAAAAACTTTACTGTAGAACAAGGTCATAAAAGGGGTAGGAAAAGGGATAGGGAAGTTTATACTTCTTTCTATTCCTTTTCGAGCATGTAAACTTGCTGCACAAGCAAGATATTGTCGACAGTTTACCTTCTTTGCTTTTTTTGTTTTGGTACATGCAGGTATTTTTTTTTATGGTGACGACCCATTTTAAAGGTATGAAATAAAGTACTCAATTCAATTCAATTCAATTTCAATTTAAAACTTAAAACAATTAGTTTAAGGTCAGGTGTGGTCAGGTGAGGTCAGGCCAAGTTCTGTACACAGGGTTCATATAACAGACTGGGTTTTTTTTGTTAGAAATGTTTTGTTTAGTTAAGGGAAACACAGTTAGGAGAGTAACTGAGGTCTTCATAATGTCACTGAAGGCATCAGCCTGAGGAGTGTAAATAACTGTGGACATGCACATGTGAGTGTGCGGATGAGTTGCAGCAAAACAGAGTTAGAGTTGGGAGTAAAAGATAAAAAGAAGCTGCTTTTAATGGCGTTGGCGTTGACTACGAAAACTTCTCGTAGCATCTCTGTAGTGGAACAGTACAATATAAAGACATATGGCCATTGTGTGCTAGACGGGCACAGTGGTAAGCAAACATACACGATTAGAGACATGCTGATACTGGTCTTGGTATGAATCTTGCCTGGGGTTGTTTCTTTTTACTTGTTCTCTAAACTCAAAATTTTGAGTTTTGACCTGAATGTAGGGGTAAAAAATGGAATGGAATGGAAGAGGAAAATCTAAGGGTAGAGGAAACATTAGTTCTTGGCATAAAGAGAATATAAAAAGAGGGGAAGAAAGTGGAGGTGATAAGGGGTTCAAGAAAGTCGAGGTAACTCAGAAAAGGAAATGAAGAAAGGAAAATTGGAGCGATGCAAGATTGAGGCTCAGTTTCCTCAAGAATGAAGCCCATGTTCATGTTTGATATGCAGATTCTTTTCCACGTTTCCAAGCCTCTTCTCCAATCTCATCCTTCATCTAACTCGGCCCTAAAGCCTCACAGTATGTCTAAAAAAGTCTAGAAGATGGTGGGGGAACAAGGAAAGAGATACTGGGAACAAGAAGGAGAGGATCGAGGGAGGAAGGGTGAAGACATGAAGGGAAGCTGGACGGCAAAGAAGTGAAAATTTAGCCAGCCATGAAGCCCTCCCAGACAGCTTGGCATGCTCAGAGCTTTTTCATTGTTTCTCCTCATTTCCCGCAGAATCTGTACATCTGTCTCAGCTTCCCTCCGTCAGTCAAGGTCTCAACCCAGTGCACCGCCGTCTTCTGCTTATGGAAACACGAACCGAGCGATCCATCAGGGAATCTTTATCTGCACGAATGATGAGGAGAAGTCTAACCCGCAGAATATTAAACATTTACAGGGAAACGACGAGCGCTCCTGCATCTTTCTCCTCCTTTCCTTTCATCACCCTTCCTTTAATCACTTCTTCACTTTGCCGCCCATTTTCTCCTCCGTCTCAATGGCTTTAATTGGCTATTCAGCGCCTGGCACAGCGGGCTGCGCCATCGATCTGCGCCCATCAAACCCAGCGGCGCCTGGCCCTTCACAAATCTACATGCTGCATTCAAAGCCCTGCGGAGGAAACAGAGAAACCGGCGCTGACAAACATCTGGGGTCTGCTTTGTCAGGTGGAGCAGCTGACGGAGAGTTCAATCACTGTTTTTATTACAGTTGGGACAACGCTTAAAGCATCGGTTTGTGTCGTATTTTTGTGAGCGACTTTCCCGCCTGTGTGCGAGTTTGCACGCATTTGTGCGTGAACGTGTCATGTTAGTGAAAAGGAGTAATTAAACTGAGCTTTAGAAGAGGCTGACAGCCCAGCGACGGCTCTGTCATAACAGCCAATCACAGCGCGCTGACAGAAAGAGGGGAAGAGTGGGGGGAGAGGAAGCAGAGAGCGACAGAAATACTTTAGGAAGCCCAAAAATCCTTGAGTGTGAAGGAGGAATAATAAGGCGATGAAAGCAGCTGTCACAAAGTGCCCATCTCTGCTGTTCGGGCCGGCTCCGCCCCCTCTCTCCTCCGACACGGCGCCCATTTGTTTGGTGGAAGGAGCTTGTGTTTAGTTGACAAGCAGACACCAAAAAAGCCGTTAAATGAGGGGCTGCACCTCCACAAAGGCACATGGACGCACACGCCACCGAGCAATCAAGAGGCACTCTGGACGGTGTTCCATCAGACTTTTGTGTTTCATATAAAGCAGCGCTCGCTCCATTGTCCCAAAAAACAACAGTGTATTCCAACACAATGACCAACTATATCATCATTATTGTATTTTTTTTAGCCGAAACTGCATATTAAAAGGTGACGGGGTTCCAGTCTTTGGATGCTTTCATTGTTTTTGCATCTCCTTTGCAATTAACTGGATATCAGTGAGGATTAGATCAGCAGTTCTCAAATAATATGGCAGGTCACACTGGTGTGCATTTGGGATTTGAACCACCAAAAGCTTGTAACACAGCCACGAGGCATTTCCAACTATTTACCTTTCCCAAGGCCACACTGGTGATCTGCAAGCCCTTGCATATGAATCTCACAATCTTGTCGATGTGGAGCCCAAAGTGCTTACACAGAGTGGCATTGTCTGTCCTTCTGCTTGAGGTGCACTTCCTGTTGTAGAGGTCAAAATGGCCCAGACGGTGTGATTGCTTTGGGAACATTTTCTGTTGGATCGCACAGTTCACTGCTCCAGTCTCCAGTACATTTGCTCAGGAGATCTGGCTACTGACCAAAAGAATGAGATCGCGGATACAAGTAGTTGAAATGAGGTTCCTCAGAAGGGTGGCTGGGCTCAGCTTTAGAGAGAGTGAGGAGCTCAGACATCCAAAGGGAACTCAAAGCAGAGGTGCTGCTCCTTCGTGCTGAAAGGAGTTGAGGTGGTTGGATATCAAAGGATGCCTCCTGGTTATTTCCTGTGGAGGTTTTCCTGGTATGCCCAACTAGGCGGCGACCCCGGGGTAGACTCAAAACCCACTGGAGGGATTATGTATCCCATTTGTCCTGAGAACACCTTGGGATCCCCCAGGAGGAAGTGGAAATTGTGGAGAGGAAAGGCTAGGCTGACCTGCTTGGCCTGCTGTCCCTGACCCTGGATGAGCGGTGGAAGATGGAAGATGGATGTCTGTTTGCAGTTCAAATATGGATTTTTACCCCAGTGTTCAAACAGATATATAAATATGGAGTATAAGGTGACAGCTCTAGTGTGTAAAGTCACCAGCTAAAGGTCTACATCTCCTCAGAGGAAGTTAACTTATGACTAAATGGGTTACAAAGTAATTCAAATGCATCACATCACTTGCATAAAGCTGTTTATTTAAAGTCTTAAATTATGCGTAAATGTTTAAACAGCATCTCATTCTCCCACATATTCACAACAAACTTTTGAGAGAAAAATCTCTGCAGCCTTAATGACGACTCCTTCAGAGCGAGGGAAAAACTATCTCATCAGAAACAGAGCCAAGAAACTGCATGGGAGCTCAGCATCTACCTGGAGACTTGTTTGGGTTTCAGTCTCCGAGGACCCGGAGCAAGCTGAGTGTGATGAAAACTGGATCAACCTGTGAGTGCACGCCGAGCAAAAATGCTAAATATACATGAAAGATGGATAAAGCAAGGCCAGCCTTAAGTCTGAGCAGTGGAACTTTATTTATACTCAGTCAGGTGAGAGATGTTTGCTCTTATTTATGAGCTTGTAAAAATTCAACTGTGAACATAAACAGGAGCTTTATCAGCCTCAAATGTGGGCATCAAAATAAGTGAGTAAAATAATGTACTCTCTGTGTGAGCCTGAGGATGGACAGACAACACAACAACACAGCAAAGACACGTCCATAACAAGACGCTCATAAATGTTGAAGAAATAAACAGAATCTGTCCTCCTCAGAAATTCTGCAGCACGAGCAGTTTTTCACTCATGAAGTTTGACGGCCAACAGTAAAGCAGAGGAATAAATCAGAGGGGGAGATGTATAAAAGTCCACCAGCTGGACACAAAAACATCAGTGTCCTCCTGCAGGCACACACGCTAACACAAGCACACATGCTCTCACTTAGCCAAATTAAATTCCAATTTCATGGATGAATTTTATTAAAGTTTCCTGCAGAAAAAAGCTGCAAAAAGACAATATGAGAATACCAACAAGCTGAACTTCTCTAAATTAAATACAACTGTTGGCTTGTCACACACAGAGGCTTCACAATATGAAGCTGTGGGTAACCTTCAAATGTAGGGCTGCACATCAGCATTGATTCGTTTCAGCAGATATCAGCCCTTTTTTACAAACACTGGTGATCTGTAATTTTCTGTCAGTTGAACAAACCAGTTTTGATGAAATGTTCAGGGAATGTCAGTCATGGCTAGGGTGACCAGATGTCCTGATTTAGCTAGGACCACCCTTTTTTCAAGCCTTTGTGTCCCTACAAATATCTAAAAAATGCTCATATGTCCCAGTTTTGGTAGAGTTCCTGCCTCTTTTTTTAACCAACTGATTTCATTTACCAAAACATGTTTCTGTGTGAGCAACGCGGGTTTGTCTGTTGATATGTCAATCAACATTGCTTCCAAGTGTGTTGCCGATTTAACCAATCAAATCTTCAATAATGTGTCAATGCCCACTGCTGATTGGTCTGTTTATGTGTCAGTCAATCTTAGTGCAGCTGCAGCTCACCCAGCTTATCAAATTGACAGCTGCAGGTAGAGAAAGAGCCTCAGAAAGTTTATCAGCAGGCTTCAGCAAGCTCCAGGTAAAGCGGGGTACACACAAAGATTATTGGGCTGTTTTTGTTCCTGCTTTCCCCCATCCCAACCAAGGATGGCAAACACCAGATTATCTTCTGTTTTATAAGATTATTCTATATAACTACCCAGTGGTCTGAGGTGTGTTATGAGTGAATTCGTCCCAATAATTGGTTCTGAAACAAGTCAGGCTGTCAATCGTAAATATTAAACTTGTTCAATATTTATGACCAAAAATCTTCGTGGGTGTGGAAAGCCGATGGCTCCCGTGTCATGACTGTGACGTGGAACAGAAATGTTGCCAATCAAGAAGCGAGCTGACTGAGGAACAAGGAAGCAGGCGTAAATAAAATCAAGCATGGCTGACCTGAAACACATAGTTTGGTGGACCTCAGAAATGGAGGGCCAGCTCACATGTTCACACTGTCTCCAGGATTTTTCCACAGTCTTTTCTTTTCGGGATTTTTCCATCAAAAATAGTCCCAAGACCACCATCATTCCCTCTTCGCTGTCCTCTTCCATGTTGTGTGTTGTGTTCTCTAGTTGTTGCTGTTTCTTCTTCGTTTTTGTAAGATCACGTTTGATCACACAAGATTTCTGGCTTGGAGGACTAGATTCTAGACTGGTGTTGGGACAGAATGGTTATGTGTGTGCTGTGTTGAAATTATCATAGCACACCACACACAGTACGATCAAAAACTGTTCAATGTTCAATTTTTTACCTTAATATGTGCAGTCTCTAACAGATAAATCTCTCAGCTTTAGAAAATCCTAATGTGTGTACCCAGCTTATGGCAAGGTCCTTTCCAAACACCTGAAGTGGATTTGTCTTGTGTTGTTATCACAGCAAGAGCCAATTTTAAACCATGGAGGAAAAATTGAATTTAACAACGTATTTAAACTAGCAAACACTAACGGGCTACAGGCTAGGAGATGCTCTGATTGAAAGAAGCAAATGGATGGATGGATCGTTCATCTGCTGAACATCCTTCCATTGAACTTCAGAAAGCAGTTCCAGTTGACATTGGATCAGCAAAAGTTTTCTATCAATCCAAAGCTGCCAGCTCAAGTGGCATGGCTTGAGAGGTTGGTAGGTGACACTTAAAGCCAGTCCAGTGGATCCATACAGGAGACACGGACCTTCCAAGCAACAAGTCAACTAAACTGAAAAGGATTCAGCATGAACGAGTTAATTTACTGTCCTGCTGTTGGTTTCTGTTTGATGGCTTGATTTCTGGTTAACCTGCTGATGTTTCTTTTGTTTACCTCCATCTCTAACTGAGTTGGTGTGACTGTGCTTTAATGTTTTCTTACCTGCTGCAAAGTTAATTTCCTGGAGGTGGAAGAAGGAGAACAAGAAGGAGAAGAAGAGGGAGTAGGAAAAGAAGAAGGAGAAGGAAAAGAAGGAGAAGAAGATGGAGGAGAAGGAGGAGGAAAAGAAGAGGAAGGAGGAGAAGATGGAGATGATGAAGATGAAGAAGATAAAGAAGAAGAAAATGGAGATGATGAAGAAGAAGAACAAGAAGAAGATGAAGCTGCATACACAGTGACTGGTTCTCTGATTACCGAGGCTGAAAAAAAAACTAAACAGAAAGTTCTGGTTTACATTTGATGTCAAAAAGCAGCATGACCTGCTCCAGCCTCCTGACCAACACTCCAAGCCCTGTTAACTACTGCTCACAAGCCACTGTAATGAGGCCCAACATGTGGCCCCTACATCTACTTATTTTGAAGCATAAACTGACCCATAAAGGACATCCAACATGTTTCTAATAAGGAGAGACCCTGTTGTTAGTATTCAAGCTGCCAGTTTGTGTATTTCCGTATATCGAGGGCTTTTTTTCCTCCAGCGGTTGTCAATAAAAATACAAAAAAAAAAGAAATTCAACAAAACAGTCTCTTATTGTGCATGTCAACAAAGAACAAATCAATCAGAAATAATCATTTCAGCATCAAATGAGAATCACTGCACCGCTTTGTGACAAACAGAAGAATGGAGACGGGGATGTGCAGGAAGTGTGAGCAGGACGGTGTGAAGGGGCATTTAAACGTCCCCCAACTGCACTCAGGCTGATCTCTGACACTGTGCATGCTTTTATTTTGAAATTATTGAAGACAAAAATGGTTCTGATTTACCTTTGAATGGCAGTGCTGAGTGAAGAGCAGTGTGAGGATAAGGGCAAAGATTGGAGACAGAAACAGCTGAACTTCAGCCTCTTTCTGCCCCTCTCTGTTTATCTGCCAGTCCCTCCCTGCTTTGTGTCTCCGCTCTTTTGTCAAAATCTGCACCCCCTACTCTAATCATTCAGGACCAAAATCTGCAGTCTGTCACCAATATAACCCTCTATGGGATCTCACTCATAGCTCAAACCTCTTCCTGCCCTGATTAGGCAGTGCTGCTTTGGGATGTTTGTAATTTTTGTAAATTGGAGCTTGGCAAGATGGATCTGCCTTTTAACAGAGATTAAATGAGGTGGATCCAGCTGCACTGCAAGGCTTCTGAAAAGCAGGAAGCCCCAGTAATCGCCTCCTGTTCCTTTTATACTAAAACCTCTCATGTCGTGCACACTTCAGCTCTATGTGTGATCTTTACCTCCCTCAGTGAGCAGAAACATTTTGGAGTTTGTTGCCATATGACTGCATATAAATGTTGTTTTCTGTTATTTTCTGTGCATGTGCGAGGACTCCTGTCCGTGGGGGAGTCCGGCCACTTTTGTTTTGGGGCTGTGATGGGTGGTCTGCTCTTTGAAGAGGAAAATCCCCGGTCTGCCCAAAGCTCTGCCACAAACAGGGGGATTACTGCCCATTGTATGTGTGTGTGTGTTAGTGTGTGTTTTTATGAGTGTATTTGTGCACATGCAGAAACAAAAAAAGGCAGACATTTCCGTTCTGCCAAAACAAAGTTAATTCCTAAGTGTGTGTGTGTTTCTGCGTAGATACCAAAAACTAGTCGCCAAAACGTGCAGCCAAATAACTTAGTACCAGGGTGTGTGTGTGGGACGTTTGTGTGTGTGCAGTTGTATAAAACAGGGGCCAAATATTTCTGCCAACCCAAAAAGCTTAAATTAATACCAGAGTGTCTGAATGCATGTGCACAGAGAGCTGCAGCCAAAACTTTCTGCTGAAAATCAACTTGAGGGGAAAGTCCAGTATGCGACGACTTGGATTGTAGTTTGTCTGCATTAGAGACGTTCTGTGAGTGTTTTTAATTCATTGATGAGTGTGAATCAATTTGGACAATTAAATATGACAATTTCACGTTTTATAACTTCATGTTACATTATTTTGGACCAGAAGCCTGTCATTATGTTATCATATTTTCTATTCTATTCTATTCTATTCTATTCTATACCTGTTCTGTCACTTAATTATTTTTCTTGGTGTCTCTATGAAATTGTTGTTCTTTATATCTGATGTTTGATACTTATTTTTAGTAGTTCAGTATTTACCTTTCATGTTCTCTTGGGTTTGCTTTAAATAAACCATTTGCGGGCTTATACCACTCCCACACACATTCATTTTTTAAAATATTTTTTTTATGTGCACTGTATTTCTATAATGGTGGAAAATAAATAAATAGATAAAATAATAAAATTGCGTGAGTTTGTAGCCCAGAAAGTGGCTCGGTCAAGAGATTCTTCTGACAGTAAAGAGAGAAGATAATCACCTGACATGAACAAGGAAAGGGTCCAAAAATATATAAAAGACAATAAATATTACAAAATACCACTAGAAGCATAGCTTAGAGGCTAACAACCAATTCCAATGAAGCTGAGATGTTGTTTGAAGCATAAATAAAAAATAGAAAATGATTTGTAAATCCTTTTTATATACTCCTATATTTAACTGCATACAGATGGAGCCATTAAAATTTTCCCCAATTTTCTTGGCAGGAAAGTGCTAATCCCTGCCCATGCTCAGGGCTGTAATGAGATCCATGTTAACCCTTACTACTAAAATTTTACTAGAAATATGAATTAACATTTTGATAGCATGTATGATTCCACTATGTACAGAAATTTAAAAAAGAAGACAAAGCAGAAAACCTGTTCAGACTCAACAGCTGGAAGTTGGCTGGTAACTGGCAGAAACTCAATCGGCAATTGACTGGGGAAAATTTAAGCGGCTGCATCTGTACACTACCAAAACAATGTAACTAAACTTATAAACTTTGGGGGTTTTTTCAAACATTGACTTATTTTGAATTTGATGCCTGCAACATGCCGCAAAAAAGCTGGGACAGGGGCATTTTTACCACTGTGCTACATCACCTTTTTCTTTTAACAACACTCAATAAGGACACTGATAGTTGAAGCTTTGTAGATTAAATTCTTTCTCATTCTTGCTTGATGTTCGACTCCAGTTGCTCAACAGTCCGGGGTTTCAGTTGTTTGTGCTTAATAATGCTCCACACATTTTCATTGGGAGACAGGTCTGGACTGCAGCAGGTCAGTCTTGTACCTGCAATCTTTTACTCTGAAGCCACGCTGTTGTAACACGAGCAGAATGTGTCTTCATTGTCTCTGAAATAAGCAGAGACGTCCCGAAAAGATGGATGGCAGCATATGTTGCTCCAAAACCTGTATATACCTTTCAGCATTAATCGTACCTTCACAGATGTAAAAGTTACCCATGCCATGGGAACTAACACCCCCTGGTAACATCACAGATGATGTCTTTTGACTTTGCTCTGATAACGGTCTGGATGGTGCTTTTCCTCTTCAATTCCGATGCTGTGGTGTGACCTTAAACGACCTTAAATGTTCAAAAACCCTCCAACGTGGCTGAGTTCAAACAATTCTGAGTAGAAGAGAGGGCAAAAATTCCTCCACAGCAATGTGAAAGACTCATCACCAGTTATCGCAAACGCTTGATTGCAGTTATTGCTACTAAGGGTGGCACAACCAATTATTAGGTTCAGGGGGCAATTACTTTTTCACATTGGGTCATGTAGGTTTGGAGAGCTTTTTTCCCTTAATAAATAAAATCATCATTTAAAAACTGCATTTTGTATTTACTCAGGTTATCTTTGTCTAATGTTAAAATTTGTGTGATGATCTGACACATTTAAGTGTGACAAATGTGCAAAAAAGTAAGAAATCAGGAAGGGGGCAAATACTTTTTCAGTGCACTGTATGTATCTATGAATTTTTGTATTCATAAAATGACTAGTTTGTCTTCAGCCTGCTCTATTTTAAAGTGTCTTGAGATAACACTTGTTATGAATTGGTGCTATACAAATAAAGACTGATTAATTGATTGATTGATTGATTTATCTTATCTTGTCTTTGTAGTGTGTTTAATTGAATATAGGTCAGAAATGTTTTGTAAATCATTGTATTCTGCTTCTATTTATGCTTTAGTCGTCCCAACTTCCTTGAAATTGGGGTTTGTATACATGTCAAGAATGTCTTCTCTAATGTGATGATAGACTCCTTAAATCTTGGAAGCCAAAGGTGAAGTGACCCACCACTGCACCTCCACTCTCTGAATACTTGCAGAGTCATGAGCCCTCCTGTGGTAGATCTAGTTTTGGTAGCTGCACTGCACTCAGGAGCGAACATGTTTTTTCAGGCTTTTATGGGCTTTCCTTCTCTTCCCGTCTTATTTTGGCACACTTAAAGCGAAGTTGATCGTCTCGTTATTGCCAGCTTCTGTTTGTGTTTGTGTTTACATACCCTGCAGCTTATGGACGTCTCCTTTATGTCGAGAGAAAAGTGAGATATTCACCAAACGGCTCCCTTTATCTGAGCATGCTTAGAACAGAAGTGCAGTAATTCAAAGAGGAGCTTCAAAAGAAACAGCGCTGACGTTCAAAGACAGACAAGCTGAAGACACGGCTCGGATCGGGCCTAATTCCTCCACAGTGAAAAAAGTGTCACATAAAAGAGAAGAAGAGAGAGGCGAGTGAAGAACAAGGTAGCGATGGATGACGGAGGAAAAGAAGCTTCCGCCTTCTCACCTCGGCTTAAACTTAATACTCACTCGATTCATTTTACTCCCGCCCACGCACACACGCACAAACACACAATCGCACGAGCAGACACAAAACAAAGACAGGCAGCAATTATGAGGCGGCGTACACAAACACCACCTACCGAGCGGCGCATCCAAAACACACATTTTATCTGAGCGGAGCAGCACCGCCTCACACTCCAGCACATCCCCGCTCAACATAATGCATTACACACACATTCACACACACACACACACATGCGGTGACAAAGACAGATCCAGAGCATCATCGAGCGGCCTCGTAGGTGGTCCCTCTCTCTCTCTTCTCTTCTTTTCCTCCCACACTCTGCCTCTCTTTCATCCTGTCTGCTCCACTTCCACGTCGGGCGTGAAGACGTCGCCTCCAGGATGAAGAACCGCAGATTAAGCCGCAACTTTCACAGCCACCGACGTGGGCTTCCTCCTGAATGCTGATGAACTGAAGGACTGGCCGCTTGCCATCTGTCCCGCGTCTGTTTTTAAACTGTGACACCACGTTTAGCCCGTGTTCGACCCGCGTGCGTCTCAGCGCTCCGCTGAGAGGTCTAATTTTATCAGAGCTGGATCACAGACCTCTTAAATCAGCTCAAAGAGCGCTCCTCATGCAACATTTACATGTTTTCATGTTGTCTTTGTTTTGTTTTCATTCTTGCCTCCAGCATCAGTGTTGTAGACAATCTTCAGTCTGCTCTGATAAACATTACGATCTAGAAGTGTCCTTGAACACACTCAGGGAGCACTCAAGCTGGGCCATCTCTTCGTATCTGAGCATGTTTGACCCCTGAAGTCCAGACTAGAGAGGGAGCTCCATGTAATGCTCATGTACAGGTCAGTTCCTTGGCCCTGGCACAGTTAGAGACGTGCTTTGGCCTGCTGACACTCATGCAAAATCACATGCACTGGTATGCAATCTTGACCTGAGATAAGATTAGGATTGTAATGGTAACTGATAAAATGAAAAACCATGGTAAAATTTCCGATGGTTGGTATTACAGTTCCCATCTTAAAGGGATAGTTCAGTTGTTTTGAAGTGGGGTTGTATGAGCTCCATACAGCCACTAAGTACATTAGATGCAGTAGAACGTTCTCTCCTCTCCCTCAGTAAGACACAATTTGTAAAAGTTTGTGATGCAGAACCAGCCGCAAACAAGGAAGTATTGTACCAAATACAAAGGGTATTTTCTCCGCCTACAAAAAGTCCCATCAAAAAACAATACCACAGTTTAAGAGTGCGCTACCTATACATGTTTTTAAGTGCATTAACTTTTCGGAAATATAAAGTTTATCTGGGACTAACCGACTTGCGTCACGTATTCCTTCGCGCAGCGCTGCTGCGAGTTCCACATTAATTTTATTTTCTGAAAAGTTAATGCACTCAAAAAAAACCCTAGGTAGCGTAGTCTTAAACTGCGGTATTATTTTATGATGGGAGTTCTTGTAGGCAGAGAAAATACCCTTTGTATTTGGTACAATACTTCCCTGTTTGTGGCTGGTTCTGCGTCACTTTTACAGACTGTGGCTTACTGAGGGAGAGGAGAGAACGTTCTACTGCATCTGATGTACTTAGTGGCCATAAGGAGCTCATACAACCCCACTTCAAAACAACTGAACTATCCCTTTAATTACTGTCAAAACTATGTTTGATTACCTCACTTTGTCAGTAACTCACGGTGATGCTGCTCATTGCCTGGAAAAGTCAAAACTATGTGTCTGCTCCTCGGCAAAGCAGAGAAAATGAGAAAAAAGTCTCAATGAAGGGAGGCAGGGAAGAACCACAAAGCACCAGCTGCACCTCCACCACAAACACCCCACAGCAGCATCAGAGGATAGAGACCTGGCTTAATTGTTGAGAAAGACCTCAGCGAGGAACCAGAGAGGTAAAGAGGGTCAGGATCAGGATAACATTGCAGATCGTTCTTAAATTCATATTATTTATTTTATCTTAATAAAACTTTGTTAAATGGTTTCAGTGTGTGTATAAGTACTTTTTTGAACATTTTGAACACATTGCAACAGTACTGCGATAATAATAACTGTGATACAAAATTTTCACACCGTTTCATCCCTAGATAAGATCAACGCAAATCCACATGCAGCTTCATTAATTCCACTGAGGAGAGGACGTTTTTGCCAACATGTTAGTTTTTTCTTTTTGTTTGTTTGCCAACAGGATAACTCAAAAACTGATTTGAATGCAATTTTCAGGGTCATGGCTCAGATGCGATTAGATCAGGTGGCAACCTCCTTGCTGTCAATAGAGGCCCATGCAGAAGTGCCAAAAGCTGCAGTAACCCGAGTGTCCACTTGGGGCTGGCTGCAGAAGAATGGCACCTTATTGATTGTATGAGGGGCTAGGATGGTTTCCACAGCCTTAATACACGTCTTTACAGCCTGGTTCAAAAATGGTTTCAGTTTAAAACTATGGCACATCTATGAGCTTGCACTGTGAGGGGGGTGAACTTTTCTATACCAAGCTTGTTTTTTCTTTTATGTAGGATTTATTGAGCAGTTAGGAAAACTGCCTTGCTATTGGTCAGACAGTCTTGAGTCCCACCTCAACACAGCCTCTCTGTCTGTAATTCTATGATTCAAGGCTTTTATTCGTCAATTCTTTGTATGTGCATGACATACAGAGTCATTAAAATTGTGTTTTTCGCTTCCGTCAGAGTGACAAGACAGTTTAAATTTAAGACCATTTTACACTAGCAATCTGTGGTAGTTTACGGTTTGTCGTAAACATGCTGTCAGTGCAGTGAAAAGAGTTTAGGGGGGCAGTGCAAAAATGTGATAAAGGCAAAAATTATAATGGTAACAGTAGAAATAGAGCAGTGCAGAGAGAGTAGCTTTGATATGGAGGTAGAGCATCTAGTGTGAGTAGATGGAGCTAAAGTTTGGTTGAGATAGCACGTGCAGTATGGCAGGGCGTCAACAACGCTCCAAAGGCTCCTCTGACATGGCTTCATCCAACCAGATTTGAATCCAGGGAAGTCCTTTTTTGACTTTAATGAAAATTTTCTGGGAAGGTTGGTCATGGTACAAGAAAGAAGTGATATGATTTTGGTATAGATCTGAACCTTGGACACAGATCCAGGAATTTCTGAACAGCTATATGGGACAGTTTCACATTTTTGGCAAAAACTTGTCAAAAATGTTGGGAATGCCTTGGTGGGGCACTTCTAGTTTACATTGATAAGGGCTGTCATGATATCAGATTTTCACTTCATGATTATAGTGGGCAAAAAATGTCACAATAACAATATTATCACGATATCAATAAAACTTCAAATAATAATGGGACAATCAATGGAATTTATTTTTAACTTTTTGTTGTGTTTTCTCTTTTGGCAGATGAATTACACTCAAAATTCCTGTCTAAGGAGGTACTGAGACAACATGAAAACAGTAACTGTACATTGAACCCTGGCCTCTCAACTGTTCTAAAGGGCATCATGTCCTTTGTAATTAAGTAAGCCAGGGATTTAGTGATGGCTTCATCCTTACATGCACTAGCCATGTCTGCCTTTCTTTTCTTCTCCACTGACTGAAACGGTATTAGCTGACCAGGCGGGGGGACTCTCTGTCTCTGTTATCATATGCACGTTTTTAACACGATGTTGAAATTTAATTTTTTAATACCACGATTATCGGCAATACTGGTATAGCCCTAACACTGATGTACAAGAAGATGCAAAAACAGGAAGTACTGACTGACTTAATCAACACAAAAGACGAGCAAAACTAACAACAACAGTAGAAAAGCGCTGCCAATAATTCAGCTGTCACTCCTTCTCCAATTTTGGGCTTTTGATTCATTCACATTGTAGAGATAAGGAGTCTACCTACCATAATCTGACACAACACAACTTTTGCCTTAATTCAGAAATACTTGATTGCCCTTAGATTTTTCAAGTTATATCTTAACTTCCAAAACATCTTGAGATTCCAAATATAACATTTGTCTGCTGCTCAGCCGCCCTGTTGCTCCACCTTTAGATGTTAAAGTTTTCATGAGCAGCAGATCAAAGTTTTATCAGATTTTTGTCCATATCTGAGGTCAGAGAGGCTGCAGGCTGTGTACAGATGAAGATATAAAATACTTTTACCATCCTGATGTTTCTTTTAGCCACAGGCTCTGAAACAAACTCAGATTTAGCTCCAACCCTCTCAGCTCTTATTTGACTGTTAAGGTCTCAGCCTGGACTGAGCTTCTTATGTCTCCAAGTTTGCGGTAGCCAGAGCTGAGAGCATCATGTGTGGACAGTAGTCTAACAGGTCAAGGTCATAGGGCCTTGTATTCACCACACCCTTCTCACTCTGTCTTAAGAAGGAAGTTAGTAGATTAAGAAATCATAGGTCAGGGTCATGGGCTTCATGGTCTTCTCCAAAGCAGTATTTCAGATATATTTTAGGAGCAATATTATCCACTCTGATCAGGGATAACTGATTAAATTATGAGGTCATGAGCCAAAGGCTAAGACAATACAGCCTAATGTTCCTGCCTTGCTCATGAGCGTGATATCTCAAGAATAATTTGGAAATTTACCAAGTTTCCACTTTTACTCAAAGTTAAATTGACCAGCTTTAAAAATTCAGAGTACAACTGTCAGGGTCATCAAGTCTGATGTTCATCTAGTGCTTGTGAATGAGCACTTAGCAGAATTTTCTTAATATACAAGCTGCTAATTGACGATATGATTTTGGGAGTCACATGTCAAAGATCAAGATCTTTAAGCTTATATTTATCTTTTGAAAAAGGTCTCACAAGAAATCTTTGAGGGATTTTCTTGAAACTCTAAATTTAGATGTACGCTATATTCAGACAATCTTGGGCCCCCCCTTTATCCCCCCTTATGGGCAGCCTTGCTCACAGGTAAATATTTGGCCATGAAAATGATAAAAAAAAAATCCAGGAAAATCGGTTTTATGTTTTTTTATTTTTCAGACCAATGCTACAATTTCGCGGCGTAAACCAACTAAAAGCTTTCAGATTACGTAAAGCACCTCCCTGATGGGTAGGAAACACTCCCCTATGCTCCGCACTATGACGAAGATGACAACCTTGACTTTTGTTTTATGAATATCAGCATTAGCACTGTTTCTTTACACATTTATATAGTAAATGTTCAGTGGCAAAAATCATGAAAATCTAAGAAAATCAACCAATAAGCCTGAATTTTGTCAGATGATGGAAGTTTGGTGCAGCAATTCTCAAATAGTGGGGCGAGACCCCAGATAGGGATAGGAATTGTACGATCTTATGGTTACCAATGCCATTAACAGTCCTGAGTATTGATCCAATTCTTTAACGATTCCTGTTGACTTTCTGTATGAGCAAAAGTTAGCCTGTAGGTGTTCAGTTGTCTCCTGATTCAGTGCTGTGCTGCACTGATGAATGCTTAACTTTAGAGAAGTTTGATGTGTTATTTTTCATCTTACATTTAAAAAAAAATGTTGTCCAGATCTGATAAAACTGCTCCTAAAGGTGTTAGCATCTCTGCTAATCTTTGTACAAACAGTCACTTCCTGCTGTCACCCACTTGTTGCTCCCACCTCTTCCTGCTCTAAAGGACTCTGCTTGGGCCATCCCACTTTAGGACAAGCACAAGTGCTGTAGATTGGAGCTTGGCAAGATGGATCAGAATGATTACAGACATCAAATCAAGCTGATCCAGCTGCTGTGCAAGGTTAGACTGGTTTGACGCATAATGCTAATTTTTCCCAAAGTAGTACAACATCCTGTAGATTTCACCAATGTTCACATACATTTTAGCTGAACCAGTAAGCACTGCTAGTGTAGTATGCAGCCTTGAAAACAGGCTTGGACCGGAGGATAGAATGATAAGATTTTAGAGGTCAAATGTTACTATGACCTCAGCCCTTCTTCCTGACCTTTCATTGTTTCAGATGTTTCCCTCCTGGAGACCTGAAACCACCAGGCGGTCGCTCTACTTATTTCTGCTCAATGAAGAGGTTGACTGCTTAATTCAACAACACCAAATCACACTCAGTGACCCAGAAAACAAATCTGAGCGGAGCAGGAGGGGGAATTATGAGGAAGACTTCCAGCATTTTTATTAGAGAAACCCACAGAGGTAGAGGAGACGAAGAGGACATGCTTAAAAGAAGTGGGGATGATTTTTTCAAACGTTTTTAACATCCTGTTGCATGGTTTTCTCCTCTCTTGCACGCACGAAGCAGTCTTTCAACAGAGCAAATAAAAGTGGCAGAAGCAGAGAGGGACAGATGGGAACCGGTTTGCTTAAAATTGCAGTCACTTGAAATTCTGACGAGTTTCCCGATGTTAAAAACTAAAAAAAAAAAGGAGTCAAACTTCCTCGTTATGCTCTCCTCCGGCGGCACTCGCTGCTGGTTAAACATAAGAGGGCGAGAGGTAGAGAAAAAAAGAACGATAGCAGGGGAGAGAAGTGGAGGGATAGAAAAGGGGAAAAGAAAGGAGAGGAGAGGAGCGTGCCAGAAGAAGACAGCAGTCATGAAAGTTTAATGCTCACGCTGTTACTAAGCTAAGGGCAGCAAACCGGGGAGGAGCAGGAGCGAGCTGCAGAGGTGAAGACGAGGTCTGAAGGGGAGGTGGAGGGGTTCAAACAGCAGTGTCGGGATGGAGACGGAGGGGCAGGGATTCAAACACACACACAAACACAGGCTCGGGGGGAGCGAGGAAGAGCAGCAGACACACACTCCCTCTCCCTGGCGAAGAAAAAAAAAAGCACACACTCGCATTTAAAGTGCCTACATGGCAATCGCATCATGGTCGTCACTTATCTATTATTCAGCAGCGGAGGGGAACCGAGTCGAGAGCCGGCGCTAAATAAAGAGATGTAGCAGAGACGCCAAAGGCTGCAGACCTCCAAACCCAGAGTCAGGGGGTGGGGGCTGCAACTATGGACTTTTTTCAAAACTACCCACGCCAAAGAAACACCAAAGACTTCCATTTTGCTATAATGTCCCTTGAAGGACTCTATCGTATCGCACACTAGTGTTTTGGCATCTTGGATCAGGGGCAAAACTGATGTGTTACTCACTTAAGGATGCAGAAAATTACAGCCCTCTAAACCTCCTTAAACCTGGTCTATAGTCAAAAGTCTGTGGCCAAATTCTGACCAAACCACTAAACCATGACCTTGGCTGTTTTATTATTTAAGATGTTTCAAGAACACTCAAGGAAGTTTCTTCAAACTTTCAACAATGCAGAGACAGAAAACAGTCAGGTGATGGGTCGACTTCTGCAACTTTTACTTAAACTGTGGACACACACTGTTACAAAATATCTTTAATACCTTTCTTGTGCTCAAACCATCAACCTCCAGTTCATTCATTTAGAACAAGGATGGCAAATTTGGCTACCAAGAGGGCCATAACAAGACTGTCATCACTGCTAGAGAACTGGATTGTCGCAATTTGAAGGAAATTCCCAACTTAAAAATCACGACCAACTACTTTCACCAACATTTTCACTTTTATTTTAACAACTGCATGAACATAAGTTTTACACACATATCACAGCCATTAATAATGTTGCTGAAAATATGACACGTTTTGACAAGTTTTCTGTGTGTGTATACATTTTTTTATGTCTTAAGGTAACAGGAGTGGCACACTGAGGGCTGCTTGCGGTCCCTGATGATTAAAGCAAATTTTTTTTAACACTAATGAACCTGTTCAAATCCAAATGTAGGAGCAATCAAAGGTTAATGCCTTTCATTGCAGCAAAAAGGAAGCTATTCGACTAAACCAGGCACAGAAGGGTTAGGGGAAGGGGTCATCAACTGTAGGACACTTTTACAAGGTACAATTTTTTCTTGACAGACTTGGTGGGAGCCAGGCCAAAAAAAAAAAAGATACGATATAGATATTTAGGTCAGTTTAATCATTATTACCTCTGCCAAGGAAGTTATATTTTTTCCAGCATGTGTTTGTTTGTTTGTCTGTTAGCAAGATTACACAAAAAATACTGGACAGATTTTGCTGAAATTTTCAGGAGATGTTGGTAATGGCCCAACTTAAAAATGATTAGATTTTGGTGGTGATCCAGATAACTGCCATTAGAGAACAATCATTTTTACTCAATAACTGTCTAACTTATAATGATATCAACATGATTCTGAGTGCTAGATGTGGATTTTCAGGGTCAAGGAATCATATTATGATGGTAACTTTATCATGGAACTATTGCTTATAGATGTAACAGCAATATGTGAGCCACCTTGGCAGAGGTTTGCGCTCTCTGAGTGCTTCCTCGCGTTTCTTATTACGTTTTTTAAATTGCATGTATTTTTTTAGCTTTTAAATGTGAGATTTATCCATAATACCTATACTCCTATAAACTAGGTGGTGCATTGATATATTCTGGTTCCTTCTTCTTGAAGAGTATCTGGCATGCCACTAACCTGACATGCCAGATATTCAGTATAATTTAAACTACTACAGTGGTCCCAGCCACCGGGTCATGGTCTGGAACCATGGCGTAGATTATGTGGTATCGAACTGTCAAGAAAGAGGGATCAGGGATGGGCAACTGGCAGCCCTCCTACTCCCTCAGTCTGCCATCCTGTCATCTTAAAACATTTAAAAAATATATGCACACAAAGAAAACTTATCTAGATGTCTCTCACAAACTCATGTGACTACTTCCTGCATCCATGTTGCTGCAGCTTAAGTTTGTAAAACAACCACCACAGCAGGTAAAAACGCACCCACAGAAGGTAAACAATATATGAGGCATTAAAACTTCCCAAAACATCAACTCTGCACCAGCAAACAAACACAGGATAATGTCACTTTTAACCTGGATTCAACTCATTCATGCCATTTAAAGACGGGAAATACCCTGAATGCTCTTCCCTGTTCCTGATATTTCAGACATTCAGTGAGTAAAGGCTAAACACTGAAAATCTCCCCTCATTAGTTGATTAATCTGTTTTTTCCTGCTGTCAATCCTGAAGTCAGGCGAGCAGAAGGAGACGAGCGGGAGAGAAAAGCCTTTAAGAATTAAAGCTGCTCCTCCTCTTGACCCCCAATCGACTCTCAGGCACAATAAGATCCATATTTAAACACAACGTTCAGAGCCGAAGCTCCCCGCTCAGCTCACGCCATCACACAGCATGAAGAAAGATGCCATTCAAGTCTGCAGCAAGGCCAGCGAAAAACAAACAAACACGCAAACACTCGGAGACGCCCGGCTTACGAAATCCTGGTGGAGGCTGGTTGGCGTGCGTGTGCTGAAAGGCTGATCAAAGAGGCCATTATTGGAGACAATTGCAGTGAAGCGCTTCTGCTCACGAGCTTGAGGTCTTTTATACTTCTTCTTCCTTTAGTGAACGTCTCTCTGCTCACCTGTCCCATGTAATCAGCCTCCATCCCCACAATCCTCTGCTCACTTCTGAACACTTTCCTC
Organism: Cetoscarus ocellatus; assembly: GCA_037902135.1. Taxonomy (NCBI): domain Eukaryota; kingdom Metazoa; phylum Chordata; class Actinopteri; order Labriformes; family Labridae; genus Cetoscarus; species Cetoscarus ocellatus. Next base: position 131,302 of record JBAMNC010000947.1, on the reverse strand, counting down.
CGGCGCCTGCAGCTGTGCTTTTAAACCATCAGCACTCTTCAGGCAGAACAATGTGCTCATCAGGGGACGAGGCATGGCCTGAAATACAGGAGCGGAGGCAATGGGAGCGAAGAAGGGTTAAATGAGGAGTTTAATGGTAAAGAATGTGCAGCAATCAACCTCTTAGGCAATTGCATGGCAGTGATTCAGTGCATTTAGGTATGTGGACATGGCCATGAGGGCCTGCTGAAGCTCAATCGGAGAGTCAGAATGAACAAGAAGGTGATTTAAGAGACTTTGAATGTGGCATTGCTGTTGCAGTCAGGCTGGGCTAACTACTCCAGCTGATCTACTGGGATTTTCACACACAAAGAATGGTCCAAAAAGAAGAAAATATCCAGTGAATGGGAGTTCTTTGGTTGAAGAGGCCTTGTTGATGCCAGAGGAGAATAGTCAAGATGTATTCTTTGTAAAATATAATGGAGAGTTCACGTGTGTGATGTGTGGCCAACACAGTGTTGATTGTGCATGGCTTTTTGGGTTGGTATAATAAGTTAAAGGCTCTAATGCAAAGAGAAGCTTTAATATAAAACTCACTCACGCTTGCAAAAAAACACTGAAATGAATCCGCACATTGAGTCACATTTGTGAACCCGAACAGACAAGTTTTTCACCAAGACTATACGCGGTAATTTTCTCTTGGCCCCCTAATATTTTTTCAAAGTCAAGTTTGGGTGGGCCAAAGTGTGAACACCGAAGCAAATAATCTGTGAAATTTACAGAGGTCAAGTGGGAGGGCTGATGACATCATCCTGTTTGCCCAGCACGAAACAAGTGAGACATGACAGGACGGATAAAAACAACCACTGTAGCAGGAGTTTATCTGATTGTAAGGAGAGAAACACAAACTTTTGAGCATCTGTACATTTGAAAGTGTTGTTTCCACTGCACATCGAACTTCTGTACATCATCTGCTCTAAAACGATCTCCACCGGGTGTTTCATGCTGCTGCTGGATATGGAGACTTTGCAGTTTTATTTTTCCAGTTTAATCGCCATGCCCATAGTGACGCTGCTTCATATTCACTTCTGTGTGCTACAGCACTCCTCTCAACTCTTTAATTGATGCTGTTGATACACTTTTTAGCTTCTATCACTTAAGTAAGGACACAAATTCTCATCATGGCGTGAAGCTCCGCTGCATAATCTGCTATATTATGAAGACTGACCTCTGCCACATATCCTTGACATTGTGGCCCGCCTACTGGAAACCTCCAGCTTCCTCCACCAGGGTATACTTCCTACTGAGAAGATAGTGAACAACCATGTCAAGAAATTACCCAGGTGGACTACTGGACATTATCCAGATAATATCAGGGTTACATGTGTGAAAGGGGCTTGAGTAAAAGGAATATTTTTCCCACAAGGACTGATAAAAATAAAATCCACACAGGTACACACAAAGTCTATTCTGCAGTGCAAATACTCAAGCATTTATATCTACTATTTTTGTTTGCATGTGCTATTTGTCTTTTCTTTCCATCTTGGAAACAACGCAAGGCTTTCTTTCAGCAAAGATGAGCTGCTTCGTGGGAAGAGTAACCATTATGTATCATCTTTGGTCACATTATGTATTAACTTCAATTATGATGTGTGTTTATAATGCATTAGAGCCTCAATTCCTCCAGCAATTAGTCAGACCCCCAATGTGTTTGGTGATCCCTTTGACACTATTTAGTGTGAAAGTTGACCAGTTATTCACCTGAATCACATTTGTGGTAATGATCAACTGTAGGAAGTAAATTTAAAGCAGAGGTGGACAATCTTTAAGTCCATCTGATGCTCATAAAAAGCATCTTCCAACATGTCTGTACACATCCCTCACTGTGTTAATGTATGGATTGACAGGTGTCGATCACACATCTAGTGGAGCAGGCGTACTTGGAACTTTGTTCATGTTTATTGAACACCTGTGACTTATTTTATTTATCTATCCAGTCTTTATATGCAAACTAGTCAGTCTGATATCTATAACTACAAAATATGGTTCAGAATTCAAGTCCTTTAAAGCACCTTGTTCCAATTCAAGCACTTATGAAAGCTGAATAATTGTTGATCATTAAGGTAGTTTACTTATGGATGATCTGGGAAATCATCCAAATTAAACACACAAGACTGTAGTTCTTGAAAAACTAAAGAGATCAAACTCCACACTGCACCCCCAAAATCTAATAGTACAGTAGCCATAAAGCCTCAAACACTCACACACACACACACATACACACAAACACCCACACACACACACACACCAGAGCGAGAGTTCTGGTATAATGAGTGACAGCTGGATCCTGATGACAGATGGCAGAAGTTTTGCATCACTCTCCTGTAGCTGTGACTTTCCCCGGGTACGAATCCTTCCTAATGGACTGTCTCCTCCTCGTCTTCTGCCATCCTCCTTGTTTTCCATCTTCCTCTTTCTGCACAAATTTCATCTCCTGCCTCCTCAGCCCCCTCCACTCCTTTTCTCCACTCATAGTCCCCCCTTCCTTCTCTCCTGCAGCGCTCGCCATCTCTGACAAAGCCTTGAGCGGCTGCCAGCGGCCCCCGAGAGCCGGCTGACTTCCTGCTAAAAATACGAGCCGGGAGAACAATCTGAGAGCGGCTGCCACGATGAGGGCTGAACGGGGGAGAGGACTGGAGAGGGGGGATCAGCACTGGAGGAAAAGGAAAGGTGATGGGGGGGGGGGATTCAATATATTAATTCATTTCTCATCCATGTAAAAGAGCCCATATTCTGCTTTTGTTAGTTTTAAATGCTCTTTAGTGTATTTATCATGCCTCCTCTGTTGGATAGAGCACTTTCCTGAACAAGAAGCCACCTCTTTATGGCATCACCAGCTGCCTTACACATCTCATTCTCCTGTCCCCCCAGATAGACCTACCAGTGTGACATCATTCCATTGTCACAAGTTAAAGCCCATTTACTAGCAGTTGCAAGCCTTTTGCAGAAAGACACAAAGTAGACCTGTAAACCAATCAGAGCACAGGGAAGGGGGTCTTCCCTGTGCTCAGAAAATCTCAGACACATAACGAACACAAGTGTTTTAGGGGTACATTGTATGAAAATTGAAAGTTCTTTTGAACATTAGTGATTATAAACATATTTAGCAGACATCAAAAAAGAATGTATGAACCCGAGTTAAGGCAAAATGTTACCAGTGGAGATGGAGCAAAAGTCATGTTGTCCCTCTTATTTCTGAAATGTTAAAGGACATAAATGCTACAGCTTGAAACAGCAGCATAAATGGGGTTTAATATGGGCTCAAATCTCCCATGAATATCTTTGATTTTTCAATAAATGCGTTACAAAACCATGCTCCATCCCTTTCCCCAGCCACCTGTTCAAATGCAATTGTATTCCATTACTCCTTTGGCCATGACAAAACCTGCTTTATCAGTGTTTCTGTGTTCGGTGCTACAAAATTATATCCTATGCTGGATTTGTTTTAAATTTGATTTCGTTTGAAAATGTTTGAAGTCCCCTAAGGGCAATTTGGTTTGCAACAACAGTTAAAACACCCTTTCTTACAATATCTCTCATCACAGTAAAAGCATACAAACAGATACCACAGACACAATACCAGCAAATACACCAAGTCAGCCAGTTACACCAGTGCATCATTCCCATCTAGCTCACCTACAGCTTGCTTAAAAAAACAGTGGCTTTTGGGACAAAGGATTTAAGGTACCTGTTTGATTTGATCTTGCAAGTGAAAGTATACCCTCAAATTAATGGCAAGAAAGCTAATAGAAAACAAAGGTTAAGAAGTAATATCGTTAAATTCACCTAACATTACTGAGGCATTTTAATGTCACACCTTTATCTTGATGTCAAAGGAAAGTGACCCCCTCATATATCTGGTCATTGAGTTGCAAAGAAGAACAAAAGTAAGACATAAAGACGAGGACTGGGAGTGAGAACCCGAGACAAAGACGATGAAGATAATGAAGTTTGGGAGCAGAGATTTCTACCTGAACGAGGCTTAGTTTGAACCAATTTCTCAGAAATGAAAATCTGATCTCTGAGTAAATCTGCTCTGCACACACTTAACAGCAGGAGATACATTCATCTACACAATCAGCCCGTGTGTGAGACGGAGACGAGGAGCAGGAGGGAGCGCGGAGAGAGAATAGGAATAGAGCAGATTATAAATATTTATACGTGAGGAAGAAGAGGAGGAAGAGGGACAGAAAGAGAGAGAGGGAGAGACTTCAGAGGCAGCAGCAGGCGCGTTTGGCTCGCTTTATCTTTCCCTCCCAGTCTCTCCCGTTGCCTCTCTCGCCGCTGGAGTGCGGGCGAGCGGATTTGCAGCCTGCGCTCCCTGCAGCTCGCATGTGTGTGCATGAAGGACAACAAGTTCTCCCCCTTACCCCCCTCCCCCAAAGACACACACATACGGCGGCCTGTGCACATGCTGACGGGCTGCGGCGGGTGTTGATGACGCGGTTGATGAGGATGATGGAGATGATAGCGAGGACGGTTGAGATTCACAGATTCAACAGTTTTTTCTCTCTCACAGGACTTCCTCTGAGGTCACTCCTCGGCGGTTTCCAGCTGATATCAGTGAGCAGCGATAAGACTTACACTTGCTCCGACTCGGGGCGAGATAAGACGCTCACAGCGGAGGCTGCTGAGGCGGAAAGTCAAAGACGAGACTGAGCTCCTACATGACTTCTAACAAAAGGAAACGTTCTCCAGGAATCCCGGCTCAACAATAAATAACCCGCTTTACTGCAGATTATACGTCTAATACTCTTATTCTGGATATGAGGTTTGTGATTTTTAAGCAAAACCGAACAAAATACATTCAAGTCAGCAAGAGGTAAGCAGGGGAAACACTTTAGAAAGTATATTCTGGATGATGCAACACATTTATTTAGTTAAAGACAAATTAAAGAAGCGAATTCAAATAAAAAAATAAAAGACAAAGGCAATTTGGGAGCCTTTAGGCATCCTAAACTTTGCAGCTAATTGGCCCTCGGTCTTTTCAGTCAGTTTCCACTTCCTTCACCTTACTTCTCTGGTGCGTGCCAGCTCGACACTGGGAATATGAGTCTATTTTAAGGTGGAGTCACTTCAACCTTGGACCAATCCAAGGTTGAAGTGTAATTTCAAAATACAGTAGAAATAGCAGAAATAGTACCAATGCAGGCAGCATATCAACGTCAGGCAGACAATATAACCCCTCCCCCTATCATCAGGCATCGCTTGGGCAGCCAATCAGCACAGAGCTCATCATCGTAGCCTCCCGTAGCCTCCCCACCACCTCAGAGCACATTTGAACCTCTACAGAGACAATATCTTCACTTTTCAATAAATTCATTGCTTAATAGACACCAAAGACATGGTGTAAACAGTTAAACACACCAGGACATTGGGCTTTAAAAGGTGGACCATCATAGTATGACTGCTCAAAACTGCAGCAGCACACAAAAACTCACATCAACAAGCAGGAAACAGAGGCGATAGAGCTGCCACCCCCTTGGCGACTTTATGTCACATTCAGGAGGTGAATTTTGCCCCAAAAGATGATATAAAGCAGCAAAACAACATGATATTTAAGCAGAGGAGAGTTTGAGAGGTCATTCAGCTTTATGGTGCTGACAACAGGGTATGTTTTATTTGAACATTGAGAGGCCAGCAGTGTCTCCAATATTAAAAGATTTTCAACAACAGGCTCCAGTATTTTAAAAAAAGTGATATACTGACCTGCCTAATATACCCTGAAACATTAATTCGTCAGCCCTCCATTAGGCCAATACAGCTTGAACATTAATTTTTAGATAAACAGAGGGCATAATTTATACAGAAAATCACTGTTAAGGATATTAATTTCCATGAGCTAGAAGTCTTATAATTCATGTTACCATGAGCACACGAGTCTGTTTTGCATCAGCTTCAACTAACCATGGAAAATGTTTTAAAGTTTTCTGGTAACTTTCAAGAGCTCTCTGCAGCCATTTCTGTCTGATAAAACTTCCAGAAGCCCTGCGGATATGTGAAGAGGAAGAACTTTTGCTGTTATGGCCTCGAGGCTCGGAAACAAGCTGCCCGAGAAAACCAGGTCAGATGAATCAGAGATCTTTTCAATGCTGCTTTAACACATTATAAGAATTATTCTGTAATTCAAGCAAGTTTAAAGTCTTTTTATTCATTTTAAAACATTAAAAATGTTGATTTCATGGATTTTTAGCCCAACCAAAACTTTAAATGAGCTTGTTAGGAATACTGCGATCGTTGTTGGTCATTTTCTTTCTTCTTTTGGTGTTTTTAAATCCCGAAGCATGATCGGGACATTCCTGGTTTGCCTCAGCAGTCTGGTTCTCGGTGCTGTCGGGGTTAATCGCCTCAGATCTACACAGTGACTCCTCTGCTCTCTGTCAGGGCGAAGGAGGGTCTAATGTAAAACAGACTCCCCCTGAGCCACATGAGGGTAAAGAGACCATACTGCAGCTTTAACATTTGCCTTTAACAATACATCCATACATCTCTGCGGCCTCTGCATCAGATTGTTTCCATCTCAGAAATTCATCAGCGCTTCAGAAACCCCCCCCCTCGTGCATTTCAACAAACATCCAGTCAACTTTTGATCCGCTGTTGTCACTTTATTATTGTGTAGCAGTGCAGTTATGAGCAGAAAAGCAATTTTAAGCCCTCTCTTATGTGGTGCATTCTAGGAGCTCCTCAAGGATTGAAGAATCAGTGGCCACAAAGTGCTGCATTCATGAGCCCGGTTTGTCTGAAGATTGGAGACAGAAGACAAACAAAACAGTAGAGCAAGGAATCTTTGCTGCTTGTTTCGTCTGAGGGGAGGCTGATTCAAAACTCCAATGCTCTCGGAACTTAACAACGACGCAGAAAAACGACTCAAATCCAACGAGAAAGAATACAAATACAAATGGTGAATTTATCACAGGTTGTACTTTTTCACTCATTACAGAGACAGAAAGCCTGACAGGGTTCCCACTCTGTTCTGGAAATTCCCCACAACACACACTTTACAGTGTCCTTTACTACAGTTGTACCTTACATTTTAAACATTTACCCAGATTGCTATGTTTATGCCTCTTCCACTTTAGAAGTCTGGCTTCCACGGTGTGCAGTCTATGGCAGTGTAACAAATCTATGAAATAATCTCTTACATTCTTAGAAATTATGACAATTTATCATAGAATAGTGCAATCACACCCACAGATTTCAGTGTCACATAAGCAACTTCTTACCTTGGCTTTTTCATATCTATTCTATGTATTTACTAACAAGGGTACAGAGAAGCAGAAGGAGGAAAAATAATTTTTCAGGACAATTCAAGCTTTTCCGGGACATTTTACTTTTTTTCTCATTTTCCATATGCTTTCCATGACTGGAAAATTGGTCAATCATCTTCCAGATTTCCCAGGTTTTCCAGGACGCATGGGAACCCTGCCTGAGTGTAAAGTCTGGATGGATGACAAGTGGGTTTAAAGGGATTTGATGTGAAATAGATGTGCAGGAGTTTAGCTGCAATATTTGGTGGTTCGAAACAATAAATACATCTGTACTGTTTTTAACTGTGGTAAAGTCAGTAATGTTTGATTTGAATTTGAAATAAAACTGAATAAAATGATAAATTTAAGTTTTCCATGTTGTCTTATGGGCGGAACAGTGGAGCAGCAGGTAGTTCACGAGCCTCACAGCAAAAAGGTTTGATCCCCATGTTGGTCGGGCTTTCTGTCTGGAGTTTGCATGCTCTCCTGGTTTATGCGTGGGTTCTCTCTGGGCACTCCGGCTTCTTCCCACAGACCAAAAACATGCTCATCAGGTTGACTGGTGACTCCAAACTGCCCTTAAACATGAGTGTAAATGGTTGTCGGTCTCTCTATGTGGCCCTGCAGTTGACCGGCAACAAGCTCAAGGTGTACCCGCCTCTTGCCCAATGTAAGCTGTGATAGGCTTCAGCCCCCCGCGACCCCAGAGGGTACAGGTAATGGATGGATGTTGTCTTATCATTTAAAATAGGAGATCTTTTGGTCGAGCTGTGAGTAGATCTTACTGTAAACTCTTTTTACTGAATATTCGAGCTTGAATCTTTTTATTCAATCATCTTAAGATTGCACACATAAAGATTATTGGGCTGTTTCTGTCCCAACTTTCCCCCTTCCCGACCAAGGAAAACGCCTGATTATCTTATGTCTTATAAGATTATCCTGTAAGATTATCCTCTGGTCTGAGGTGTGTTAAGAGTGAATTTGTCCCGATAATCAGCTCTGAAACAGGTTGGGGCCGACAATCATAAATATTAAACTTGTTCAATATTTATGACCAAAAATCTTCATGTGTGTGGGCAAAGTCAACGACTCCCGAGTCATGACTCTGTGAATTGTGACATGAATGTAGCCATTGAAAAAGCAACCTGACTGAGGAACAAGGAAGCAGGCGAAAATATAAAGAAGCACAGCCGACCTGAAACATAAACATAAAGTTTGGTGGACCTAAGAAACGGAGGACCAGCTCACGTGTTCACGAAGTCTCCAGGATTTTTCCACAGTCTTTTCTTTTATTGAGTTCCTGATTTTCCATCAAAAATAGTCCAAAGACCACCATCATTCCCACTTCTCGTATATCCATTGTTGTGTGTTGTGTTATCCTGTTGTTGCCAAAGACAACGTTTATGGTTGTTGCTTTACTTCTTCTTCTTTGTTTTTGTTAGATCACGTTTGATCACGCAAGATTTCTGTCTTTGAGGACGAAATACTAGATCGATGGTGGGAAAGAATCGTTATGTGTGTGGTGTGCTGTGTTGAGATTATCGGAGCACACCACACACCATCAAAACTGTTCAATGCCTGATTTTTTTATCTTCATGTATGGGGTCTCCTACAAATAAAAAATCTGTTCAGATTTAGAAAATCCTTGTGTATGTACCCCGCGTTATCCAACATCTCTAAAAAAAGAAAGAAAGTTGATATACATATATATATATATATATATATATATATATGTATATATGTATATATATATAGATATATATATACACATACATACATATATATGTATATATGTATATATATGTATGTATGTATGTGTGTATATATATATATATATATATATATATATATATATATATATATATATATATATGTATATATATATGTATATATATATATATATATATATATATATATATATTTATATATATAAAAAACTCAAATACTGCTCAGCCCTGCTTCTTCAAACTAAACTTTTCCTTGGAGTGAGTAAATGAAGCCTCACAGTGACCTTGGCCTTACAAAAACATCCCCACGAGGATTCTCCTGCAAAGGCCCCCAGTCTGCTCCACACCCAAACAACAATAACTCAGAGACACTAACCGAGCCAGTCGTTGAACTTCTTGACCTCCGAGGGCAGCCCCAGCTCAGTGAAGTCCCCGGCGTGGATGAACACGTCACCGTACGGCATCTGGATGGAGTCCGTGCGGGAGTGGGTGTCCGAGATGCACACGAAGCGGGTGTAGCCCGGCGGCTTGGGCGTGTCGTGGGGCATCGGGTCCACCCTGGAACAGAGGAAGAAGAAAAGAAGAAGACAAAAGTCAGACCAGCAGTGAGTGAAGTCCAAAGTCAGGATCTCAGAGGGATATCTGTGGGAGCTGCCGTTTAAACCAGCTTTAGATCAGAAAATAAACTCCACACATGAGCTTTCAGCAGCCTGACTCTAAAGGCAGGACTTCCACAAAGTTGGTTCAAAAGACCACAGAAGACTAAAGTTAAGACCGACAGAAGTGAAAGCGGGTCAGTGTGGTTTCTCAGAGAAAACAGCTAAAAGACGAAGCTCTGTATGTAAAGTCTCTGCGGTGAGACGCTGACAGAGGGAGAAGTTTGAATAAGAATCCTGCAGAAAATCATCCCCACAGACCGAGCCAGAGGAGGAAGCTGCAGAGACGCAGCGAGAAGCGAGAGGCCACAATAAAAGAGCGGAGACAGAAAGAGAAATGTGCAGAGATGGAGGAAGAATAAAGAGTATAGATGTAGAAAAAAAAAGAGAGGGAGCGGCGTCCTGTGGGACTTCCTACGAGCGGCGTACAGCTCGGCGGGGTCTCCAGGGGGACGAGGGGGAGCTGGTGAATAACCATGGCCCACTTTAGTCAGCTCTCCTCCAGGTACGCTCACACCCAGCCCTGCCTCCCCCTCCTCCTCCTCATTCCTGCACCCACAGCAAGAGAGAAAAAGAAGAAGAAGAAGGAGACGCATGTAGGACAGACGGTGAGGAGGGAGTCACAAAGTAATAAAGTACACGGAGAGTTCAGGAGAAGTGTTTTATTACTTCTATTAAGACCATTTTCATGTCAGAAGGACACTTTGAGGAGCCTTCAGAGGATTCATGAGTTTCAAAACACTCTTTAATAGTTTACTTTTTTTTCCAAACTCAACTTTACTAATATCAAACTACATTTTAGTGCTTAAAAATCATTTGTGAGGTTTCAAAACTTCTGAGCTGGTGACTTTTTTTATTCGACTCAGTTCATCATGAAGTTGAACAATAAAATCATTTATGCCCTGATAATGATAACAAAACAACTTAAGTTTATAAGGTTGATTAACTGCATAATTAATGCTTCAGTTTCACTTTTTTATAGTTGTTTCCTTACTTTTTGGGCCTGCCTTAACTTTTCATAATTCAAAAATAACTCAGAAAACACAAAAAGAGATATGAGCAGCTGACAGTTGGGCTTGCTCTTAAGATCTTGGTCGATTTTGAACCTACAGCTCAGTTGAAAAATGCAACAAATGTGTATATTTCCTTTGGATCATTTCATGTTCGTAGTATTTTGGAAAGGGCCGAGTTGCACTAGTCGACCTTGCATTATTAAAGCCTAATTCACACTGCTGTTTCAGGCTGTAATGTCTGCCCCCCTGTGAAGTTTCACCTCCACTGTGAACGTCCTGGAGACAGACTTGTTTCATCTCTAGAGGTAGTAAAAGAGGTGTGTTATTGGGAGAAGGAGGCACGAGGACTCAGTGGGAGACAGCTGGGCTGTCACATTTTGATGTGTCCTTGGGCAAGACACTTAACCCCAAGTTGCTCCCACTGCTGCATCAGTGGCGTGTAGATGGTACACATGGTATGAAATGGTGTAAATGTGTTGACGTGACCTGCAGTGTGAAGCTGCTTTGAGTCAGAGAGACTAAAAAAGAGCTGTATAAGCTCAAGTCCATTTACCATTTTTACTGTTCAAGCTCGATGCATCAGTTCATGTGATTGTGATATTAAAAAAAGAGAATTGTAAGTGTGATATATAATTGAAAAAAAAAAGATCAATAAACATTACATTTTTAAACTAAAAAGGGAGTTTTAATTGGCTTGATTAGCTCATTAGATAAAGTCTAACTGTTTGTATTCAAATTCAAAGCAACAATAAATTACTTCTTCCACTTTAACACGGTGTTTCTGCAGGATGTACAGACCACTGCTGCTAGATTTTGATCTGCTACAAGTAAACGAGAGCACATTACCGCTATCCCTGCCTCCCTCCTCCCGCTCCCTGCTGGTTTTAGAATTCAGTTTTATAATCTTAAGGCTTGTTTTTCAAGTCACTCCATGGTTTAGCTGCCTCTTACCTGCCTGACCTTTAACCCTGCACACCCCAGCAGTAGTAGTCCCTCCTGGTCTTCCCTCGGACTAAGGGAAAAACTTGGAGGTGGCACTTTTCAGTTTTCATGCCCACGCTTGTGGAACAAACTGCCTCCACAAATCAGCAAACACTTTACACTTAAAATCAACGTTTTTGTCCTTGGTCTTTGAAATTAGTCAAATTATCTTTACTTTACGGCTTAAATGTACTTGTTATATCATCTTAAGTTGAAATCTATGTTGTTTTTTTGTTTTTCTTTGATAAATGTTTTCACTGTGTCCTGTCTGCGAAGCACTTTGGTCAGCTGAGGCCAGTTTAAATGTGCTAACAGATAAACTTGACTTTCATGTTAAAGAGTACATTACCTTAAATCAGGAGAACGGCCTTGGTTTCTTTAATAACCATGAACCTAAGGCAGCAGGCCAGTTTTCTCTCAGGACATTAATGTAGACCTAACGGCACAGGTCCAGCAACAGCAGCCAACACCAGCCTCAAGCTAAAAAGAAAGCCAGCTAGTCTACCTCAGTACAGCCTGATCGACGAGTTAAAGACAGAAAAGGGGTCATTTACGAGGCCAGAGGTGAATATCAGAGACGGGCCGAGCAAAGAGAGGGACAGAAGAACACGATTAAAGTTACTGTCAAATTGAATAAACCACAAACATGACTATTGATGAATAGAAAGTTACAAATTCTTGCTTTAGGATAAGATAAAATATATATCATATTTCTTTTCCAGAAACTTGTCTCTGATAAATTAAGTAATCATGAATGTTAATCGAATGGTTGAAGTTTGTTCAAACTGCCTCTTCTGCTGATTTTTGTTTTTCATTTTTGCACATTTTTAGAATCTAAGTGAACATGAGAAATTTTTTTTTCTCCCCTAATGTGCAAAAACTGTAAAGATTAATCACACATGAATCACTAAAACCTAAGAAGTCAGTTTTTCTTTCTTCATCAGTGCTGACAGCCTGCTTTGTTTTCCAGGTAGAAAATGACCAGTGTTGCCAGATATTTCTACTGAAATAACCAACCAGGTTAATAAAAAGAAGCCTAAAACAAGCAACCTCCAGCTATTTTTTTCCAATGTGATATGTTACCTATTTTTTTGAAATCTACATAAAGTGTGTTTTAATTTTCATCTACATTACATTTCAATTTCACAGTGACAGTTTCTTATTTGGCTCTTAATTTACTTATTCAAAATCCTTTTGTTTGAAAGTGGAACATACTTTTCTTTATACAGAAGTGAAGGGAGGGGTACTACTATTTACAACTCTGTTATCACTACACAGTCTGTCTAACCTTGATTTTTGTAACCGAACAGACATAGTCAGGCTTTTATTGAACTTTTATGTTGATCCTCTACAGCTCTATTATGGTGAAAACAGTAACAGCTACATTAGAAATAAAATTAATTCTGGCTACAAGGATTTCTATTTGGTGGAAACATCATTTTTGCCACTCTTTTTACAGTAACATTTACATTTGTGTTTAGAGTGGGACAAAATATATTTGTAACCTCTAAATTAAGTTTATAGTGGTAGTAGAGTGAGCATCAGATCTCTCCTGGGTTTGGGGGCACAACAAGCCCAAATGAGCAACTGCCCAAAAAAAAAAGAAAAAACCACAACCAGCAACTGACAACATTTACGAACAGCTTTCAAAAAAGAAGCCCACAGTCACTTCCAATAAGCAGACTTGGCAACTCACATCATCCACATCACATCAACTCTTAAGGAATTTTTAACAGCGCCCTCTATTGGAAAAGCCTTGAAGTTTGTGCATCCTTAAAAGGGACAGTTTGTATTTTTTAAAGTGGGGTTGTGTGAACCTGAACATGTGCCACAGTGTCACAGCTCAGCTCTGTCTCTGTTCAGAAATCTCGGGACAGACACTAATGCTATACACCGCTGTACGTGGTGCCCAACTCTCGGCATAATTAAAGGAAGCATGGGAGAAAACAAGCCACAAAAACAGCATAGGGTCATCACAAGCTACAAACTGTTTGTTTGCATCCACTTATTATCCACGACCAAGCTGCTTTGATTAGGCACAGCAGAGCCTTTGTTTCTTCCACCAGCAGCATAAGGATCAAACTACGGTCTTACCTCAATTTTGCCAAATACACAAATAATACTTCATCCAGATAAAGCAGAGTAGCTCTTACAAAGAAGCAGAAAACCTAAAAAACTGGTGTCTCTGACTCTGGATGCTGCCATCACGAGGAGAAAAACTCGAATATGCTTCAGAGTCTTTGTAAAACTGTTTCCTGCCGTATCGATCCATCCTTAGACAAGTTATCTCGGTGTTTGTACTCACATGTGGACGTGCGGCGGCTGGAAGCGTCCCTGGTTGATGTTGTAGAAGGTGAAGGCCTGAGTGGGGTTGGTGCTGTACTCGTCCACCTCCACCGCCGTCCTGCTGCCCCGCTGAGTGTGAGCCTGAGACTGCTGCTGCTGCCGCCGCGCTGCCATGATCTCTGACAGGGTGAAGGCCATGGCACCGAGGAGGGAGGAGGAGGAGCAGAGCGAGGAGAGGAGCCGGGTCTATGTTTCACTGCAGGACAGTCAGAGGATATTTCCCTCTCACGGAGACGCTGCTGCTGCTGTCGGACTCAAACGATCGCTGAGAGCTGAGACGAGAACATCACCTCCCTCTTCTCTTCTGCAGCTCAATGAAACTGAGGAAGCAGGAGAGAGCCACCATGAGAAGCTGGGTTTACAGACAGAGAACTTCACATTTTTACTGTTCTTGCTTTTTTAAATGAAATAGACAGGGTTACAAAAAGTCTGATTTTTCCAAAGATTTGCATTGGCATCAGTTAAACATCAGAATCCGTCGATGTCTGCTCTTTTCACAAACATCAACCATCTTGTAAATAAATGTGGAGGAAGAAGATGTCAGTTTCAGTGTTTATTTGCTGTGTCATATCAATTTTTATCTGAAATCTGGCTCCCTGAGCTGCTGATTTAGAGATGATTCTTTGAAAGGAAGTAAAAATGACCCATTAAACAAACTGATCTCTTTCCATTATCACAGAAAATCGTGGCTTCATGGAAAAATTATTCCAAAAGAGGTAATTAAAGACCCTTGTATCAGCCCTGATTTTCATAATCACTGCATCACTAATATCTCCATGTGTCTCAGAACGGTTGTGTTCAGCTGCTAAATCCAAAAATGTTCAGCCGCTCAAGTCTATATGTAATTTCAAAAATTCTAGACCGGGGTATCTGCTGGACTCAACGATTGTTTTGGCTTTCCATCAGGGTCCTGCTTCATACCTGACACAGTTTGTCATGTCACCTCCAGCGGCATTTAAAGCAAGCAGGACTAAAACATGACGTGGAGACCCCGCTGACCCCTGAAGGGTCAGAGTACCAGATACACCGTAAATTGTCTCCTGTTGTCGGCTTCATAATACTGCATGACTCCCCAAACATCAATTTACTTTAAATTGTCATTTTGCTGCAACTGATCTCAGGATAAAAACGTTTTCTTGCTGCAAAAAAAAAAAAAGTACATCAAACACAGTGGACAGAAAAACCTACAGAAAAGCCCATGCATATAAAATAAAAAGCAGAGTAATAATGCAGACAACATAGTAAATAAATAAAAAAACTCCTTCATGAATGATTGTACATAAATACATGTATTATTATTTTTTCTCCAGCACATACTTATGTCATGTTTGAAGTCATGCCCATGTCAAGGCATGGAAACTATAAAGATATACACTAATCCATTAATCTGGATCCTAAAGGTGGTAAACAAAACCACAAACTCACACAGTAAAGAAAAAAATCAAAAACATGAAAAAAAAGTTGAAGTCATTAAATCAATCAATCTGGGTCATAAAGATGTAAAACAAAACCTCAAACTCACACACAAAATAATTTAAAAACATAAAAAAATTGATGAACAAAAAAACCAACAAAATAAAAGATAAAAAAATAAATATAAACCTATGAAAATAAATTTGTTTACATAAATTTTTAGATATAACTGTTTTCTCCTTTCCTCCCTGACCCTCCATCCCAGTATTTAAGTTCCATTTTTTTAATGCCAAAAAGAAAAGTTAATGATTACTCAGGCCTCCTTTTGTGATGTTCAAAAAAAAAAAAAAAAACTGGTCCCAAGAACAGAAACAGGTTGTTTTATGGTCTGTTTCTTTTCAAGCAGTTAAATAACAGTTTATAGATATATTTTTAAGCAATTTTGTTGTCAATATATACAAAAACAATTGTGATAATAATTTGCGTATGTCAGGAGTGACATGTTGAAGAAACTTTTAGACAGAAGTCTAGAAGAGTTTATAAAAGGGTCTTAAAACACAACATGAAAGTTATGTAGGCTGTAATTTTTTTATTATTATTATTGGGGTTTTTTTTAATAATGAAGGCCCAGTGGAAGCCAGTGGTGCCCAAATAGGGAATTTGGACCTCTCAGCGGGTCACAATACAGGATGTGAGGGTTAAAAAATGCTTTTAAAAAAACTGAATTTATCTGGTTCCATTTACTTGTTACTGCAAAGCAACAGTTATAAAATAAATACGGGTAAAGGTATAAAACCTTTAAAAAAAAAAAAAAAAAGATTTACACTGAAACGAGGGTTTGTCAACTGCCTGCATGTCTTCAATAATCTGGGATGTTATAAAAGGAGGAAGGACAGATTTCATCTTTAAGTGTGCAAACAGCAGCAGCATGTATTAAATGTTTGTAAGCGGCTCTTTCCATTAAACCTAAATGTCTGTTTGTGGCCGCGGCGTGGCCTGCAGCACAGGAGCATCTGCTCGACTCAGATTCTGATCCAACAGGAACAAAAACTTTAAATCAGGAACTGGATGAAAAATGGATGCTTTGCAGAATCAGGCTGAAAATTAAAGAGCTCAAAGGATTTATTATCTACAAATGTTCTGCAGTTTTTCTCCTCCAAACCGAGTTTCCTGAACATGCTGCCGTGCACACTTTGTTCTTCTTATTACATTAAACTCTGGAGGAAGAAAGAAGAAAATAAAATGATGAATTCTCTCTGGAGAACGAGACCTGCAGGAGAATGTGGCCTTCAGATTCAGGCGAGGGCATCATCGTCACACATTACAGACAACGCCTGCTCATCGTCATCTGTAGTGTACTGTATTTGCTGTATTTATATTTAATTAAAAAACAGATCAATAATGTTGAAATCTGTTTGCTGATCCTCAGCTCATCTTTCAGGGCTGCATGTGCAGAGGAGAGGTGCATTCTGGGAGATGCAGGTGATAATTTAAGAAGCGAGTCAGCGGACTCCACCTGGAGTGCGGTGTGATGTCAGCACGCCATCTCTGTTCACTGCGACCTCACACACTGACAGATACACGCTTCACACACTCGCTGCTCATCACGGGCCAATCCCAGCATGCTCTGCAGGCGGTGTGCGTGTGCAGGCCCGTGCATGCATATTAAAATGTGTCAGTGTGACTCAGAGATGTATTAGCAGATGTGAGATTTTAACACATTGAGTCAGAGCAGCGTTTTCTCCATCACACCTGACAGAAGATGTGACGGCACTTCATTACTCACTTTTACCTCCAATACAAAGTTCTCCCTCACTCTTGTTATATTTTTTTAAAAAATGGGCCTTGGAAGAATGATGTTAAAATAATGTGCTTATGCTGATGAAAATGTTTGATGCAGAGTCATTTATTTTTGCAAGGCTTTAACTAGATTTTTTTAAACTGTATTCCTTCAACTTAATGCTCTGGTTTTATTCAGCATGTATGAGAGAAGCTGAGGACCTAAATCCATACTCTCCAAAAATATATTTATTCTCTCATATAATGGCTGCTTTAAAAAGCGATGCTCAATACTGGATTTTAGATTCACAGATATTTCAAAACTTGCTCTAGTCGAGTCTTTCTTGTACCAGGACTGACCCGTCCCTCTGATTGTGATCTTTTACTTTCAGGAAGTAAGAAAATCAAAAAATAGAGGTGCTCAGAGAGCACAAACCTACAGCGAGGCATTTCCAACATCATCAAGTTATTGTCAAAAATGTGGAAATTTTCCAATGTTAACAAATCCTTGAAGTCCTGTATGCACATCCCTTGTCCCACAACCAACCTTCCCTGAAAATGTTCTAAAAAATTGTTGTGAAGTTACCTTGCTATTGGCAAAAATGTGCAAAAGTCTTAGATAAGCATCCGGATTCAGATCACCACCAAAATCTACTCACTTCTTCCTCAACTGGTGACCAACATTCCCTGAAAATATCTTCAAAATCTGGCTTGAATTTATTGAGTTATTAGCAGAAATGTGGAAAGCTGCCCTTTCTTGCAATGTTTAAGCCACACTGTGTAGTTTGTTCTCCCATCTAGTGGTGAAACTGTATTTTGCATTCAAACTAATAGTGCTCTCTGGCACCTCGCTTTTTCAAATGTGCGTTGTAACCGCTGAACTCTACGGTAGCCGGTATATGCCTAGAAGCTATGTCAACATGTCATCCAACACTTTGAGTTTTCTTTCTGGTGAAGAAGTACATGATTTCAAATAAACTGTAAACTGCACTGAATCATTAGTGTTAGGCTTTCAAATTTGCAGGGGCAGTGACAAGTGCATCTTGCTGTGCTCCTTCTCGTTTCAGTCACGCTGACTCTGAGCGATAAAGCGTTTAGCCTTAGCCAGTAGTACTACGTAGTGCTTTATGTTTACAATGTAGACATTGTTTTTTGCTCATTAATTACTTAAAACTCTAGAAATTGTCCCTTTAGCAAATCCTAAAATTCCTGGATCTGGATCTCCACCAAAATCTTATCAATATTTACCTTTCTGACCCATCCTGAAAATGTGAAAAAATCTAATTCTTTACATTTTGAGTTATCCTTGTTAAGCTAACAAATGCCGGAAAAAACCTCCTTGGTGGAGGTAACTATGTTTTTCAGTTTTGCTCGTTTCCAAAGTGTAAAGTCTCAAACAAACCTGTAGAGATCTTATTCTTAAAGCCTCTTGCTTCTTTTATTCTAAGATGTTTAAAATAAAATAATTGAAATAAATAAATGAATAAAAGAGTAAAACGTTAAAATTCAATAAAACAAGTGATGCAGAAGCTGTAAAATCCTTGAATAAGTGTGTTTAAAGCATGTGACCTAAAATCAATCAAAATAATCATGATTATGGTTTTTGCCATGATCAAGCTGCCCTGAAGCAAATTAATATACCGCTAAAGATAACAGGGGAGGAGTATAATAAAGATGTGAGAAGGAAGATTTTTTTTGATTTATGCTCTTCAAGAAAAGACTAAATGTCGAGAAAAAAAAAATGACAGGGCTACTTCTTTCTAAGAATTGAACTGAATGTCTTAGCGTTTTGATTCTTATTATATTCAACATTTCCTTAAATTTGTATT
The DNA here is from genome assembly GCA_037902135.1 of Cetoscarus ocellatus. Classification (NCBI taxonomy): domain Eukaryota; kingdom Metazoa; phylum Chordata; class Actinopteri; order Labriformes; family Labridae; genus Cetoscarus; species Cetoscarus ocellatus. Next base: position 112,272 of record JBAMNC010000947.1, on the reverse strand, counting down.
CTGACTTTATTCCAACATTTTGTCCCTTTCCTCGAATTGCATCATGAAGTGAATCTCCCTCCTCTCATCATTTTGCTCCTTCCTGTCTGTTATACTCTCCTGTAGTACACCCTGTTTTACCTTTTTGTTCATTTTTAAGTTATGGTGATAGTAGCATCGAATTAACATAAGTTCCTTCAGCCATCAGTAAATGATTTGGAACGTACAGATATGAGTTACAGATGTTGATCTGTTGCACCACATGGAATTAACGCTGGCATTAAGCACACCTGCTGATTCAGAGAAGACAATCTTTATCGAGAAGAGGACGTGAAGGTCAAATCTGAACAAAAATATTGGAATTGTTGGAGCTGTTTGTGGTATTATTTTGTGTTTATTAATAATTTTTCTTTCAATTATTTTAGTTGCTGTTATCTTGTGTGAAGATGATAATGCTAATTCTGTTTGTGAAATATTTGAACATGTGCATAGGCTTTTATTTTGAAAGGATTGATAGTTTTAGCACTGGCTGCTGTGAATATATACACCTAAAGATCTTTATTTCAGTTAATTATTTCTCCCTTTTAATATCACAAATTGGTATTGCATTTTATATCATTAGAAAGTCTGATTGGTCACCTTAACAACAAGGTACAACTTGAAGGATCATGCATTCGTGGAATGAGCAGCACAGATAAACGTGAGGGTAAAGCCCCCAAAAGAAATGTCCCAAAATCCTCTCTTCCCCTGAAGAAAGCCCACTGTTCCTCAGTGAAGCAAGGGGGAGGAATCGCTCTTCTTGGGGTGTTGTCTTCCTGGGACACCCACTTCACTGTACCAGGACTGACACCAAATAATCCTGACACTCTGGGCACCAGAACACCGGCTTCTAGTTAGAGGGAATTTTGGCACATTTTCTTCAGGTGCTACCCACACGTTTAGCTGTGCTACACAATCCTTGAATGCACGATCCTTACAAGTTGTTCCTCGTTCTAAAGGCGACTCTCCGACAACATAAAATACAATTTGTGTTCTTAAAAGGGAGAAATAATCGACTGAAATAACGTTTCCAAATAACTTTTCTTGAGAACTGTAGCAGAGAACAAACGATAGGATGGACGGGCATGCTGGAGGATTAGCAAAAAGGAACTACGCAAGAACACCAATTTGTTTGCAAGAAAGAATTTGAATCAATAAGAAATAAAGATGCTGGTTTGGGTTTTAGGTTTTATACATATTTGTTAATTGATGAGAACAAATGTCACTATAGTTGGAGAATTACCCCACGAAAAGCCATAAAACAGCAGCAGCTGTATTCATAATCGTCTGAGTTATGATAATAAACACTGGTATTGACATCGGCCCTTATTTTCACAATCAGTGCATCCTTAATGTGTCTAAAATTTGTACAGAAGTGGCCCTCTGGTTGTGAAAATTAAATATCTGTGGCCTTTTTGGGAAGATATGACACATTTCCAGTGAGCACTGAGGTTAAGTTAGATGCAACATTATCAGCATTAACAACAATGAAACCAAAATAACTGACCCCTGCTGTCCTACTTTTTTGGCACCCCTCTTTTAGGGCACCAAGCGCAGCAATCAGAGTCCGAAGTGAAGAGTTAGGATCTACCATGTAAGGACGAATTTGGCTGTGAGAAAGCAGGAAAGATCAGAGATTACAGGACCAAACTGCTCTGAACCTTTACAGTAATCTACCCAACAATGGAGGAAGTAGAAGAAGAGGAGAAGGAGGAGGAGGAGGCCCTCTGGCAGCAGGAGAAGAACCAGAGCAGATCCTCTGATTGCTGCTCTTTCTCCTCTCTCCTCGCTCCCATATCTAAAAAACGCTCCTCACATTAGCCCCGTGCAGATCGTCCTGTCTCATCCCCTCGTTTCCTGCTTCATGTGGACACACACAGAAAATTAAAGTGCATCTGAGTGTGGAGCGTGTTTTACACCATCGGTTTCATCCAGACGCCTCCGAGAGAGGGAGCTGCAGAGAGGAGCGACCTGGAGCTTTGAGGAGGAACACAGGAGGAGGTCTGATTCAGACGCTTGATTAGTGCCATGGAGTCAAAGCAGACATTAATATTGTTTAATTTATAGTTCTGTTTATGCTCTGTAAAAAACACTGTATGTCTCCTATTATTCATTTGAGAAGGTGGACCACTATGTAACACAAACTAAGGCCATGACAAAAGACACTAAAGGAACTTTTTTTATGGAGAGTCCGTCATTTCTGTGCTTTGTTTTAGCTCAGACAAATATTAGAATACTTCAGCTGTTTCATTTTCTGTTTAGGTCGGAGGTTTTCAAAGTGCGAGAGGTGGAGCCTCCACAGAAAGACTAAAGTCCGCTACGTCTCCTCTAAAAACCTGTAAATGAAGAGAGTTTTCTTAAATTCAATCATTCAAACATTAGTATTAAAATCATCTACAGCTGAGTCTCATCTTTAAGATTTAAAATTTGACAAATTTTTGTCCCTCATCAGTCTTCTCCTTTAAAAATGTCTCAGTGGTTAAAACAAAAAAAACATTTTTATTTCATCTAAAAACTTTCCAAGATCTTATTTTCAAACTTGGCTGTCTTTTTAAGTATAGATTTTTTCAAATAAAACAAACAAAGAGCCCTAAAATGTTGCAAGGATTATTTAAGTCAGTGTAACCAACTGGCAGCCCACAGGGCCCCTGATTAGGAGAGGATTAGGGCCGTTGCAAAGAAAGTTTTTAAAAATTAAAGTTTTTTAAGACTTCATAAAAAGTACATTTTGTGTACATTATGTTCATTGCTAATTAGTGTCTTGTAAAAAAGGGGCAGATCATATAAGATTATTCTTCTTTCTGCTTCTTTTCATTTACCATCTTTGCTTTTTTGCTTGTTTGTATTGAAGTGCTTTATTTTGTTATAAATGAAATAAACATTGAAAATCAAATGAAATGAAAAAGTCAGAATTTTGAAATAAAAAACAATCCAAATTCTAAAATTAAAGTAAGAACTCTCAAGAACCCTAAAGTCTGACTTCATTCTATGAATTCTTGATCTTCTTCTCATTATTCTTACTCTTAATCTCAAAACTTTGACTTTTTCCCACACAATTCTATCCTTTTTCACAGACTTAAAAACAAGTTCAGGCTTTAACTTTCTTTGCTTTCTTTTTTTTTAGGATCTTATAGTCTCTGTGTTACCAGAATGAGAAAATGTGCATGGTAAAAATCTGCTGTTGAAAAAAAGAAAGAAAATAAATTAAAGCTTGAACTTGTTTTCAAGTCTGTAAGCAAAAGTCAGAATTCATGGGGGGTAAAAAAGTCAAAGTTCTGAGATTAAATGTAAAAAATATGTGAAAGAAGCACTGAAATTAAAGTAAGAATTAAGAGGAGAAAAGCAAGAAACCTGTCCCTGCAGTGGCCCTAATCCTTTTCTATTCATAGGGCCGGATGTAAAGCTTTGGGGGGCTTGATGTGGCCCCCAAGTTGCCGGTTGGTGATCACTGCAGTGGAGCGCTGATTATCAGGAGTGATGTGTTTGATGCGGTTGCTTCTGAAAACCCATGTGGGCTTCAGAACATTGATAGGAACTGATAACCGAATTGTTAATGGACCGATAAACAGAGTTGATATGACCTTAGTATCAACAAAATCTTATCAGTTCCCATCATGACCTCCCAGTCCCACCAACCAAAAACATGCTTGAGGGTAAATGGTGACTCTACTGTTTGAATGGCTTTCTGCCTCTCCATGGCAGCCCTCTGAGTGGCCTATTCATTGTTATTGGGTCATGAGTCTTTATTACATTACCTGATTAGCCCGAAATGAATGTGATTGACAGCATGATCATCCAATCACCTCCTGGAAAAACATTAATTCAACAATTTCATCTGATCAAACAAAGTTTTGTGGACAGAAAACTAAGAAGAGATTACATTTTGTTCTCCACACACTTTTAACTAGTGCAGGGTTTAATTTACTCTAGATGGAGTAAAATCCCTGAAAGAGAGTTGGTGTCAAAAAAGAGAGTAGAAATGATGTTTCAGTAAATCAGATTTTGTGTCACTGTAGGATCTTTAACTCTGAGCTTTTCACTTTGAACTTGTTATTGACACCTGCAGTGTTCATCACCCTGCCTGCCTCATACCAACAGATGCCACCAGAGCATTTCTTTTTATATACATTAACTTTTAAGTAGCTAAAATGACTCCGAGAGTGTATTCCTAATGCTACTTCGAGGTGTTGATCACATGTCACACTTTAAGTGTCACAAAGGTTTTAATTACAACTCCAAAAAGAGTCAACAATTACACTCAATGAGACTGAAAGCATGACTCTCCAATAATAATAATATATCTGTTTGTGCTTTTTAAGGATCTTTTTTCTGTGGTGACATCTTGGCATCATTTTCAAAAGTTTATTCAACTTTTGACTCACAACTTATGAGAGGAAGTCAAAAGAAGCAGCTTGTGTCTTTATAAAAAGATAATGTCTTATGCAGAAAAGGATAATATGGCTGCTCTCAGGCAGAAACCTGCAATCTCCATTTTTTGTGATTTAGATTTTTTTTCACAATAATGTTCAACTGGTACCTTCCATGTCAATGAATGGGTTTATTAAACATTTAACCAATTAAAAGTACAAAAAAATATCCTGAAATCAAGACAATACAACATCCATTCATTCAGTGGCTGAGCATTATTATTGTTTTTTTAATTTCTTGAAAAGTAGCAATTTTGGAGGGAGGGAGTTGTGTGCCAGACAGCAAAGACATATAATTTGTACATCCTGATTGCAATGTCTGCACACACTGTCACATCACAGGTCTTTAAATGTCAGTCATGTGACTTAAGGCGTGGACTTTTTGGCTGCTGTTTGTGTGTTTTTGATGTAAACTAAAATCTTTTTCTTGCTGTTTCCTTCACAACATCTGGTATCACCATCAGAGACTCACTAAGAGAACGGACCATGTTGGATGAAAAGTTACCTGCATATAAAAGTATTATTTTCCATCTTCAGCTGTCTTTCATTCAATAATATAAAAATACCTGTCATATGCATCTCTATCAAACATCGAAACTAGGTGACGTCTGTTAAGGAACTCTTAACTGCAGCATCTGCAGATGTTCAGCAGCGTAAAATCTGAGTTTAAAGAAATTAAAAGCACAGGTCTGCTCATGAAGAATTGAATTTTTACAGTTGAAATGACAGCATTTCATTTTTTCTGCATATTCTCCTGCTCTAATCTGAGCAGTTATTATGCTTGAGGATACATTTAAAATCATCTTTTAACCAAAATTCTAAATAAAACTAAAGAATCCGCTTGTGTGCTTCACTTAAGCCTCCTTTACTACTACCCCTTCAATCTGTTTTTTTGATGATTTAATTCACAAAAAAGATTTGATTTTGTAAAACAATAAAAAAGTTGGAAATATTTATCAAATTGTATAGATAAAGATGAAGCCCTTTGGTGTTGAAACATGTTGGCACTTTTGTAGAATTTAGACATTTTTAAGGCATTTTCTTCCTTCCTTAATATTACATTTTTCCTGCTCAGGTTGTCTGATTCTGCCTTTTAAGTGTGCAAAAACAATTAAAGGACTTTAGGTGAAGGATTTTATTGTATTTCAATCATTTTTACGCACATTCCTGCACAAGTTTTCTAACACTCTGTACTCCACCTTTGGTTATCCTGAATTAAAATGATTTTCTTTGTATTTATTCTATTTAAAGACAGTTTTGCTTACATCCCCTCTGCTGCACGGAGGTTCATTAGTGTAGACTGACTCCAGGTGCGTTTCTTTTAGACCCTGCTGCAGTCCTGTGCGTCTGGATGAGACGCAAAAAGCTGAACCGGCAGAATTTAACGCCTTTTGAGACCAATCAAACTAATTTAACTGAAATAAATAAGAATCTAGAGGGAAAATGATGTGTATAAATTAAAGAAATCAGTCCATGAACTTTCTAATTGCATCTTTATCACCACTTACCTCATTTATTCTGCCTCTCTCTTTAAGGTTTTTTTTTGAAACGCAGAGTAAAGATTTACGCAGTATTTTAGTGCACATGAAAATGATCATCCTAACGCACACGTTTGTCGCCCTTTTGCACCCACAGCATGATTAAAATTAACTTAAATCAAACTTTTCATCCATCTGCACCCACATGCCGCTCAAACTGACACATGGAGGCTGCCCGGATCGTCTCCAGTCTGCGGAGACTTTCCCTCCTCTAGAAACCTGATCCCACACTAAAGCGTCCCTGCTCGAGGAAGCGTTAAATATGAGCCCGTGAACGCATCATGTCATTAAAAATCCAGACTGTAAAGGCGACAAAGGGTCAGTAACGTGCAGGAAGACGAGGTTGGATGTGCTGAGACGAAGCCAAAAAAACGGGCAGCGATCCTCGGGTTCGTTCAACGTGAATCTCCGCTTCATGTCTGCACGCGGGAGGAGGAAGCTCTGCTTAAAAGGAGGTGAAAAAAGGAGAAGGATGAACCTACCGGCTCTGACGGTCAGCTGCGGTGAGGACGATGCTCTGCTCGGTGTGATGCTCCCGGGAGAAGGGGGATGTAGTGAAGCTGTGCGCTCTCGGAGACGCGCTGGTCAGTTTGAAGGCACCCCGTGGAGCACCTACCTCTCTCTCTCTCTCTCTCTCTCTCTCTCTCTCGGTTCAGTCCTGCCCACCGTGTTTCCCGGTGAGGAGGAGGGGTGTAGAGCTCATTCACAGACTGAGATCACGGTGTTTGTGTTAAAGGCTCCCACAGGAGACACCAGAACAGGACGCAGGGTTCTTCTAACCCCACCTCCTCCACACATTTCACTCGAATGTTTAAAAAAAGGGCTTTCGACATTTTTGCTCGTTATTTTGTCTCATTCAAAGACGATTATAAAGGCACAGGTCATTCCTGAACCCCGAAATGCAGGAAAACGCATCACCTGGTTCATCCACTGTGTCACTGAACTAATGAACCAAATTGGTAGCATGAAAATATCATCCAGTTCCCAGGATATCACACCAACCTCCATATTTATACAAGTTAGTTTTACCATTGGTCCTTCTTGAGTCATCATTGTTAATAACTTATCTGTCTTTGCCTCTTCTCTCTCTGAAATATATCACCTGATATCCAAGCTGCCTTTAATTTTACAAATTTAAGAAAAGACTGTGACCAAGCTGCTAAAATCTGCCCTGCATGAGCATATTTTGGACAAATATCAGTCTGGTTTTCATTATCGTGAAACTGTGGTCCTCAGAGTCTCAAGGATTTGCTCAGGCAGACGGATGTAGGACATTGTTCATTGTTGGTCCTTCCAGGTGTCGGTGTCTCAGTCTGGCACTGTGCCTCAACCAGTGATCAGAAGGTTGGAGGTTCAAGCCTCGCTCCAGATGTCACATTTCGATGTGACACTTGAAACCAAGTTTCATCACAGTGGCGTGTAAGTTGGGGTGAAAGAGGGTGGATGAGTTGGCTGACACTAACGGACAACTTAAGCTGCGTTCACACCGAACTCGACTTTGAGACTGAAATCCCGTCGCCCACTGAAGTCGCCTCGCATGTCCATAAATATCTCATTTTGGTCACTGTTGCCCGTCGCCGTCACTCAGTGACGTCACGCCCGCTTGAGTTTCATCATATATATTTATATCATATATCATATAATAGGATGTATTAGTTGACATTCCAACTGTATCCTTTTCACTCACCTACCAACCACAAAACACTGCAGCTGCTGGCCCTGCAGCAGCATCTTCTGTGGGGTCTCTGCGGTCCCGTCTCGGTGGATTGTCACTCTGTGGACCGGAATGAAAACAGTCTGTCATGGGTACTGTCACTCACCCACACAACGCTGATTGACTGTTGCCACAAAGCCACAGGCAAGTTCGAACTTTTCAACTTTGGCGACTAAGCAATGAGCGAGGTGGTCGCCCAAGACGCGTCCGTTGCGTCGCGGGAGGGTTAACCCCTCCACGTCATGGCTGTACATTGACTTTACATGGAGAGTGGTCGCCGAGGTCGCCCAAGTCGCGTTCGGTGCGAAGGCACCTTTAGATAGAAACTCAGAGGTGACCTGCAGTGTGAAGTCATCAGAAAGACAAGAAAAGTGTCACACAAGCTCAAGTCCATGTGTCATTATCATGGGCTGCAGCCATGGATACAACAAAGAGGTTGGTGTTCCTTGCCTCCAGAGTACCGGACGTTGGATTTGCATTTTTACCTACAAATGAAGTGCCATAATTTCTCGATTATAACATGCACTTTTTTGCTCTTAAATAAGCTCTGGTTTTTCTGGTACAAGGAAAATTCTTATCATATTTAATCTCGCCAACATCGCGATAGCAACACATCTGATACAAAAAGCCCAAATATCCTCTCTCTGCGAAAACATATGCAGACACAGGGCGCTGCCATCTTGTGAGCAAGGGGACGCAAAATAACTGCACTGTGATTGGTCAAAGACATCAGCATGTTGATAACTGCTCTCTGATTGGTCGGTACACTGTGACTGAGCATGCCCAGGCAGAAATGAATGAAGCAAAAGGTGTTTCCACATCCATTTGAGAGAGGAAATCGTGTACGATATTTGTTGTGATAATACTGAAATTTCAATGATTAAAACTTTGAATAAAGGTAATTTTTGAGTTGTCCGAGAGAGTAAGGTTTGGGCAATTTTGGGTGCTGGTTATTTTCAACTACAGTGTTTTTCCAGGCAAAAATTGTGAAAATATGGGGTGCGTGTTATAATCAGGTGTGGTTTATACTTGAGCAATTACATGCTGGTGCAGACGAGTAGTCAGGAATAATGAATGGTTTAGGGCTGACCCAAAACCTGACCTGATGGGCAGCCTTGTCCTCAAGGGTCCTCTTGTGGCTCAAAGAGAGAGAGCCCACAAGTTGCATGACTGAGTGTGGGGAGTAAGTGGTTTTCACAGCCTTAATTGGGGTGTCCAAACTACGGCCTGGAGGCCAACTATGGTCCGTGGTCCACTTTAAGTCTGCCTCACTGATGAATAAAGACATTGATTACATACTTCGAAGCAGCATCATGCTCTCATTTGCTTAGTTATATCTTCTCCATCTCAAGGTCTGATTTAAGAGTGTTGTGCCCTCATCCCCAAACATCTCCACACATCAAGCTCACATAAAATGTGTCCTCTTTGTGCAGTTTGCTCTTGTTTCAGGTCTGAAAGTGGAGGCGAGCATCTCCTCTCTGTTGTTCAGGGTCTCTCTCTCAGCTAGACCAGGGGACCATCCATTGGTAACCTGGGCAAAATCTGGTTAGCCATTCCAAAATCTTTTGCCTTATCCTTGTTGAGATCATTGGAAACCATAATGTAGGTGCTTTTTTTCCTCTTAAACCATTTTCTGTAATTTAAGACAAGAGCCTCCAGGCATGGAAAGCCCCTCTACCAGGTCATCCTTACATTCTTTCATCTGTGGCCCTCGATGAAGACAGTTTGGACACCTCTGGCCTAAATGGACATCTGCACAGTGTGGTTCAATATATCTAAGGGCTCTAAAGCACACTTTCTCTGTTTTTGGATTGTCAGGGATATGACTGTCACGGCCACAAGCTCTTATCAGTCAGATGGCTGCTGGTCCACATCAGCTCAGTCTCTCTTGGTCAGGAGGCGATCTGAAGTTTGGTTAAGACGGTGTCCACAGATTGGCTACCAAAGCCTCCTTTCTCCAACACTTTCAACAGTTTATGGTCTCTACCGTCATACTTATGTCTGTTCGGGTTTATTATTGCAATCAGGATTTCTACAAAAGTCCACAAGGGGGTTTTCTTTAAGTTTTGACTGCACATTCTCTATTTAAGGATGAACTGATTAGATTTAGAATTGCATAGGTCAAAGATCAGGGATTAACACTTTGTTTGCACACAGGACTGCTTGGATGCAAGAATGAAGTGTTTTGGTTTTAAAGGTCAAAGGACAAAATGTTGCAGAATTTAATGTTCATCTCTTGATAGTTGATAAATAATTCTTAAATATTTAATACTTTTGGGATTTTCCTCAAACTTTGCACCAATTCAGCTTTAACTTAAAGATGACCTGATCTGATCCTCAAGGTCACAGATTTTCTTGATCATTGTTTGCTTTTCAGTGCCCTCATGTAAAACCTGCAGACCACTATCGGGCATAACACTGAACCATGGTACAAAACTAGAAAAGCACTCAGAGAGCACAGACCTCTGCCAAGCAGCTTCGGTCCACTTTGGCAAAAATGGTCCTATCTGGCAATGTTAAAGAATCCTTTAAAAAAATCCTGGATCCAGATGGTGATCCGGATCACCCCCAAAATTTAATCAGTTCTTCCATATCCCATTTCCGATAATTCCTGAAAATTTCATCCAAATCCGTTCTTTTCAAGTTATTTTGAACACAAACAAACAAACAGACGGACAGACAGACAGAAAAACGCAGTCAAAGGTAAAAAGGTTTGGAACCACTGCCCTGAATACCAGGATCACACTGCACCACAGACTCCAGACCTCAGACTTGGTTTTAGGTGGCTAAGTCATTTTCTGCTCCACAGGAGGGGAACACGCCAGTTTTGTGCCTGAACACTCCTAATCAGTGTCCCCTCTCCTCGCCTCAAGGGTAAACTGATCAGATTTTTAAGGTCAAAGGTCAAGGTCATGGGCATCATGTTCATTCTTTGCTTGTGAACATGGTATCTTAAGAATACTGTGACAGATTTTATTAAACAAAGAATGTCAGGAAGTGACTTAATAATAAAATTATTCTATTCTGGAGGTCAAAAATCAAGGTCATAAGCCCCATCCTTCTTTGCGGGTAAACTGAGGAGCTTTTACCAGTCATAAGTCGAAGGTCATATATATTTATTTCATCTCAAACTGACCCAACCTTTTGAGGGGCCGTAGGGTTGGCAGAAACACTGTCTGTCCTGAATTTAAGCATAAATACTGTTAATTAATCTAAATATGGCCTACTTCCTATTAAAGCAACAAAAGTGTGCATATATTTTCAATTATTGCCTGTTTTAAAATGTAATCCTTCTCTTCTAAAATGGAACAAGCATAAATTGTTGTAATTTTGACATTGTTGACTGGTTATTGAACACAACTGATCAGTACTATTGTTTTGTAATGTCACAGTGAGACATGAAACAAACATTCCTCATTAGCTCCAAAGCTAATTGGAGCTCAGCCCATCCAGCAAATGACTGCCAATGCTAATGCTAATGCTAATGCTCAGGCACATTTATGAGGCCTTTCAGGGGTCCGGCCATTTCTATAAGAGGGCCAGCTGATGAAGACTTTTAAGGACTAATAATCAGTTAAACTATCAATAAAGAAAAAAAAAACAATCACTCACTGCACCAAACATTTAATTATCTTTTATTCCTGATAAAATCATATATATTAAAACACAAACTTTCTGTGGGATGTTTTTAGATCATGGAGAAGAAGGAGACTTAATTCCTGATGGGGAAATTGAAAAACATTTAAAATTTGACTCGTGTTACGAAATGAGTACTTTTTCTTCATTTTGACCCAAATCTCAGAATTCAAACTTTTTTCAGACAGAACAAAAGTGTTCAATCTACAGATTTCTCTTTGTTATGGGCCTAATTCTCTTCTGTGGGATTTTTTTTTGTTTTGTTTTTCTATTATTACTGGGCTCATTTTTTTTGTTTGCTTTTTTTTCTTTTATTACTAGGATTAAATATTTGTTTGTTTTTTCTTTAATTACTCGGACTTAATTTTTGTTAGTTGTTTTTCTTTTATTTAAAAACTTAAATGATTTTTGTTTGTTTTTCTTTAATTATGAGGATTAAGTGTTTATTATTTTTTGTTTTATATTTATTACTATTCAATGTTATTTATTTGTCTGCTTTTCTTTTAATACCAGGATTGAATGTTTTTTTATTTGTTTTTTCCTTTTTTTTACTAGGATTGAATGGGACATGCTGCACAAACACATCCTGAAATATACAAACTGGCCCTGCGATCATGCACGAATGGAGAGATGTCAGACTTATGACTTGCTGCTCCTGAAGAAGTGATACAGAACAGTTTTGAGGTGAAGTGCCTTGCTCAAGGTCAAGAGTGTCCAGAAAGTCGACTGGCACCTCTCCAGCTGCAAAACCAACTTCTTGATCGGGACTTGAGCCGGTCACCCTCTGGTCCCCAACCCAAGTTCCTCAGAATTGGGCTGCTGCCACTACTGCCGTTGCGAAGACATTTTTTTTTTTTGGTCATCGTGGCTCCTGAGTGGTGCATTTCATGGTGTCTAAATCCTGATTTTCAAAAGAAAAAAAATGCTGCACATGAACTAACAAGCAGAAATAGAATAAAACAAAAGAAATAAATAAAAACGAACAATTAAAACCAAATAACAAGTACTTTAAAATCATAAAAAAAAAGCATAAAACTCAAAATGAGTTTTTATAAAAAACAGAAAAAAACAGAGACCACATAACTATCATGTTGAATTAAATGTAAAAAATATGCCTCCTCCCCCATTACAACATGATTCTCTCTCTGAGAAATGCATCTTAAAATTTCTGCAGTAAAGAAAGACGAGAAAAAAAAAACAATTCAATTTATTAAGTGATGAACATGCTATTGGCCGGGCGTGACTGCAGCCAAATTGAAAGAAAATCATCTGTGCAGCAGACGCACAGAGAGGCCTCATCCTGCTGAAACACATTATATTAATATCTCCTGTAGCCCCCCCTCAGCGATTTCCACAGACGTGATTCCATCTTTCTAGAAATTACTCCTGAGCCTTTGTGTTCATGCTGGAGATTAAAAATGTCTAAATCCAACAGCAGATTCAAACTAAAAAAGCACTATAACACTTTTTATTTTCTAATGTAAAGCTGTGGACTGGTGACCCCAATGCCACATGTGACCCCAAAACTTATGTAAGGCTGCACAAAAGTTCATTCCAGAGTTCTTCTTCTTCTTCTCATTATTATTATTATTATTATTATTTTATTATCATTATTATTATTATTATTATTATTATTATTATTATTATTATTATTTCTTTTTTTTATTTGTATCAGGACAGCATCAAGCAGAGAACATAACCAAATATGTAGAATTTATATCCTGAGCTAATTTGTAATACCTGTCCCCATATGGGCTTTTAAACACATAAATATAACAATAATACTGTAACCATGACAACTAACAAGCTCACAAGTTAAAGACAACAAATCCATTCAGCCGAACAGAAAAACAAGTAAAACAGGATGCTCATGATCATTCATTAAAAAAGAAACTCAGTCCTCTTTTAAAACAATTTCAGGTTGAGTTTAAATGTTTTAATCTCGGATTAAAAAATCAGATTTATACAAAAAAAAAGTCAGAATTCTGACTTTAATCTCAGAATTTCTGGCTTTTTGCAGACCCAGAAACAATTTCAACTTCCCTGTTTTTAAATCTTTTCAGTGGCCCTAGCCTCTTCTGTGTTCTGATTTGTTTCTTTTCTAAGATTTGATTGATCAGTTGTTGATCTTCATCAGAGGCTTGATTGTAGTTGGTACATCTTGTGACAAAGACATTAGGCTACTCAGAAACTTAAACGTGAAAAAAATCATGTAGAGAAAGGCATGAGTAGAGTAGTTTTTGCAGCCCTGCTCATGGTTTCACATAAATCATCACATTGTACTCATCAAGGAACTACACCAATAAATTCAATTTAAATATGAATATACACATTTCTCGTTGTTATTTTTGGTTAGCCCTGCAAATCTAATTCTTTGCAAGACATTTATGATTATAACTGTTATCATTTGAGCGATATTCATAAATTCTGCCTGCATCAATGAATGCCTTTGCCATAAAACATAGATAAATGTAACAATAAAAAAAATAGAGATTAAAGACTTACTTTCTTTCTTACTGTAATACTATGTTCATCACATTAAAAGCAGCCTTTATGGGTATAAATTCTGTGTTTAATTCACTTATGTGCACTTCATACATTTCATTTGATGTTCTTGCACCTTTAGTTTGTCTCAGTACAGTTTGGTCTAGTACAGTATAGCACCAGAGTACTACAGTTTGGGTCGGTTTGATTGTTGAATTAAAAAGTGTCCTATAAATTGAGCTAATTTTGGACCTTTAGCAGCAATGATTAGACTAATGTGTCCCTCTTATACCAAACCTGTTTATTTTTAATTCCTTGTGAGTAAAGGGGATCGTAAAAAAAACTCTGTTACAAAGATGAACATTATATTATCATATGAGCTGGACTGAACCAAAAAAAAAAAAATGTGGTTAAAGTTCTGTTGAAATGCTATTCTTTGTCCACGCTGTAATTTCTTGAATATTATTTTCCTTCAAATTGCACAGATCACTTCATTCCCATAAAGCCGGTTCATCCGCAGCCACATTTATGCAGAAAAGTGAAAATGGTCCCTCTCTGAGGTTTACTGGCCGTGTTCATATAATCAGAGAAATTATAGCGAATCACCTCCTCTGCTCCTGTTTATCCTCACCTAATTGGACTGGGAATCAGGCCTGTAATGAGCTGAAAAAATAGAAGAATCTGGAGCGCAATAACATCCATCCATGAGCAGGAGAGTCGAGAAAACAGGGGGACCTCCAGGCTGGAGTGGGAGCACCATCTGCTGGATTATGAAGGTATCATCGGCCGTGGAGGTCCCATCTGCAGAGGGCAGAGTTTAGATTCTCATCATTTACAGGCTTCAAATTCAAGAGTTAAAAATTATAACACTGTTGTTAAACACATCGTAAATAAAATGACAAATGAGGAAATTAAATCAACAACATCAGGCGTCTTCAAGTGAACTCATCATGGTTCTCTTGATCACCTTCAAAGATGACTCTCACGCCCCATGCACAGCTCAATGGTAACTTCATGGCAGACAGTCAGAGAATGCAGTGACTCCAGCTCCAGATGATATGGCTCCTACATTAACAAGTGCTGCCAGACCCTGATGGAGTGGAGCCACATCCTCTTCACCACAGAGACCTGGAAACAGGACAGAGAACAGACTCAAGGACACGTTTCACTCTAAATCTGACTGACTAACAGAATCAGGATCAGGATCAGCTCTATGGGCTGTTAGACTTACAAGGATCTGAGGGGGGTCCAGCAGGAGTCCTATGATGTCCTTCAGGTGGGCTCAGCAGCAGTCTCTCAAAGATTTCATGACCACAGCTGTCAGGGCGATAGTTCTGTAGTCACTTAATCCTGTTGTGCAGGTTATTTTAGGGACTTGGAGCAGGAGGAAACTTCATACTAACCTGGCACACTTCACTTGTCCATCTGGGAAAAAGCCCATAGAAAGTGTTTGGAAATAGGCCAAACGTTTCAAAACACATCTGACAGGTGATTTGATAATCAACCCGTCAATCACATTCATTAAAGGCCAATCACATAATTTAGTAGGCAGGCCTCACTGCAGAGGAGTAAATGCCAGAACGAGAATGACTTCTTAGAACAAACTCTTGCCAAAACATGTCAAAGTGGAACAGTAATATCCTTACTGCAGAGAAGTTTGTAGTGTTGTTATGAAATGTGGTCCAGATCTGATAAAACTGCTACTATGCTAATCCTCATCACTTCCTGCTGTTGTCCCGCTCATAGCTCCACCTCTTCCTGCTTTAAAGAGTTCTGCTTTGGGCCAAGCACAGTCGCTGTAGATGGAAGTTTGACAAGATGGATTCGTCTGATTGTAGATGCTAAATCAGGGTGATCCAGCTGCACTGCAAGGTTAACTTCATACACCAGAGATTGGTTAAAGGTCTGGGTGAAGAATCCAGGACCTGGATCCTTCAAAAACAAGCACCAGTTTGTTCTTTGCAGAGCATGGATGGGCTATACAACAGCTGACCAGGCTTTGTAGGCCGATGACTAGGTTCAAGATAAACCGGCTTGCCCAGAGGGAGTCTCAGGGGCTGATGGTTTGGCAAGACACCTGAATAAGTTTAATCTTTAGTAATTCTCAGGTTACCATATCTTTTGGAGAGGACCTCTTAGGGAAGCTGGAGCTTTGAGTGACAATAGTCAATACAGTGTGTGTGAGGACCTAAAAATGGACTAGTTAAAGAGAAAAACACTCTACAGGGTAAGTGACAGAAAAAATGAAACATTCAGACCTTAACCATCTTTGAACCAGGCTGTAAACAGGTTTACTTCTTCTGTAAAAATGGACATTTTAACATCGGCCATGTGGCTCCTGGTGCTTGTGAAGACACCCTCTGGACACTTGAGGAACTTTAACACAGAACAAGCCACTTACTAGAAGAATATTAACCTCCTGCCATGGTTTCAAACAGTTTCTATCAAGTGTCCATCCATTAGGAACTGGACATCACTGTAGTGGACACTGAGAGGTATCATCCACATATCTACAGATCTTTGAACATCGCAGGAATAAGGCTCTAAAGCTCCCTCTAAGTAAATGTTGCTATTATGATGCCTAATGAAGCCACAGCTCTGCTAAAATGTTTTTACAGATTTTATTTCTCTCTGACGTGCCTGAAATATCTCTGTAAGAAGACTAATGAAGTCATTACTGACTGTAAACTCAGCAGATGAATCTCTTAATCAGACCAAACAGAAGCATTTCAGTCACATTCTGTCTCCATATCGGTCTGCTGTGTGTTTATCACCACAGTGAACTTTCAGCAGAGCGACGAAGGCGACAAATGAAGAGGGAGAGTAATCTTAGCATCTGCTGCAGTGGTGTATTTCTGCAGACGCTCGCTGCTGATTGGGCATCCTGGAAAGATCATGGAAGAAATATCAGATCAGCCTGTCACATGTGATTAATGAACAATGGCAGAGTAGCTGAGGAGTTACAGTCATCTGAAAATCAAGCTGTAAACTCTGTTGGTTAAGGGGGCCACTAATGTTAGAGTCCTAGTGGTCACCACCCTCTCACTGGAGCTTACAAGAGGAGCACCAAACAAGTTCAGCCCTCTGAGGACCTACATGAAGGATGTAACACACTGCTTTACAACATTAACATCAGTTTTAACTGTTTTTATTGATAAAATATGAACAGAATAGGCCCATACTCACATGCTCTTATTAAAAGATCTTTAAAGACAGTGAGCAGAGAGCATGTTTACAGTGATTTGGATCCTTGGTTCACAGTCTGTGGTCCAGATAATCCCATGCATGCTCAGCCTGGTCATTTGACAATACTAGCTTTGCATATTAACCCTGATTTTGAACATTTAGATAACCCTAAATGCTTCAAAACAGTTTGATATTTGATACCACAGACTACGTTCAGGGTTTTCATCTGGATTGATTTAATCCTGCAGAATCAACCAGGAATGCCTTGAACCAGAGGTACCCAACCACTGTGCCGTGGATGGACATGGGGCTGTAGAGACACAAATATAATTGATTTAACCACCAATAAAGACTTAAAGTTGATTTATTTTGAAAGGAAGACTGGATCCTCCCATATCTGCTGATGTACAGTAGCTTTACTGTGCAGACTTTACACTCAGGCTCTCTGCCTCTGTGACTACTGCAATGGATGAAAAAGTACAACTTGACACAAACTCAAGGTTAAACCTTGTACTCATGCACTCATCCACCTGTGCTCTAGATGTAGCTGTACATATATTTGACACAGCATGATATGTGTAACTGGAGGACAGTCAAGACACACAAGAGAGCTCAACTTCCTGATGCCGAAGGATTTAATTCAGAGGTCAAAACTAATAAAATACCATCAATAATCAAATATAATATAAACTCATACCGATGATTGTAATTCAAGCACACACTGTCAGTATCGTATAAACACCATTTTTACAGCATTTTCCTCCATACCCAGAGGGTGTGGTGGCTTAATTAGTAATTGTGTTAAATGGTGAATTCTGACAACTTAAACAGCTGATGAAAACAGGGTGAGTCCTCATGAATGTCTCTTTATTTGGTGTTGAGACACAAGCCTATGTCTCCCTCTGACTCGACATTATGGCAAGTCATTCTCTGCACAAGGCATGTTTGTTTGTCATCTTCGTCACCTCCAATCTCCCTCCCCGAATCTGCATATAGGCCAGTCTGTGACTACAGTGTATTCCATAAATCTGGGTTGTGATACAAGGGTTTGAGACCACCCACTCTACTGACTCTGTGGCAGCCCAGCAGCCGTCCTCCAAGACATCCAGCAACCAAGTCAAAAGCCTCCTCTGGTCACAGCCCTTGCTGTCTTTAAGTTCCACTTTTTCCTCTTTTATCTTCTTGCGTTGTATCTGACCCTATTCATCATGTCTAATCATCTAGAAAAACTAATCCAACACTAGTTTTATTTGTGAGTTTTCAGGAAGCACACATTTGTACTCATGCCATTGTTCATACCGAGTTAAAAGCCTCTTCTGGAGGTCAAAACATGTCTAAAGCATGAAACAAATCCTTCATCTATGTTTTGGGCCCAGTTTTGTTTGATATGGTTCTCATATATTGACATTCTCAATCTCTGATGTTGGTAAATGTACCAGGAAAAGCAACACATACTATCCTGCTTTCTTGGACTCTTCTGTTGGGGTACCTAGCATACCAATCCAACCATAAAGGGTGGAGCTAGGCGCGGTGCAGTCTGTTGGTTGGTCAAAGACTTGTTGGTTAATCTTCCAAGGTCCCTAAAATTGCTTTCCAACCAGACTTGTTTTTTTCATTGTGGCTTGCCACCTTCTTCTGACCTTCTGTCATCCATAGTTGCTCTTTGTTTACTGTGTTGCACTCGTATCTACACGCATGTAGACTTTGCTCCCATCATCTTCTGGCTTGCACCCCTGCCCTGTGCCCTCAAATGAAGATACAGTCGGCTGTGATTCAACCAGACTATGTGGTGGAAACAGCTGAGGACCTCAGAGGGCTTGTGAAAAAGTAAAAAAGATAATAATATGGGATCTTTAAGGTGACAGTGCTGTTCTGAGAAACATAACATTTACAAAACGTGATGTGACGTGTCTATTTCCTGGAGCAGACAGTTTCCTCTTCTGGTGTCACTCTGATGCTGACAGCTGAGTGTCATGTAACACAGCAGAGACAGAAAAACACTCTGCTCCACAACAATAAGAGCACCCAAACTCTAACCAAATCAGATGAAAACGTCAGGCTGTGATGGATGACCTGACTCACTGGGAGATGTTTATATAAAACAAAACTGCTTATAAAGAGAGGAAACAATGCTGGATATTCTAAAGTTCATCTCAAGATCATCTCAAACTGCTTTTGTCAACGAGTTCACTGTACTGCAGTGGCCAGATCTCATTCCAGTAGAGCACATTTAGGATGTGGTGGAACAGGAGATTCTCATCATGGATGTGCAGCAACAGTGTGGTGCTCTCATGGACATGTGGACCAACATCTCTGAGGAATGTTTCCAGCACCTTGTGATTCTACAACACCAAGAATGAAGGAGCTCTGAAGGTGAAAGGGGTTCTGACCTGGTACTAGCAAGGTGTACCTTATAAAGTGGCCATGAGTGCATATTGAGAGATGACGTCTGCTCCAAGTTAAGAGTTTGAAATTACTCTTCAGATACCAAACTTAAAGGTATTTTACCTTAAGAAAATAAATGAAGGGAACCTCAAGATTTGAGGTATATATGGCCTTTAGCTGATAATATTTATTATTATTTCATCCTATTTATTTATGTATTTTAATCCTGTTAATCTGTTTTGTTCCTTTTTTCCTATTTCAGTTCAGATTTATTGTTTTGGATTTTTATTCTCTGTTAATCAATTTTCTTTCCATTATCATACTTTAGCTGATGTTGTAACACATCTGGTGTTTGGCTATCTCATTTTACCATATTATTTTTTAAAAAAATATTTTATTTATTTAATTTTTCTATATAGTATTTTTATCGAATTTCTTATCATGATTTCCTTTTCTATTTTTAATTTTTGTTACGTCATAGTCTTAGCTCCTGTTTCTTCAGTTTTAATTCAAGATAGCATTTCCTCAGTCCTCTAATTCAGTTTTCTGTAAGAATCTCTTCCTAATGTCCTTGTGTGTGTGCTGTATGTGGATCGCAAGGGTGGGAAGGGTCTTGTATTTTCATTGTATTCAATCTTCTACTTATTACTTTTTTATTTTCATTCATTTTTGTTTCTTTTTTATGTAAAGCACTTTTTGCAACAAGATTTTGGATGAAATTTTTCAGCAACTGGGTAACTGAATGAACTATATATATACTTAACTTAATATTTCAATATCAAAATACAGTTGAAGAATAAAAATCTCTCAGATTAAGCCTTCTTGTACCTGCAAAAAAGATTTAGGCCCCTCAAATATCTCAAAATCAAGCATTTCATGCTAAGCACAAGGGCAGCTGGACCCTCTGTGGTCAGTGAAACAAGTACTTGAAGGGTTATTGTGAATTAAAAAGGATATTAAGCAAATAAAGATCCATGATTTATGGCAGAAAAGCAAATATTACCTGTGTAACCAACCCAGAAGGTGTACCTAATAAAATGTCCAGTGAATGCAAGAGCTCTAAAGTGTAATCTCAACTACAATCCCTGTCTTAGCCTAAATAAAAGGACATTAAATGTAAATATATGTATGTACATATATATATATATATATATATATATATATATATATATATATATATATATATATATATATATGTACATATTATAATATATTAATATAATATATATTAATGAATAAGTGTGTTTGTGATCTTTGTTTCATGTACAATCTTGACGATTAAAGGAATGTCCACCGTGTGGCTCCTCAAGCAGGAATGAAAAGAGATAAAACGATAAATCCAGGTTGCTCCTCTTCTGCTGCTCCACTGTCGATGATATTCATGGACACAAACAGACACACACACAGTGTTTTCTGCTACTGTTTTATTGAATCTGTTCAGTACTGGAGTTTTCATGGACCAAACAATGGCACAACACTGCGTTACACTTTCTCTCTTTGGGTACGACCGACTAACACAAACGTTAAAATTATTCCTCTACACGTTGGACTAAAGTACAAACACACACACACAAACACCCAGGCACACACACGCCGTCTCTATCACACACAAAACCTTGCACACAGAAACACACACTCTTTATCACACACTCTCACATAGAATACATTCTCAGGAAATCAACAAAACAGTCAATTATAAATTTTAGAGCATTTTCATTTTTCAACTCTCATATTGAACGTCACAGTCCCACCTCAAACAGGAAGTAGGCCGTATCGAAAAGTGTGTGGCAGCGTTTTGGAGAGGCCTGTTATTAAAACAAAGTCCAGTGAGTTCATTGATATCTCAAAAGAGTCAAACATCATTCAATCAACCAAAAACACACTTTAAACATGTGTTTTCCATCTTTGATTCAGGCAGTTTCACTTTTTCTATCATACTGTAGGTGAAACAAAAGCTACTCATGCCCATGTGACAGAGGACCATATTTTAGGTTTGCATGTTTCATCCCCTTAAACTTTAAATAACATCAGACTCCAAAAATATTTTCCAGCTCATTAATTATGGTCCCAACATTTGGAGAAGTTACCAACTAGTTGCAGAAAAGTTCATTTGTTCTAGCTTCTTTGCTTTAACAGATGAGACATACGCAAGTCAAACTTTTGGTTCAGAATTCACCTCAGCCAAGGTTTGTGTTCTTAAAGTTAAATATTTTTCAACCCAGTCATACCCACATTGATGAAAAATTCAGCATGATTATCATAGTGTTCTTGGTTCATTTTGTTTAAATTAAACACTGTTGTTATTATGATGGTGAATATAATCAAGTTATCTCAAAAGCCTCCTTTTAATTCATCAGTCTCGCATCATCAGGAGCCAATCAGACAGCTACAGTCAGTAAAAACATTGTTTTATGATTGTACAGTGTAACGTTCAGGTGTTTTCCAGCAGTTGTGGGGGCTTTGAAAATGAATATTTTAAAATGTTCTGTGCAGAGTCAAAGCTATAATTGGTTTTGGCTGAGGCACCAGGCAAAGATACAGTTGTAGGAGAGCTGATGCCCTTTGCAGTCAAACTATTGGTTTATTAGTGAAATATTAAAAACGGCTCTGACTGAGAATGGACGGTTTTGTAAGGTTTGTCCAAACCCATTATTTCTTATTATATTTTGTACAGATGCAGACCACCTGCTGCAAAGGCACCTCATGCATTATTTTTTGACTTTGCCACACCTTGCGTAATGCTTCTCTCTGTGTAAGTGTCATGCAGGAGTACAAAAGCTGCAATTCCTAAAGTGTCCACTGGGGGCTGTTTGCTCAAAGGAATGGAAAAGCCCATTTGGATAAGACTGCAGTGGAGGCAATTTCAATCCCCCAACCCTGCGCCCTCCCTTCCATGTTTGTGCTCCTCGCCGTGCCCCCTCCCTTTGGCCCGGTCCACACATAAAGATTTTTAAAATCTTAGTTGATGTTGAAACAGTGAGAGAGCCACACACGAAGACACATAATGTCAGATATATCAGTGTAGTTCCTGTAGTGTGTGGTGAACCACAAAGAGAGAGACACAGGACAACACAAACCAACAGATTCATCTACCAAGAAGGCAGTGCCTCTGATCTGGCAGCTCGTGATCACACACGACTTTAATGTAAACAAACATGGCGGACAATGTCAGGAGGCTAAATGCTGCTTGTGATTAGCTTCCTTAACATCCTTGGTGGTTGTGATTTTTGTCCAGCTCCTCTCCTCATCAGTTTGTTACCTCTGCCAAAGAGGTTATGTTTTTGCCTGCATATGTTTGTTTGTTTGTGTGTTTGTTTGTTTGTCAGCAAGATTACGCAAAAACTACAGGACGGATTTTGCTGAATTTTTCAGGAGATGTTAATTAGATTTTGGTGGTGATAACTGCAATTAGCGAATAATCATTTTTGCTCAATAACTGTCTAACAAAAATAATGATATCAACATTATTCCGAGTGCTAGGTGTGGGTTTTCAGGGTCATGAATCACATTATGATGCTAACTTTATCATGGAACTATTGCTTATAGATGTAACAGCAATATGTGAGCTACACCTTGGCAGTGGTTTGCTTTCTAGTTACATATGATTTACAGGTTACTCTGTTTAGAAGCTTCTGTTTTTTATACAATCTAACCAGTTGGACTTCGATTTTGATGTTCATCTAACTTTATGCACTGCCTATACTCTCGTTGCCATGGCTACGTTTGCTTCCTGCTTCAGCCAGCTTGCTCCCTGATTGGCTTTGCTCTGGTCCAAACACAGAGGATGTGCTTGGCTGTCCTGGGTGCTTCACACATCCCAGGCCTTCTGATTGTGAATACTGAACATGTTTAATATTCATGATTTCAGGTGGGGCACCGATCCTCTTCAGAAAAGGACAAAATTATTCTTAACACATCTCACACTACAGGATGATCAGGTAAGATCAGGGCTTTGCGGGTTTGATCAGAAGCGAAGATCCGAGCCAAAAGTTTGCAGATTGCCAGGTTGCGTGTTCCCTGTTTCATGCACAATCAGTCCACTATTTGTGCCTTCAGCTTACATTAGCATTATGCTAATGTAATGCATCTGCAGCCACATGAGAAACAAACCACACGTCCCTTCATAAAAATGAACA
This sequence comes from Cetoscarus ocellatus, assembly GCA_037902135.1. NCBI lineage: Eukaryota > Metazoa > Chordata > Actinopteri > Labriformes > Labridae > Cetoscarus > Cetoscarus ocellatus. The sequence continues at coordinate 88,748 of JBAMNC010000947.1, read as the reverse complement.
TTACCTGTACAACCAAAACAACAACCAAAGCTCTTTTAGATATAACAAGCACATATACTTTCATGGAGGATCCAGTAAGAACTGAGCCCTGATTGGCTGAAAAGTGGGTGTCCCTTTCTCGATTTTCTGAAGGCTTCTGCACTTACTAGATTTGACATTATCAACATTAAATGATTTAAAGAATTTGCATTATTATGGCCTTTTCAAGTTGACTGAAAGTTGGGTGTGCTGCAGCTGTCTGCCTATTTGTATAAAATAAGGAAGCACTGAACAGAATCTGTTCTTAAAGGGTTGATACTTACAAAACCTGCAGTTTGGTCCTTTAATCACTAATCAGTGTTTAGGATGAGCTCTAAATATGTACTGATATTCATGTATGATCTTTCATGTCTTTTGAACAATGACTCTTGTAACTAGACTTTGTGGAGAAGCTTTGACACCAAAAAGAAACTTTACATACTTGTATTCATCACCTGTCAGGAAGCTTGCCTCTTTCAAATCAGCACAACACACAGATGAAGCTTACATTAGAAGCAGCAAGTGCTACAGACTCAGACACTCAGATAGGAGAAGCCTCTCACTCTGACCGTGTCCCTACATTCACCTCCAACCAACACGCCACTCACACCCAACATGTTTAACATCATACATGTCTTACATCATACATGTCTTACATCATGAATGCTTTACACTGTTTATGGTTTAAACTCCACTTGAATTGTGTGGAAATCGAGTCCATCTTCAGGACGTGGTGAAAGATTTTTTTTGGACATATTCATCCGGCAGTGGGGGATCCACAGAAACATTTAATCTGGTTATAATAAGAGCATAGCGTGGACACTACACTTAACCATAAACACGAAAAGAGTGTTTATGATATGAGCAGGTTTTTTTTTTTTTATCTGTATAACGCCATCATACAAGAAGCCTCCTGGTGATGCTTCCTCTCTCTGGCAGCCATGTTTGAGGGATGAAAACAGACAAACTGTGGATTTAAGGGAAATTAGTGAAGCTCAAATGATCTCTCTCTCTCCTCTGCGCGCATTACTTAAACATACTTTCAACACTTTTGAGATTTTTTTATCTGTAATGTTTCCTTGCTGTGTGAAAACAGGACTTGAAGCTACAAGAAATGAGAGATATTATGGATTACTGAGCTACAGAGTGGGAGGGATAATGGGACCACTTTACAATAAGGTAAAAAATGACTTGGTTACTAAATAACACTAGATTTCTCGAAAAAAAAAAAAAAAGAGATTAGCTGCTTGTAAACAGGTGACAAATGAGTAAATTTTAACCTGTTAGCCTCACACAGTGACAAATGAGAGTTTGCAGTTACAATTGGCTGGTAAATCTAAACCAAACTGGCAACTAACTGCATAAAGAATGTATCAGACAACAGATTAGTTATTGACAAGTCATTAACGGGGAAGCAAATGAGTTTCTAACTTCTATCTGACTGGGCAACAAATGAGAATATCATCACCAGTTCGCCTAAACCAAAGTGTCATATTTACCAGGTGACAAATTAGCAAGTTACTGCTTGTCAACCAGGGAACAAATGAGGGCTCACTGCAGAATTACAGACATCATATAGGCACTGTAACCCATGTAAAAAAGAACAATCAACACTTTCCTAAACCTCATCAACCTACAGTAAGCTGCATGATGTTTCATCCTCTAACAGGGTACACAAATTAAGCATCGATTATCAGACTCATCCAGTGTGACGTGCATTGTCATATAGTTTGGCCTCTACTGCCATCTTTTGAATGTTTGTCAGCTGCATAATGGGTAATATTACCAAAGGTGTGTTGTACAACCTCTGTCCCAACATTTGGGGCTGTATCAATTCTTTACAGTCTTTATAGATACTTACATTGGTAAGAAGTATGTGACAGCACATATCGCTGTATTGATTTCTTTTTTTGGCACACGCCTGACTAACTACCTTCCACAACCACTAACTGACCAGCAGTTCAGTCCTCATTCCTTCTATCACTATCACAATGTAATGCAGTGTAATCACCAAGTTTTGCTTCGGTTCTGCAGCGTAGAACCATGATGTTAATGACCCACTGGCAGTACATCATCTTAGCGCCATCTGGAGGTCCCTCACTTCAGGAACTAAAAGATCAACCCTGAGGTGCCTGAACTTAAAACCTTCCTTCCCTCAGCCATGTCTGCAGATTCTGTCCATAAAAAACAAACATGCCTCCACTTTACCCAAACAGTGGCCAGTGATGGCCCTGGGATCCTAAAATCCCACACTGTCCCCCAAGAGAAGTTGGGCAGTGACCTAAAGAATAAGATCATTTCAGCAAGTGGCTGAAAAGAGTTCCTCCTAAAGCAGATACACACGTAAAGATTATCGGGCTGTTCTTGTCCCCCCTCCCGACCAAGGACAGCAAACGCCAGATTATCTTCTGTTTTATAAAATTGTCCTATAAGATCATCCTGTGGTCTGAGGTATTTTAAGAATGAATTTGTCCCGATAATCATCTCCAAAAGTGGTCGGGGCCAACAACTGTAAATATAAAACTTGTTCAATATTTATGACCAAAAATCTTCATGTGTGTGGGGAATGTCGACAACTCCCAAGTCATGACTCCGTGAATTGTGACGTGGAACAGAATGTAGCCAATCAAGAGGCAAGTTGGCTGAGGAACAAGGAAGCAGCCGTAAATAAAAACAAGAACGGCCAACCTGAAACATAAAGTTGGGTGGACCTCAGAAATGGAGGAACAGCTCACATGTAACGCTGTCTCCATGATTTTTTCCAAAGTCTTTTCTTTTTTAGTTTTGGATTTTTCTGTCAAAAATAGTCCCAAGACCACCATCGTTCCCTCTTCTTGTATGCCCTCTTCCATGTTGCATGTTGTGTTGTCCAGTTGTTGCTGTTTCTTCTTCTTGTTTTTTGTTAAATCACGTTTGATCATGTGAGATTTCTGTTTTGGAGGATTAGATTCTAGATCGGTGGTGGGACAGAATGGTTATGTGTGTGATGTGCTGTATTGAGATTATCGGAGCACACCACACACAGTAAAATCCAAACTGTTCAATGCCTGATTTTTTATCTTTATGTGTGGGGTCTCTAACAGATAAAAAATCTCTTCAGACTTAGAAAATCCTTATGTGTGTACCCCGCCTTAGGGAAGACAGCCTTGGCCTCATAAATATGGTGAGGAGCACCATATTTTTCAGGACCACCACCACTCCTTCAAGTCAAAGGAGGCAGGAGGTGGTGTGGGCACCTAATAGGATCCTTCGGATCACTTCATGTTGACACCCTCTGGGCACACTCGACTAGGAGGTTTCCTCAGGTAGACCCAGAACTCAGAGATTATAAATCTATCACCACACTGTGATTAGGATCATGGGATCTCCTCCATGAGCTGCTCATTGGATTAGAAATACCAGATACATTTTCTCACCATCTACAATGCCCTCACTTGTCACGCAGTAAGTTGCTCATTTGTTTCGTACTGACCATGACATTTTTTGCAGACCTTATTGTAAAGCGTTCCCTCACTATCAGGAGACACAGCTTGTCTTATCATGTGGCACATTTCAAAACAACACAAAAAGGAAACAAATACTCAACTTATTTTTCCTACAGTTTAAAATATAAAATTCAAGTGCAATTAAAGTTCCAAATATTAGTTACATCACATACATTTCTCTCTAAAGTAACGCTCTGTCACTTGCAGGTAGTTTATCTCATCTTGTTATATATCTTTTTCTTTTTATCATTAAAAAAATTACAATATAGACTTTGTGATTCACCCCATTCAATCTCTCCCTGTGCTATGGGGGATAAAACCCCCCCACTGACCGTGGAGCGGCTCCACATTTTCTCTCCAATCTTTTTAAAATGTGTTTTAAGTGCACCAACTGTTCCCTCATCTTTTTCTCGTGCACATTGGGGCCGATAAAACAAAATCAGATTCAGGACACGTCCTTGTACACCGTGTCGGCCGATACATCCGAACACATAATGCACGTCCACACATACACACACATCTTACATATTTGTACGTCAACGCATCTAAAACATCTGCGACGAGGGCCTCTGCAAGTTCTGACATGTTCAGTATAAATATAACAAAAACAAAACAACGACACAGAAAAAGAAGGAGGAGGGAGTGGAAGAGGCTTGTTAATGAAGGTGCAGAGATCTGGAAAACGATGGGAGAAGAAGGGAGAAATAAGGTTTGACCGATATGTTGATTTACTGATACTGGCCTGTTACTAAGCACTATGGGGAATGATCAGTTTAGGCAGCTAGCCCCACAAACATAAAATAGCCAGAAATATTAATGTTAAAAATGAAAAGGGTTTGGACCTTTCTAGATGATTTCAGGCCAGATATGTGGCTAATTGTTTGAGACAAAGCAGGTAAATTTCATACATTTGGCATTAAAATGTACAAAATTAGAGAAGCAATATATACATAAAAATATAATGTGTATGCAGGTTTTTTTTTGCTAAACAAAACAAACTGTTAATACTGGCCTTCAAATGTCCTATCGGTCAAACCTTATGGTAAAAACCACACACACGCTGTAAGAGGGGCTGTCAGTTAATGGAAGGAAAAGGCCTCATTGACATTAGAGGAAAGGAAAGGATTAGTAAAGGAGCAGGAACGTCGATGTATTGATCCAGGCAGAGGGGTATAGACCGGGGAGAAGGGGGGTGTTACATTTAGGTTGCTGGATTTGGAATGACGCAGGATGACGGGGGGTGGGGGTGGGGTCCTTTGACAGGAGATTGGAGAGGCCCCGCCTTCTATTTGTACGGCCGTAGGAACCGTGTGACTTTGGAGCGCAGCAGCTTGATGAAGGAGCGAGGGAACATCTCTTTGGACTCCTGTGCTGTGTATCTGAAGTAGTTCTGGGGGTGAGCCAGGACGTCGAACAGGGCCTTTATTAGCTTCTTGTCCTGTAGAGGCGACAAAAATGTTGATGCAACTTTTGGGAATGAAACAGTTAAGATCTTTAATTACCCCTGCCGAGGAGGTTATGTTTTTGCTGGCGTATGTTTGTTTGCCTGTTTGTTTGTCTGTAGTTTGCTTGTTAGCAAGATTACACAAAAGCTACTGGACAGATTTTGCTGAAATTCTCAGGAGATGTTGGTTAAGGCCTAAGTTAGAAATGATCAGATTTTGATGGTGACATGTATATTTACCTGGATGTAAAAAAATCCCAAAATTTCAAAAAAGCCCATAAGTTAACATTGGGCAGAATTTAAAAAAATCATATCTCTGCCATTTTAAGTGGATTATAAACACTAAACTTTATAATGGGAAATCCCATTGACAACATTCAATAATATTAGGGGTTACCCGATCCGATATTGATATCGGATATCGGTCTGATATCAGCAAAAAAACAAATGTCGGATTATATCAGCCTGCATTTAAAATATCCGATATGAGCACTCCGATACATGCAGTCGGTTCTCATTTATTTTTTTATTTATTTAATTCAGTTGTAAAATAAGCTTATGTTTAAGTTAACACAGTGGTTATTTTGCAATTTAAAAATATATGTTTTTGTTTTATTGGATTTATTGAGGTTACTTTCCAGGGTCTTCTAATTTATTTTTTAGTTATTTTATTTAGTTGTAGTTTATTCTTATGTTTCAGGTTAAAATTTATTCAACCCATTGGTTAATAACAAATGGGTCAGTTTTTCTCATACGTACTATTGCTGACTACTGTTCTCTGTTTGAGAAATCTCACTTGATCAAACCTTTTTTTACAGTCCATACCACAAACTAAGCAATCAAAGTATGTTTGATTCCTGCTGATATTGTATCGGGTCGATATCGGTATCGGCCAATACTCAAGGCTGCATTATCGGTATCATATCGGAGGTGAAAATTTTGTATCAGGACACCCCTATAATACATATAAAATCAAAATATTAAGTGATGTCCCCAAAACTTGATGTGTTCATGCAGGGTAACAACCTCCACGTATGTGCTGAGTTTGGTATGGATCCTGGCACTATTCTGGATCTGGTGATCCAGAATTGTATCTTTTACAGGTGTTGTGGAAAAGCCACTGCTGGAACTGAGCTGCTTGGTGGACGTCTGTGCTCTCTGAGTGCTTTTCTAGTGTTATCTGCTGTTAAAAAAATCACAATCAAAATTGGCTTTTCGGTTTGGTCCATGATGCCAGAGCTCATGGTTTTTCTCCTGGAGGTGTCATGAAATGTGTTGTACCACTGGACAACCCTGATGATGCCCTGCCCTGAGGTCTGCATAGCTGGATTGGAAAGAAGTCAATGAGGGGTCGTGTGGTGGGTAGGTAGGGAGCATTGGGTTATCACTACCTAGAGCTGAAGAACAGAGCCTGGGTTTGGGCAATGCTGTTAGCATTATGGTAGCAGCCAAAGGCCCTGAGGTATGTTTTGCTAGTTATTAGTAACTAATCTGGGCATAATGAAAATAAGGGGGCTTGTTTTTCCTTTTGTTAGGAACTTTGAGAGCTTTTGACCCTCACATCTCTGCAATTTTGCAGTTTCAAATGAAAAGGTTACAAGTCCTGTATTGCTTCATTGGGCTCCTCAGGGCTCTTCTCTTGAACATTTGAGTTTTTCAATCTTTATGTCCCCTTATTGGAGCATTCTAAGAAAATTTAGCTTTCAACTCCATTCAGCAGATGGCAGAAATATTTATTTGCTCTTGTTTTTTACATATTTACATTAGAAACCTTTATTTTTTCCTCCAAACTTAAAATTTTGCGGAAAGTTACACCTTCTTCATATATTGAATAATGAACAAAGGGAAATGAAGGCAATATAAGCTCAATTTTCTGGCTGAAACCTGTAAACAAATGGACTGATCATTTGTTTTATTTTCTGTTTGAGTACTTACTTAGCTTTTAATATTTCCATCAGTTTCCAAAAAAATCCTTTTTTTTGTTGTAGAGTAAGGTGTTTTGTCTGGCATGACAAACAAATAATGTTCATAACTGCAGAGAAAACAGTGCATGTATGTAGAAAACTGCTATATAACGGAGCAGGAAATATTCCGAAAAAAAGCTGTCGTGAATGATTGGTGCTGCTTACTTGTAATGAACCGTCTTGATCTCATTCTTACCGGCAGCTGAGTTTTCTTTCTCCTTCCGTTTGTCATGATGTCAATCCATTTAGAGTTTAATTTCATAATTCCTTGTTCCCCTAAACTTCATATTTTGTCATTATCTTAATCGAAAACCCCCGTTTATGTTATAAAATACTTCAACATGCTTCCATTTCAAGCTACCTTGAGTACTGAATTAATTCTTGTGTTGAAATTAGCTAAGTCTTTTCCTCAAGCATGTCATAATAAGGAATATTGTGGCATCTTTTTAATGAGAAAAAGCAAAAAGGGAACATTTAACTCTGTTCTTGATGTTATTGATCAACATTTGGCTTTTAGCTCAGTGTGAGCATTTCCTTCACTTCCTTTGTTTCTTCCTTTTTTTTGATTTTGTGTTGATTTCTATAAGATCATCCTGTTTTTAGATCATTTTTGTCTTTACATTGTTTCTTCTCTTTTTTTTGCTTTTACTGGTATTTATATCATTTTAGAATAAATAATTTTATTGCCTTATTATCAAAACTAATGCAATGTGAATGTTGAAATGTACCTTTAATATCTCCTGGTGGTTCTCTGAGGCATAGAGCCTGCCGTCTCTCACTATGTCCTCTATCAGCTGCTGGTAGTCCTCTGAAACACAACAGGGTTGTTTTATTAAAACAATGTATGAGGAAGTTCTGACTGCCTTGTTGACTGATAAAAAGTGACATTTCTGAATGAAACAATTGTTGGTCAAATGTTTGTTTAGATCTGACTTAATAAGGGAATCACTCACCATCATAGGTCACATATGGAACTTGGAACCCTTTGCCACTGTTTCCCTCGTTAGACTTAAACTGAATCCAGAGTTTTCGGGATCGAGAGGTGAAGGCGATGGGTCGCTCATACGTCTGACACGTCTCATAGGTGGTGATGGAGGTGGAAAGGGCTGAAAAAAGATGATAAAAGGTCTCAGAAAAACACTTTGCTACATTGCTGTTTTGCTCTGGGACTGAACGTGGCCTTAAAACTGATGTGGTTCAAGTTCAAGTATGTCGGAAAATGACTGACTTAGTTTGCAGAGAATTCTGGGGCAAGTTAAAGACTTAGTTTTTAGACCAGTTTTATGTTTCTTTTTACTGATCCGAAAACAAAAAGGGTTCATGGCAGCTTGTTTTACCCATGGATTATTTTGTGTTCACACATTGGGCTACAGTGCAGGGCTATCCTGACTTCATGATTTCATAGACTGCTTTTACCTCTATATATGTAAATACATGCCCTGTGGGACAGCTCTGAGATGTTATTCAGCTAATTAAACTACAAACACATTGAGCTGTACTTTGGCTTGGAGCAGCAACATATTTGACAAGCTACTTTTGATATTTTAAAAAATATTATCATTCAAACTAAAAAGAACTCCTCCACCAAGGTAGCTCACATATTATTGTTACATCTATAAGCAATAAGTTCCATGATAAAATTACCATCATAATGCGATTCCTTTACCGTGAAAATTCACACTTAGCACTTGGAATCATGTTGATATCAATATTAGTAAGACAGTTAGTGAGCAAAAATGATCATTCGCTAATTGCAGTTATCTGGATCACCACCAAAATCTAATCATTTTTAAGTTGGACCATTCCCAACATCTCCTGAAAATTTCAGAAATATCTTCCCAGTAGTTTTTTTTCCTAATCTTGCTAACAAACAAACATACAAACCTACACCGGCAAAAATAACCTCTTTGGTGGAGGTAAAAATAAAGAGGCATTTATGCGTATTATATTTTGATTTCTCTGGTCAGTTTAAATGAGCAAATCTTTAATTAAAATGCATTTTTACCGCTCTTCCTCATGACCAGCACGTCTCCACACTCATCCTCAATGGGGAGGAAGATCTCTGGCACCACAATAAGAATTCGCCGCTTGTGTGGAGGGTTGATGGTCCACACACAGTCCACATTAGACGGGTAATCTCCGGGGTAGTTAGGAGACTCAATATAACCCGTGTATTCACCCAGCTCACCTCCACACAGCTGGTCTGAGGGAGAAATCACAGATACACTTTGGAATAAACATCCATTTATGCTAAATCTACCACTTTCTCTGAGGCCTCCTTCCCTTTTCCCCCCTTCTCATCACTTAGAAACATTGCATCAGCTGAATAAAGCTGAAGAATATTAATGTTGATCAGGTTTACTTTTGCAGTGGGACACGTTTGTGGCACCATCGAAGTCTGTGGTGGTGTTCCCAGGACAGGTGATGCAGTAATTCTGTCCGAACTCAGACTGGTATGTGCCCTGAGGGCAGCGGATGCAGCGGTGCGTGCTGGAGTTGTAGTAATGTCCTGGAGCACAGTGCACTGACGAGAAAGACAAAGGAAACTCCATAAAGATGAACAGCAGAACATTTTAAAGATGCATCTCACAGCTGGGGTTTTATTCATGCACAGATTACTGAGCAGAAAGATAAACAAAGCATTAAAAAGCCTCGTATAGATGACTTTATTGTGCAAATGGCCATCGAACAAACATCTGCAGCATCCTTTATAGTGACATTAACAATGAAACTGCTGACAAATGGTGCGTCTCTTTGCAAATGTCAGGATTAACATACTCGATTTCTGAGCAGCAGATAAAAACCCAATCACTCTGAGGGAAAGTCAGTAGATCTATAGAATAATAAAGAAGAAGGAGGGTTTACGGTCGGGCTTTGAGCTAAATGTTTGATGGTAAAACAAAATGTGAGGTGGATAATGAAGTGTCGACTGCTCTGAAGGAGTAAAAAGAAATATAGCAGTCAAAGTATCATCCTGGATCACTCTAAATGTCCCCCTGGGGGTGGTTCCTATCCAGGTAGTCAAAAGGCCAAAGGCAAGGTATACCCTGGACTTGCTGCCAGACAATGACAGGGCTAATATTTAGAGAGAAACACATTAGCACTTTCACACTTGGGCCTAAGAGCAATTTAGAGACACTAGTGAACCTGAAGAAAGACGAGGGAGTTCATCCGGAAACCTTCTTAAAGCCTTTGCAGCCAGTGCAAGCTAACATACCAGCTTTGCAATGTTGGCGAGTGAAATAGTGGTTTCATTTTTTCCTGAACGTGGTACTGGTTCGACTCCCAGGTCTGGCAGGGCCTTTCTTTGTGAAGTTTGCTTATTCTTCCTGTGCATGAAGATGTGTATGAGTGTGAGTGTAAATGGTTGTCTGTCTGTCTATGTTACCCTACAATAAGCTGGCGACCAGTTCAGGGTGTACCCTGCCTCTCGCCCATTGCCAGCTGGGATAGGCTCCAGCCCCCCCGCGACCCCGAAAGGGATAAGCGGTCTAGAAAATGAATGAATGAATGAATATCTATATATATATATATATATATATATATATATATATATACATATATAGTTTTTTCTCTCTCTTTTTTCTTTGTTTTTTCTCCCTTTCCACCTCTCTTTACCTCACCACCAGAGGCCAAATGAACTCATGTTATTATTATTATTCCTATTATTATTATCTTATCTTATCTTATTATTTATACTCTTCCCTGTGGACTGATAAAAGAACCAGAAAATGAAGGAAAAATTTTATGAATATGGTTTGATATCGAGGAGATCGACGACTTTGCCATAATACTGTTCACTTTGGGTGTTATATATGTATTTTTGTATTTATTTCTTTTTCTTCCTCCCTTTCTTGTTTAGTCTTGAATTTGTGTTTGTACATTACTGTGATCTATGTTTTATCAGTTAATGAAATTGTTAGACTCTGTGACAAATGAAAATAAAAATAAAAATAAACATTTTAAAAAAATGGCGCCTCACCTTTGGCCTCACAGTCCCTGAAGGACACTGATCCTTCATATTTGGTCATCAGACCCCCTCCACAGGGGAAACACAGGACCCGACCCGGCTCCGGCTGGTAGGAGCCAAGAGGACACTGCTGACATGGGCGGAAGCCATCAGCTGAGAAATGACCGGCTGGACACTGACCTGAGGGAGAACCAAAGAATCAGTTCGCTTATTTAGATTCTTTTCACCTTAAAATCCATATTTTTGTATTTGATTGTCCAATTTTAATCAGCACATGTAAGAAAGCTAAAGTTTTCTCTCACGCAGCTGTGGCTCATATTCAGTTTGAATTCATGGCCACAAGAGGGGGGCAGTCCAACATATTTGTATGTAGTGAGTGTCACAATGACAATAACTTAATTTACATGACACTTTAGCACAGATGTTAAGGAATTGCTTGACAAACAAAAGTAAAAGGTCAACAAGTATCATACAATTGAACAGGTTTGCTTGTCCTTAACACATTAGACACCTGCCTCTTCCTTATTTTATTTGTATTGAATTACCAGACAATCTTACACTTACTCTGACACTTGAACTGTCTCCCTCACACAACTTTGAACTTATACTTATTTGCTTTTATTATCTTCAGTTTAATGTAGTCTAAGGTTGCATAGAAAACAAAGTTATATCTACCTGTGTTGAAATGATCTTGGATAAAATTTGTCTTGATATTTTTTTTTTACTAACCTCCGCACTGAGACACGTTCTTAGCTCCAGCTATGCCCTGTCCTTCAGTGCTGGGACATGGCTCACAGGACAGCTGACCCATTGTGTCCTGGTACGTCCCAGGAGGACACTGAACGCACTGCTCCTGCTCCCCGCTGTAGAACGTCCCCACTCCACAGCTCACTATGGACCACCACACAGATGACTATTAATCTTTCTTATTTTGTAAAATGGCAGCATCAGGAGAACATCTGAAAAGCAGAAAGACTCCAAACCTACCACACTTTCCATCTCTGAGGACTTGTCCTGTGCTGCAGGCCTCGGCCCCCTCAGGAACCCTGGATGGTTTCTGGGCCACCTCGTACTCGGTCCCAGAGAACTGGATGTAGAACTGCTGCTTGTTGATGGACTTCCTGAGCGTCCTCATGGCGCTCTGTAGCTTCTGCTTCATCCTCTCCCTCACGCAGTCCACGTTACAGGAGTCTAAAGCAAAGGAACATGGACATCAGTCTGTGTTCTGTCCATGGTCTGGACCCACAAGAGACTTTCTGAATCTTTTTTAATCTATGATGTTCTCCCTCTTAGAAAACTTCAGAATATTCCTGTACCTGTCTTTAGGATACTTGGACCTCTTGTCAATCTAAATAATGGATGTTAAATCAAAAAGTGAGATAAAACATCCTACCTGAAGCTTCCTCCTCCTTCATCTCCATCTCAAACTCTGCTGTGATGTGAGAAACCTCCTTCGTAGGTGATTTGCGTCCCCGTCGCCGCTTCTTAGACGAGTCACACTTCAGGTTAACAAACGTGACCTGGCAGTCATCAGTACACGGGAACTGGCCTCCTTCCAGAACACAAAAAAAGGAATAATAAAACTTTATTGATATAAAATCTATACAAACAATAGTTTACAAAGAGCTTCACAGAGGAAACAAGACACAAACGAACAATACGAACAATAAAATCAGCATAAACAGTCAAACAGAGGCATTCCCAAAAGAGTCAAACAAGAGGTTAGGAACTGAATGTGAACTCAGGGGGTTGAGGGAATTAAGGAAGATAAAAGACTGAGTGCTGTATGAATGTACTTGATTAATATGATTAAAACAAGCATAAGAGTAACAATAATAAAGAATATTTTCAAAAATGATGATAATGATAAGAGGAAGACAGGAACACAATAAATAGATCAATACATGAATAGATGACGACATCACATCAGGGAGATTTGAAGATTGGAGTAAATATAAAAAAGGGAGTAAAACATAAAAATATGGTAAAAACTGCACTAAAATGAAGGAACAAGAGCAGAAGAGTTTAAAAGTAAATTACTCAATATCTGTGAAATAAATAAAAAGATAAAACAGGATCAAATACAATAACTAACAAAATGAATAAATAAGTACAAGTGCAATTAAATTATCATGTTAAAGCAAGTTTGTAAAATGAGTTTTAAGACGTGATTTAAAGACATCCCTGATTCAGCATGCCTTATCTCCTCAAGCAGGTCACTCCAAAGTCAAGGAGCTCGGACAGAAAAGGCTCGATCACCTTTAGGGCTCGCTTACAGGACAACGTTGTCACCAGAAACAGAGAGGTAGGGTGCATGCCAGGCCAGTAGTTGGCGATGTAAGTTTGTAGTGTCCTTGGCATATGTAACAAATATGTCTCTGCTGGTCAGAGTGTTGACGCAACAAATCTACATTTAGTTAGAGGAGCCGTCACAAACCAAGCACAGTTGGCAGCACACATGTTGCTCGGTAGTCAGCCATAGCTGCTGTTGTTGTTGTTCCTATGTGAGCGTGCTACTTTTATCTGAAAGAGTACTGCACATGCGCCGCCCATCCCCGTTTTCACTGACAATGCTGATTCCTGGATACACGGAGATGACAGCGAAAAGATTTTCAAAACTTTTCACTCTAGAACCCAGTTTCAAAAGCTTGGGAATTCAGGCACTCTGGGCACCGTTCTTGTGTAAACAGAAACCTCAACTTTGGAGCAGCCAGGAGGCCCCCGCCAGTGGATCAGAGACTGTGGACTGGCTCATAAGGAGTCAATAGTTCAGATATATAATTAAGAGCTTTAAAAGTGATCAGTAAACTTAAAATCAATTCTAAAATGGACAGGACTCCAGTGAGGAGAAGCGAGTACAGGAGTGATGTGATGTCGTCTGTTAAAATCAGTTACAAGCCTGACTTTAAAAGAAAGAAGAGAGAGGTTACTTATTTAAGAGACTTCCTAAATCTGATCCGACCAGCTGTTGAATCAGTAATAAACTGAAGTTGAGGAGCTTCTTACCTTGTGGGTTCTGTCTGGATGCATCTCTGTGTTTCTCCTTATTTCGGGGCCTCAGGTGACACTTTGCATCTTTGATTTTAAAGCGGGCCTTCTGCTTGATGGGTGGAGCTAAAGTGTCTATTCATCAACAAGACAAACATACGACTGTTAATTACAAGACAGTGTGAACAATAAAAGTAATTATTTCTTTTAGCATACTGAAACAGCTGTTAATATCTAAGCCCTCAGTATGACTGTCACAGAGGCATAATGGGAACAAAAAAAGGTCCCTCCTCTGTGATGGTCTCAGAGATTCATGCCTTCAGAAGGTTGTAATAAAAAATTGGAGTTAACTGTTTTCAAGTTGAACATAATAAATGATTGCAATGTTTTTGCAATTATCAACCAAAGCTCTTAACATTTCCCATAATGCTTTGCCTGATGTACCTGCACAGGTTGGTAAGGCAGCAGTGGTGTTCCTCTTCTGTGGAGCTTTACCAGGCTGAACGGGGACGCCACAGCTCAATGTATAGCTGTTCTCTGAGTCTGTCATAAAAACACAGTCAAGGAGAAGAACATGATGAAGATGACGATGATGAGAAGCTTAAGATGTGAGGAGCTTTTAATTCCTTCTGCAGGGACGTGTTTGAGTTGCCATCCTGCTGAGGCCACAACACTGTTCTGAGGATTAAAAAGAATTTCACTAATGTCCTCTAACCCCCCTCATCTCCCATAACTTTGCTGCCATGTGAACTCAAACCAGAAGGAAAGATCTATGAGCCTGTCTCTCCATCCTCGTTCACATGAGGAGACACATTTTAAGCGCGAAATGACGGATGAAGCCTTCAGAGGTCATAAAAGTGTGATGATTAAATAAGAGCTGTGCTGAATTCAGCCGCAGGAATGACATGGCTCCATCCCCCTAAAATTAAAACTTCCTCCGAAAGGACAAGAAAACAAATATTTCACCTTCAGTCTCTGAGCTATTCATCATCCTAACACGGCCGAGGCCAAGTCAAACAGATTGAGCGCCGCGCCATGGAAAAACTGTGTGATCAAAGAATGTAATCAATTTACAGATGTCTGTTAAGTACTATTACAGAAGGACGAGCGGTGGGATGGCCAAAGAGCTACGAAGTGTGAAGCCAAGAGAAGCACAAAGAGAGAAAAACACATCAGTCTGAGCAAAGGGCCCCCCGAGGAGGGAGCTGATACAGAAACACAGAAGGAGGAGAGTTTTTATCAAGGATCAGAGAGGACAAGAGAAAATCTGAAGGGATGTGTCTGCAGATCTTCACCACCAGAGGGCAGCAACGCGTGCAACATGCTCATAACTCTAAACATCTGACATTCAGCTTTACAGCCTTCCTTGACCCTGTTCCCATCTCTTCATCCTTGAATCCTTCAATACCTGCTCTTATCCTTCAGCCTTCAGCCTTGACCCTTGATCAGGTATTAAAACAACTGTATAAATACTTCAGACTGAGGTATCAGAATGTGTACCTGCGAGGAAGAGGGCGTTGGAGGGGCAGGACAGTGAGCAGACCTCGGCCCCTCCGGTCTTGGCGCAGGTCAGCTGGGCTCGGGGCGCGGGCTTCCCATTTGGCAGACACTTCACCGCCTCTGAGGAGCACACAGAGTCACATCACCATGACGACATCAACACACTGGGTGTAAGCGAACAGATTTGGTGCTTACCGATGCAGTCCTTCTTGTTCCAGTGGAGCTTCTGCCCGGGCGGACACACACACTCGTAGCTGCCCTGCGTGTTGATGCAGCCGTGCTCGCAGCTGCCATTATTGATGCTGCACTCGTCGATATCTGAGACAAACACAGACAGGGACAGGGTTTGATACTTTAGGCATTTTAAATCAGATTTCAATATAGCCATGATAAAATACTGGAATTGAATGTTCAATGTGTTTTCATAGAGAAGACTAGAAGGCCTGATCCTCACAAACAAATTGGTTTGATCCTGAAAACTGTCCTTCTCAACACTCATATTAAAATTTAAGTCAACTGCATTCACTGACATCTCACAATACCAGGTTTCTAAACAAATGAAAACCAAGTTTAGTACCAAATAAAACCAAGATTTTCTGACACAGAAATTTTCCTTCATAAATGAAGCTAATTTTCAAAAACATTTTTTTAAAATCATTATTTTTAACAATTATAGAAATGCCAAATTTTTCTTAACTCAACAAAAAACAACAACAAAGAAACAAAAAACAAACTATAGACATATCCAGAGTCAGTACAATTAAAAACAAAGTTTGTACCAAAGACTTTCAAGGTTTCCTCACAAATTTTCCTTAGTGTTCTCTGCAAATCTTAAGTTCTTCTTTTGAAATGTAATCAAGTTCCCTTACAATACATGTCAACTTTTCTCACAAACAATCAAACAACAAAAATGAACAATTAAAAACAAGCAAAAAAACATATTTTAGGTTTGTCGAATAAAGCTAAAGTTTAGAAATGATGACTAATTTCCCAAACAAAATTTTCATACAAAAAAAAATCTTTTCTGTACAAATATTATAAAGAATTAGTATGAAATAAAAACAAGTTTCCTTTTAAAGATGCAAAGTCTGTCTATGATAATATCATATTTAGTGATCTCAAACCAGTTTTGTCCTCACAAACAAAAACAAGTTTGGGAATCAAATCAAACCAAGTTTCCTGGTCACACACACAAAAAATATTTCCTAACAAACAAACACATTTTTTCTTTCTACTAAAACCCGAGTCTTATTAACAAATGCTACTAAGTCTTCTAGTGACTATCAAATAATATGTATTCTTTACAATAAACACATTGTCATTAGGTTTTTCTAAACAAATTATATCAAGCTATTAAAAAAAAGACTTCAAGTGTTAATCAGTAAAATTTAGTTGAAGTTAGAGGGTTTTGTAATCTGACCTTTTAGCTTTAATCGGCACAATAAGTTCGTAAAAGTGGTTAAAATTTAAAGCAATTAAAGCAACATGTTCACCCTCATATTGGGCTGTAAAGACTTAAAGGTCAGACAGATTGACTGGTTCATGAAATGCAAGAGAGTACACACACACAACACACTGAGAGAATGACAAAATACACACATGAAAAACACACATAGACATGTACATACACTCACACTCCAGCTGATGTTATTCAGAAAAAGTGAAGTGTGAGAATGTTTTCAGCAGCATCCGTCTGAACATGCTCAGTGACCCTCTCACCTTCACACTCTGAGGAACACTTACCTCTCAGACAAACACACACACACACTCTCTGTAACACACACACACACAGGGGGGTGTTGGTCAGGGTCTCACCTCCGCAGTGCGTGAGTCCGTACAGGATGTATCCCTTGTAACAGAGACACTCGAAGCTGCCGGGGTAGTTGATGCAGGTGTGATCGCAGGTCCTCTCAAAGGAGCACTCGTCGATGTCTAAGGATGGAGAGACAGAGAATAAAAACGTGAGACATGAGGGGGTGTAAGAAGGCTGAGGAGCTGTGTCACTATTTAACAAATCCAATTCAAATGAAGATGGGACATTGTGTAAAGGGGAAATAAAAACAGAACACAATGATTTCACTAATTGTTGAAGCTTTGTAGGTTGAATTCTTTCTCATTCTTGCTTGATGTTTAGCTTCAATTACTCAACAGTCTGAGGTCTCCTTTATAATGCTTCACACATTTTCTATCGGGGACAGGTCTGGACTGCAGCAGGTCAGTCTAGTACCTGCAGTCCTTTCTGAAGCCACGCTGTTGTAACACGAGCAGAATGTGTCTTGTTTTGCCACTGAAATAAGCAGGGAAGTCCCTGAAAAAGACATCACTTGGATGGCAGCATATGTTGCTCCAAAACCTGTATGTACCTTTCAGCATTAATGGGGCCTTCACAGGTGTGCAAGTTACCCATGCCATGGGCACTAACACCCCCCCATACCATCACAGATGCTGTCTTTTGACCTTTGCTCTGATAACGGTCTGGATGGTCCTTTTCCTCTTTAGCGCAGAGGACACCACGTCCATGATGTCCAAAAACAGTCTGAAATGTGGACTAAGACCACAGCAGACTTTTCCACATTGCCTCAGTCCATCTCAGATGAGCCCAGAGAAGCTGATGGTGTTTCTAGGTGTTGTTGATATGTGGCTTTGTCTTTGCATGGTAGAGTTTGACCTTGACCTTGTAGATGTAGAGATGAACTTTGTTAACTGACAATGGTTTTCTGAAGTGTTCCTGAGCCCCCGTGGTGATATCCTTTACAGAATGATGCTGGTTTATAATACAGTGCTGTCTGAGGGATTGGAGGTCACAGGCATTCAATGTTGGCTTTGGCCTTGCCACTAACATGCAGAGGTTTCTTCAGATTTTCTGAATCCTTTGATGATATTATGGACTGTAGATGATGAAATAACTAAATCTTTTGCAATTGTATGTTGAAAAACTTTGTTCTTTAACTGCTGGACTGTTTGCTCTTCTGTTTAACACAGTTAATCTCTAAGTGCTTGCATGCTTGTGAATGACTGAGCCTTTCAGTGATGCTCCTTTTATACCCAATCATGACACTCACCTTTTTCCAATTAACCTTTTTCACCTGTGAATGTTCCAAACAGGTGTTTTAGAGCATTCCTCAACTTTCCCACTTTTTTTGTTGCCCCTGCTCCAGCTTTTTTGGATCATATTGAAGGCAAGTTTATCAGTTTGAACATTAAATATTTGTTTATTAAATTGAATATAGGTCAAAAATGATTTGCGGATTGTTGTATTTTGTTTTCATTTTCACTCTACTCAATGTCCCAACTTCATTTGAATAGGAGTTTGTACATTCTGCTTCTATGTGCTTGTATTTCCTGTATTGTGTTCCTTTGTTAGTTGTGACAAAATAACCCCAAAAGTTTGTTTTATACTGAGCTGAACATGATGTTTAGGAGAGAAAAATACCAGAATAGCCCTTTAGTGGTGTCCTGACTGTGTCACAGTCGAAGAGTCTGAAGAGAGCACTCACTGGAGTAAAACAGGGAAAGGTCAGCAGGATGAGGGATTTACTGACATCACAAACTTAATGACTCATTTATAGACAAACAGACGCTCTGAGTGGACTGAAGAGGCCGTCCCATTAATCACAGCCGACGCTGTAGTAAACAAACACACGAGCTGCACTTGAAGGCAGCACAAGAGCTCAGACTGACATCCGGAGGGACTGCACCAGAGCCAGGCTGGAGGCTTCACATCCACCTCCACATCACTGAGTGTGGGACTTTGAACATGTTTATGTATTCTTGTCCAGGACCAAATATTATTAACCTATCCGGGCTGGAGGCCACCGTTTCAGGCTGACCTGCTTTATTTCAGGCTGTCCTGTCAGGGCTGTGGAGCGGCTATAAATAAGAGCTGTTATGATGGAGTTTGTCATGTGGAGGAAGTCATAGAGACCTGCATGTTGGTTCAGTGAATTCTGCAGGATAATGTCCATCAGAAGACTCAGGAGGAAGACGCCTGTTCTGGGTGAGTTTGTAAAACTGTGTCACAGGCCACAGGAGCTGTCAGCAGTTATTTCCTGTAATAATTATGCAAAATAAATGTTCTTTGGGGCTTATCGTCAGTGGGTTTTACTTCTATGAAGAGCCTCAATGAGCAACTGAACAGTCACGAAGTACAAATTATTGCTTGAATAATACAACTTTCTTTAGGAACCATCACATTTTGGATTTTTTATCTTTCATTTCAAACATCTTAAAATCAAAATGAGGAAAAAAAAACATTGGAAGACAAAACAGAAAGATGCAGCAGATCAAGATCAGTACAAAATTTTCACAATGAGTCCTTTTTTTTTATTCAAAAAGGGTGTAGGATGAAGTACAGAACTTATTTAGTCCAAATCTTATTTCCAAAAATAAACTCAAATAATTTAAGCCTCAGGCAGTTAAAAAAAAAATCACCAAATTATACAGCCTGATACAGCTAACAGAAAAACTCCAGCAGAAAATCTAATCATTACTCGCAGTACAAATCAATCTAATTTGATGTGCAGACTATTTCAAAGTGTACCTTTGTCTTTTACTTCATACCATCCTAGTCTGGTATTTTTTAAAGACCAATTTAAGCCAAAATCTTCATATCTCTACAAAAATGTCTCCCTTTTCAGCTCCTGAATTATCCAAAAATCTTGATACCTACGTTCTAACACATATTAGGGAAATTGACAGTAGTGTTTTTGCACTATATTGTATAATATCACCAAAATGAGGACTTGTGGGGCTCTCCATTGCAGTATGTAGTAGCTGCTTGATTCAGCTCCACTTTACTTAAATGTTTTGGTATTCCAACAGGGATTGTGCCCTGTTCCTTGCACAGTTTTTCGTATCACCTCCTGCGAGGTTTCAAGGAAGCTGAACAGAGATTAAATGGGACAAGGATCTACACATCATACACATATTATATATAGTATATACACATACTTACATATCATCTGTAATGTAAGCATGAATACTTATTTAAATGCACACTCTTGTATTCATAATCATTTATCTCCTAATTAAGTATATACAAACAATAAGCTTCTCCACAAAATATCTGTTCTAAACTAACATTTTATGTTACTTAAAATAATTAATTGCATATGTTAAGATTGATCAGTGTTAATATGTATACTTAAAACTAATTATATGGTAAATTATTTAGGTATAGAACCAAGTTATCGTTCAATTACTTGTATGAATCTAATGATACTTTTCTATAATGTAATTTAAATATTTGCCAATTATTTCACATTTTTAAAGGGACATCCAGGCTGTTCCAGAGTTTGACACCACATACAGAAATGCACTTACTTTTAAGAGTTGTATGGACCATCGGACAAATGAAATTATGTTCACCCCTTAAATTATAGCCCCCCTCTCTGGAATTGAACATCTTTTGTAATAAACCAGGTAACAATTTTCTAATTGCTTTACATACCACTTGTGCTGTTTGCAATTTTACAATCTTATAAAATTTTAACAATTTGGAATTTGAAAACAGAGGACTGGTATGATCTCTATATCCAGCATGATTTATGATCCTGATAACTCTTTTTTGCAATGTGCAGATCTTTTGTAGATTGGACTTGTATGTGTTTCCCCAGACTTCTACACAGTGAGCAAGGTATGGTAGGATCATGGAGCAGTAGAGTGTGCGTAATGATTTTTGTGGTAATAAATACTTTGATTTACTGATTATACCAATGCTTCTTGATATTTTTGAGCACAGATATTTTATGTGTGGTTTCCAGCAGAGCTTATGGTCAATCAGAATACCCAAAAACTCACGTTCATAGACCCTTTCAATAGTTGCATTGTCAATTTCTAACTCAATTTTCCTGTTAATTTTTCTATTTCCAAAAAACATAAACTTTGTTTTACTTATGTTTAGTGACAATTTTTTTTTGTCAAACCAGCATTTAAGTTTACACAATTCATTCTGGACCACGTTTAACAGCTGCTCTGGGTTATCTCCAGTACATAAAATATTGGTGTCATCAGCAAACACAACACACTTCATAAACTCAGACACTTTAAATATATCGTTGATACATAGAATGAATAATTTAAGGCCCAGTACTGAACCCTGTGGGACACCACAAGTAATATCTAAACAACTAGACCTGTGGTGACCCATCTGAACAAACTGAACTCTGTTGCTGATGTAGCTCCTCAGCCAGTTTAGAGCCAATCCCCTTATGCCGTACTTCTCCACCTGTTCCAGTAATATGCCGTGGTCTATAGTGTCAAATGCCTTCTTCAAATCAATGAATATTCCAAGAGTGTATTTCTTTGTATCTAGACTTGTGGATATTACCTCAAATAGGTCCATCAAAGCAAGGGAGGTGGATCTACCTGATCTGAATCCATATTGGCTTTCAATTAAAATGTTATTTTTCTCAATAAATTTGTCCAGTTTATTGTTGAAAAGTTTTTCCAGAATTTTTGAGAACTGTGACAACAGAGAGACTGGTCTATAGTTTGTGAATGAGCGTTTATCACCAGATTTAAAAAGTGGAGTGACCTTTGGAACTTTCATTCTATCTGGAAAAACTCCTGTTTTGAATGACAAATTAAAAATGTAGGTAAGGGGTTCTAAAATGCAGTTTATTGTATTTTTTACTAAAAACATATCCATGCCATCTTCATCTGTTGAGACTTTTTTTTACATAATTTAACAATGTCAATGATGTCTTTCTGTGTCACTGATCCCAAAGATACTGAATCCCTCACAGTGTCAATAACAATGTCTGCATCAGCAACAAGCTGTCCAGCTGTTCTTCAGCCAACTTGGGCCCCACATCCACAAAAAATTTATTAAATCACTCAACTGTCTCATTTTTATCATAGACCTCTTCGCCATTCATTTTAAAGTGGTCTGGGTGACTCATATTATTTTTAGATTTAGTTAATTTATTGAATACATTTCATGTGCCTTTAATATTATTTTCATTTCCCTCTATTAAATTGCCATCTTTCTACTATTCCTTTTAATATTGATAAGTTTGTTTTTATATTACATATATATATATGTATATATATATATATATATATATATATATATATATATATATATATATATATATATATATATATATATATATATATATATATTTTTTTTTTTTTTTTTTTTTTTTTTTTCTATATATAATGAATTGTTTATATGGCATATTCTTCTTTTTGCATGCATTCTGAAAACCCCTCATCATCCATGGTTTATCAGAATATTTAACCCCGAGTGTATATTTTTGTATAGGGCAATGTTTATCATATATTTTTTTAAAGATGTCTAGAAAGGCATTATAGGCAATGTTAATATCATTTTCATTATATAAGCTACTCCAGGTGACATTGTTTAACTCCTTTCTAAAACCATTCAGATCCTCCTCTCTTCTTCTTCTCTTATACTTTATCTGTGTAGTCTTTCTCACCTTCGTAAAACAGCACTTATGA
Organism: Cetoscarus ocellatus; assembly: GCA_037902135.1. NCBI lineage: Eukaryota > Metazoa > Chordata > Actinopteri > Labriformes > Labridae > Cetoscarus > Cetoscarus ocellatus. The sequence continues at coordinate 65,915 of JBAMNC010000947.1, read as the reverse complement.
ACTGCAAACACTGGCAGGTGATCTGTAACGTCCACTATTAATAAACCACTATCTATGTTGTTTTCCATATTATTTGTGAATATATTGTCAGTGAGTGATGCACTGTCAACTGTTACCCTACTAGGTTTAGTAATTAAAGGAATCATACCTCTAATGTACATTAACTCAATAAATTCATCTGTTTTCTTGTGTTTCCTGGTATTTAATAAGTCTATATTGAAATCTCGGCATATATAGTGTATCTTAATTTTTACAGTACATAATATTTTTCCCATGGTGTCAATAAATATATCAATATTGCTACCTGGTTTCCTATACACACAGTTGACTATAACATTTTTCATTCCTTGTATACTCACTTCTATGGTGATGCATTCCATGACCTCATCATTAACCAATGACAGATTTTCAAGGACCTTATATGACAGAGACTCATCGACAAAAAAAGCCACACCTCCACCCTTCCCATTCCTCCGATTTATACTATGAAAATCATACCCTAACAAGCTGAAGTCATTGCCTCGTACTGTATCAATCCAGGTTTCAGAGATGGCTATGTATGTTGTATCAGCATATAAGACTTACTAGTAGTATTAGTGAACATTTTTAAATCTATTAGTAGAACTAGTCGACCCAAAACAGTCTAATAATAGTACTAGTGAATATTTTTAGATCTACTAGTGGTGCCTGAGATACTTATTCCTTAACTAGTAAAGTCTATGGCTTTCCACACTCACTGGCCGTGTTATTAGGTACACCTTGCTAGTACCAGGTTGAACTGCCTTAATTTTTATATGTAGATTTAACAAGGTGCTGAAACATTTCTCAGAGATGTTGGTCCATATTTCCATGATAGCATCACGAAGTCGCTGCAGATTGGTCAATGAGAATCTGCTGTTCCACGACATCCCAAAGGTGCCCTATTGGAGTGAGATATAGGGCTCTAACTTCGTAGACCAGGCGCAGGCGGGGCCACCGGGCCGCGCATCGGAGGACACGATGCGCGTCACTGTGTGGACCACCTTGCGGGACAGATGTAATCTGTCCCTGTCCATTCATCATGCTTGTGATCCACCTGCATTCCTGGTCTGTCATCGCCAAATAGCAGAACCTTAGGTGAAAATATATCTCCTCCTCATCCTCCTTGCAATAATGTACTCCATCTTTTTAGATCACGTTAAGAATAAAAATGAAAACAGAGAAATATGGGCAATCACAGGTAAATCCTTAAGACACCGAGTGACTTACATTTATTCAGCGAGCGTCTCTCTCTTTTTTCTTTTCTTTTGAATTTCATGAGATGAGAGAAGCCGGATACTCCGTATCAGATGATGTGGCTGTTTGTGGTTGGCTTGAGAGATGTGAACTTGTTAGTTATGACAAACGTCTCTGATCTGACATCAGATGTGACGGGACAATTAATATAGATACAAATGTATGTGCTGGTTCAGACGGTTACATTAAATAGTGGTTGCTGTGATTGTTTATTGCATTTAAATGTGCCTGACACTGTGGACACCTGCCTGTGAGGTTTTGGTGACGTGTGCGCAGTGTGCGCCTGTAACACTGCGAGGGGTGCACGGGGTGCGCCAGGCTGCGCCACCCTGCGCCACCCTCAGTTGCGCCAGGAAATTAGAGCCCATTGTCATGTTGAAGAAACCAGTTTGACATGATCTGAGCTTTCAGACATGGAGCTGCTGGAAGTCTCCATCAGAAGATGGTCATTATGGGATGGACATGGTCAGCAACAATACTCAGGTAGGCAGTGGGGTTTAAACCATGGTCAAGTGGGACTAAGGGGCCCAAAGTATGCCAACATACCAATGCAGTGCTGCTTGGGGGATTGAAGGTCACAGGACAGTGTCAAGCAGACTTGCCTCTCTCTCTTAATTTCTGTTGCAGAGCAGATTCTTGACTGAACTTCTTGCTGATTTGTTTGTAATGATGAATTTATCACTGATGGATAAGGTCATCAGGGAGCTGAGCTGTCATTACAGTGGACTGTGATCTGCCTGTCTCCATTACTCCACATTTATGAAGAAAAATCTGATGATAATGATGACCTCTTGAGTGAAGTATGTGAGTATTTTGGCCACCTCCTGCACTGAGATGTTTATTCAGCGATTCCTGACATCTATCAAACTTTTTCTCTACCTTCCTCCTTTTAAAAAAATCTCAGAATAGAGCGATGAATCCATGGGAATCACTAATGAAACTCCATAAAACAATTAATCTCTCTGCTCCGGCTCCTCTGCCAGCTCTGGCGCACGTTCAGCAGTGTATCACTGGGAGCTGTTTTCTCTGGATGAGCTCACTTGAAGAGAAAAGAGCTGACAAATTAAACATGATATTTCAATTTAAGGTCATGTTGGAGCTGAATGGCGCAGAGATCAGTGAATGGGACTGAGCTGGCATGGCGCTGTGGTGAAGGTGTGTCAGAAATAGGCACAGGCACTCTGATGTGGCTCACGCAGCTCTCGACAGCACATTATTAAAGATTAAATTTATTATAGGCACCGCTGTGATGCACACTTAATCCAACACACTGCTGGGGGGTTTGGGCTGAGGACAGGAGCACCCCCGGGTTTGTTGTTCATATAAATTACTTTGTGTTTGTTATGTGCTGAGACTTGTTAAGAAGAATCTGTCTCTGTTTTATCAAAAATCTGGATCTAAACTCACAGGCCACTTCATTTGATTCATCTGTTTAACTGACTTTTAATGCAAATAGCTCATAAGCAAATCACATGGCAGCAACTCAGTGTATTCAAGCATGTGTTGGACATCCTGCTGAAGCTCAAACTGAGCATCAGAATGGAGAAGAAAGGTGATTTAAGAGACTTTGAGAGACGCTTGGTTGTTGGTGTAAGACCAGCTGGTCTGTCTGAAACTGATTATCTTCTGGAATTTTCAGAATGAATATTGAGAATGGTCCGAAAAGAGAAAATACATATGCATCAAGAAGGAGATTGGCTACAGCAGCAGACGACCACACATAGTGCCACTCCTGCTAGCCAAGAACAGCAAACTGAGGCTACAGTTCACACAGGCTCACCAAAATTGAACAAAAGAGTATTGTAAGAATGTCTCCTGTTCTGATGAGTCTGGATTTCTGCTCCACATTCAGATGACAGGGTCAGAATTTGGTGTGAACATCATACAACATGGATTCATCCTGACTTGGATTAATGACTAAAGCTGCTGGTGGTGTAACAGAGTCGTGCAGGGATGACGTATTTTTGTAGGCAAACCCAGAAGTTAGCATATGTTCATATCTTCATCACCTCATCACTGTTTTTTTAGGTCTTTATGAACTAAACTTTTCTAAAATCCTACAGACCATTGGCTTTGAGAACCAGGAAGTGCTAACTATCTCACTTGTACATATTAGGACTCATTGCTGCACCACTATGTGATGTGGGGACTATTTTCTTGGCACACTTTTGGCCCCTTAGTCCCACCTGAGCATGGTTTAAACCCCACAGCCTGCCTGAATATTGTTGCTGACCATGTCCATCCCTTAATGACCACAGTGGACCATCTTCTGATGGAGACTTCCAGCAGCTCCATGTCTCAAAAGCTCAAATTTTGCAGCTTTACTTGCACATAGCTGTAATCATAGCCATTAGCTAAGACTCTCTTTAAACATCTTCTCTCCATTGTCTTGTCAAGAAGATGCATCTTAAGGAAGAAAGAAGTATTTTTAAGTGACATTTTGTGGGGTGGGGTGTAGCTGAGGAGGGAGGGGCGCTGCACTGTGGCGACCTGCAGCATAGTGCGTCTTGTTAAGTCTGCCTGTCTGATTGTCTTAATTTCTACTTTAACAATCGATGGAAAGTAGCTAGGCCTGAGAGGAGACAACATATGACGGATATGGGAAAGTGAGCCCCCTCCTACAAACCCCATCCATGATGAAGGGAGAAATAATAGAGGTGATAACTGAGTACAAATACCTTGGTCTTATTATAGACCATAAATTATCCTGGGATCAGTGTGCCAATGTTATTTTTAAAAAGGGTCAGCAGTGCGTGTAATCCTTAAGAAGCTAAATTTTTTTGTAATGTTGATAACACAATTTCGACCTTATTTTATAAGGCTTTTGTTGAGAGTATTCTTGCTTATTGCATAATATGCTGTGTGGTAATTCTAAAGTTATCCATAGAAACAAACTGAGGAAACTTGTGAGAACTAGTGGGAAGGCCTTTGGGAGGCAACAAACTGATCTGTACCACCTTTATCTGTCCAGGCCTACCCAAAAGGCAGACAAGGTCTGCATGGGTAAAACCCACCCACTCTCATGGGAGTTTATGTTTCTCCACTCAGGGCGGCGGTACAGACATCCCGATATTAGAACAAATCAGGCTGAAAACTTATTTCTTCCTATGGCAAATCACACAACTAAACAAGGCATGGGCAGGGGTGTGATATGAATTAGTACCCAATGAAAAGTGCTTCTTAAGCAAAGGAAAAGTTTTTATGGTTAGACTATTTATTTCAGATTATTTATTTACTTACTTATTCTGTGTGTTAGAGAACTTTATGTCTGATAGGTCTGTGTTATCAATGTGTGTCACTGTATCTATATGTAAGTATTTGTGTATATGTTGCAAACAAAATTGCCCCCCGGAGACATTAAGGTTTTCTAAGTCTAAGTCTAAGCCATTCCGGAGGCAGGTCCACGCTGGAGGTGTGTTTTTAATGCAAAGTATAATTGAGATGCTGTCAGAAACATTCAACACAGTAGGTCCCTCCCTCCTTTCCTGGACCTTTATAAAGGACTACCCTCCCAGCAGGGACTTTTGAAAGGATAGATCAATATTCCTAAACTAAATTTATTTATTTACACCCTAGTGCCAAAAGGTTCCTGGTGAAGTTCCTGCTGTTGAAAAGTACATACACACTTTTGGCTCCATGCTCTCTACCTCAGGTCATTTTGTTACTTCACACTCCATCCTGTTCGACTTTCTGTTGGATTTTTGGCTCAACAAGGGTCAAATTTAAAGCTTCGGGGAACATTTATAGAAACATAAACTTGCACTGAGTCAGAGGAGATAATCGATGAAAATTTCCTCTCTGTAAGCCGAGCAGCTCTGAGGGGAAATTAACTCAGCGTAACACTGAGACTGTAAGCTCTTGGCTCAATGGAAAGTGTTTATTTTCCTTTGACTAATGTCCTGCAGGATGTTCTGTACACTTGACCGCAGCAGAGATCAGATTGTTATTGATTCTCTGATTCGACTCCAGCTAAATCACAGGCATGCTCTGGGTCTAAAGTTTCCTGTTGACAGATCAATGTCCAGGCCCTCTGTGCTGCCATGTTTGGTAACCTCACATGTGCCTATGATCACAGTGATGTTGGGACAGTGGAAGGAGCTGCAGAACAGAGAAGAAAGATTGTGTCCAGATTCAGCACCTATGCTTCAAACAAACAACACAATGATAAATCAGTGTTTTGTGCTTTTGTACAATCCAAGATTTTTGACAGCAATGGTGGCACCGTCTCACTCAAACTAAAGGGCTGCTGTCCCTCTGTCAAGGGACAACTTACACCTGTTTGAAACTGGAAGCGATACGTTGGCATGCATTTGCCCAGCAAGTGTCACCACAGCTTTCACACCAGGCACTGAATAACCTGCAGCTTCAGTGCATCTTCCTGATGTTACAGCTCTATCTCTCCATATACTGTATACCACCTTTATAATGTGCTACTATTAAAAGTTTAGGAAGAACCACAGGAAATCTCCCCACAAAGAACCTGATTCATTGATTTACTGACTGAAACCAGCAAAAGAAAGCATTCATGGGGAGTTTCTCCACAGAGGAGGCAAACCAAAACTTTAACTCTGAGAGGCTAAGACAGGAAGAGGAACTGAACAGTTTTTATCTTTTCTGTGACATATTCTAACATCATGGACACACATACCAGCTGAATTAAGATAAATATAGCTTAATATTTGTCATTTTCTGTCTGTTTGGTCTGAGAAACGCATGCAGCTTGCGCACTAGTTGACCAAAATTAGGTACATGTACTCCAAATTTGAATAGTAGTAGAGCTGAACTACCATTGATACCACTGATATCAATTTTATGCCCAAACAGCTTTCTATACTGTCGGTATACGAGGTGTAGTGGCGTTCTTTCAGGACGTCGAAAAAACCACTTGAGATGTAGACACTGTAACTAATCCTCACGCGAATGACAGGAGATGTAATTCCATTCAAAATCAACGTTTAATAAAGAAAAAATAGAGTTCACAATAAACTCCAGTCACACAGTAGGAAAACTGTATGCTCCCGTGTCTGGCCGCAGCTCTCTGGCTCATCTCTGACCCCCAGTGGCTAAACACTACATATGACATCACTTCTCAAATTAAAGGGGTATAAGTCATTTTCTATGAAAAGGAGCAAAGCCACATCAATAAACCATGAATTCACTTTTAACTTTTTTAAACATTTTTTATCTTTGTATAGCATTAAATGACATGAAATATAACACCAAAATATCAACTATGAAATTTGCTAAATATTTAACTTAACTGAAATCAGTTCAAGATATGGCTCTTACACGAGGGCTGATTGATAAGTTGTGAGCCTTGTATTGAAGAAGATAAGCAGGGATGTTCTTTTTCAGCTCGACTATTCCCTGACTATTTAAGGCTGTGTACCCGAAGACTGGTGTCATTTGGTCAGTTTATGTCAAAGAGGTAGCACTCTAAAGTAAACAAGGCAAGTGACTTATGCAAAATGGACAAAATGCCCCTGTTCACAAGTCTGTCATTGTCATGGCTGCCATTAAAGATTGTGGCTTTGAATTGATTGAGCATCCGCCTTATTTGCCTGATCTCGCTCCATCAGACTTTCATCTGCTTCTAAAATTGAAAAAGGCCATTTCTGGTACCCACTTTCGGTCAGATGATGACATCATACATGCAGTGGAGGACTTTCTGAACAGTCAAGAAAAGGACTTCTTTAAAAGTGGCATTGAGGCCCTTAAACATCACTGGCAAAAGTGTATAGATACTGAAGGGAATTATGTTGAAAAATAATGCAATATGTCTGCCAAAACCCTTAAATATGAGGCTCACAACTTATCAATCAGCCCTCATATGTTGACGTCTCGCTGACAGACAGACAGCAGAAAAACATGGGGGACATATTGCAGCTTTTCCTACAGAGCTAAAAATTCAGTTTGTTTTTTCTTGACTGCTCAGGCACAGATATTTACCTGTCATGTGGCACACAATCCTCAAAAATATATTTGTGAAATGGAGAATCTACCTGGCATTGACCCTGCCCTCACGCTATTTCATTTTCAAGGCACCATGGACAACATGAGTTACAGTTAAAAAAAGATTATGTACAAGCACTCAATCACTCAATCATTAGGACATATGTTCTCTCTGGCACTGATTATACAATAAACTCCCATCCCTGATAAGAACTGAGGTCCAAACTTTAAAACTCCCTACTTCTTGGTACTTTCTCTGATTGATTGATGACACTGATGTGTGATGAGGATGTGTTTGATTGACACCTGTCACTCACTGACCTTGACACGTGCGTTCATCAGTGAGCAGCTTGTGTCCTTTCTGGCAGCTGCACTCGAAGGAGCCCACCGTGTTCCTGCAGAAGTGATCGCAGCCCCCGTTGTTCTCCTGGCACTCGTCGATATCTGGAGGGAGACAGAGAATAAAAAAACAAACAGAAACTTCATCAGTCAGAGCATAAAATCCTATTTAACTTTGACACGTCATTAAAAGATGTGTGCAGACTGGACTTTTCCAGATAAGGTAAATGTTTCTGACGGTTAAATTTGGCATTCTGCTTGTTTAAGGAGCCTCAGCAGGCAGCATGGTGCAGACTGAGCAGTTTTATGTGGAGGTATCCCGCCGTCTCATCCTATGATATGCTTGTTACCTGAAACTAATGGAGTCTGCTGCTGGGTGAGGACCGAGAGAGCAGGAGACAGAGACTATTATTGAGGAATAAGTCTATAAAAGCCTCTTCTTTATGAGGGGATGATACAGCAAATAAAAGAGGCAATAGCTGTCTTTTTATGCCTGATCTGTCTCCTTCTTATAATCAAGAACTTCAATCAAACCAAGACCTCTGCTTCCTGTTCATGTCCAGTTTTCAGTTAAAAATATCCTACTGTGAATCAAATAATTGTTTCCAAAATACTGACATTTTAAGTGTGAAGGGGATGGGTGGTGTAAAAATGCTTTGGTAGGGCAGGGGAACAAATTTTTGGTGTTATAGATTCAAAAAGGTGCTGGTGTTGCTCTGTATCTCCATCTGGTGACTGCGAAATCCACTGGAGTACAACGTGGATTTTGCAGTCACAACAAGGTTTCTTGTTGAGGAAACCAGGTTGAGATGATCGGAGCTTTGTGACTTGAAGCTGCTGGAAGTCTCCATCACAAAATAGCCCACTGTGTGTAGGATTTAAACCATACTCAAAAAATGGACTAAGGGGCCCCAAGTCTGTCAAGAAGTTGATACAAGGCAGGATGGATCCATGCTTTCATGATGTTCACATCAAATTCCGACCCTACATCTGAATGTGGGAGCAGAAATCCAGACTCATCAGACGAGGAGACATCTTCTTATGCCTTAGTGACTTCTAGCCTAACTCCCAGTTTCCACAAAGTCCACTTGCATAGTGCTCCGTCCACACAGCTTTGCTCTGACTAATGGTGAATGTCTTGCCCACTAGAAGCAGATACTACAGCGTTTAGCAGCTTGAAATATGAGATCACAAAACCATGAAAAAAACTTAGAAGAAAGTTACTGGGAGATCATACTAAAAACAGAAAGGTCAGCATGTCCACAACAGGGTGTATTGCTTGCCTTATGTTGATTTGCTGTCCTGATCTATATTATTTCCTTGCTTTATGTGAAACCACCTGGAAGTCTGGAGCACTTCTTTCCTGCATTGGGTCCATCTGCTTGGGGTTGAAGTGGCCCCAGCAGACCAGCCCAGGATGCTGCTGGCATGTGCTGGAGATGGATCAAGGCGCAATATATGGAAACCAACTGATTAAAAGACATTGGGCAATTTGCTGCATAGTGTGAAGCACGTATGGAACGCTACACAGGGGCACTGTGGGGAAAGTGGGGGTTAGTTTTGTTTCTCAGCTGACAAAAGTGACACTCAGTGTGGTCTTTCATCTGCTTCACGTTTTGACAGGTTTGTTAGGACATTATCTGCTTCATATCTAAGTTACTGTTGCCTTTTTTCCACTGTAGCCATTCTGGTATGAACAAACCACCAGAGTACTGCTGCTCACTGGATATTTTCCCTTTTCTGGACAGTTCTCTGTAAACTCTAGAGATGGTTGTGCTTCAATCTCAGTAGATCAGCAGTTACTGAAAAACTCAAACCAGCTTGTCTTGCACCATCAACCATGACATGTTCAAAATCACCTTCATCTCCATTCTGATGCTTGAGTTTAACTTCAGCATACTGTATCCACCATATTCACTCATCTAAATGCATTAAGTTGTGTCACTGTGATTGGTTGATTAGCTACTTATCAAGCAGTTAAACAGGTGTTCCTAATAATTGATATGCTTATATATGATGTGATGTCACGCCCTGCAATATAATATCTGAACTAACAATATGTTAAGATATATACAACATTTAGCCGTCTGCACAACTACGAAGTTTATCATGTTAATTAATACTTAGCATGTTGCGTGCCTTCAAGGTAAATGCTAGCAAAGTAATATTTAGCTCCAGTTAACCTTTGTAGGTTTGAGAAGATGCATCCCTTACTTAGATGTTAATGTTAATGTTCAGGTTAATATCGATGGAGATTCAACAAATCACTGCAGAGAGCATAGAGCTGCTGCTTAGTTTTCATTCTGTGCTTTTACAGGTTCACCAGGTGCATGATGGGGAGTGGTCTGAACAGGATGTTTTGATTCAACAAATAACCCTGACTCTGCTAAAGCTTATACCATTGCTTTTATCTTTCTAAAAGTACTTGGATGTCAGCAGATATTTGTGAAAAGTCCAAACTGCTGGATTTAAAATGGTCAGTTCCACAACAATCCAGAGCCAAGTGAGAAAGTGTTCAGATATTAGCAGGACTTCAGGTGAGTCCTAAACCAACAGATCAGTGTTCCTGGGAGAAAGTGTCTGCTGAATCCTTGCAGAATAAGACCTGGATATCTGAGCTCCAGTCCAGGTGTGAAGCAGCGATCCAGAGGCACAGATTCTAAAATAATAACGAGGTGAATGCAGTCGGCCCCAAGGCGGCGCGTTCAGTGCCAACTGCAAACCTGCTGTCAGATCTGGTTTCACAAAACCAAACCATTCAACCTCATGCCCCCTCGCCTCCTGCAGCACGGCGCCCTCGCATGAACCCTATCTGCACAGTCATGTCTTTGACTTTAATCGCCCTAAGTGTGCATTTTTCTGCACCTTATTTCCTATTTATAGCATCTGCATCATGTGAACAGCAGATGTTTAAGTTGATCTCATGGAGAAGAAGTGACTGTAGGAGACTATAGATAAGGAGGCTCAGGGCATAAGGATGGAGAAAAAGAGGAGCAGAGAGGGGACAATAGTCTGGCAGATTACATGTGCTAAGTCCTATTTGATTGGCACTCTAGGTGATTAAAATTGTGAGGCTTCAACGCCAAAGCCCTTGAGCTGGCAAATAAGTCGAGTAAGACTCCAAATAGAGGAGAAGGAGAGGGGATGGAGAGCGTGGAGGTGGGAATTTAAGAAGACAAAACCAGATGGAGGATGGAGAAAATAATGGCTGACAGAAGGGGGAACTTGTTTAATCACGTTCTTCATTGAATTAAATGGTTCAGGCTTTAGGATTTAGGCATTTCCTGATCTGAAGAAAATTGATCCTGAATCTCGGTTTGGTTGGTTTGGCTGTAATATGCCTTTCAAACTGTCTGATCTCACGAGAGGGTTTTAACTGAAAAGGTCTGCAGGTTCAACTCTAAAAAGTCAGACTGATATTTGAAACAATGATTCTGTAATTCCAGCAGGAGAAATAGAACTTTAGCCTGACAGTAATTGTTTGATAGACATTTCAGTGTAGTGATAGGTCAAGAAGAAACCCTGGAGTGGTTTTTGTGGAAGCCCAAGTTTGCAGCAATTTTTGACCTCCAATACCTGGGGGTTAAGTTTATTATGCCACCACAATGGCATCAGCAATAGCCAGAGGCATGATGGTTTTCAGTTGCCTAATTAAGTCTTTCTTAACAGAGGTGCCCTTAGAATACATGTTGGGGTTGTAACATCAAAAATCAGCATTGCTTATGCTCAGCAAGTTAAGATATGCAGAATATGTTCATTAATTATTTAATTAACCCTTCCACATTACTGAGGTCCAAGTCCTTGTGATTTGGAGGGTGTGAAGGAAAATATCATTATACTATAGTATTGTGATATTTGGTGTGGCAATATTTTATTGATTCACAGCTGGCAAAGATCATTATTTTTTTAAGGTTTTAATCTCCAATATCAAATAAAGCTTTAGGTCCAAAATAAATTGAGTCAATTACTCATTAAGTCCCCACCATTTTGCTGTTGAGCCAGGCCATACCGGTGACGTTCTTTGTACAGGAAAGTTAAATGTCAACAAACATGGCTGTACAGCAGAGAGCGACAAAAGGAACACACTGCTGACATTAAGATCCATTATGTGGATTTATATGAGACTTTGAAAGGGACACAAGAGATGGACATGGTACATGGGGACGTATGAGAGTAAAACAGAGTGGACTTAAGGCTCAATCTCACTTGGCACCACCCAGGACAGCAAAAGCTGACAACAGCAGAGATAATGCCAAACGCTACTGATAAACCAGCCAACACTTGGCATATTTAGCTTGTCAAAGTTGCCTCCCAGTCCCAGATCTTAGAAATATCTCAGTCCATCACTAATTTAATAAACAAAGACTGAAGGCCTCACCATGTCGAGGAAAACAAGAGCTTTTGTTACATGCTGGTTGGAGCCCCGTGCCATCTCTAAATATTACTTCATCAACAGCAGCACTGAAGCTCTTCAGAGCAGTGAAGCTCAAAAGTTAAAGAGGGGCTGAGCACAGCAGATCGAGCTGCATTCATTGGCTGAGTGGACATCAGTCTGTGAGTTTTAATCCTGTTTAATAAAACTGACATGGCATGATGGATATACTGAGATATTTTCTCATTAAATTTAATAGAACTATGTCATTTTGTTTCTTTTTTGATGTCAATGAAGACAAAAAACTTCACAATATATATCAAAATGTCAAGAATCACAATACTTAGCATAATCTAATATTAAGAATTGCAGTAAAATCAAATCAGGACTTGAGTATTGTGATAATATCGTATTGTGGAGAAACTCTTTGGTGGGCCCTCCACTGACAAAATGACAGGGACAGACTGCAAGATGTATGCACAACAATGGGTCAACCCAATGGACAGAGGGGTTTAGGATATGTCGGCCATGAAAATCAGTTGTTCAGTCTTGTGTAGTGTCTCATAATGACCGACAATGACAGATCAGCCTGGGACGCAACATGACTTGTCTTGTTTCCTACAGACACTGACCAATGACAGCACAGGAGTTCTGCCAATGGAACGCTCACAGATGTAAACAAACCGAGATTTGCGCCTTGAGGACTACGAGACAGAGGAAAGGTTTGCAAAGCTCTGAAAAAGAACATCCCTGCCCACATGATGTGTTGAAGAGGAGCTACTACAGACCACCCTAGGCCGCCCTCTTGACCCACCCATTGAACTTTTACCCTGCATGCTGTAAACTCTTGGGAGACATGAAACCACCAAGAGGCAGCTCTAGTTGATTAAGAATGTCCTCCATCACACAGGTCATGGTAATCTAAAGCTGGACCAAAAAGGGGGACATGACTTGGTTTGGGTTGTTCTGGTCCCACGTGAAACACCTGTCAGGGAGTGTCATTGGTCTGAAAGTTCTGTTTAGACAGAAATACACATAATCAGGAGAAGCAGGGAGGGGAATGACGGAGAAGAAGAATCTGCATTGAATGAATGAATCTGAGAGTCAAAACAATTTTGGCTGCTGTGCTCAGTGAGCAGTTTTCATTCATGTGACTGATTGGGCACCATCTTGTTTCAAACTCTGTTCTTCCAATTCATCAATGGGAGAAATCAGAAACTTGACAGGCCTGTCATTTCCAGTTACATGCCAGGCTGTGATTGGATAATTGCTAGATCCTAAGAGACATTAAGTACAGACTCTGGGCTAAAATATTTTGATATCTGAGTTTTGGCATGCTTTGACGTTTTTTTAATGCAAAGGTTGGGATTTCCGATCATTTTTTATCTTAGGCAGGGATGGTAGGCAGTAAAACATTCTAAACTGTTCTTTAAAGTTGTTCTTCCAAAGTATTAATAGGCAAAATGTTTCAGGGCGAAATTTTTGGGCCCCTTTTAAAGGATATATTGAACCACAGCCAGATTGATTCACACCCAGCTTGGGTCAATAGGAGGTGGGGACAGGACACACAGGTCCAGTCAACACTCAGTGTGATAGGATCCTTATAAGACAGCCGGTAACTCAGCCACCACTGTGTTTTTCTACCAGGGCCAACCCTCGCCTCCCTTGCCTGATCCTCTCTTTCTTCATCCTCAGGGAGCTTCTACTGAATGAACTCTTCATCTAAATATGGAGCCCAGACAGAAATCCACGACGAGCTGGCCCCGCGCCGCGTCCAAAACATAGTAAAGTGAAAAACGGTCCCGCTGTGCCCCGTCAGCAGCCTTTAAAAAGGATTGTACCTTCATCTGGCTGCGCTAAGACGGATTTCCCCATGGCTGGAGGGTGGAGAAAGAAGCTGTGGGGTTCTTTAAGGAGAGTGGGACAGGTAAGGGCATTCAACTTAGTGTCTGTCTGATGTCCTAAAACATAATGTCATACTTGGAGAGAGACATTAAAGTGGGATCCTTTTATTATTAAACCCAGGCTCCATTTAATGTTCTTTTTGGGCCTGAATGATTTATGGGTACAAAAAGTTTTTGGAACTGCTCCAGAGCATTACTCCAGTCTGCAACCTGGACTTTGGCTGATATGCATGCAAATCAATGTACGTCCATCTAAAGTGGCTCCTCTGCTGGTTTCTATAAGTGTACTTTCAGTAAAAAAGTTTTATTCCTGTTGTGGGGTCACCTGACCCAATGCATACTCGCACTCCTGCCTGGTGGTCAGATGCCTTTGTGGGGTCTTCAACAGCCCAACAGCTCAAGTAATGTGTTGGGCCAAGAGAAGGGGCTCAGGTGGTATTTCTTGGTGTCAACTGGGAGGATCTCGTTTCTTCAATGATGAAGATATTTGTTTTTTTCAATAAGATTTGAGGTCACAGTGGCCTTGACCCTATGATTTAAAGAGTGCTTGATAAGATTTGAGGTCACAGTGGCCTTGACCCTATGTTTTAAAGAGTGCTTGATTCAAATTTTGAGAAGAATCCTAACAGCATTCCTTTGATATTATGACAAAGAGATGAACATGGGGTCCAATAACCTTGCATGTTGACCTTGCACTTGAATTTGGACCTTGAACTCCAAAATCCAAACAGTTCATCCCAAAGGCAGGAAAAATTTTGGTGTAAAATTTGAAGAAACTACCTTGAAGCCCTTGAGAGGTCTTGAGTCCTCAAACAAGAGGGGATCATTGGATCCAAAAGAACTTTGCCCAAGTAGAAGTTTGGACAAATTCTAAAGAAAATGTTAGAGAGATTTGGAGGATGATCATGAGACCATATTTGACCTGTGACCTTAAACATCCGGTCAGTCAGTCTTTAGTCAGAGTTAACCTTTGTGAACATTTTAGAGAAAATCCTCACAAGCATCCATGAGATAACATGTTCACAAACTTTGGAGTCACACAGGATCTATTGACCTTGACCTTACATCTCTGAGCTTCAAAATTAAACATTTTCATCTCAAGATCAATAGGACTTTTTTACAAAGTTTGACAAAAAAAATCACCCAAATTTCTTGAAATACACTGTGGCAAATGTGGGGCTCCAAGACCTTGAACACTGACCTCGAAATCCAGTGAGATTAGCCATGTGTCAGGATGGATATTTGTTTTCATTTTTAGGGAAATGCTTTGCAAAATCAAATTCACAAGCAAAGGATGAATGACTTCATCCTTTGACATATAGTCTTGAAAATCTACTTTGAACTCCACAAGAAACAGAGGAAATTTTTGCAAACTTTGAAAAAATATTTTTTCAAACTCTTTTTTGAGATACCATGTTTACAAGAATCTGCAAATAATAATGTAAAGAGTCATTAAGACAAAAACATGATGTCTTGATATTAAAATAAACACAATTGTCTGAATTGAATGACACCCTTCTGACATTCAAGTTTTGCATGTTTTCTCATTTTAACTAAATTTATCATTCACACTCTCTACAAATCTTTGTTTGTTTCAAGGATATATCCTTAATTGTTTTTGTCCTTTGCATTTTGAAAAGTTAAAAAAGAAAATCCAAAACAAACCCTAAACAAGAAGAATGTGGAGATCCATGGAAATAAAAGCTTCAGAAGTGAGGACGTCTTGATTCCCAGGTCAGGCCTGTTTACATGGAAGACTTATGCACAAACTGAGACAGACACACACTCCCTCTGCCCCCACTGTCTCCGCTCTAATGCCGAAGTAAAACCAGGAGATACCACTGTGGGTCTGCCCAACACAGACACACACACAGCTTCGTAATTCTTCTGGCAGCCACAAACACTGGCAGAGCCGAAGCATCTACCCACACTTAATGGCCACTCTGGGGATGGCTGAGCCTTATAACAGAGGATATAATTACCTTTAATGGAGCTTAAATAAGCTTTGTGCTTAAATAAATACATTAAGCTTGGGAACATCTTGAAATGATAAAGTCTGAAGGAGAAGAGAGAGGACAGATAAAGTCAGGAGAGAGGCTGAGCAGAGAGCTGCGTGTGTGGTAACACTCAGAAAATCTCATTTAATCCTTCGGCATTAAAGATTCCTTATTCAGAAATGGTGCTACTGCACAGATTATTTCCTTTGTTAATGTGTAACCCAAGGACTCTTTCATTAGCATGTACCATAAAACTGTCTGTCATCAAGGCTCTCATCTTTGTCAGTTCAACAAAGGTAACACGTAAATGAGACAGTCAGATTAATAAACTATTCGCATTAAAAAATAAAAAAAACTGCTCCTCTGAACTGTTATTGGTTCTGAGCAGCAGAAAAGAGTGTGACTTGCTGTTTGTCCTAGCATTTGCATTTGTGTCTGTTGGCGTCATGAGTGTTTTTGTTGATATGCTTTCTTGTAATGTAAGTGTGTTACTGGAGGACACCGCGAGAGGGTCTAAAAGATCACAGGTTGTATGTAACTCTCTGTTGTGTTAGGAGTAAACTGCAAACGTGGTGGTAATTCTGAGAGTAAAGTAACAAAATAAACACCAATAATCAATATGACCATCAGACCATCAAAATGATGACCAGTTGTCAGACCTCACCCTCAGCATCGTCTGAACTCCATTACTAGAAATTTACCTCCATGAACTGTTGGAACTGTCTCAATGTATTGGTGTAATGAGTTACCGTGTTAACTGATGACTTGTGGCCAACTGTGCTGATAGATGTCGTAGTCAAAGCACCAGAAAAAGCAAAGGGTGTTCCCTTCAGTGCTTCGCTGATTGATCATTGTATCAAGAATACTTCAATAGTTTATTTGTGAGAAAATACAGCCAATGAAACCAAGCTAACACAAACATATCTACAGACAAAGTAAACCATGTTGTCAACCCCAAGTCATCAATGTACATGTTTACCAGCTGAATTGATACACCAAACTTATGCTCTAAAACAAAATTCTTAATATTTTCATCAACACAGGCCCAAAATCCCAGTCAAATGCTCAGTCTAAACTGTAAACACATCAATCTGGCAATTGTAGCACCACAGCTCCCAATGAAGCGGTAATTCCCAAAGGGGCATTTGTCAATAAAATATAAGGCACAATACTTCACCTTCATCTTTACTTGCACAAAGGACTCATTGGCAGTTGTAAAAATCCTTGATTTATGTTGCCCTATCCCTCTTAACTGCACTGTCACTTCTAATAGCTGCAACATTTAAAGCTGCTGCCTTGTTGTCTTTGCAGAGGATGTTTGAGAAAATTCTGAAATATAGAAATTTGTTGGCAAAGGGTGGGACTGACAGTGTTTTTATTGTTCGTGGTTATATGTGGTTCATGCCAAAGTGAGTCTCTGCAGAGGATGTTTGGAAATAAATGGCCTTGATTAACATGCATGATGCTTAACGCTGCTGCTGCTCCAAACTTTTGGATTTACCTGATTGTAAAATGAGAAACCCCATTCTAAAATATGTTTAAAATAATAAGTACAAAAGCTAAAACACTAACCTTACAAAGTGATATGAGACACAGCAATCAAGATATTTCAGGCTAAACCCTCTTACCAAAATAACCAATTTTAGCTCAGCATGTGATTGAAAAGAACATCTAAAGAGCCCATAAGGGTGCAAATATAGGACTCTCTTTGTCTGTGAATAAAGCTTGTGAGAGAATAAAATAATGAATTAAGTGTGTTCACATGAATGGACACCTTCATGTCAAGATGCACAAACATCTGCAGAGCCATCAGCTTAGCCTGAGGGAGGCTCTTAATTAACTAATTAATATGGAGGTGCACAAGGACGATGACAAGAAGAAGACATAAATTAATCTCACTGAGAGAATCTTCTACTGTTTTCTGACAATCACACCAAATAAGTAAAAGCATGAAAACAAATATAGAAAGAGCTCAGAGATGATGATGTAACATCTCTCTCCTCTATCCGCCCTCCTGAGAGAGGGGTGTTTGTCACTCTCGCTTCACGAGGCCTGCACATGCTGCTGTGTGTTCACACACAAACACACAATCTCCTGGGATCCATCTCTGACATTTACCCAAGACGATCAATACCTCCCTCCGTCCTCCGATCAATACTTTTATCCTCTGCTGTGAGCTCCGCGTCTTTGTGAACATCACGCAGATACACCAGACTGTGACAGACTGACACCTAGACAATATGTGCGGGTTTCTGATAGTTAACTTTGGGAAGATTCAGGTCTTTTTAAAAGTACCAGGAATTGGATTTAAGAGCAGTTTAATGAGCAAAATAAAGAAATTAAAAGGCTGGTAAAGGCGGCGTATTTCCAAAAGCTAATGGGAGCTCTTTAGAGAATATGCATGGACGTTCTCTCAAAACTGTGTGAATCTAGTTTAAGGATGCTCAATAGGAGTACACTGAGTCCATCTTTTTTTAAGACAGACTAAAGCAGTTAATCCAATTTCCTTTTTTGTCCATTCATGCAGCCATAGCTGCCTTCCTCTACCTGTATTCTGATTGTGTTTACAGGTCATAAAAATATCATGTCATGCTGAAATGCATCTGTTTCCTCCAACAAAACTGTAACATGTCCTTTAAAGGGCTGACAACTTTATTCGTTGTTCAACTAAGATCACAGACTCTGACAGGAAGGAATCCAGATCTATCTAACTTGAGCAAACTTCCTTACTCTGAAGTCATTGTGAAGGGTCCTTTCAATGTAGCTAGGTACACAAAAATAAACAAGGTAGTTGCACCAACTCTTCAGTAAGGCACCACTAAAATAGATTAGACAGAGGTGCTCAAGAAGATAGTATCTACATTAGGGCTGTCACTTTATACTCAATATTCAAATATCCGTTTGAGCATGGGGGTAAAAAGCCATACTAAAAGTGTAAATAAGCATTCAAATATTCAATAAACAGCTGAACAGCACATTAGGGTCCTGGTGAACCTCCTGATCCAGCAGAGGGCGCTCCCAGCTCAACCCATCGGCCAGTGCTCTCTTGACCTCAACAACAGCTACACCTTCTCTGCCAGAAACAAACAGATAAAGAAGACACCTCGAGGAACAGGCAAAGTTGCTTTGAGCGGACAATAACAACACCAAAACATCTGAGGAGCGCTGTGTGGAAGCACTTTAGGCTCCTCTGTGTGTTGATTATGTGTACAGTAACTGGCCCACTATGATGAATCAGCAGGCCCATTTGTCAGCATTTCACCCACCAGTCTTTTCACCTTGTCGTGTCTTGTTAAGTGCTCAGCCCAGTACTTTCAGGTACTCCTTGGCAGGTCCCCCCCACCAGAGGCATGGAAAAAGGCCGTCACATTGAAGATTTTAAGCTTACTATGCAAGCACATGATTTTAGGGAAAAGTGACAGCCCTACTCTACATTACAGAGAGCATTTCCAACCTCTAACAGAAAAAAAATGATTCACAAAGAGCCTTTTAGTAAACTGATATTTCAAATTACTTTAAATGCTAAATTTAATAATGCAATCTTCATTCCTTGTCTCAGATGTGATGTCACCACATAGTAATGATCACCTGATTTCGAGCAGGACTGAAGCATTTTCTCTGTATCAGTACACGAGTAGACGAGCTACAGCAGTGATGCCATTTGCCTTAATGGTTTCCCGTCAAAATGATGACATCACACTCTTTTTTTTGTTTTTTTATTTGCAAACATTTAACAAGACCTACAAAGGGTCAAAGTACAACATGAACAATGCAAAAGAAATAACAAGAAGTTTGAGAATACATAAGATAACAAGACAAATACCAGAGACAGAAACAAAACGAATATACAAACTATAAAAAAACAAAACAAACAAGAGAAAAAGAAAAGGGAAAAAAAAACAAGGCATTGATAGTAGTAATGTCAAAAAGGCAAACAGGACAGTTAACAAAACTAATTAGATGGGAGTAGGGGGGTATCAGTCACAAGTCTTCATATGACAAAGCATAATGTTGTTTAAGTGTGTGGGGGAGTAAAATTTATGTCATTTCAGGGTACAACCTTACATAGAATAATGCGGATAGATAAATAAATACAGAAAAAAAACAGGTTAAAGAAGAAAGAAAAAAAATAGAACGAAAAAGACAAATAAAAAGAAACAACAAAACAGACAGACGGATAGAGAAAAAAGAACAACAACAATGACTAACTAACTGGTAAGTAAATTCAAAGAGGAAAGAGATATGGCAAAAACACTAATGTTTTCAAGACATTAAATGTAGGGCTCTGAGAAGAGGAGGGGTCCAGGTTGCTTCAAAATAATGAGTTTGGTCTTGGAGAGCTGCTGTGAGCTTTTCCATTGATATATATTCTGTAAGAGTATTTAGCCAGTGTGATGTATTGAGTTTGTGTCTTGTTTTCCAGTTCCTGAGTATGGTCTTTTTTGCAGTGGTGATGGCTATGAGTATTGGTTTGGTATTGTTGGGTGCTGGGTTGATTACTGTGAGGTCTCCAAGTAAGCAGAGTGAGGGGGACAATGGAAGGCTGCATCCAAGGAGATTTGATGTCTTTTCAATGACCCCCTCCCAAAATGTTTGTACTGGGGGGAAGAGCCACATGGCATGATAGTAGTTATCTATTGTGTTTAGTGTACATGATGAGCAAATGTCTGTGTCTATGAGTCCCATTTTATGAATTTTATGTGTGGTGAGGTGAGTTCTATGGATGACTTTATATTGTATTAGCTGTATATTTGTGTTTTTTGTCATTGTAAAAGTGTTCCGGCAGATTTGTGACCAGTAATCGGTATTGGGACTGACCAGTAGGTCATTTTCCCATTTTTGTGTGGGAAGTGATATGGATGTGTCTTGATTTAATAATAGTCTTTATAGTTTGGATAGTAGTTTTCCTGTGTTTTTAATCTCAAATAATTCTTCTGTTAGTACTGGAGGTTGTAGATTGTTGTTAGTTATATTGATTTTGGATTTGAGAACAGATTTTAATTGAAAATATTGTAGATACTGGTCAGTCCCAATGCCATGGGTGTGAATGAGATTTTCAAATGAGACGAATTTATCACTATGGAAGATATGGTGCAGGTGAGTGACTCCTTTCTCCTTCCAGGTTATGAAATCTAGGGGTGAATTTTTCTGTGTGAAGCTGGGGTTATTCCAAATAGGGGTGTATTTGCAGGGGGATAATGTGGATTTGAAGAGCTTATTGATTTTCCACCAAGCTGTCAGAGTTGTGGAGATAACGGTGTTGCTGAATGCACTGTGACGTTTTAAACTTGTGTTGAGAAATGGGAGGTCAGATATTAAGATGGGTTTTCATTGTGATTGTTCAAATTCTGTCCATGAGTGAGGGTGTGTTGTGTGATGAATCCATTTATAAATATACTGTAACTGGTTGGCAAGAAAATAGAAATGAAAATTGGGTGCCTCTAGGCCACCTGCTTTTTTACTTTTTTGTATTGTTGAGAGTTTGATCCTGGGTTTTTTATTTTTCCAATAGAATTTGTTTGTTGTAGAGTCCAATGATTGGAGCCAGTAGGTGGTAGGTTGAGTTGGGATCAAGAGTAAAGAGGTAGTTGATTTTGGGAAATAGTGACATTTGACTGTAGCTATTCTGCCAGTGAGCGAAAGTGGCAAGTTCATCCAGTGGTTAAGGTCGTCTTCAGTGGTTTTGAGTAATGGGGTGAAGTTTAATTTGAACAACTCTGACAGCTTGGCGGAAATGTTTACTCCCAAGTATTTGATGTTGCCGACAGATAAGGGAGGGGATGCATGTGGTGATGCAGCCGACCAGTCCCCCCTACTAAGTGGTAGGATGGTAGATTTGGTCCAGTTTATTGAGTAGTCTGATATTTTTGAGAACTGATTAATGAGTTTTCTGACTTCTTGCAGTGAATTGGATGTGGACTGGAGGTACAACAAAATGTCATCTGCATAACAGCTTATCTTGTGATGGTAATTGGAGACACAGATGCCTTGGATATTGTGATTCTGACGTATTGCGATTGCTAAGGGTTCAATGAATATGGCAAAGAGTGATGGAGAGAGTGGGCATCCCTGTCTTGTTCCTCTATGTAGAGTGAATGGTTTTGATATTGTTCCATTGGTAATGACAGTGGCCATGGGGGAGGAGTATAATGTTTTAATCCAGTGTATAAATGATTCTCCAAAACCAAATTTTTGTAGTGTGGTAAAGAGGAATGTATGATTAACTCTGTCAAAAGCTTTTTCAGCGTCGAGGGAGGTGATAATGGTTTTGAGGTTATTGGATATGGAAATGTTTATCAGGTGAAAAAGTCTGCGCATGTTATCTGAGGAGTGTCGTCCTTTAATGAAACCGGTTTGATCTGGATGTATTATTTGAGAGATTATTTTTTCGATGTGGATGGACAGGGCTTTGGTTATTATTTTAATGTCTGTATTTATTAGTGATAGGGGCCGGTAACTAGAGCACTGAGTCGGATCTTTGTCGGGCTTTGGTAGTAATGAGAGGAGAGCAGTATTCATGTGTTGAGGGATTTTGGAGGTATGTTTGATTTCATGGCACATTCTCATGAATAGTGGTGAAATAATGTTCCAAAAGTGTTTGAAGAATTCAGTGGGGAAGCCGTCCAGACCAGGTGCTTTTTTGTTAGGCATTTGGTTAAGTGCCTGTAAGTATTCTTCTTGTGTGAGTGGTTTATCTACAAAACCCAAAACCAGTGAAGTTGGCACGTTGTGTAAATCGTAAATAAAAACAGAATACAATGATTTGCAAATCCTTTTCAACTTATATTCAATTGAATACACTGCAAAGACAAGATACTTAATGTTCGAACTGAGAAACTTTATTTTCTTTTGCAAATAATCATCAACTTAGAATTTAATGGCAGCAACACATTGCAAAAAAAGTTGGCACAGGGGCATTTTTACCACTGTGTTACATTGCCTTTCCTTTTAACAACACTCAGTAAACGTTTGTGAACTGAGGAGACCAATTTTTGAAGCTTTTCGGGTGGAATTCTTTCCCATTCTTGCTTGATGTACAGCTTAAGTTGTTCAACAGTTCGGGGTCTCCGTTGTTGTATTTTACGCTTCATAATGCGCCACACATTTTCAATGGGGGACAGGTCTGGACTACAGGCAGGCCAGTCTAGTACCCGCACTCTTTTACTACGAAGCCACGCTGTTGTAACACATGCAGAATGTGGCTTGGCATTGTCTTGTTGAAATAAGCAGGGGCGTCCATGAAAAAGACGTTGCTTGGATGGCGGCGTTTCTGGGTGTTGTTGATAAATGGCTTTCGCTTTGCATAGTAGAGTTTTAACTTGCACTTACAGATGTAGCGACGAACTGTAGTTACTGACAGTGGTTTTCTGAAGTGTTCTTGAGCCCATGTGGTGATATCCTTTACACAGTGATGCTGGTTTTTGATGCAGTACCGCCTGAGGGATCGAAGGTCACGGGCATTCAATGTTGGTTTCGGCCTTGCCGCTTACGTGCAGTAATTTCTCCAGATTCTCTGAACCTTTTGATGATATTACAGACCGTAGATGATGAAATCCCTAAATTCCTTGCAATAGCTCGTTGAGAAATGTTGTTCTTAAACTGTTCGACAACTTGCTCACGCATTTGTTCACAAAGTGGTGACCCTCGCCCCATCCTTGTTTGTGAATGACTGACCATTTCAGGGAAGCTGCTTTTATACCCAATCATGGCACCCACATGTTCTCAATTAGCCTGTTCACCTGTGGGATGTTCCAAATAAGTGTTTGATGAGCATTCCTCAACTTTCTCAGTCTTTTTTGCCACTTGTGCCAGCTTTTTTGAAACATGTTGCAGGCATCAAATTCAAAATGAGCTAATATTTGCAAAAAGTAACACAGTTTACCAGTTCGAACGTTAAGTATCTTGTCTTTGCTGTGTATTCAATTGAATATAGGTTGAAAGGGATTTGCAAATCATTGTATTCTGTTTTTATTTACGATTTACACAATGTGCCAACTTCACTGGTTTTGGGTTTTGTAGGATATTAGCTTGATCAGTTGATATTTTGGGAAGGTTGAGATTGTCTAAAAATGATTCAATTTCTGATACATCTGGTTCATGATCACAAGTGTTAAGTTTACTGTAAAATGATTGAAAAGTGTTATTGATGTCTTGGGGTGAGAACACTGGCCTCCCCGCTGAATCCCTCACTACGGATATTATGGATTTTTTCTTTGTTACGTTTTAATAGATTTGTACAGAGCCCCTAAGGTGCCACGGAGAAAAAAATAAATAAATCGTGCGCACAAGATAGTAAAACGTGCCCATGAAATACTTATGAAAATAAAATAAAGTTATTTACCACGTTTTGACTTGTCCTTGTCCTTGTCCACCACGGCTTCCCGTAGTGACGTCAGATGTTTACAGACACACACAATGGAGAGAAGAAGTGAGCTAGTTAACTTTTACTTCCACCTCGGAATGTCTTGCTGCTCTTGCCATGAGAGATGGAATAATCCTAAGTTGGAGAACTTTGCTGCGCATACTAAAAGACAACAGGCTCAGCCGGCGGAAGGAGCACTCAGATTCAGTCAGTGTCCTGACCTGGGATGCACAGGACTTGTTTGCTGCTACAGAGGGGAAGTTGTAGCTAACTTCGGAGCTAACTCCCTCCACCTTATTCAGCGGGTGGCAGCAAGACACGAGCTTTGCTTGAGTCTTGAAAGTTGTGCAGCTTTTATTGAAGGTACTGATAAATAGCCTCAGGGACTGTACATACCCTGCACTCCTACATTCACAGACACAGCTAGCGTTGGCTGGTTACTGGGATGCTTCAACCGAGCCCGGCTGTCTTCTTCTTCTTCTTCTTCTCCTTGGTTTTACTGGCAGGTGACTACAATATTATGGGGCATTACCGCCATCTACTGATGAGCCCGGCTGTCTGTTGCTGCTTGCCTGTATAAGCGCACGTTTTATCTTAAACGTGCACACGTTTTACTATCTCGTGCGCACAATTTATATATTTTTTTTCTCCGTGGCACCTAAAGGGCTCCGTAGATTCGCCAGATATTTCCCATTCTTATTATTATATTCAAATTTATCATGTCTTAATTTTTCTATTATAAATTGAGTTTTTTTATGAAGTATTTTGTCTAATTGATATTTAACTTGTCTTAGTTCATTGTGAATAGCTTCTGATGGGTTGTTTGCATATGAGTTGTTCAGCTGTTTAAGTTTGCTTTCTTGTTCATTTTCAATTTCCATGTCCTTTTTCTTCTTGTGTGATGAGTATGATATTATTTTTCCTCTCATTACTACTTTAGCTGTTTCCCACAGGGTCGTTGGTGAGGTGTCTGGAGAATCATTGAGTTGACATCACACTCTAACCAGAGGCAGTTAGTGAGACAAACAATTAGTAAGTCAAGGAGGCTGACAGGGAAGTATAGAATTGGCCTAAAGTGTGGCTTAATTTCATACAAAATAGAGCTAACACTGTACATACTGTGTGTCTTTGTGATTTCAAGCTTATGCTGAAACATTTGTTAAAACCAATCAAAGATTCATGTGCTCAATGTTGTACAAAGAAAAACTGCAAAAGGCCTGTGTACTTTTTAAAACCCCAAATCCTCAAAAATCAAAGAGGGAATCAATGATGTGGATTGATAAGCCTGTAGATCATTTTTATGGTGGCATTTAAGTCCAACCCCATCAATGAAAATCATAAAGCATTTAATAAAGATGAATCAATAGTTTGGTATTAAAGGATTTTTCAACAAACTCTAAAATAAGTCAGCTTGATCTGATCAAATTCTTGCAAAGACAGTGTAGCTCAGTCAGCTCAGTTGGTTTGGTAGCTGGGGTGATGCAAGCTGACTTCCTGGGGCAATGCCACCCATGACAGCAGTTGATAAGGGGTTCCTTGCCTCCAGAGCCTTGGGGCGTAGGGTTTGCACCGTTGCACCCTTAAACTCCATTGCATGTTAGCACCTACGAATGAACAGTGGTGGACAAAGTACTCAACTCCATTACTTGAGTGAAAGTATAGATACTCCTGGTCAAATATTACTCCAATACAAGTGAAAGTTGTCAAATTTGTACTTAAGTTAAAGTACTGGAGTACTTGCTTTTGAAAATAGCAAAGTATTAAAATTACATTTTCGCTTTACTGTCAATGTGTTCTTGCATTGTTGCCACAATGAATTTACAGAACCTAATGACTGAAACATCCTACTGAATGCACTGACCTGCTTATAGAACCTGTCTAATAAAAAGCTTGTAAAATATGTTACTAAGCCTATAGAAATGCCTATTGAAACACAAATAAATCGACAATAGGACAACCATTGCCGTTTTCATTTTTTTATTTCTTCATCTGTATCTGCTGTATTAATTCCAAGACAAACTGTTGTCTGAGCAACACTAGCTCAAGGTTTACCTATCCAATCTGTGTAGTGCATGCAGGAGGTACAGGTATGGAATTACCACTTGAACAAATCACATGCAGATCGCATTTTAAAAGAGACAGGATTTTCATCTGCTGACTTCAAAGCTATACTTAAAAGTAACGAGTAATGAGACAGAAATAAACATTATTGTTGTGTTTTAATGAGACTTTAAGGGTTTAAGAATCCACCCTGAGAATCTGATTGTTGATGCTAAATTATGACTCTAAGTCTTCAGTTATTTCTAAGCCTTGATACTTTCTGATGTTATCACTCACTAAAGAAACTGAGACTGTATTGATTTAAAAACAAATTAAATCAAGAAGTTCTGAAGTGCCAAATATTTTGACAACCTTAATATTTCAGTGCTTTGAATAACAAGCATCTTCTACAAAAGAAATGTATTGAATCTCCCGGCCGTGTGATAATCTTAAGGAAATGAAATTTAGATTCTTTGGGAGTCAACACTGCTCTGGCCGCGCTGCAGGCTGAAGGCCAAATGAGAAGTCTCACTAACATCCACCTGGGCCAAAGGAAACATGCGCTCCACCCCCCTGCCTGCTCCTCTGTGAGCTTTGGGGTCCGTGTTTGAGGAGACCAATGTTTGGAATGAGAAACCCAACTCCAGCAGAGACCACAATCCCACTGAGGGGCTCAGCTGCCTGATAAAGACCCCCTGATCGACCTGATTGATTATCGCTGCTGCTTAAACCCACCGCCATTGATGGGGGTCGGGTGGGGCGAACCCTAACTGCTCCCTTCTGTCAAAAGCACCCTGAGGTCAATCCCAGGGTCAGGCTCTTATGTTAGACGTGCTGAGATGGGAAAATGAGCCGAAACAAACCTAGCAAAAATAAATTTCAAGCATTGTCATTTTAACCGAATTTAGCCTTGCTTGTGCAGCTCATACTGCTCGGGTTCGAGCTTGACAAAGTGGTGAGTTTTACCAAATATAGTTATACCAAATATTTGCAGTGAAAAGCAATTAAACTGAATACATTTGCAGAAACCCAAACCTGTACAAATAATTACGGACCCAGTACAGGGGATCTAGTTTTCCTGGAGAGAGTTGGCTTTCTGCTTAGGGTGTTGCTGGTGGAGAGCACAGACATCAGGCCGGGAGGTAGCGTGTATTTATTCAGGTATAAAACGACCCCGAAGCTCCACTTGGTTTAATAACAAACACTCCACGGGTGCACGAGGTCCAAGGGAAACTCTCAGTTTTACACAACAATATAACAGCCGGCAATCTGGACCCCACTGGACCTGAAGAGGGCCTGCTAGACATGCTGCAGTCATGTAAGGTGATGAAAAGCAGGCAGTTAGGGCTGCAAAAAGAGCCTGACAAGTGAGGACCCTGGGGACGTCCTTATGTGTGAGTCTCAGGGATGTCATCGTGGATATGGCGGACACACGAGAAACATCAAACCAAGGCTTTGGGGTTTTCATCCAGCATGTTAGCAGCTTCAGTGAAAGAGCAACAATGACACAGCCAACCAACAAACTAACCAACCATCCATTTTCCTTCCATCAATGCATCCATCCTTAATGTTTATGTGTATAATGTCAATAACCCTCCATCAAACTAATACATCTAATAAAAAGGCTTCATCCATCTATCCATCCATCCTCGCACCTCTACATATAACAAAGCATCTTGTTGCTTCTACTCTTACACCTCTGCTTGAATATAGAGATGTTTTATATCTGCATGCATCTCTTTAATGCCTTCTTTTCTATCTTTGGAGGTTTAAGGTCTATAACAAATCACAAAGTGCTAGCTCATCATAGTTCTCTGTGTGATCAAGTTGGCTGGCCCTCACTGGCCATTTGAAGACTGAACATTGGTGTGTCCTTATTTACAGGCTGTACTTAATCTACTTCCGTCATACTTTTTTGAATTTAAGTGAATAGTTCTGGAAACTTGTTCCGTCTTTGCTCTGTGACTCAATCACTAGACTTATTTATACTATGTGCCTCCAAAGTTTATCTTGACTTGAGTAAAAGAAGTTTCAGATGTGTTGCTCCTGCAGACTGGAATCTACTGCAGGAAAAATTGGGCCTTGAAGAACTGGTCTCTACCAATCTATTTAAAGGCAGATTAAAGGTGTTAGAGGAAGATGCTTCAGGTTGTAGATGCTATGACTCTTGGCTTTCTGCCTTGTGACTCTGAATTTTTTATATGTGTTTACCTGTGTTTGTTTTATTTCTATATCTTGTTCTGCTGCCTGTCTTGGCTGGGATACTTTTGTAAAAGAGATACTTCACCTCTATGAGGCTTTCATGGATAAATAAAGTTTATAAGTGCATCTAACATCAGTCCATCTATCTACAGCACAACATCCTCTTTTAATTCATTCATCATCATTATTTTTCCGTTTATCATCTATCAGCCATCAGTAAGAAGGCAACTAATTTCATTCTCATGTTGAACCGCTACTTACCGTTTGCATACTTTAAGTTTTAGGAAAAAAAATCTTCATTAATTGTTGTCCTTTTCTCTTGGTTTTTGCTGCATTTATGCCTGTAAGTCAGCACACAGGGGTGAGGAAACTCCTGCCCTGAGTAGCAATGCACTAAAGTTCAGTCACAATACCACACTACTACTTTGCTTTGAGAGGATAGGCAGCAATATGCATCCACACTAGTAGCATGAGAGACCCTCGTTCTTCCTAATCTGTGGTAAGAGTAGGACTAAAGATAATTCAGCATTTGCCAAAGCTGAAATCAATAACATTTGAATTCATCAATGTGGCTACTGAGACGTGTGTCCATAATTTTCTTAAACCACTGGTGCACAAAAGTTAATCAGGTTTTGCAGGGGGGGCAAAAGAAGCATCAAATGTCATATCATTTCACTGTAGCCTTGGAAAAAGAACTCCAATAACTCTAGAACAGGGCCGTAGCATGCTGCCTTCTGCAAGAGGAAACATCCTCCTTATCTTCTCAAAGTGGCCATGAAAAGCACACCCAAAGCTCCACTGGTTAAAAAAAAAAAACCTTAAGTCCTCACTGAAGACATCAGGATCAACGTTAGAGACAAACTGCGTGAGCCTAAATGAGCTAGTGATCTTAAATGGGTGGATGGCATCCAGTACATCATAATGTGCTATTTGAGAACTCCAAAAAAAGGACAATTAGATGAAAAAAAACAAAGTTCATCATGATGTTTTCAAATTATTTATAACAATTCAAAATAATAATTTAAGTAATTTCAAGAAAGACAGAAATGAATATGTGTCAGCTGGCTTAAATAATTTTAGTTTTTTGAGGGTAAAATTTGTTTGTTTTGACAACATTTTAAAATAAATACTGAATAACAAATATTTAGCTAGGAGTAAAATGCTTTAACGTGGTATTTTTTATGTGCTCTTTGTTTTAAACTTCATATCATAAACTACATCAAAGATGTTTATGAGATTTGTTCTTGTTTTGTTTGTTTTGCTAAAAAAATAAATAAATAAAGAGCATCTTCTTCTCTATAATGGCTTGCTGTTGTAAAAATTTACAACACATTCCTCAGCATGGGAAAATAATTTTTAAAAAGGCATCCCAGTGGCCAAGGTTATCAGAAACAAAGTTAAGTGAAAAATATGACCTAAAACCTGAGGTTTATACCGAACCATGGATAACAATGTACTATTGCATCCAAACTAACTATTGAACTTTCCATCCTTTTTCATGTTCAGAACAGAAAAGTTTAAATGTCATTGTACATGAATACAACAACATATTTGGTGCACTTGGTGAGTTGTGATCATTTAAAAGAACTGACACTAAACAAAAACAACAATAAAAGCAACGTAATACCTGATTAACAGTAAATTAACAAGTGATTATTTGAGTTTCTGTTTCCTTGATGCCTTGAACAATGCATTTTTGCCCATAGAGCTGCAACCCAATGGATAAATTATCTTATTGAGACCGTTCTCTGATGGTCAGATCCCCAGTTTCTGACAGACCAGTCCAGCTGATAGCAACAACCACGTTCAAAGTCAATTAAATCCCCTTTCTTCTCCATTCTGATGCTCGGGTTGAACTTCAGCATCTCGGCTATGTCTACATGCCTGAATGCACTAAGTGTCTGCAGTGTGATTGGTTAATTAGCCACTTGTGTAACAAGCAGTTGAATGGGTGGACCAAACAGAGTGACAGGTTAGTTTATGTTTCTTAGATAAAGCAAAAAGTCCTCTTGATGTTAAATCCTTCCTGGCTCCCCCTCGGGCAGCCGTCTCCATGTTTACAGATGTAAACTGTTATCACGCTGGTTTGGCAGAAATCTGTTAATTTCCTGGTGCATGGTTGTGACCACGTCTTTGTCTGCACAGGATGAGTTTGTGTTTGTGTGTGTCTGTGTGTATTTTAGGACTTTTCAGGTACAGGAGGAATGCAGGCCAGTGGGAACGTGTTTGAGCTTCCAGTGCACACCACGCACCGCCGGAGACAATAAGCCAACCACACGCTACCCACACAAACGCAGGAGCTTGTACGTGCACATACTTTCATGCATAATGTGTGCTAATTAACCCACAAGAACAGATGCACATATGGACACACACACTTCTACAGTAACTCATCCAACCTTCAGCGTGAACCTTCTAATCAAACATCTGGAAGCTGTTCAGAAAAAACCTCTCTCTCCCTCCGTTTTTCTCTCTCTCTCGGCAGGTTGTCGGCACGAGAGTCCTGTGATGGAACGCCTCCTCGGGTTGGCGTGTCTGTCATCGTGAGAGGCTGAACCGCCTTGTCTGTCAGCGCAGATGAAAGGGCGTTTATCAGACTGGTGGGTTTTAAACATGCCCTACATAGTTTATATTGAAATGATTATGATAGACAAGCACGACAGGGCACATCCCCTCGGCTCTGGATCCAGGCCGGTGCAGACAGGAAGAGAGAGAGAGGTGCAGAGGGATCTGTCTGTCTCCATCAAACATTGCAGAGCCACATCAGATCAGACCACCTTACAGCATGGCACTTATCCTGCTGCTAACTGCTACGTTCACTAAACTGCTAAATGCTGACAATTACACTGTAGTCTGTGCAGTACAAGGCTGACATGACAGTGATTACATGTGCCACCAGAGTCGGGACACATAAACAGGCTTCTGGTAGCTTCAGGATGAGGTATTGATCAGTCAACACTGGAACAATCTGGTTAAGGGACTCCTCATTCCACCATAGATCTAAACAATAAACAACAAAACTGAGGAACAAACTCTCATCAGCAGATCAAACTAAACACTGTGGAGCAGAAGAGAAGCTGCTGATAACGGCCTTGATCATTTAATGCTGGTCCCAGCTCCTGATGTTGTCTTTAAACATTTGTGGAGAGCTGTATGTGTCAATGCAAACTGCCAAAAACACTAATATTTATTAGATACACTTCTTCAAAGTTGGTGGCTCAGTCTGGTAGTTTGACCAATCAAAAGGTTGAGGGTTCTTGCCCAGCTCCAGCTGTCACAAAACAATGTGTCAGTGGGCAAGACACTTCAGTTTCCCACTGCAGCATCAGTGGTGTGTAAATGGACATGAAAGGGTGTAGGAGTTCTTTGAGTGGACAGAGAGACTGGAAAAGCTTCAACAAGTAAAAGTCCATATTCATTCATTTAATGTTTATTTGTAAAGGGACAGTATAAAGCAAGAGAATGTTGCCACACACTGCAGCATTACAACCTGAGCTTGTTTGCAATGCCATTCCTAGTTGGGCCTTTAAAGACGTAAAAACAACAATAAATACTCTTAAAAGAAAAAAAAAACAAACACAAACAAATAAATAAACAACTGACAAATTCAACTATTATGGACAGAACAATACCAAACAAATACATTCAACAATACCAAAAAAATACATACAACAATACCAAAAAAATGGGTAAAACAGAAAGAAGCTGATCATTAATGACTACAAATTTGAGTCCTCTTAAAAAACTGTTTCTGGTTGAGTTTAAAATGAATCCAGTCTGAATCCAGTTTAAGTTCTGAAGGTAAAGTCTTCCACATGTTGATGCCTTGAACAGAGAAAACAGTTTGTTATAAATGCTAATTAGCTGCCATCAGCCACTCTAGACGAATGGTTCTCAGACTGAGATCAAGCCAAAATGTCGAGCCACACCATGTTTGTATCTATGAAAATTAGCCCCTGAAAATTGTTTCACCATCTTGTCAGTCTATATGTGGTATTTTTATTTACCAGTAACCAAGAAAATTGATCAACAGCTGCACTGCCCACAAAATTGTTTGAAAATTCATCAAAAACTTAAAATTCCATGACATCCAAGACACACAGGTTGCAGTTAATGTTGATAACCAAGTCTTTGAAAAAAGAGGAAATAGAAAATACCAGAAAGTGATTCTGTCAACTGTAAAAGGCAGTGTTCCCTCTGATCCTGCTTCCTCTCCTCCCCTAACCCTAACCCTGTGAGATTATATTTTGCGCCCCCACTTGACGTCAAAGTTTAGTGTTAGTCCTGCCTGCGTGTTTTTCTCCAACACAGCTTTTTGCTGAGTTGTTGCGCATACCGGGCTTGCCACGCTTGCCATGGGCTTTTATTTTTGTTTTATCACTTATGGCAGGGGTCTGCAACCTTTCCAATCAAAAGATGCCTTTTTGCCTGCCACTCCCACCAAAAAAATCTGTCTTGAGCCACAAAACACACTCAAACTTTAAAAAAAAAACAGCAGCACCTGTTGAGATGACCGTGTTCTTGATGGGTAGCCTTGTGGTCGGTCTTTAAGTGAGGTTTGAATCTGGCATGTGGCTCCTTTCCCACATGTCATTCCTACTTTTTGACTCTCCATATCATACATTCTATCAAATTATGGAATGAAAGATCAAATATGAAAGTGTTAACTTAGCCTACAGCCATGTTTCCTTCATTTTGTATGAGTCACAAACATGATCAGTATGTTGGAGAAATCCAGCGTGTAAGGCGTGTGAACTGCGTGTTTCCTGCTCAGTTACTGGTTGATAGATTTTGATCGATGATTGCTGCCTGCTCTGCATCTCTCAGCTCCCCTTACCGCTGATCCTCACTCAGGGATTTATGAAGCCCAGGGGCTGATTCACAGCCAAATTATGTGGGCGGGGCACAGCTGGACTGTACTCCTATCCATCTTCCCCACTCAGCTCAGGCGAGGGAACTTTTCATCTTTCCACCACTGTAAATGCTGGGTTTTGTCAGGAACACAAATCACCCAAGGAGACAGAGTGGAAGTGTTTGAACTGGCTGCTAGGCTTCACGTTGACATCAGGGCAGTGGACGAGATGTTCTCCCAGCATGCATCTTCAGCAGGACATGCCTCACAGCAGACGAATGTGCCAGAGGTGCTTCTGGAGAATGACTGTTGGCTTCAAAAAGATGGGTTTTCATTTTCAGACTTTACTGTCTTCCCATGAAAGCTGATATGGTCATCATTTTAGCCAGCACACCAAAAAGAACATTCTCCTTCCTCACAGAGACAGAGACCTTTGGTGGTCAAAGAAAACCATGTTTTTTGACATGGACAATGTGAAGAAATGGTCAATGAGGCAAGACGATAAGTCCACAAAAACTTTTCTTTTTACCATGCAGCAGCATTTGATGGGAAATACTGACCCAACATGGACGTGCCAGACACTGCAGTTCCAGGCCACTACAAGTTAATCTCCGAGGTAGTGGGAAGGGCCCTTCTTTGATGGCCTGAAACTTGTTGAAAAGTATGTGGCTCACAGCACATCATGGCATGTCCATCCACATTTTGCAATCTAGAAGGCTCACAATCCCAGAGCAAAACAACACACAGACTGTGTTCGAACATACAAGCTAAAATTCAAAGATATTCAAACAACCCACTCCCTCCCCTCGCAGGCCCAGCTATAATACAGATACGAGGCATTTCCAATTTACTATTACCTCTCCTGAGGCCACACCAGTGGGCTGCCTGTCCTTGTCTTTGTATCTTGCAATCTTTGAAGGCCTATTTCCATGCCTCCCGGGGGGTGGGGTGGCGGGGCTGCCAGGCGGGGCTGCCCAGGAGGATGAAGTCGCCCAGTACTGAGCACTTGACAAGGCGCTGCCGGACTGCAGTGGGTGGAAGGAAGACAAATGGGCCATGGATTTGTCATGGTTGAGAAGTAGGCCAGCTGCTTTGCACATAATCAACACACAGAGGAGCCCTAAGTGCTTCCACACAGCGCTTCTCAGGTGTTTTGTTGTTTTGATTGTCCATTTGTTGTGGCTTTGTATTCCTTTGTGCCTCCAGTTTGACAGCTCTGACTTGATCCACTGCCACCACGCAAGTAAGTCTCTTACAGTGCGAAGTTGGCATGTAGAAGATGGGTTGCATTTCAAGATGCCTTTGAAAAATGGACAGCTTTTTATTTGTTGCCAATATCCAATGAACTAATACTCCAAAAGTTTTTTTTTTTTGCCAAACCAATATCAACACTGATATATGGAGAGCATTTTAGAATCAAACCTACATTATATGCAATTTGCTTTTAACAGTAACTAATTAATCAAGCTTCGTCTGCCCCTTTCAGAGCTACAAACACTGATTTACCAGCCTGCAGACAGACTTTATTTTGAGGAACTTGTGCTGATATATACAGCTAATTTTTGGCTGCAAATATCTGCACAAAGTTTATCTATGGCGATATTTGGTATGTATTGCCATAGATAAATATATCTGAAGATATTTCGCTTTTTGAGCAATTATCAGCAGATACAGATCTCATACTTATAATGGTGTGCAGCCCTGCTTTAAAAGTAATACTATAACATCATCTGTCTGTAAATGCACCCACAGCAGATGCAACATTTAAAATCAAATGTTTTATAGTGTTTAAAACAGGGGTCTCAAACTGCAGGACAACATTTTGTGGCCCCCTACTTGACATCAAATCTTAGTGTTAGTGCGGCCCCTGCATGTTTGTCAAACGCACATTTTTGCCGAGTCGTTGCGCATGCCACGCTTGCCCTGGACTTTTATATAATCTTTTTTATCACTTATGGCAGGGGTCTGCAACCTTTTAAATCAACAGAGCCATTTGCCATTCATGTTCTGAAGAACCCATTCATGCACGAGTTATTTCGTCTTATCGGACAGAATGCTTCCCCATCACTGAGGAGTTTTTCAGTCATTTTGTGTTTTTATTGAACTCTGGTAGTTGGCACTCTTTCGTGGAGAAGTTCTGCTCTCCTGTGACCGTAAACAAGACACCTCACTGAGGGAACCAAAGAGCCGAGGTGCACGTTGAGATGAAAGAGAGAAAAAAGCGCTGATGCTGCGCAAAAATCAAAACGGATGATCCTGTTCGTTTAAAGTACTTATTTGTGACATTTTGATCCCTTGTCTGCTCAACGGAAGGATGATTTCTCAGAATAATACCTAAATAACTGTGGATTTACTGTAAAAGCCTTCCTGTGTCCATCTGAGAGATGACAACCTGCGTGGAGAAGGCCTCCCGCTTGGGATTCAGTGGTAAGATCTCGTTTTTTATGTGGATTAAATTAATCAATGGATAACATCAATACCAGTTTATGAAATTGATGCTACACTTACATTTACAAATGTATTGATAACACGACGTAAACCACCCGTTAGTCTCTCCCATCTGATCAGGACCACAGGCACACATATTACGCACCTATGGAGAAAGCGCACATATTACGCCACTGCGAGCTCCCAGAACTAGAGAAAAGTTTAACAGGGCTGGGATAAAACAGACAGAGACAGACGGGAGAACTAACAGAGTTCAATATGATTTATAAACGAACCGGCAGACACCGCGGTGCGCTCCGTAACGGCACAGCCGTGCGTCCTAACGCACACACACCCTCAGGTCTGTGTGGACAGGTCTGACACTGTCCATAACTACACAGATAAAAGTGTTTCCCTCAAGTTTTTATGTAAGAAAAGAATCAAACACTAGTTATTCAAATAGGCCCACTACTGATTTATTTATAATGATTTAGGGGGGACCAGAGTTTAAACACCACAGTTTTCTCCTGTCAGGTATAAGATAGGGCTCACATGATGATTTCATTTTTTCCTCCCTGATCACATACAGGGGCTGTCAAGGCTAGAAACTGTTGCGTGTGGACTTTACAAAGAAAATAATGTTAAAAAAGAAATGTATATATATAATTTGTGCGGCCCAGCCTCACCCAGACTCTAGTTCCAGTGGACCCCCGGTAATTTGAGTTTGAGACCCGTGGTTTAAAATATTAGTGATTGGGCAAACTGGCTTAAACTGGACTGAAATAGAGAATACAGTTGTCAAGGTCAAAAAGTGAAAAAATAAGAGGCGATAAAAATTAGTTTGTTGGCAAATCGATTTGTTAACAAAGGTAATGCAACCAAGATGGCGGCGCGTGTACACGCAGCGGCTCCTCTCTGTCCCGACCAAACGGTGTTTTTGTGTTTTTTGTGTGTTAAACCAGTGTGTATTTGCTCGTCCTCGTTGCGTCTTCCCATCCCTAGGCGCACTTACTCCCTTGAGTTTCTGCTCGACATCCGCAGAACCATATTCAGCAACACACTTA
The DNA here is from genome assembly GCA_037902135.1 of Cetoscarus ocellatus. Classification (NCBI taxonomy): domain Eukaryota; kingdom Metazoa; phylum Chordata; class Actinopteri; order Labriformes; family Labridae; genus Cetoscarus; species Cetoscarus ocellatus. The sequence goes on along the minus strand of JBAMNC010000947.1, from coordinate 29,129 downwards.
CGCCAGAAATCCCAGCGGACGTGGAAAAGCTACGCTCCTACGATCTGCTCCGGAGGCCTGCTCAACCTCCGACCCCCACTCCTGCGGTGAGCAGACAGTGGAAGCGCCACAGGCGGCATATGAGGAAGCAGAAGAGGGGTAAGCGCGGAGGTATCCGAGCTAGGCTAGCTGCTAGCCCTCATCGGCCGGCTATTCCCACCATCACCCTGGCTAACGTACGCTCGCTGGACAATAAACTGGATTATATCCGCCTTCTACGGACATCCTCAAAGACTGTGAGTGAGTGCTGTGTCTTTGTTTTTGTGGAAACATGGCTCAATGATAGCGTCCCGGACTGTGCTATTCAGCTAGATCGGCTAACATGCTACCGGGCAGACAGAGCGCTCGTCGAGGGGGGGAAGACTCGCGGCGGGGGACTCTGTGTTTACATCAGTGATGCCTGGTGCCGTGACGCTGTTGTAGTCTGCAAACACTGCTCACCACTGGGGGAGTTTATGATTATTAAGTGCCGGCCATTCTACCTGCCAAGGGAATTTACTGCTGTTTTGCTGGCGGCAATATACATCCCTCCTGGCTCCACCAACAACAGGAGTGAGGCACTGAACGAACTCCATCAGCACATCAGTGAGCAGCAGACAGCCCACCCTGACGCCTTCCTCATCCTGGCCGGGGATTTCAACCACGCTAACCCAAAGAGCGTGTTTCCACAACTCCATGGACACATTAACTTTCCCACAAGAGGCACCAATATCCTGGACAATGTTTTCACCCCTCACAGTGGAGCTTACAAAGCCACCCCCCTCCCCCACCTCGGGGCCTCAGACCACACCACTGTTATGCTAATGCCAGCATACAGGCCGCTGGTTAAAGTCACCAGACCAGCTAAGAAGACCATCCGTGTGTGGCCAGAGGGGTCGTCAGAGGCACTCCAGGACTGCTTTTCCACCACAGACTGGAGGGTGTTCAGACAGGCAGCCACCTCCAATGACACCGTAGACCTCCAGGAGTACACAGAGACCGTCACTGCCTACATGAGGAAATGCATGGATGACGTCACGGTCTCCAGAACCATCTCCACTCGAGCCAATCAGAAACCATGGCTGACAGGGAAAGTCCACAGGCTCCTGAAGGCTCGAAACGCTGCCTTCAGAGCTGGAGACGAAGCGGGCCTAAGGACAGCTAGGGCCAACCTGTCACGGGGTATCAGAGAGGCCAAGAGACAGTACTCCAGGAGGATCGCCGACCGCTTCAGCGACAGCAGAGACACCAGGAACCTGTGGCGAGGGATCCAGACCATCACGGACTATAAGCCCTCTCCGCAGAGCTGTGACAACTCCACTCTGCTGGATCAGCTGAACAACTTCTTCGCTCGCTTTGAGGCCAACAACAACACCCCAGCACAGAAAACCCCACCTCCTCCTGACGATCAGCTGTTCCCTCAGAGGGAACTGAGATCCCTCAGAGGGACCAACGCACGAAAAGCCCCAGGTCCTGACAACGTTCCTGGTCGTGTCCTGAGAGACTGTGCTGAGGAGCTCACCGATGTCTTCACGGACATCTTTAACATCTCGCTGAGCCAGGCTGTTGTCCCCGCATGCCTCAAAGCCACCACCATCATCCCGGTCCCCAAGAAGTCATCTCCCTCCCACTACAACGACTACCGCCCGGTCGCACTCACTCCCATCCTCATGAAGTGCTTCGAGCGGCTAGTCATGCAGCACATCAAGTCTGCCCTCCCATCCACCCTGGACCCCTACCAGTTTGCTTATCGGTCCAACCGCTCGACCGATGACGCCATCTCCACTGCCCTCCACTCAGCCCTCACCCACCTGGAGTCCAAAAACTCTCACGTCAGAATGCTGTTCATCGACTTCAGCTCAGCATTCAACACAATCATCCCCCAGCAGCTCATCTACAAACTGGACCGGCTGGGACTCAACACCACCCTGTGCAACTGGCTGCTGGACTTTCTGACGGGAAGACCACAGGCAGTTCGGGTCGGCAGCAACACCTCCAGCACCATCATCTTGAACACGGGGGCCCCCCAAGGATGTGTGCTGAGCCCCCTCCTCTTCACTCTGCTGACCCACGACTGCACACCCACATCCAGCTCAAACCTCTTTATTAAGTTTGCCGACGACACGACTGTGGTGGGTCTCATCAACAATGATGATGAGACAATCTACAGGAGTGAGGTGAGCCGCCTGGCCACGTGGTGCCAGGACAACAATCTCCTCCTGAACGTGGAGAAGACGAAGGAGATTGTTGTGGACTTCAGGAGAGAGCACGCCCAGCATGCTCCACTAACCATCAACGGTGCTGCTGTGGAGAGAGTGAGCAGCACCAAGTTCCTGGGTGTGCACATCTCTGAGGACCTTTCCTGGAACATCAACACCACATCACTGGCCAAAAAAGCTCAACAGCGGCTCTACTTTCTCCGCAAACTAAGAAGAGCGAGAGCCCCGGCCCCCATCATGACCACCTTCTACAGAGGCACCATTGAGAGCATCCTGACCAGCTGCATCACCGTGTGGTACGGCGCCTGCACCATGTCCTGCTGCAAGACCCTGCAGCGCACTGTAAGAGCAGCTGAGAAGATCATTGGTGTCTCTCTTCCCTCCCTCTCCTCCATCTACAACACCCGCCTCACCCGCACAGCCTCCAGGATCGCAGGTGACCCCACCCTCCCAGCCCACAGCCTCTTCAGCCTGCTGCCATTGGCTAGGAGACTGCGGAGTCTCCATGCCAGAACCAGCAGGCTCAATGACAGCTTCTTCCACCAGGCAGTCAGGATGCTAAACTCCCTCCCTGCTCTGCCCCCACTTCCCCCCTCTGCCCCTCTGCCCCACTGCCCCCCACCACTGACCTCAGGACTGCACTCTTCACTTTCCCCTGCTCATTTGCACCATTGGACACTGCTGCACCTTAACTGTAAATATAACTTATAACTTATAACTACCTCTATTTACATACATGTACAAAACATTTTTTCTATTCCATTCATAGTAAATTCATCCTGTTCTTTTATTCTGTTCATAGTAAATTTATTCTTTTATCACTTCAAAACTAGTAGGCCATTTTTATTTATATTATTTATTTTATACTGTAGTTTAGTTCTATATTGCCTGTTTGCACTGTGGGTCCGAGAGGACTGAAATTTCATCTGTGCTGTATGTCAAGCATGTATAGCATATTTGACAATAAAGTTGACTTTGACTTTGACTTTGACTAATGTCAGAAATAACTTTAACAACAAGAAACAAACAGCTGTTTGTTAGGATGATTTGTAAATTGCCCACTAACTTTGTTATGGTGGTTGAGTTGAATTATTTTGTTTATTTGGGAATTACAGTTGTATTCATTTTGAGCACATTTGCTGGCCAGTTGTTGTATTTAGTGCATCTGCAGCTGGATGGTGCTGTCTGTGTGAGTGTGCCATGGAGAGAGAGAGGGAGAGAGAGAGAGAGACAGTGACCTGCGTGGGCCTCACTGTTCAAACATCTCAAAGTTTGTCGACGCGTCGTCTGCCTGCCAGACCTGAGACAGCTCCGGCTCCACAACTTCACACACCTACATGCCACATTCTCTAACTGCTCCACACTCATTCTGTAAACCCACATGGTAAGGAACACACCCACACACACACCCATACACACACACACACACACATGCATCCATATGAGGATTATACAATTTATAGAATACACACAAATCTATATTAGGAACGAACACACCAGACGGGGCTTTTCGCACGGATGAAGTCATGTCTGTTGCCGCACCATCACTCTGATGCAGCAACAGTTTTTACTGGATCTCCTTGACCATGACTGTTACACGTGAGGTCATGCCCTCACTGCTCCACTTCTCCTGCTGGATTGGTTTTGTCGGGGTCTGTATAAGTTGGAACATCAACCACCACACATGTGTACAGAAGAAATGGAGCATTCTCGTCCTACTCCATGTCATTGTGGTTGATTTTAGAAGAAGACACGACTATATTTTAACAAGAAAACACGTGAGAATCCAAGGTCAGTGACCAAATCAGCTGAAGAAGCACTAAGCTGACAATCTGCTGCTTACTCCTGTCACTCACTGAAGCTATGCACCATCTTGTTCCTGACTTCAAGCTTTAATAGAGCACTTGACCAATCACATGAATGCAATACATGTTGAACCCTGAGGTTGATGAGCAGCAGAAGACTGTTAGAATGATTTTTAAGTAATCAGTCTATTCTTTTTGGTTTCCCACGTATCCATATCTTTTAAGTTATCCACATATGAATCCATAAGTGTGTCACACACAGACAGAAAGCTGAGCTGGAGCTGAGCCATAAATAGAGAGCCACAGAAGCAGACCACTGACCACTGCATGCTCTTGTCTGAAGATAGCTGTATCCATAGAAGGACACTTACATGAACATATTATGTTTGTCAACATGTTCATGAAAGCATATAGGCCAGTGACAACATTCCTCTCACACTGGAACAGGACACACACTGGCAATGACACTCACACACACTGACACTCACCATGACACAGCTAGTCAGCATCCACTTGCATTCATGTCTCTTTGTCCCAGCCATTTAATAAATTAAGATGATCCCCAGTCTGGTGTTAAGAATCCTTCACTAAACATCTCATGATATCAAAGACCATGCCTAATGCCACTCGTGTCAGCTGAGAACAGGAAACTGAAGCTACAGCTCACACAGGCTCACCTGAACCTAATAAGTCTGGATTTCTGCTGCCACATTCAGATGTCAGGCTCAGAATTTGGTGTGAACATCACTCAGGATTTCTTAGCCAATTAAGGGTTTGCAAAGAAAGCATCCTCAAGAATGAACCCAAATGCCTTGTCTCCATTCACAAAATTTTGCAACTTTATTTGGGCATCAGAGGAATGAAGCAGCACCTTGAAAAAACAGTATCTGACTGTTTGAACCCACCCAAGTCTCAGTCATAGAGGTTATTTTGTTAAGAAGAATGCCAGAACACTATAATAGGTTTGGGATGTTTAGGCCCACGCTGTGACAGCCCCCTCCTCGAACCACCATCATTGACGTCATTGGAAAGCTGACGGAAGTGGAGAGACATTCAGCAAGAAGATCAACAAGAAGGGGCAGTGGCAATAGCAGAGACCGGGAACGGGACTGGAAGTGAAGCAGATGGTTTGGATCTGGCTCTCATTCATGCAGATACCAGACAGAGCGGATACAGGGGCACACAGAGGTCTCAATTCACTACTGACCTGTCCAGCAGACTGTCTATTTCCAACTATTCAGTCATCATCTATACCACTAATCCTGCTGGTCATTAACTTCTTATATCAGTTTTAAAAACACAAAGGTCAAAGTAAAGTAAGTGATAAAAATATGGAATATGCCATTAGACCCTCCAAAGCAACACATTGGTAAGGTGTAGAAAAGTCCAGAAAGGTTTTCACATTATTTGCATTTTAAGTATTCTGGTTGTGACGAGGGTTGCACAGTGGCGCGGCAGGTGGTGCACCTGCCTCAAAGCAAGAAAGTTGCTGGTTTGAATCCTGTGTCTGGCAGGGCCTTTCCCTGTGGAGTCTGCATGTTCACCCTGAGCATGTGTGGGTTCTCTGGGCACTCCGGCTCCATCCCACAGATCAAAAATATGCTCATTTGGTTGATTGGTGACTCTAAATTGCCCTTAGGTATGAGTGTGGTTGTGAATAGTTGTTTGTCTCTCTATGTAACCCTGTGATTGACTGGTGACCAGTTAAGGGTGTACCCTACCTGTCACTCAATGTCAGCTGGGATAGGCTCCAACCCTCTGTGACCCCGAAAGGGATAAGAGGTATAGCTAATAGATGGACAGATTAATGGTTGGGACAGTAAAAAAAAACATTGAAACCCTCTTAGTTTGGTAGCATAAAGGCATCAAAAGTTCTTGTTTGTCTCTGGGATTAGCCACGTTTGAATAAATATTAATATCTGAAGATGTTTTGTTACCAATGCTACGCTCAACATAAGTTAGATATCATAGATTTTACATGTAAATCTATGAAAATTGCTGGGTGCTTCCACAGCACTCTGCTGCATGATGCCATATATATTCACTACGCTAGTTTACAACAGGGCATTATAGCTGGACCAACATGCTTCTAAAGCAGGGATATAGTTCACTCCCCGGCAACCGAAACATACTCTGACTAGAGAAAGTGGGTCTGAGGTCACCTTGGTTTGTGGTGGGTGTGAACACAATCTGAACCTAACAAGGATCAAACGAGACAAGCAAACCAAAAGGGAATGAATTGAGGCTTGAATCTGACCAAATATCACAACAGAAAAACCAACCTAGCGTTCACTGGAAGTCAAATCAGAATCAGAAATACTTTATTAATCCTGAGGGTAAATTTGTAGTTTTAGTTGCTCTTATACACAGTATAGCAGCAGAAATATCAGAAAAAGACATTAAAATAAATATGAGAGTATAATACAATTTAAATAAGCAAAAATTACAGCATGCAGAATCTCTAAGACAGAACAATTTTCCCTTAATGAAGGAAAAATAAAAGAAGAGGGTAAAAGTGAGACTATGACTAAAGCCAAAGAATTAATACTATTTACATTGATAATAAATGCAGTATGATTATAAATATGGAGGCATAGTTTGACAGGAAGATGTTGCATTTGTTTAAGAAAAAAATCAAAAGCAGAGTGCTGCTAACATTAGCATTGCGAGCACCACCAGCCTCCAGTCCTCTTTATCAATTAAAGTCCACAAATTGGTGCAGAAAATGTTTATTTGTCACTCCAGTCAACATGCAAGTGCTGTTCAATGCAGCCTAAATGCACATTTATCTGATTTTTTTGGCACAGAATACTTCCAAACTGCCATGAGCTAAACAATCAACAATATTACTCAAAGCCAGTTGTGTATTTACAGCTCAAAATGCAACAGCAGGTACATAGCTTTGGTTGGCCTGATTCAGTGCAGCATGAATGCAAAACAAACCAGTGGAAAAAATAAAACAATGCTGAAACTTTGCCCCCTAACCAAACCGTGAAATTTTGGGTATGAAAGTGACCTGACTGTCCTGGCTTCTTCTTTCATACTTTTGAGACTTGGTAACTGGCATTAAGGCTACATTACCGCCACCCAGGTTGGAGTGTTGAGCAGGGCAACTATCCCTTGAGAAAAACATACTGACTGGCAGCTTTATCAAGTTAATACAACCGAAGCTTCTCATTGACATAAACCTGGCAACCCTGATTCAAGATCGCTTTCTCACCAATTCTGTTGTGATGCATTCACTGACCTTTGCAGGTTTTGCCATCAGGCTGCAGGGTGAATCCCACGGGGCAGCTGCAGCGCACCCCTGTGGCCGTGTCCTTACATGTCCTGTCGCAGCCGCCGTTGTTCACAGCGCAAGTCTCTGCACACGGCGGGACAGGGATGGAAAAAGATAAAGAGAAGAGGAGGTGTGAGCGTGTTGTTCCAGCTACTAAGAAAATCAAGACAATGACAGTGATGTGGTGACCAAAGCTTCATGCAGGACAAGGATACACACTAAAACTACAGCTATCCTTGTGTTTTTCATGGAGCTTTGTCAACACAGATGGAGAAATAACATCAGAACATCACATATTCAAGAGGATAGACACTTAAATAAAACACATTGGTTAAATACAGCAGTAGTCATTTAAACAAGACACAACACGGTGCTGATGAGGGAGGGTGAGGAACTCTTTGGCCCACAGGTCGCTCCTGTTTTTACAAATGTGACAAGAAATCAGTTAACACAAATAGAAGAGGTAGGGTTAAGGTAAGTAGATAGAAAAATAAAGTTAGTGCAAAGTTGAGTGCAGTAAGTCTCAAGCACACTCTGTATATTTTCCTCCAGAAAAATGTTCTTGTACGTGGCACAGATAAAGTTTGCTCGGACTTGTGAATATTGCTGGAGCTGATCCCAAAACAAACACGAGCTCATGGTAACTCTAGCTCACCTGCTCGGCCGATGTTGCTTTAGCTAAGCTCAGCACACACTTCCCCAACGGGCCTCTGGAAATGCTGAGAAGGCTGAAATTTGACGTTAACCTCTGTTTGTTGAGGGGATTCAATAAAACGACACCTAATAAGGAAGTTTCATTTAGTGACTAGTCTGCTGTTGGCAGCTTTGACTTCAGTCGTTTCAGAGAAAATCCTTCATGTTCCTGAGAAATACAAGTGGACTGGGGCATCTTTGTAGGCTGACCATGTTCTCAAGCCTATCCTCAATACAGTCTCTTTAATTTAATCACACTGTTACAGCTGGACTTTTCACTAATGCACCTATTAGCACAAAAGAAAAGGCCTCAGTAGATGATTGATATTGTTTGCCAGTTTCCTCATCAATACCTTCCAATGAGTAATGCCTGACCATGCGTGTGATATTGACAGTGAAAATCTACATAAATCAATTATCGTATCTATGAAGAATTGTATCAATAAGCAGAATTGATGATGACATTTTCATTCATAAAGTCTTGACCATTCCCGTCTTTAGTGCCCTAACATTTGTTTACTTGTTTTAATACGCCTTTGGACATGATTCAAAATACAAAGATGACTGAGCCACTTTGACGCCTTTAGTGACTAGTGTTGGTAAAAATCAATCCAATGAAGGTCTAGATATGCTTTATAATTAAATAAGCTTAAAGAAGAACAAGCCTATTTCAGAGTCTTCTGGTTTCAAAGATTGTTGAGAGGCAGCAGATATCAGAACATATGAGCATAATTTAAGATAAGCATTTATCTTCATTCTTCAGGTAGTTATGAATTAAGGATTTATTTATTATTATGATTGAAAATAAAATTTGTACTGGCAGTATAGCAACAAAGTACAATGTAATAAAGCTTAAGCTCTCTTTACTGCTTGCCATATTTCACTTTAATTTTAGACTTTGCTGTTAGCGCATTAAAATGGACCATGGGCCACAACTGGGCCATAATTTGGTGTATTTTAACACTTTAGCTTTACTACATTTGTTGTCAGGACTGGGAGATGTATTAACTTTTTTCAAAAAACATAGACATATTTACAAATACAATATAAGTTTAGACAGTATTGTTTTTACCTGTACACTGTAGTTCAGGGGTCACCAACCTTTTTGAGCCAAGGAGCTACCCTAAAGATGAGGAGTGTTATGGAGGGCTATTTGCTTGATTTAATGTTCTGAACTAATAAAAATTTTATAATTTAACAAAAAATAATTAATATATGCATTTAATAGGCTAAATACAACACAGTATGTTTACTTTTTTTTTTACATAGAATTATTCTTAACAATAGATTTTACCACAGATTATAACATTATACTGTATGAGAACAATATACTTACATGCATCCTCAATTATTTATTTTCCTGTTTCAGCATCAATGTAAACTTTGACCCCATGCAGGTCAAAATTTAGGAAAATTAGGCAGTTTTTAAACGTAATGCACATTATATTTGTATTACATTGATGTATTTATTAAGTGTGATTTATTAGCAAATCATAGAATTAAACTTTAAAAAATGTCTATTTATTTCAAGTTCTGTGATGGTAGCTTGAGTTATTTTTTAAATGTCTCTGAGAACTCCTCACTGGCTCCCTGTGCGCTAACAGGTGCTCGCGGGAACCTTGTTGTAGTGTTGATGAGCAAAAATGGCATTAAGGAGGCCACCAGCAGAAATGCCAAAGCTGATTATGGTGCCAATAAAAGTGTGAGTATAATGAGTGTTTTCCCAATGTCACACAAGCAAAAACAAAAACCTTCTGCATCAATACAACCCTACCTTAAGCCCCATTTTTCTGTCTTATTAAATTTATGAATCTAGAGAAATTCAGAGAGATTCAGTTCTTAAAAATACACCAGTAGGTGTATTTAAGAACTGAATCTAAAGAAAAATATTGATATATCTATAAAATATTGCCATACAGCCAAAAATATTGAGATATAAACTAATCCAATCAGTTTAAGAAATTGATATCATTTGCCTTTATGCTTGAAAGTCTCCTTATTCAATACCCTCCAAAGAGTTCTGCTGGCTTTGCAATAGAATATCCTGCTCTGGCCAGAGGCAGTTGGCTTGGACAAAAATTAAGGAGTTAAGGATGCATCATGGCAAACTCAATAAGGAAATCTATGATTAATTGGATCAATTAGCAGTGTTGATAATGGCATTGGTATCAATAAAGCCTGGATGATTCACATCCTTAGTACCCTTATATGTTTGCTTTGGATGTCACAGTTTCACCAGGCAATTGCAAACAAATACTCTCTGTGTGAGTAAAAAAAACTCATTATTTGCAATTTTGAGGAAAACTGTGTCTCCTCTGAAGCTTTTTGCCGACACCGGCTCCCTTTATTGACAACTGATCTATCTGATGATACACTACTGGTCCATTATGGTGGCTATTCTCTACCTGGGGGTCACAAGACATCAAGTCAGGGTTCTGAGATGTTTTTGATTTTTTAAAAAACATTTTACAGAATGAGTGTTACTAAAAATGTCCTCAGTCCTCTAATTCTGTTTTCTGTTAGAATCTCTTGCTCATGTCTTTGTATGTATGTGTGTAAGTGAGTGTGTGTGCTGTATGTGGATTGTGGGGGTGTGTGTGTGTATTTTTCATTGTATTCAATTTTCTACTTTTTATTTATTTAAATTTATTTTGTTTCTTCGTTTCCATGTGAAGCACTTTGTGCTACAAAACTTTGTTAGAAAAGTGCTATACAAATAAAGTCTGATTGATTGATTGATTGATTGATTGAAAAATAAAACCACAGTCATCAGATGAGATCAATGATAGGATGGTAATACAGTGTGTCAAAACATCCGTAAATTAGAGGTTTGCACATACCAATGATGTAAGGATCTGTCCCTTGAAAGCTGCATACAGTGGGGCTCCTAGGTCCCTGTTATTGCTTTTTCAGGGTTGCAGGTGAAGATTATAAGGAAGGGTATTATCATTCAAAAGCATTTAAAAAGGTCATTCATTTTTAAAAACATTTTTAAAAAAATCCTGGATCTTGAAACTGCTATCATTGTTTTATGATATGTTTGCTGTACAACCTTATGATTTTGCTTTTCTTTTTATTTTACCAAACCGCTGCCTGTAACATTTGTGATTGTCCGAGGGGAGGTATTTTTTAAAGTCCTTTGGGGCTTCTACCTCCCTTACAGTTTTTTGCTTAAATATGCTGTCTTGTTTTATATATGTTTTTTATATGCAACAAACTAAACTAAACTAATTTTGACTTACAATGCATTGGGGACAGCCTTGACTGACACATTGTATATACAGACAAATAAAAGTTGTGAGTATGGACCTTTTGTTAATTTATAAATTAGGTAAGACCAGACCTGGTTTGTTTAAAATCAAACGTACTAGGGGAGTGTTGACATTGATGCATGGTCACTCTACTCTAACTTCTTCCTCTTCTGAATTCAAATGTGTTGAATTTGCAAACCAAACATGATCAAATAAGTTCAGCTCACTTCCTGCAGGTTGACATTTGGAATTCAAAAGCCTTAGCCGAACAACAGCAACATCTAAATGAAGGATGTTCCCCTCCCTTCTGGCTGTTACTCCAATTTAATTAAAATGCCCGGAGATTGTGCGCTGGAGAGAAGTGAAGAAGGAAAGCAGGAAAAGCCCTTTCAAGCTGGCAAACACCTCAAGATCCAGAGGTCAAAGCATTAGCATAATGCCCTTTCAGAATGCACAGTCACAAACACATCTGAGCCAAGATGGCTGCTGGTTTCTATCAGGAAACAGGACGGTGTTTGTAGATTTGTTTGTGTTTCTTCATGCAGCTCCAAACAACATCAGTCTCATGGCTTTTTCCTCCCTTTATCTTTGTTTTCTGACGCGGGTTTGTTTACCCGTCAAAGCTCTGTGTTCGTCATTTTGCATCTCTTGTCGTGACTTATTTCTCTTGACGGAGCAGGTCTGCAGCTGGAAAACAAACTATTTCAATTTAAACTCCGTCATGAGTTCTTCCAACCGGAAATGAGAAAAATGTTGTTGTTGTGTTGAGTTATATGAGAAACTCTGTCATTCAGGCACCCTGTTTGATCAAATACCATGAAAATATGGAATATCTTTGGCTTTCCATTTGTCTTCAGTTTCAGCTGTTTAGGTGTTAGATTGTTTTTTATTTAGTAAATTAATTCAACTTTATTAGTTTGAGTTTTTTTTGTTTAATAGCTATAAATTATTCTGAGAGATAACCTCAAACAACTTCTTTTAAATCACTCTGTAAAATACAGCACAAGATGGGGACAAGAGTATTAACAGCCTGAATCGACTGTCAAAAGTGTGTGTTGAACAGTGTTTAGAGCCTGGCCAAGTATATTTAACATTAATTATTAAACCAAAAAGAGTGTTAGGTCTCATTTATTTGGAGATCCAGGTGTGCCAGCAGGCTGGACAATACATTGTTTATTTTCAAGTAGAACAAAAGCCATCTTATTTATGTAATTAAAATGTATTAATCTTGTATCAGAATGAACCGAGTCATCACAGGACACCTTATTAAATTAGCTGATACTCATATATGAGTTGTAATTCAATAAAATGTTACTAGGTTATCAAAATGTTCAGAACACACCACATAATAGAGAGAGTGTGTCTGTATTTGTGACAGGATTTGACAGGACTGATGTTAACTAGTGTCCTGTCAGTTCATAATAATAATAATAGTAATAAAAAGGCTTCAAATATTTATTAACAGATCTTCCCTGCTGGAATCCTCACCTGTACTCTCTATTTAGGATTGCTCTGGCTCAAAATGAGGTGGTACCTTTCTTTACTGTGATCACGTGCATGTGATATGACAAAACACACCACAAATCTTAAAAGAAATGTAAAAAAATGGAAAACATAAAGGTCAGAACCAGACAGGCTCAACAGGCTCAACCAGGCTCAACCAGACACTTGTGAAATCAGTGCTTTGGTTCTAATACTTGTGTTATTAAATAAAGTATTGTCTTTACATTAAAGAATGTTTTAATTAAAAAAAAAATATAGGTGCCTATTTAAAATCATGTTTCATATCAAATAAAAGTGTCTGATGTCACAATTAAATGTAAAGTTGTTATTTCTTTAAAAGTATTATTTATTTGTTTTTCTGCCTTTGGTAATTGTGAAGACATAATAGACAAGACCTAAAAAAGGGGTAGAGAGCGAGGGAAGACATGCGGCAAACAGGCTCCAAGGCAAGAGCCCCTACACACAGCATGTGCATGGCCGGCACCACTCAGGCAAACCAGTAGGGCTGCTCAATTATGGCAAATATCATAGTCACAATTATTTTAATAGATATTAAGATCATAATTGTGAAACACGATTAGTCACTTATTTTAAAACACACATCACATGCTTTCACTGCATGTATATGCTTTTGACACAATCATTTTAAACACTAAAGAACAGGAAATAATGAGTAAAAATACAAATACTTCAAAATAACGCTAATAATAATGGGAAAAAAGTTCAAGATGTAATGTGACAATGTAATTGTTTAATCACAAATATTTAGTCTTCATAATTTTGGAAGTGATTAAAATTGAAGTTAAAACTTCATTAATTAGCCAGCTCTACAAATCAGCACCCCAAATGGACAGCTGTTTAAGTCAATTATTCAGGAGATCTGAGCCTCCCACATACATTTTGAGAGTCAATTGTTTCATTTGTTGTATTATAATGTATAAGACAAGAACAATTTCACCAAGATAACTTCATTTTTGTACAGAAAGTTCTTGGAATTAAAACAACGGCCATTCATATTTCATACTGAAGCAGCTTTAAAGTGTCATTAATTAAAGAAGCTTATATTTCCCATGATGGAGTCTTTACATTTCTGACTATGACAAGGTCCAGTGAGTCACCACCACGTTTTAAGTGCAGGAAAAATAAGTCTTTATATCTTAAATCTGTGAGCACAGCTGTCAGTGGCACGAATAACGATGTAAAACATCTTTTGGAGATCATCAGAGCATCTGAGTGTGTGTGTGCTTCTGCATGTTCCGTAGTGTTTCAAAGAAATTGGATTGTGCGTGTCAGAGAGCTTAAAAGTAAAGATCTGCACCTCCAAGCAATCAAGAACTTTTATTTAGCTTTATCAAAAAATGCATTGATGTGAAACTGTGGAGAAGGATCCTCATTTTGATACAACCAAACCCCTGGGTGCTATCATGCATGCTAATTTGTGTTTCAATCAATGCTAACTCGACTGCATTGGGTGAGAAATAGGAGAGACACCAGTACTGTGTATTAAGACCTAAAGCTAAGTATTCATGAGGGCTTTCGGGACTTTTTTTCTACAATTTTGTTTCATTTTGGTTAGTTTCCTAAAGAGAAAAGACAGTTTAAGTCAGTATTCATCTTTGGTAAAGTCATATTTTTACTCAGTTTGTGTAAATGAGAATGTTTCCACTTCTTAGTTTTCATTATTGCAATTAACTTTGGTCTGATTGTCCATTAAAGGTTCAACAGAGACCTGTCCCCAGAGTTGGACGAAAATGTGCATTTTTCATGGCTCAGGAGGCCCAGGTGTATACAGACACATGATAGCAGACGTGACGTGTGTGGAGGTGTTGTTTATGGGTTAGAGTGATTTATACTGAGTACAGAGGGCCCTATCATTAGCTGGGGGTGAGCGCAGTCCCACTCAGGCCCCTCTCTCTTTAGATCACGCCCAGCTGAGCCCGAGGGTCAGAACACAGACGCACCGCCAAGCCTGATTGATATGCTGGACAAGCCCCTGGTTACCCCTTACCCCCCCACGCCCCCCCCCCCCCCCACCCCAGCCCCCACCTCTCCAGGCCTTTACACCCTCGATCTAACCCTGCATACTTCTGTCCCAACCTGCTCACCATATCTGTGACTGTTAGGGCCAAAGTTTTTGCCTGATATTTGGGGGAAATTCATAATTTTACCATTTAGAGTGTTAAGTTGATTGCCTATTTTTGTCTGACTTTTGATCCAAAACTGACTGATAATTAAGCACATTTAATCGTTCCCTTGTGAAAATAGGGTTTAAGCAGAAAAAAGTGCCTAAAGTGGGGTACACACGTAAAGATTATTGGGCTGTTTTTGTCCCAACTTTCCCCCTTCCCGACCAAGGAAGGAAAGTGCCGGATCATCTGATGTCTTATAAGATTATCCTATAAGATTATCCTGTTGTCTGAGGCGTGTTAAGGGTGAATTTGTCCTGATAATCTGCTCTGGAACAGGTCGCGCCAACAATCATAAACTTGTACTTTTACGACCAAAAATCCTCCGGAAAGCTAACGACTCCTGAGCCATGACTCTGTGATTTGCGAGCTGACTGAGGAACAAGGAAGCAGGTGTAAATAGAAAGAAGCATGGCCGACCTGACAACATAAAGTTGGATGGACCTCAGAAATGGAGGACCAGATCATGTGTTCATGCTGTCTCCAGGACTTTTTCCAGTCTTTTCTTTTTTGAGATCTCAGGATTTTTCTGTCAAAAATAGTCCCAAGGCCACCATCATTCCCTCTTCTCGTATATCCTCTTCCATGTTGCATGTTGCGCTTTGCGGTTGTTGCTATGTTTCCTCTTCTTCAATATTGTTAGATGACGTTTGATCACGCAAGATTTCTGTCTTGGAGGACTAGGTTCTAGATTGGTGGTGGGACAGAATTGTTATGTGTGTGATGTGTTGTGTTGAGATTATCAGAGCACACCACACACAGTACGGTCAAAACTGTTTTTGCCTGATTTTTTTTATTTTCATGTGTGGGGTCTCTAACAGATAAAAAAATCTCTCAGATTCAGAAAATCCTCATGTGTGTACCCTGCCTAGCATGGCTTGGGTAGCTCTGGTTTGGGCTGGCTTTCACCTCGTCTCTTTCTGTCCTGTCCTATCTCTCACTTTTCTTCACACCCTTCATGAAAATCAGGGACTAGGGGGATGTAATGCATGCAGTGAAGTCAAGCTGAAGTAAGGTCTAGTCCAAAGAGGCCTCTCGCCTTGACTCTGTCTGTCCTGCTCCTGCCTTAGGTCTTTTTCACATCTATGACTTTTGGGAGGGTTGTTCTGATACAAGTGGGCATACTACTCTCTGCTTATATACTGTATGAACACTATGATGTTTGTTGGGTAAGATAAAGACAGTTTGTCCAAAGTTTGCTGGGCAGTGAGAGCTAACACTGGGGGTTGGCTCTGTGATGTTGGAGGCTACTTTTGGGGTCTTTTGGGGTTGTGGAATCAGTGGGAAGAGTCATCCGTGAAGGGAGGTGTCCACTTGGCAACCCTCGCAGTGTGCTGGTTGTTGCAAAACACTTAGAAAAAGTTAACTTATTAGCATTGAATAAAACTCTTTAGTGAGTGTACTTTGGTCAACCTATTCAAATCAAACTGACTTGAGATGGGCTTGAAATAGATTCATATGACAGGACTGGATGTTTCATTCCCTAACGGTTCGGCTTACTAAATGCCTTGAGTGTGCCTGAGGTGGCATCTTGGTTGGAGTGAGTTTGGTGTCGACCGTTTAGAGATGCTGCCTCTAATTACACATCTCTATCAGTACGCCCCTGCCCCCCTCATTGGGAGTTTCAGCCACTTACCACAGGACACCCTCAGCTAAGGCAGGCCCACCACAGGCTCATCAGACCTGGGTGTGTGTCGCATGAGGACTAAGAGGTCATTTGGCTCCCTACACTGCCACCCTTGCTTTTTCCAATGACAGTGGCAAATTCTTTGATGGTCCTCCTCTGGGCCAACCTCTGACACCCTCTTCATTCAATAGCCTTGTTGTGGAACTGGCAAAGAAGCCAAACCAACCTCCACTGGATGAACCTCCAACCCTGCTCCTCTTCCTCAGCTGCCAGACTGGTGATGTTCAGCTGCTTCCTTTCAAATGCTTCATTAATAGCATCTTCCAAAGAAACTTTAAGCAGGATGACAAAGGCAGAAGGAGTTGAACCAGGAGTCAGGTCTGGTCACAGGTCAGTCACAGCAATAAGAATGGAAGCCTTTGGCTTAGGTTGACAAGCATTTCCCAATCCCTGCTTTTCTTTAAAGGGCTTTGGCTGGAAGCTGAAGGGTTGGTCCGCTGCTTGCTGATTGCTGTAGAGAGGCAGTAGCTCACTCCAGAAGGACTTGGGTTGGGAACCAGAGGGTGGCTGGTTCTAGTCCTGAGTGAACCTTGTTGAGAAGTTGGTTTGGTAGCTGAAGAGGTGCCAGGACTTCCTGGTTTCTTTGGCAGTTCCCAGGAAGTCCCAGCTTATGTGTATGTGCGGCATGTCTTAATGAAAAAGTGTAAAGGATTGAATTTCAGCATGAGGGACTGATAAAGTATGTCTTTTTATCTTTTTCCATTGTGTCCATCCCGGATGAAGGCTGTTGGCTTTGAGAATGTAGTCTTGGCATTTTGTGGCATGGCATTGTTTGTATGTCTGCATCTCAACACTTGAATGTGCCACCAGGTGTATCTCCATTGGTTCAGAGAGACCTTACAACCCACCAGGATGTGTTTGAGCATTGCTGAGGCTGCACACAAGTGGTACTCTTGGTCCTCTCCAAGCTAGAGATGTAGGTTTGTTGGAGAGGGCAGTGGCTCTGATGATAAAACAATTTTAAAATATCATAATATATCAAAGTACTGATTTAAAGTGAGCAAAGGCTGGAGAGTTTAACCAAACTAAATCATCTCTCTCCTTGCAGCTTGTGGGACCATGAAAATTTGGTGTGCAAGGATTACAATATGTCAGCAAGAAGCCGAGGAATGAGAGGGAAGACAGTAAGTGTATACATGTCCGTCACACTCCTGGCATGGAAACGCTGACCTCCGCAAACCGCTCTTTTCCATGCGAGGAGGACACATGTTCTATTGATTAAAGCTGGAGAGCATGAGAGAAAATCATGTCACTGTTTACACTGAAGCATCATGCCAAGTCACAGCAAATGCTCCACTACTGTAAAAAGGTGAGGGGGCACGATCACCTTTCAGCACTCAGAAAGATCTCTGTGTTAGCTCTGCAATGGGTGCACACTCAGCTGTCAGTCAGCAGACTTTTGGTTTGAAATCATGCTATATGGATACACCTAAACTTTATACAGAAATCAGGAGACCTCCATCAGTCTCAGGAAGGTGGTTTATTTGAAATTCAGGGCTCCAGCCACTGTGCCACCCCTTACTCTCTCTTTTTTTGCCCTTCTGCTCACACATGTCCAGCATCTGGCTCCTCTGCCCTCCCTGTTTCACTTCCTTCTCACTCCCTCTCGTTCCCTGGCCTGTCTTTGTCACAGCAGCACCTTTTTATAGTGTCAGTTCCATTTGTCTCGATCAGCATGATGCCGGCGGAGACTAGAGAACCATGTGTCAGAGGAGGCAGACAAACTGATAGCAGTGTCAAATCTAACATACTGATGCTGCTCGGGTTGTGCCAGTGAAGCGCCAGGATGGCTTCTGTGCTCTGTGCAGTCACGTGTACACACGTGTGCTCATGCACAAAGGCATGATGGGGATACTACAGGGTAAACAATATCAAGAGCGGAGACACCAACAATTATGTAGCTGTAAGTATAAGAAGTACTGGACTGCTATCTCCATACAAAAGACAAGAAGCAGGCATTAATTCTTGATTTATTCTAGATTAATTTACTTCTTACAATATAGTGCCTAATTTTGCAAGCCCTGTGATTGGTAACCAGTCCAAGTTGAGCCCTTTGTAGCTGTGATTGGCTACAGTTCTCTTTGTACTACAAAAGTGATTGATATGGCTCATGGTGGTGTCTCCTCTCATCTGGAAGGTACCCAGAGGAAAAGAAAATGTGAAAAGAGATCTCAAAAATGTTTCATTTACTTCTCCTAGACAACTATGAGATCTGTGTGACACCAAACTGAGAATAAGGTCTATTGCTCCTGTGTCTTGTCTTTTTCTCCTGAGCAATAAGATACACTTAATCTCAATTTAGTCTCCTTTTAAGTTTTAGAAGAGATCTCAACAAGTTCTAATCTGTTTCTCAGAGTTTCTCAACTAGTTTGTCTGTTTGTGATCTCATGCAAAGAAATCAGAGAGCTCTCTCTATGAGCTCAATCTACTCTCATCCCAGCTTCAGTTCATGTATCTCATACTAAGCTCAGGCAGAGCAAATGAAGAGCTCTCCACAAAGACTCTTTTAGTTCTCAGATGGACTTTATTGTAATCCACATATTTTTTTAATTATGTAAAATGAATTGATGGGCAGGGCGGCACGGTGGCCCAGCAGTTCGATCGCTGGGTCTGGCAGGGCCTTTCTGTGTAAAGTCTACATGTTCTTCCCGTGCATGCGTGGGTTCTCTCTGGGCACTCCGACTTCCTCCCACAGACCAAAAGCATGCTCATTAGGTTGATTGGTGACTCTAAATTGCCCTTAGGTGTGAGCTTGAATGGTTGTCTGTCTCTCTACGTGGCCCTGCAATTGACTGGCGACCAGTTCAGGGTGTACCCCGTCTCTAGCCCAATGACAGCTGGGATAGGATCCAGCCCCCCCGCAACCTCGAAAGGGATAAGCGGTATAGAAAATGAATGAATGAATGAATGAATTGATTGAAAATGTATGGCCTTCTGCTTTTATATTTATATTGTTTATAAATAATGTTAAGTACTCCATTGCACGTAATTCTGTTTTAATAATAAACCACATAAAACACATTGTAAAATCAAAACAACAGCAATTTATTAGTTACTTGACAGCAAATTAGTATTTCAACATTTCAGCTGTATCAAAATTTATCTGCCAAAACCTCAGACCATTAGTGGTGTCAATGTAATACAGTCATCTGTTGGCTATCTTCTCATTTGAAGTCCAAAGTGACCTTTTTGTGTGACAATAGATTTGCCCACATAAAACAATGAGGGTACTTGATTGAAGTCTTACATTATTTAAATACCTCAGGAAGTTAAGTCTGTATCCTGGTAATAACTTAGTGGGGAACATCTCAACAATGATCAAGAGGTTTCAAGTGCAAACCCAGCTCTGGGTAACATATTGTTTAGTGCTCACATGTAGCTCAAGTATTGCTCATTTTCTTCTCCAAAGGAGAAATAAGGGAGCCATTAAAAACACTTCACTGAGATTAGCATGGTATCTCCATCAAGTCTCAAGGATGACTCCCTCTAATTATTCAGTCTCACTTATTTCTCCTAATGAATTTTAGGAGAAACATTGGAGAAACAGTTTAGACGAAATAGAAACTAAAATGAGGCTGAGATGAGAATCTCAAATTTGTCTCCCAAGCCATAGAAGAGCAAGCTTTGAGCAGTAAAATTTTCCTCTGGGTAGGGCTGTTAAATATATCATTTTTTTTTTAAATTGATATCTTTTCAAACAACATATAAGTTTAGAAAGTATTGTTTACATCAATGTGGTTGTTAATGTGCTAAAATTGTACTTTTTAAGCCAAAATCAGTGGCAAAAATCCTGAGCATGCTGAAAGTTTTCAACATTTTATATAGGTGCTACAAAGTGCAGTAGGCTGACTGTAAAATGTTGAGCTGCAGTCCCAGATGTCACACTTTTGTAGCCTTGTGCATCAAAACAATTACCACAAAACAATTATAAGCCTCATTAACCTGTTTTTCTTTAATTACTTGTTTGGGAAAATATTGATCTTGTATATACAGTATTTATCGAATATTGTGGGGAGTGAGTCTTTGCCTCAAGCAAAGGAGGTCAAGAATCTCAGGGTTTTGCTCATGAGTGAGGGTAAAATGGACTGAAATTAATAAGTGGATTGCTGCAACATCTGCAGGGTCGCAGGTGTTGAACTGGACTGTCGTGGTAAAGATGGAGGCGAAGCTTTCAATCTGAGGGGTTAATCTTCAGTCTAACCCTCACCTATGGTCATGAGCTTTGGGTAATGACTGATAGACTGAGACCACAGGTACAAGCACATGAAATGAGATCCTCAGGAGGGTGGCTGGGCTCAGCCTTAGAGATCAGACATCTGGAGGGAACTAAAAGTAGAGCCACTGCTCCTTCACATTGGAGTTGAGGTGTTTCAGCATCTGGTTAGGATGGTCACCTCCCTGTAGAGGGCTTCTGGACATGACCTACTGGGCAGAGACCAAGTGGCAGACAAAGAACCCACTGGAGGGATTTTAAATCCTGTCTGGCTCTGAACACCTCAAGTCTTGCAGGGGAGAGGGACATCTGGGTTGAACTGATGTCCCAGGACAAGCAGAAGAGAATTGATGGATAGATAGATATTGAATATCACCATTCATCTAAAAAATGTGGAAATATAAATTTTGGTCTATATTTCCCTGCCCTTCTGGACAGTAAGAGGTATAACCCCAGTCTACAAATGAAAGTGTCTTTGAGCAGAGTGTTGAGCACTTATTTGCTTCTGGTGGTTTTAATAAAAGGGTGTGATTCAAATTAAATGTTTAAAATGGTGTCTGATAAACACACTACAAAATCAATGGAGGGTTGCTACTATGCAAATAAAATTTAGTTGAGTATCTTGTCAAAGGACCATTCTGGAAAAGCAAGGGATTTTCCATCCATCCATTATCTATTTCACTTATCTTGCAGGGGTGTTGCAGAGGACTAGAGCCAATCGTAGGAATCACTTCGCAACATGTGAGGCCTGAAATGGTTGCCAGCCAACCCTGGATGACCATTCACGCAAACATGCCCACCCATAAGCAATTAAGAGTCACCCATTGGGCCCACTGTGATGTTGTGGTCTGTGGGAGGATGGCCTCAAACCTACAAATATTCAGTGTGAGATCACGTAAACTCCAGACCACAAATACTTGAAATGACAAGAGATTGGATCTAGAAATAAACTTTCTGTGAGGTTACAGTGCTAACAAAATCAAACACTAAGGCTCATCAGGAACATAATTTTTTAAAATTCTGTTCACTTATTAAGAGCTCGGTTAATCATGTTGGTGAAGCAGGTCAGCCGAGATGTCCTTCATGTCAGCAATATTCTCAAGTTCCCTCCGAGAGAATTTAGGGTACAGACGGGAAACTTTGGTCATGAAAAATTACCCCCGTTATCAAGGGCAAAATCATTGCAAATTTACATTCACAATCCTGCCTAATTTAAAAAAAGGGAAAATATTGAATGCTGTCATAAGAGACTTTTCATCATTTATAAAAAAGGTATATCTAAAGTTAAATACAAGAAGCAAAATGTGAGCTAAACACTGAATTTGTGCCAGTTTCAACAACTTTTTTAATGGAAGGTGCAAAACTTATAGTGGTTATTTAAGTATATTTTAGGGACAATTTTCTTCATAAATTAACAAATGCATTAAAGAGACTTTGGCAGAAACAATAACAAATCTAATGTCTTGGAAATAATACTTTTTTCAATAGTGCCACAGCAGATTTAGGCTGCTGGTTGGCCATCCCTGTTCTGGGGCTGTCCATGGCCAAAAGGGATCATTCCTGGAGCAAATTGGCTAAACACTGGGTTCCCCCTTCTAGCCAAACCTGCCCAAACAAATCTCAAAAGAGAGGCACCTCGGTCACACCCTATTATGATGCCCAAACCACCCACTGCCTGTCTGTTGGAATTATCCAATGTGTTGCTCCAAACTGTCTAAACTGAGCTGGGATGAAGGATTTTAGGGTTTCTGCTCCTTTTGTTGGAAGAATATCCAGAATCATTTTTAAAATGCTAACTTTAGTTAAGCTGATTGTTGTTAATCTTGGTGAAAACTCTTAAAACTAGAAAGCACTCGGAGAGTGCAGACCTCCGCCAAGCGCCACAGTTCCCCCTATTTGTCATTGCACCATAAATATTAGTCCCACATTTATTTTGACTACATTTTTAGATTCCTTGACCATGAAAACATACCATTGGCAACTGAATTCATAATGATATCAACATTAGTTCAGCAGTTATTCACGAAAATCGCATTTTCCATAATGGCGGTTTTCTTCTGGATCTAGTTCCACAGCTTTTGAAGATACAGCAAATCCGTTGGCATACTCCAGATTCCACAGTTTCTTGGCTATGTAATAGTGTCTGTTGTGTGTTTATAGTTTCATTTGTTCTCTTCCTATGATGAAAATCCCAAAGGTCCCCAATTTTTCATATTCTGGATCATAGTATCCAGAATTATTCCTTTATCCGATCAGTCTTTGATATACTGTAGAGCATGTTAGAAAGTTGTCCTGTATTTTTTTTCCCAAGTGCCCTGCCCATTATTTGTGGAGTTATATGCAGAAATGTCGAAAATGGCCCTATCTCCCAATGTTAAAGAATCCTTTAAAAAATTCCTGGATCCAGACGGAGATCCGAACGCTTCCAAAATCTAATCATTTGTTCCTTATCCCAATCCGGACATTCCCTGAAAATTTCATCAATATCGGTCCATAACTTTTTGAGTAATGTTGCTAATTAACTAACAGACAGACAAACAAATCCTCCCAAAAACATAACCCACTTGGCGGAGGTAACCAGGCTCTAAGTGTGCATTTTTTGTTTAACTCAAGATATATAGGTGATCATATCATTACCCTCCACCAAGGGAGGGTTATGATTTTGCTTGCGTATGTTTGTTTTGTTAGCAAGATTATGCAGAAATTACCGGATGGATTTTGCTAAAATTTTCAGGGTATGTTGGTAATGGCCCAGCTTAAAAATGATTAGATTTTGGTGGTGATCCAGATAACCACCATTAGCAAACAATCGTTTTTGCTCCGTAACTGTCTAACCTACTAATGATATCAACATATATTCCGAGTGTTAGGGTGTGGGTTTTCAGGGTCAAGGAATCATATTATGATGGTAACTTTATCATGGAAATATTTCTTATAGATGTAACAGTAATATGTGAGCTACCTTGGTGGAGGTCTGTGCTCTCCAGGTGCTTATTATTTTAATAATGTTGAGTTTGAGTGTTTGTTTGTAACTGTATGCTGCTGCAATTCTTGGTCTGGTCAAGCTTCCTTGAAAAAGAGACCTCTAATCTAAATAGGACTATCCCAGCTAAAAAAAAAAAGAAGGTTGAAAACATAAATAAATACCCACCCCCCATGCAAATGTTTTTTTAGTGAGATTAATAACCATCTTAAAGAACAGTTCCCACAAGAAATAAGTCTTTACACCACCTCTTTGGCCAGGCAATGGACCTTGAGGAGAAATCTCTTACTTGTTTCCCATTGGTTTACTCTCTGTTCCATCATTTATGTAAAAGACCTGAGGGGTGCTTGAAACTTCTTTCCTTGGGACAGAGAAGGCTTTTCACTGTTAAGAGGCCAGAGAACCATGGTAGCAGATGTGGATGTGTTGAGTCATCCCACACGCTGCTGCAACTTTACATAATTCAGCAAAGGTGGATGTAGATTCAACTTACAGAGAAGGACCTCTGGCCTGGTTACATCTTTATTGTTGCATTTATTCATGTCCACATGAATGGATTTTTTTTGGGGGTACAAATACATTTTTGCTTTGGCAAAGGAAGTAATTTTTAATGCCTATGTTTGTCTCTTTGTTTGCTTATTTTTTTGTCTGTCAGCAAGATTACTTAAAATTTCTCAACACATTTTAATGAAGTTTTCAGGAAATGCTGGTCATAACATAAGGAAGAAATGGATAGATTTTAGGGGTGATCTGAATAAGTTCCTGAGCTCTCTAGAGCTCGAGAGGACTGCCTTTTCTCATAATGCACCTTGGGCATGGAACAACCTCCAAAAACAACTAAAGACCAATTAATTGATCTTACTGAGAAAACTGAAAGTATCATAAAGAGCGTGGTGACAGAAAAGTGAAGCTGTTTTTCTTGAAAGGTCACTGAACATTTTAAAGCATGGTGAAATGTGAGTTGTTGTGCTGTTAAATGTTTTGTTGTTTTTTTTTAATTTTATTTTGTTACAATGTATTGGTTGCTACCGAGGTCAGCTCTCTCTTGTAAAAGAGATTTTAAATTTCAATTGGACTTCCTGGTTAAAAAAAGGTAAAATAAAAAAAGAAAAATACTGATCCGTGATTTTGTAAAACCATTCATTAAAGTTGCAGTTTCCAACATTTTTGCTAATAACTCAAAAAGTTCTCAGCATAATTTGATGCAATTTTCTGAGACCTGTTGTTCATGACACAAATGAGAAGTGGTTTTGGTGGTGATCTGTATCCCCGTTTAAGCGATAGGGCAATTTTCAACATTTTAAATAACTAGGCAAAGATAGCAAGAAATGCGGCAGTGGAGGTTGTGCTCTCAGCGCTTTTGGTGTTATAAGGTTCTTAAGTTAGCTGACTCCAACCTTGATAAAATGGGAAAAACCCATGAATGATTCATCAGCCCTGTTTTCAAGCTACAGTAGATTCAAACATGACCAATTACGAGTTGCATCCTGCACAAGCAGAAACACAGACAAACATCGTGGATATTCCACTAAAGTCATTCGATGTCTGGATGGTGACTCTGGATCTGTTAATCTGTAATTTTAACAGAAAATCTGGGCCTAACTTTAATCTGAACTACAGTCCTGAACCTGTTTAAGATTTTGATTATAAAGAGGTTTGAATCAGGCTGAATAACCAGTCTTCTTCGACAATCAATCAAAGGGGGGGCAAGTAGCAGCTCAGTCCAAAAGCACTTGAGTTGGGGACCACAGGGTTGGTCAGTTCTAGTCCCAAACATGCCATGTCTGGACATTGGTCTGGTGCAGCTGCGGAGGGACTAATTGACTTCTTTTGCTACTGCTGAAGTTCCCTTGAACAAGGCACTGAACCACAATAAACTGCTGGGCAGGGCTAAAACATCACTCTGACATCTCTCTGTCAGTGCATGAAGGTAGGACCTGTTTGTGTATGTGCATGTGCATTTCAGCTTACATTTGGTAGCATGTCTCCATAAAAGGGTTTAACAAATTGAATTTCCCCAAGAGGGATAAATAAACTGTGTTTTCTTCCTTTCTAAGGGGAATCCATCCAAAGGTAGATCCAATTTCATTTGACATTTCTGTAAACCAGAAGGCCGGATAATGACAAATTTCAGGATTTCACTTTTGCTGGTTCAGCATCCTGTCTTTGGAAAATGTTTTTTTTTTTTTTTTTCTAAAAAAAGGGGGATTTAAAGATGAAAGAATTGGTGTGAAAGCGTAACTGGGAAAGTGAGTGTTAGTATTTGAGGAAACCTCAGAGCCATCTGAAGAGTTGGTAGGTAGGGTTAAGGAAAAGGGTTCAAAAAGTAACAGCAAACTCTTTTTCTCCATCACGTTAGATACTGTTGCAACCAAACCGTGACTGTGGGAGTTGACACAGTGGGCATCAAAGGTTTACAAAAAAACAAAATCAACAAGTATAACAGAAAGGGGGGGGATAAGAAGGAACGGAGAGAGGTGGAGTCGGGGGATACAAGCACAAGCGCCATGGCAACACATAGAAAGAGGAAGAAAAGAGTTACCCATAAGTAGCCGCCGTTTCACCCGCTTGTCCACATCAGCTACTGACGTGGCATTGAACTCAGAGCTCTCAATTGCAGCCTCATCTTTCTCTAAAACACAAGTGACAAGGGGACAAACAGTGAGCAGCAGGTTAATGAGAAGCCCAAATGACCAGACCTTCAGCCCCTCTTGGCGTTTGAGCAAAAAGAAAAAAAAAAGCCAAGAAGCAAGAAGCAATGAGGAAGCGCCAAAATCCCTGTTAGAGTGTTAATCCCCAAACAAATGATAAATCCCCAGAGCAAACAAAAGAACAAAACAAAGTAAATGAAAATGATCAGTATGTAGCTTACAAAATGAAGCAGTAGGTAGGTAGGTAGGTAGGTAGGGAGGCAAGTAGGTAGGGAAGGGGGTAAAGGGTCAAGGCTAAGATATGTAAAAAATCAGGGTGAGGGATTGGGGTTTTGGGGATGGATTGGGTTGACGTAAAGGGAAATTTGATTTCTGATGTAGACGTTGCTGTTGTTGCCGATGGAGTTTCTGTCTTCCATATCAAACAGCCACGCTTTGTCAGCAATGATTCCCTTGTGTAAAAGGATGGAGTAGGAAGACGAGACTGAAAGTAAAAGGACGGGACGTCCAACATTTCCAAGACGAGTCACCTCGAATGTTGGCGCAGAGACAGAGAGGAAAGGAAGTTGCAATGACGAAGAGGAAAAGGACGAAGAAGGGTTCTACAGAGGGGACAGGAGAAGAATGAGGAAGATGACTGAGAAGGAGTGATGGACAGAGTAAGAAAAGAGAGAATCAGTCCCATCATGGCCCACAATGGGAGAGGAATATGAGGAAGGGGGGTGCACTCACTGAGAAATGGGTTTCTGGGAGAGGGATGCATGCAGAGGGGTAACAATGCAGGAGGAGGCAGGGGGAGGCAGTCTGGGGCAGCGCTGGTTGCCTGTTTGTCTATGGAACACATTACAACTGGCTTTAACAGTCGATACTGGAAAAACCATGTTCCCAAAGCTGAGGAAGGTGATTTTGGGGGTGGCTGTTAAGATGGCATGCATGTGGTGGCAGAGTACGGCAGGTTTGATGATGGGGCTTGGAGAGGGAGTCGGCCTTTCACTGGGCTTGAGTCATTAGGGTCTGAATGAGCATCTCTTTGTGAATGGATGCCTTTAGCGGCAATAGGAAGAACTGGGCTTTGATGTACACACACAGTCCTGAGGGTGGTGGTGGTGGGGGTGGATATTGGGGTAATTAATGTCCCTTCCATTCGCCGGCCCACTACCGTTTTTCTCCCTCTCCGTTCAGGCGCTTGATGGACAAAGTGAAGTACTCTCTGAAGTACACTCGGGGATGAATGGAGGCTTTCTGGTGCTCTGCTAACGGGTGAAATGTGGCTGTGTGAATGTGTGATTGTTGAATTCTTGTGCATACCGGCGTTCATGCTTTTGAGCAACAGCTTGCTCGAGTGTGTGAAAAAATCTGTCAGAGAGGGAGATCAAAATGCGAGTGTGAGACAGGTTTGAGAAGGGGGCTGCGAGAGAGAGGAGTACCACAGGCCCGCCGGCTCCTTTAAAGTCTGTGGGGCTAAGTGGTGGTGGGAGGCCCGCGAGAGGGGAGCGATTTAGAGAGCCGGACCTACACAGGACGAGGAGGGAGGGAAGGGAGGAAGGGAGGGGAGGGGGGAGTAAAACCACTGTACTACATCTACAGCTAGAAGGGAAATGTTAAGAACCATATCACTGGTGAACCCTTAAAACAACAACAACAACAACAAAAATGTACTTCAGTTCAAAATAAAATAAGATTATTAAGGAAGTAGGGAAGCCAATGAGAATGCAGTGCAGGTTTTTCCCATGCAGCTGAACAAGCAGACAAACAAGACAGATGGATGGAATGATTAGCAAAAGAAGCATTGGGGGACAAATAGACAATGTGGCAACTACTGGTGCGTTTCCACTGAGCAGTGCGGTTTGGTGGTTTGGTTCGGTTAATTTTGATGTTGTTTGGTTCCTGCAGTCTCTTTCTCTCTACCATTAGGGGCCGATAGGTACACTTGGTACCACAACAGGAAGGACAGGAAGGTGAGGATGGTTTGTATCAATCATTTTGGTACCTTTTCAAACCTTTGAATGTAAATGACAGCACACAAAGGCAGAGCATCTATCATTTTAAACATCAGCATACACTCTGTGCACAAGCCTGATGACGTACTCTGGTCACTTTGAGGGTCTGCTTCTCTTGTTGCTGTTTATGTCCGGCGCTGTTTGCATTTCTTTTAGGATGGCAAGTTTATCAAGGTGTCTAGAAGGTTTACTGAAGCTACACATGAAGAAGTAGAGGGGTTTTAAAAGCTACATTTTGAGTTATGTCAATAACTATGAGGGTAAGCACCACATAGTTAACTAGCTGTTTTTAGCAACACACTAACTCGACTAACTAGCATTTCTTTGTTGTTTAAAGCACAAACTTCCCTTTGAAACACTAACCAAACTGACTCTATGCTCTTCTCACAGTCTCTAACAAAGATCAGGGGATAGGTGAAGTGATTTAAGGAGCCTGATGAAACAGATCCATGAGAAAGTTTGAGCGTATGGTGACGTTAGGACTAACAAGTCAGTAAGGTGTACTTTGGTAAATTTTGCATGCACCTTTAGAAACTTGCCGACCAAAAGTAAATGAGCTGGACGTTAACAGGAAACCAGGAAGCAATGTGCAATAGTCACATAACAGGACCTGTAATGTCACCACGACTAAAAGTATGTC